>CM075336.1:78225178-78845178 GCA_037788925.1 Mytilus galloprovincialis
TGGTTGGTTGGTTGGTTAAACACGTTGGTTAAACATGTTGGTTAAACACGTTGGCTGATTAAACACGTTGGTTAAACATGTTGGCTGGTTAAACACGTTGGATAGGCTCTATTTAAACAAGCGAAAAAAAACCCATCTTGGATCCCGTTTTTAACACATGAAACGGAAACATGCATTGATTGGTTGATTGGTTGGTTGGTTGGTTGGTTGGTTGGTTAAACACGTTGCTTAACCATGTTAAATACGTTGGTTAAACATGTTGGTTAAACACGTTGGCTGGTTAAAAACGTTTGATTGGCTCAATTTAAACAAGCGAAAAAAAAACATCTTGGATCCCGTATTTAACACATGAAACGGAAACATGCATGATTTATTGGTTGGTTGGTTGGTTGGTTGGTTGGTTAAACACGTTGGTTAAACATGTTGGTTAAACACGTAGTTTAAACACGTTGGCTGGTTAAACACGTTGGTTAAACACGTTTGATAGGCTCAATTTTAACAAGCGAAAAAAAACCATCTCGGATCCCGTATTTAACACATGAAACGGAAACATGCATTGATTGATTGATTGGTTGGTTGGTTGGTTAAACACTTTGGTTAAACACGTTGGTTAAACACATTGGTTAAAAACATTGGATAGGCTCAAAATTGGATCCCGTATTTAACACATGAAACGGAAACATGCATTGATTGATTGATTGGTTGGTTGGTTGGTTGGTTGGTTGTTTAAACACGTTGGTTAAACATGTCGGTTAAACATGTTGGTTAAACACATTGGTTAAACATATTGGTTAAACACGTTGGCTGGTTAAACACGTTGGATAGGCTCAATTTAAACAAGCGAAAAAAAAAACATCTTGGATCCCGTATTTAACACATGAAACGGAAACATGCATTGATTGATTGATTGATTGGGTGGTTGGTTGGTTGGTTAAACACGTTGGCTGGTTAAACACGTTAGAGAGGCTCAATTTAAACAAGCGAAAAAAACCATCTTGGATCCCGTATTTAACACATGAAACGCAAACATGCATTGATTGATTGGTTGGTTGGTTGGTTGGTTGGTTGGTTAGTTGGTTAAACACGTTGGTTAAACATGTTGGTTAAACACGTTGGTTAAACATGTTGGCTGGTTAAACACGTTAGATAGGCTCAATTTAAACGAGCTAAAAAAACCATCTTGGATCCCGTATTTAACACATGAAACGGAAACATGCATTGATTGATTGATTGATTGATTGGTTGGTTGGGTGGTTAAACATGTTGGTTAAACACGTTGGTTAAACACGTTGGCTGGTTAAACACGTGAGATAGGCTCAATTTAAACGAGCGAAAAAAAAACATCTTGGATCCCGTATTTAACACATGAAACGGAAACATGCATTGATTGATTGATTGATTGGTTGGTTGGTTGGTTGGTTAAACACGTTGGTTAAACATGTTGGTTAAACACGTTAGTTAAACATATTTGTTAAACATGTTGGTTAAACACGTTTGATAGGCTCAATTAAAACAAGCGAAAAAAAAGAGACCTTGAATCCCGTATCAAACACATGAAACGGAAACATTCATTGATTGATTGATTGATTGATTGATTGATTGATTGGTTGGTTGGTTGGTTGGTTGGTTGGTTGGTTGGTTGGTTGGTTGAAATTCAAACACACATAAAACTGTTTAAATAGTGCCAAAACCACATAATTTGATGACCTTGACCTTTGACCTTGTGACCTTCGTCAAGGTCATTGCTCCACAAGGTCATTGCAAAAGACCCTATGGGTCAAGGACCTTTGTTTAAGAGTTTTGCCTAAATATGGCTTTTTAAAAACCATCGATGGGAGTTATGTCCCTTACATGATGGTAAAATCAATATAGTCATAATGTAAAAAAGTTGCCCCTTGAAGTACTTAACATTTTTCACTGCTTAAATTTTCTGTATCTATAACCATTCAAGAATTATAGGGAAATCAAAGACATATGAAAATCTAAAATATGACCTTGACCTTTGACCTTGACCTAATTTTCTAAGTTAGGAATCAGGGGACTCAAATAAAAACATTCCAGGGTTATACGGTTAACGGTTTATGAGTTAAAAAAACATACCGACAAATTTATTCCGTAAAGATAGATAACTCCTATAAAATTTCATCGAATCGCTTCGATCCAAATTAGCCAAAATTTTCTGAGGATGTAACGAACAATTTGTAAAAAGAATTTTGTCGCTATCTTTTTTTGTTACGAAGGAGATGCACACACATGATAAACAGTGAATAGGGAGATAACTCTTACAGAGAAAATTGTTCGTCTTAGCAGGGTGAAATTTAAAAGCGCATTAACTATACGATACAATATGAGAAATATCTAAGCGACATATTGCGAAACAAACATTTATCGCAAGAACAAAATTTGGCGGAAAAAAAAAAATAATAATAATAATAATAATAATAATAATCAGAACAAATACAATAAGTCTTTCCACAGAAAAGTGGAAAGACTTAATAATAAATATAAAGCAATTGTTTCAAAAACAATTGTTAGGCAGTCTTTCCCCTATGATGAATGGATAATTGATTTTTTTTTATTGATTGATTTGGAAAAAAGGGGGGGAGGGGGGGAGGGGGGTATTTGTTTATTTGTTTGTTTGTTTGCTTTGGTATGGGGTCTATATTATTATGTTACCGGAGAAGTTTCATGTTTAGTTTGGAAAGTTTTTCTTTTATTTTAGATACAGCGCGCGCGCAAGATTGAGGAGACATCACGTGACGCGGGTTTATATTAAGAAAAACTTAGTCTTTTTATTTCTTTTTAGGTCGGGACTTTGAACAGACAACATCTATAGAGATGGAATGTACACAATGTAATTTCTTTTGTCATTGTAGGAAATTGACATTTTGATCACAGTTCACCAGCAGTGCATGTTTTGGATTTAATCGTTCCGGTGTAACTTTAAAACACATTTAATGATTATTTTTTGATAATGTCCATTTTTCAGCACCTGTTTGTAACACAGATTAGTATTTCAATCTCGGAGCGGACATTTTATTGTAGGTTTTTACTGAGATTGACGGACCTAGCAAGCGATTTTTACTGCATTGCCATTTCTTTTTTCTAGGAAAAGTCTTGAGAGATTTCTGCAAATTTTTTTTTTATAAACCTTCAGTACATGTATGCCCTGCTGACTGCAAATTTTCAGGTCGATTGGACTTGTAGTTTCAGAGAATATGTGGATTTTTTTTCAGAAGAGACGTAAGAACAATAATAAAATAAAAATTTTCTTGAATAATTGAGAGTTTGTTCCTTCAATAAACTGTCATAAATAAACAGTCATACATATTGATTGATTGATTAGTTGGTTGATTGATTGATTGATTGGTTGGTTGGTTGGTTTGTTGGTTGGTTGATTAAACACGTTTGATAGGGTCACTTAGAACAAGGGGAAAAGGACCTCAAGAGACCTTGCATCCCGTATTAAACGCATGACACGGAAACATACATTAAGTGATTGATTGGTTGGTTGGTTGGTTAAACACGTTGGTTAAACATGTTGGTTAAACACGTTGGCTGATTAAACACGTTGGTTAAACATGTTGGCTGGTTAAACACGTTGGATAGGCTCTATTTAAACAAGCGAAAAAAAACCCATCTTGGATCCCGTTTTTAACACATGAAACGGAAACATGCATTGATTGGTTGATTGGTTGGTTGGTTGGTTGGTTGGTTGGTTAAACACGTTGCTTAACCATGTTAAATACGTTGGTTAAACATGTTGGTTAAACACGTTGGCTGGTTAAAAACGTTTGATTGGCTCAATTTAAACAAGCGAAAAAAAAACATCTTGGATCCCGTATTTAACACATGAAACGGAAACATGCATGATTTATTGGTTGGTTGGTTGGTTGGTTGGTTGGTTAAACACGTTGGTTAAACATGTTGGTTAAACACGTAGTTTAAACACGTTGGCTGGTTAAACACGTTGGTTAAACACGTTTGATAGGCTCAATTTTAACAAGCGAAAAAAAACCATCTCGGATCCCGTATTTAACACATGAAACGGAAACATGCATTGATTGATTGATTGGTTGGTTGGTTGGTTAAACACTTTGGTTAAACACGTTGGTTAAACACATTGGTTAAAAACATTGGATAGGCTCAAAATTGGATCCCGTATTTAACACATGAAACGGAAACATGCATTGATTGATTGATTGGTTGGTTGGTTGGTTGGTTGGTTGTTTAAACACGTTGGTTAAACATGTCGGTTAAACATGTTGGTTAAACACATTGGTTAAACATATTGGTTAAACACGTTGGCTGGTTAAACACGTTGGATAGGCTCAATTTAAACAAGCGAAAAAAAAAACATCTTGGATCCCGTATTTAACACATGAAACGGAAACATGCATTGATTGATTGATTGATTGGGTGGTTGGTTGGTTGGTTAAACACGTTGGCTGGTTAAACACGTTAGAGAGGCTCAATTTAAACAAGCGAAAAAAACCATCTTGGATCCCGTATTTAACACATGAAACGCAAACATGCATTGATTGATTGGTTGGTTGGTTGGTTGGTTGGTTGGTTAGTTGGTTAAACACGTTGGTTAAACATGTTGGTTAAACACGTTGGTTAAACATGTTGGCTGGTTAAACACGTTAGATAGGCTCAATTTAAACGAGCTAAAAAAACCATCTTGGATCCCGTATTTAACACATGAAACGGAAACATGCATTGATTGATTGATTGATTGATTGGTTGGTTGGGTGGTTAAACATGTTGGTTAAACACGTTGGTTAAACACGTTGGCTGGTTAAACACGTGAGATAGGCTCAATTTAAACGAGCGAAAAAAAAACATCTTGGATCCCGTATTTAACACATGAAACGGAAACATGCATTGATTGATTGATTGATTGGTTGGTTGGTTGGTTGGTTAAACACGTTGGTTAAACATGTTGGTTAAACACGTTAGTTAAACATATTTGTTAAACATGTTGGTTAAACACGTTTGATAGGCTCAATTAAAACAAGCGAAAAAAAAGAGACCTTGAATCCCGTATCAAACACATGAAACGGAAACATTGATTGATTGATTGATTGATTGATTGATTGATTGATTGGTTGGTTGGTTGGTTGGTTGGTTGGTTGGTTGGTTGGTTGGTTGAAATTCAAACACACATAAAACTGTTTAAATAGTGCCAAAACCACATAATTTGATGACCTTGACCTTTGACCTTGTGACCTTCGTCAAGGTCATTGCTCCACAAGGTCATTGCAAAAGACCCTATGGGTCAAGGACCTTTGTTTAAGAGTTTTGCCTAAATATGGCTTTTTAAAAACCATCGATGGGAGTTATGTCCCTTACATGATGGTAAAATCAATATAGTCATAATGTAAAAAAGTTGCCCCTTGAAGTACTTAACATTTTTCACTGCTTAAATTTTCTGTATCTATAACCATTCAAGAATTATAGGGAAATCAAAGACATATGAAAATCTAAAATATGACCTTGACCTTTGACCTTGACCTAATTTTCTAAGTTAGGAATCAGGGGACTCAAATAAAAACATTCCAGGGTTATACGGTTAACGGTTTATGAGTTAAAAAAACATACCGACAAATTTATTCCGTAAAGATAGATAACTCCTATAAAATTTCATCGAATCGCTTCGATCCAAATTAGCCAAAATTTTCTGAGGATGTAACGAACAATTTGTAAAAAGAATTTTGTCGCTATCTTTTTTTGTTACGAAGGAGATGCACACACATGATAAACAGTGAATAGGGAGATAACTCTTACAGAGAAAATTGTTCGTCTTAGCAGGGTGAAATTTAAAAGCGCATTAACTATACGATACAATATGAGAAATATCTAAGCGACATATTGCGAAACAAACATTTATCGCAAGAACAAAATTTGGCGGAAAAAAAAAAATAATAATAATAATAATAATAATAATAATCAGAACAAATACAATAAGTCTTTCCACAGAAAAGTGGAAAGACTTAATAATAAATATAAAGCAATTGTTTCAAAAACAATTGTTAGGCAGTCTTTCCCCTATGATGAATGGATAATTGATTTTTTTTATTGATTGATTTGGAAAAAAGGGGGGGAGGGGGGGAGGGGGGTATTTGTTTATTTGTTTGTTTGTTTGCTTTGGTATGGGGTCTATATTATTATGTTACCGGAGAAGTTTCATGTTTAGTTTGGAAAGTTTTTCTTTTATTTTAGATACAGCGCGCGCGCAAGATTGAGGAGACATCACGTGACGCGGGTTTATATTAAGAAAAACTTAGTCTTTTTATTTCTTTTTAGGTCGGGACTTTGAACAGACAACATCTATAGAGATGGAATGTACACAATGTAATTTCTTTTGTCATTGTAGGAAATTGACATTTTGATCACAGTTCACCAGCAGTGCATGTTTTGGATTTAATCGTTCCGGTGTAACTTTAAAACACATTTAATGATTATTTTTTGATAATGTCCATTTTTCAGCACCTGTTTGTAACACAGATTAGTATTTCAATCTCGGAGCGGACATTTTATTGTAGGTTTTTACTGAGATTGACGGACCTAGCAAGCGATTTTTACTGCATTGCCATTTCTTTTTTCTAGGAAAAGTCTTGAGAGATTTCTGCAAATTTTTTTTTTATAAACCTTCAGTACATGTATGCCCTGCTGACTGCAAATTTTCAGGTCGATTGGACTTGTAGTTTCAGAGAATATGTGGATTTTTTTTCAGAAGAGACGTAAGAACAATAATAAAATAAAAATTTTCTTGAATAATTGAGAGTTTGTTCCTTCAATAAACTGTCATAAATAAACAGTCATACATATTGATTGATTGATTAGTTGGTTGATTGATTGATTGATTGGTTGGTTGGTTGGTTTGTTGGTTGGTTGATTAAACACGTTTGATAGGGTCACTTAGAACAAGGGGAAAAGGACCTCAAGAGACCTTGCATCCCGTATTAAACGCATGACACGGAAACATACATTAAGTGATTGATTGGTTGGTTGGTTGGTTAAACACGTTGGTTAAACATGTTGGTTAAACACGTTGGCTGATTAAACACGTTGGTTAAACATGTTGGCTGGTTAAACACGTTGGATAGGCTCTATTTAAACAAGCGAAAAAAAACCCATCTTGGATCCCGTTTTTAACACATGAAACGGAAACATGCATTGATTGGTTGATTGGTTGGTTGGTTGGTTGGTTGGTTGGTTAAACACGTTGCTTAACCATGTTAAATACGTTGGTTAAACATGTTGGTTAAACACGTTGGCTGGTTAAAAACGTTTGATTGGCTCAATTTAAACAAGCGAAAAAAAAACATCTTGGATCCCGTATTTAACACATGAAACGGAAACATGCATGATTTATTGGTTGGTTGGTTGGTTGGTTGGTTGGTTAAACACGTTGGTTAAACATGTTGGTTAAACACGTAGTTTAAACACGTTGGCTGGTTAAACACGTTGGTTAAACACGTTTGATAGGCTCAATTTTAACAAGCGAAAAAAAACCATCTCGGATCCCGTATTTAACACATGAAACGGAAACATGCATTGATTGATTGATTGGTTGGTTGGTTGGTTAAACACTTTGGTTAAACACGTTGGTTAAACACATTGGTTAAAAACATTGGATAGGCTCAAAATTGGATCCCGTATTTAACACATGAAACGGAAACATGCATTGATTGATTGATTGGTTGGTTGGTTGGTTGGTTGGTTGTTTAAACACGTTGGTTAAACATGTCGGTTAAACATGTTGGTTAAACACATTGGTTAAACATATTGGTTAAACACGTTGGCTGGTTAAACACGTTGGATAGGCTCAATTTAAACAAGCGAAAAAAAAAACATCTTGGATCCCGTATTTAACACATGAAACGGAAACATGCATTGATTGATTGATTGATTGGGTGGTTGGTTGGTTGGTTAAACACGTTGGCTGGTTAAACACGTTAGAGAGGCTCAATTTAAACAAGCGAAAAAAACCATCTTGGATCCCGTATTTAACACATGAAACGCAAACATGCATTGATTGATTGGTTGGTTGGTTGGTTGGTTGGTTGGTTAGTTGGTTAAACACGTTGGTTAAACATGTTGGTTAAACACGTTGGTTAAACATGTTGGCTGGTTAAACACGTTAGATAGGCTCAATTTAAACGAGCTAAAAAAACCATCTTGGATCCCGTATTTAACACATGAAACGGAAACATGCATTGATTGATTGATTGATTGATTGGTTGGTTGGGTGGTTAAACATGTTGGTTAAACACGTTGGTTAAACACGTTGGCTGGTTAAACACGTGAGATAGGCTCAATTTAAACGAGCGAAAAAAAAACATCTTGGATCCCGTATTTAACACATGAAACGGAAACATGCATTGATTGATTGATTGATTGGTTGGTTGGTTGGTTGGTTAAACACGTTGGTTAAACATGTTGGTTAAACACGTTAGTTAAACATATTTGTTAAACATGTTGGTTAAACACGTTTGATAGGCTCAATTAAAACAAGCGAAAAAAAAGAGACCTTGAATCCCGTATCAAACACATGAAACGGAAACATTGATTGATTGATTGATTGATTGATTGATTGATTGATTGGTTGGTTGGTTGGTTGGTTGGTTGGTTGGTTGGTTGGTTGGTTGAAATTCAAACACACATAAAACTGTTTAAATAGTGCCAAAACCACATAATTTGATGACCTTGACCTTTGACCTTGTGACCTTCGTCAAGGTCATTGCTCCACAAGGTCATTGCAAAAGACCCTATGGGTCAAGGACCTTTGTTTAAGAGTTTTGCCTAAATATGGCTTTTTAAAAACCATCGATGGGAGTTATGTCCCTTACATGATGGTAAAATCAATATAGTCATAATGTAAAAAAGTTGCCCCTTGAAGTACTTAACATTTTTCACTGCTTAAATTTTCTGTATCTATAACCATTCAAGAATTATAGGGAAATCAAAGACATATGAAAATCTAAAATATGACCTTGACCTTTGACCTTGACCTAATTTTCTAAGTTAGGAATCAGGGGACTCAAATAAAAACATTCCAGGGTTATACGGTTAACGGTTTATGAGTTAAAAAAACATACCGACAAATTTATTCCGTAAAGATAGATAACTCCTATAAAATTTCATCGAATCGCTTCGATCCAAATTAGCCAAAATTTTCTGAGGATGTAACGAACAATTTGTAAAAAGAATTTTGTCGCTATCTTTTTTTGTTACGAAGGAGATGCACACACATGATAAACAGTGAATAGGGAGATAACTCTTACAGAGAAAATTGTTCGTCTTAGCAGGGTGAAATTTAAAAGCGCATTAACTATACGATACAATATGAGAAATATCTAAGCGACATATTGCGAAACAAACATTTATCGCAAGAACAAAATTTGGCGGAAAAAAAAAAATAATAATAATAATAATAATAATAATAATCAGAACAAATACAATAAGTCTTTCCACAGAAAAGTGGAAAGACTTAATAATAAATATAAAGCAATTGTTTCAAAAACAATTGTTAGGCAGTCTTTCCCCTATGATGAATGGATAATTGATTTTTTTTATTGATTGATTTGGAAAAAAGGGGGGGAGGGGGGGAGGGGGGTATTTGTTTATTTGTTTGTTTGTTTGCTTTGGTATGGGGTCTATATTATTATGTTACCGGAGAAGTTTCATGTTTAGTTTGGAAAGTTTTTCTTTTATTTTAGATACAGCGCGCGCGCAAGATTGAGGAGACATCACGTGACGCGGGTTTATATTAAGAAAAACTTAGTCTTTTTATTTCTTTTTAGGTCGGGACTTTGAACAGACAACATCTATAGAGATGGAATGTACACAATGTAATTTCTTTTGTCATTGTAGGAAATTGACATTTTGATCACAGTTCACCAGCAGTGCATGTTTTGGATTTAATCGTTCCGGTGTAACTTTAAAACACATTTAATGATTATTTTTTGATAATGTCCATTTTTCAGCACCTGTTTGTAACACAGATTAGTATTTCAATCTCGGAGCGGACATTTTATTGTAGGTTTTTACTGAGATTGACGGACCTAGCAAGCGATTTTTACTGCATTGCCATTTCTTTTTTCTAGGAAAAGTCTTGAGAGATTTCTGCAAATTTTTTTTTTATAAACCTTCAGTACATGTATGCCCTGCTGACTGCAAATTTTCAGGTCGATTGGACTTGTAGTTTCAGAGAATATGTGGATTTTTTTTCAGAAGAGACGTAAGAACAATAATAAAATAAAAATTTTCTTGAATAATTGAGAGTTTGTTCCTTCAATAAACTGTCATAAATAAACAGTCATACATATTGATTGATTGATTAGTTGGTTGATTGATTGATTGATTGGTTGGTTGGTTGGTTTGTTGGTTGGTTGATTAAACACGTTTGATAGGGTCACTTAGAACAAGGGGAAAAGGACCTCAAGAGACCTTGCATCCCGTATTAAACGCATGACACGGAAACATACATTAAGTGATTGATTGGTTGGTTGGTTGGTTAAACACGTTGGTTAAACATGTTGGTTAAACACGTTGGCTGATTAAACACGTTGGTTAAACATGTTGGCTGGTTAAACACGTTGGATAGGCTCTATTTAAACAAGCGAAAAAAAACCCATCTTGGATCCCGTTTTTAACACATGAAACGGAAACATGCATTGATTGGTTGATTGGTTGGTTGGTTGGTTGGTTGGTTGGTTAAACACGTTGCTTAACCATGTTAAATACGTTGGTTAAACATGTTGGTTAAACACGTTGGCTGGTTAAAAACGTTTGATTGGCTCAATTTAAACAAGCGAAAAAAAAACATCTTGGATCCCGTATTTAACACATGAAACGGAAACATGCATGATTTATTGGTTGGTTGGTTGGTTGGTTGGTTGGTTAAACACGTTGGTTAAACATGTTGGTTAAACACGTAGTTTAAACACGTTGGCTGGTTAAACACGTTGGTTAAACACGTTTGATAGGCTCAATTTTAACAAGCGAAAAAAAACCATCTCGGATCCCGTATTTAACACATGAAACGGAAACATGCATTGATTGATTGATTGGTTGGTTGGTTGGTTAAACACTTTGGTTAAACACGTTGGTTAAACACATTGGTTAAAAACATTGGATAGGCTCAAAATTGGATCCCGTATTTAACACATGAAACGGAAACATGCATTGATTGATTGATTGGTTGGTTGGTTGGTTGGTTGGTTGTTTAAACACGTTGGTTAAACATGTCGGTTAAACATGTTGGTTAAACACATTGGTTAAACATATTGGTTAAACACGTTGGCTGGTTAAACACGTTGGATAGGCTCAATTTAAACAAGCGAAAAAAAAAACATCTTGGATCCCGTATTTAACACATGAAACGGAAACATGCATTGATTGATTGATTGATTGGGTGGTTGGTTGGTTGGTTAAACACGTTGGCTGGTTAAACACGTTAGAGAGGCTCAATTTAAACAAGCGAAAAAAACCATCTTGGATCCCGTATTTAACACATGAAACGCAAACATGCATTGATTGATTGGTTGGTTGGTTGGTTGGTTGGTTGGTTAGTTGGTTAAACACGTTGGTTAAACATGTTGGTTAAACACGTTGGTTAAACATGTTGGCTGGTTAAACACGTTAGATAGGCTCAATTTAAACGAGCTAAAAAAACCATCTTGGATCCCGTATTTAACACATGAAACGGAAACATGCATTGATTGATTGATTGATTGATTGGTTGGTTGGGTGGTTAAACATGTTGGTTAAACACGTTGGTTAAACACGTTGGCTGGTTAAACACGTGAGATAGGCTCAATTTAAACGAGCGAAAAAAAAACATCTTGGATCCCGTATTTAACACATGAAACGGAAACATGCATTGATTGATTGATTGATTGGTTGGTTGGTTGGTTGGTTAAACACGTTGGTTAAACATGTTGGTTAAACACGTTAGTTAAACATATTTGTTAAACATGTTGGTTAAACACGTTTGATAGGCTCAATTAAAACAAGCGAAAAAAAAGAGACCTTGAATCCCGTATCAAACACATGAAACGGAAACATTGATTGATTGATTGATTGATTGATTGATTGATTGATTGGTTGGTTGGTTGGTTGGTTGGTTGGTTGGTTGGTTGGTTGGTTGAAATTCAAACACACATAAAACTGTTTAAATAGTGCCAAAACCACATAATTTGATGACCTTGACCTTTGACCTTGTGACCTTCGTCAAGGTCATTGCTCCACAAGGTCATTGCAAAAGACCCTATGGGTCAAGGACCTTTGTTTAAGAGTTTTGCCTAAATATGGCTTTTTAAAAACCATCGATGGGAGTTATGTCCCTTACATGATGGTAAAATCAATATAGTCATAATGTAAAAAAGTTGCCCCTTGAAGTACTTAACATTTTTCACTGCTTAAATTTTCTGTATCTATAACCATTCAAGAATTATAGGGAAATCAAAGACATATGAAAATCTAAAATATGACCTTGACCTTTGACCTTGACCTAATTTTCTAAGTTAGGAATCAGGGGACTCAAATAAAAACATTCCAGGGTTATACGGTTAACGGTTTATGAGTTAAAAAAACATACCGACAAATTTATTCCGTAAAGATAGATAACTCCTATAAAATTTCATCGAATCGCTTCGATCCAAATTAGCCAAAATTTTCTGAGGATGTAACGAACAATTTGTAAAAAGAATTTTGTCGCTATCTTTTTTTGTTACGAAGGAGATGCACACACATGATAAACAGTGAATAGGGAGATAACTCTTACAGAGAAAATTGTTCGTCTTAGCAGGGTGAAATTTAAAAGCGCATTAACTATACGATACAATATGAGAAATATCTAAGCGACATATTGCGAAACAAACATTTATCGCAAGAACAAAATTTGGCGGAAAAAAAAAAATAATAATAATAATAATAATAATAATAATCAGAACAAATACAATAAGTCTTTCCACAGAAAAGTGGAAAGACTTAATAATAAATATAAAGCAATTGTTTCAAAAACAATTGTTAGGCAGTCTTTCCCCTATGATGAATGGATAATTGATTTTTTTTATTGATTGATTTGGAAAAAAGGGGGGGAGGGGGGGAGGGGGGTATTTGTTTATTTGTTTGTTTGTTTGCTTTGGTATGGGGTCTATATTATTATGTTACCGGAGAAGTTTCATGTTTAGTTTGGAAAGTTTTTCTTTTATTTTAGATACAGCGCGCGCGCAAGATTGAGGAGACATCACGTGACGCGGGTTTATATTAAGAAAAACTTAGTCTTTTTATTTCTTTTTAGGTCGGGACTTTGAACAGACAACATCTATAGAGATGGAATGTACACAATGTAATTTCTTTTGTCATTGTAGGAAATTGACATTTTGATCACAGTTCACCAGCAGTGCATGTTTTGGATTTAATCGTTCCGGTGTAACTTTAAAACACATTTAATGATTATTTTTTGATAATGTCCATTTTTCAGCACCTGTTTGTAACACAGATTAGTATTTCAATCTCGGAGCGGACATTTTATTGTAGGTTTTTACTGAGATTGACGGACCTAGCAAGCGATTTTTACTGCATTGCCATTTCTT
Source organism: Mytilus galloprovincialis (assembly GCA_037788925.1). Taxonomy (NCBI): domain Eukaryota; kingdom Metazoa; phylum Mollusca; class Bivalvia; order Mytilida; family Mytilidae; genus Mytilus; species Mytilus galloprovincialis. Next base: position 78,238,789 of record CM075336.1, read on the forward strand.
TTTTCTAGGAAAAGTCTTGAGAGATTTCTGCAAATTTTTTTTTTATAAACCTTCAGTACATGTATGCCCTGCTGACTGCAAATTTTCAGGTCGATTGGACTTGTAGTTTCAGAGAATATGTGGATTTTTTTTCAGAAGAGACGTAAGAACAATAATAAAATAAAAATTTTCTTGAATAATTGAGAGTTTGTTCCTTCAATAAACTGTCATAAATAAACAGTCATACATATTGATTGATTGATTAGTTGGTTGATTGATTGATTGATTGGTTGGTTGGTTGGTTTGTTGGTTGGTTGATTAAACACGTTTGATAGGGTCACTTAGAACAAGGGGAAAAGGACCTCAAGAGACCTTGCATCCCGTATTAAACGCATGACACGGAAACATACATTAAGTGATTGATTGGTTGGTTGGTTGGTTAAACACGTTGGTTAAACATGTTGGTTAAACACGTTGGCTGATTAAACACGTTGGTTAAACATGTTGGCTGGTTAAACACGTTGGATAGGCTCTATTTAAACAAGCGAAAAAAAACCCATCTTGGATCCCGTTTTTAACACATGAAACGGAAACATGCATTGATTGGTTGATTGGTTGGTTGGTTGGTTGGTTGGTTGGTTAAACACGTTGCTTAACCATGTTAAATACGTTGGTTAAACATGTTGGTTAAACACGTTGGCTGGTTAAAAACGTTTGATTGGCTCAATTTAAACAAGCGAAAAAAAAACATCTTGGATCCCGTATTTAACACATGAAACGGAAACATGCATGATTTATTGGTTGGTTGGTTGGTTGGTTGGTTGGTTAAACACGTTGGTTAAACATGTTGGTTAAACACGTAGTTTAAACACGTTGGCTGGTTAAACACGTTGGTTAAACACGTTTGATAGGCTCAATTTTAACAAGCGAAAAAAAACCATCTCGGATCCCGTATTTAACACATGAAACGGAAACATGCATTGATTGATTGATTGGTTGGTTGGTTGGTTAAACACTTTGGTTAAACACGTTGGTTAAACACATTGGTTAAAAACATTGGATAGGCTCAAAATTGGATCCCGTATTTAACACATGAAACGGAAACATGCATTGATTGATTGATTGGTTGGTTGGTTGGTTGGTTGGTTGTTTAAACACGTTGGTTAAACATGTCGGTTAAACATGTTGGTTAAACACATTGGTTAAACATATTGGTTAAACACGTTGGCTGGTTAAACACGTTGGATAGGCTCAATTTAAACAAGCGAAAAAAAAAACATCTTGGATCCCGTATTTAACACATGAAACGGAAACATGCATTGATTGATTGATTGATTGGGTGGTTGGTTGGTTGGTTAAACACGTTGGCTGGTTAAACACGTTAGAGAGGCTCAATTTAAACAAGCGAAAAAAACCATCTTGGATCCCGTATTTAACACATGAAACGCAAACATGCATTGATTGATTGGTTGGTTGGTTGGTTGGTTGGTTGGTTAGTTGGTTAAACACGTTGGTTAAACATGTTGGTTAAACACGTTGGTTAAACATGTTGGCTGGTTAAACACGTTAGATAGGCTCAATTTAAACGAGCTAAAAAAACCATCTTGGATCCCGTATTTAACACATGAAACGGAAACATGCATTGATTGATTGATTGATTGATTGGTTGGTTGGGTGGTTAAACATGTTGGTTAAACACGTTGGTTAAACACGTTGGCTGGTTAAACACGTGAGATAGGCTCAATTTAAACGAGCGAAAAAAAAACATCTTGGATCCCGTATTTAACACATGAAACGGAAACATGCATTGATTGATTGATTGATTGGTTGGTTGGTTGGTTGGTTAAACACGTTGGTTAAACATGTTGGTTAAACACGTTAGTTAAACATATTTGTTAAACATGTTGGTTAAACACGTTTGATAGGCTCAATTAAAACAAGCGAAAAAAAAGAGACCTTGAATCCCGTATCAAACACATGAAACGGAAACATTGATTGATTGATTGATTGATTGATTGATTGATTGATTGGTTGGTTGGTTGGTTGGTTGGTTGGTTGGTTGGTTGGTTGGTTGAAATTCAAACACACATAAAACTGTTTAAATAGTGCCAAAACCACATAATTTGATGACCTTGACCTTTGACCTTGTGACCTTCGTCAAGGTCATTGCTCCACAAGGTCATTGCAAAAGACCCTATGGGTCAAGGACCTTTGTTTAAGAGTTTTGCCTAAATATGGCTTTTTAAAAACCATCGATGGGAGTTATGTCCCTTACATGATGGTAAAATCAATATAGTCATAATGTAAAAAAGTTGCCCCTTGAAGTACTTAACATTTTTCACTGCTTAAATTTTCTGTATCTATAACCATTCAAGAATTATAGGGAAATCAAAGACATATGAAAATCTAAAATATGACCTTGACCTTTGACCTTGACCTAATTTTCTAAGTTAGGAATCAGGGGACTCAAATAAAAACATTCCAGGGTTATACGGTTAACGGTTTATGAGTTAAAAAAACATACCGACAAATTTATTCCGTAAAGATAGATAACTCCTATAAAATTTCATCGAATCGCTTCGATCCAAATTAGCCAAAATTTTCTGAGGATGTAACGAACAATTTGTAAAAAGAATTTTGTCGCTATCTTTTTTTGTTACGAAGGAGATGCACACACATGATAAACAGTGAATAGGGAGATAACTCTTACAGAGAAAATTGTTCGTCTTAGCAGGGTGAAATTTAAAAGCGCATTAACTATACGATACAATATGAGAAATATCTAAGCGACATATTGCGAAACAAACATTTATCGCAAGAACAAAATTTGGCGGAAAAAAAAAAATAATAATAATAATAATAAATATAAATCAATTGCTTTAAAAAAGCAATTGTAGGGGGTCTTTCCCCCTTTAAAATTAATTGAATTGGGGGGGGGGTGTTTGTTTGTTTGTTTGTTTGTTTGTTTGTTTGTTTGTTTGTTTGTTCGTTTCTGTATGGGGTCTATATTATTGTTACCGGAGAAGTTTCATGTTTAGTTCGGAAAGTTTTTCTTTTATTTTAGGTACAGCGCCACATCACGTGACACGGGTTTATAATAACGAAAAGATAGTCTTTTTATTTCTTTTTAGGTGGGGACTTTGAACAGACAACATGTATAGAGACGGAATAAACACAATGTAATTTCTTTTGTCATTGTAGGAAATTGACATTTTGATGACAGTTCACAAGCAGTGCATGTTTTGGATTTAATTGATCCGGTGTAACTTTAAAACACATTTATTGATCATTTTCTGATATTGTACATTTTTTAGCACCTGTTTGTAACACAGATTAGTATTTCAATCTCGGAGCGGACATTTTATAGTAGGTTTTTACTGAGATTTACAGACCTAGCAAGCGATTTTTACGGCATTGCCATTTCTTTTCTCTAGGAAAAGCTTTGAGAGATATCTGCACCAAGTTTTTTTATAAACTTTCAGTACATGTATGCCCTGCTGACTGCAAATTTTGAGGTCGATTGTACTTGTAGTTTCAGAGAACATGTGGATTTTTTTTCAGAAGTGACGCAAGAACAATATTGAATTTCGATTTTTCATGAAACATGATTTATTGATCATGATCATGATTGATTGATTGATTGATTGATTGATTGATTGATTGATTGATTGGTTGATTAGTTGGTTGGTTGGTTGGTTGGTTAAACACGTTGCTTAAACATGTTGCTTAAACACGTTGGATAGGCTCAAAATTGGATCCCGTATTTAACGCATGAAACGGAAACATGCATTGATTGATTGATTGGTTGGTTGGTTGGTTGGTTAAACACGTTGGTTAAACATGTTGGTTAAACACATTGGTTAAACATATTGGTTAAACACGTTGGCTGGTTAAACACGTTGGATAGGCTCAATTTAAACAAGCGGGAAAAAAAAACCATCTTGGATCCCGTATTTAACACATAAAACGGAAACATGCATTGATTGGTTGGTTGGTTAAACACGTTGGTTAAACATGTTGGTTAAACACGTTGGTTAAACATATTGGTGAAACACGTTGGCTGGTTAAACACGTTGGATAGGCTCAATTTAAACAAGCGAAAAAAAAACACATCTTGGATCCCGTATTTAACACATGAAACGGAAACATGCATGCATTGATTGGTTGGTTGGTTGGTTGGTTGGTTGGTTGGTTGGTTGGTTGGTTGGTTAAACACGTTGGTTAAACATATTGGTGAAACTGGTTGGCTGGTTAAACACGTTGGATAGGCTCAATTTAAACAAGCAAAAAAAAAACATCTTGGATCCCGTATTTCACACATGAAACGGAAACATTAATTGATTGATTGATTGGTTGGTTGGTTGGTTAAACACGTTGGTTAAACATGTTGGTTAAACACGTTGGTTAAACATATTGGTTAAACACGTTTGATAGGCTCAATTAAAACAGGCGAAAAAAAAGAGACCTTGAATCCCGTATCAAACACATGAAACGGAAACATTGATTGATTGATTGATTGATTGATTGATTGATTGATTGATTGATTGATTGATTGATTGATTGGTTGGTTGGTTGGTTGGTTGGTTGGTTGGTTGGTTGGTTGGTTGGTTGGTTGAAATTCAAACACACATAAAACTGTTTAAATAGTGCCAAAACCACATAATTTGATGACCTTGACCTTTGACCTTGTAACCTTCGTCAAGGTCATTGCTCCACAAGGTCATTACAAAAGACCCTATGGGTCAAGGACCTTTTGTTTAAGAGTTTTGCCTAAAAATGGCTGTTTAAAAACCATCGATGGGAGTTATGTCCCTTACATGATGGTAAAATCAATATAGTCATAATGTAAAAAAATTGCCCCTTGAAGTACCAAGCATTTTTCACTGCTTAATTTTTTTGTATCTATAACCGTTCAAGAGTTATAGGGAAATCAAAGACATGTGAAAATCTAAAATATGACCTTGACCTTTGACCTTGACCTAATTTTCATTTTTTTGGACCAAGGACCTCAAATCTAGAGATCCTAGGTCTCTAGCACTTATGGTTTACAAGATAGAAATGCATATCACTTATAACAAATGCATAAGGGGAAATAACTCTCATATGGAGCGTTCATATCGCTTCGGTCAAAATAGGACAAATCATGCGAAGGATATAACGAGTAATTTTGTAAAATAAATTTGTCATAATATTTTACGGTTGCGAAGGAGTTGCGCTAACAAGGAAAACAGTGTTTGGGGAGATAACTCCTACAAAGAAAAGTATTCGTTTACGCAGGGTAAATTTCAAAAGCGCATAAACTGTTCGATATCATATACCAAATATCTAAGCGACATATTGCGAAACAAATGTTTATCGCAAGAACAAAATTAGGCGGAAGAAAAAAAAAAAAAAAAAAAAAATAATCAGAACAAATACAATAGGCTTTCCACAGAAAAGTGGAAAGACCTAATAATATGGATAAAACTGGAGTTGTCGTTCGTTTTACGTTGATAGGATAGATAGCACACAACCTACATTCAGTTGTAAGTGGAGGGTTAAAAAAAAAAGGGGGGGGCAAAAGGGGGTCTCGGGGAGATTTTTTTTTTTTTATTAACGGAACAGAATGGTTAAAAAGGTTTTTTACAATATAAATCAATTGCTTTAAAAAAGCAATTGTAGGGGGTCTTTCCCCCTTTAAAATTAATTGAATTGGGGGGGGGGTGTTTGTTTGTTTGTTTGTTTGTTTGTTTGTTTGTTTGTTTGTTTGTTCGTTTCTGTATGGGGTCTATATTATTGTTACCGGAGAAGTTTCATGTTTAGTTCGGAAAGTTTTTCTTTTATTTTAGGTACAGCGCCACATCACGTGACACGGGTTTATAATAACGAAAAGATAGTCTTTTTATTTCTTTTTAGGTGGGGACTTTGAACAGACAACATGTATAGAGACGGAATAAACACAATGTAATTTCTTTTGTCATTGTAGGAAATTGACATTTTGATGACAGTTCACAAGCAGTGCATGTTTTGGATTTAATTGATCCGGTGTAACTTTAAAACACATTTATTGATCATTTTCTGATATTGTACATTTTTTAGCACCTGTTTGTAACACAGATTAGTATTTCAATCTCGGAGCGGACATTTTATAGTAGGTTTTTACTGAGATTTACAGACCTAGCAAGCGATTTTTACGGCATTGCCATTTCTTTTCTCTAGGAAAAGCTTTGAGAGATATCTGCACCAAGTTTTTTTATAAACTTTCAGTACATGTATGCCCTGCTGACTGCAAATTTTGAGGTCGATTGTACTTGTAGTTTCAGAGAACATGTGGATTTTTTTTCAGAAGTGACGCAAGAACAATATTGAATTTCGATTTTTCATGAAACATGATTTATTGATCATGATCATGATTGATTGATTGATTGATTGATTGATTGATTGATTGATTGATTGGTTGATTAGTTGGTTGGTTGGTTGGTTGGTTAAACACGTTGCTTAAACATGTTGCTTAAACACGTTGGATAGGCTCAAAATTGGATCCCGTATTTAACGCATGAAACGGAAACATGCATTGATTGATTGATTGGTTGGTTGGTTGGTTGGTTAAACACGTTGGTTAAACATGTTGGTTAAACACATTGGTTAAACATATTGGTTAAACACGTTGGCTGGTTAAACACGTTGGATAGGCTCAATTTAAACAAGCGGGAAAAAAAAACCATCTTGGATCCCGTATTTAACACATAAAACGGAAACATGCATTGATTGGTTGGTTGGTTAAACACGTTGGTTAAACATGTTGGTTAAACACGTTGGTTAAACATATTGGTGAAACACGTTGGCTGGTTAAACACGTTGGATAGGCTCAATTTAAACAAGCGAAAAAAAAACACATCTTGGATCCCGTATTTAACACATGAAACGGAAACATGCATGCATTGATTGGTTGGTTGGTTGGTTGGTTGGTTGGTTGGTTGGTTGGTTGGTTGGTTAAACACGTTGGTTAAACATATTGGTGAAACACGTTGGCTGGTTAAACACGTTGGATAGGCTCAATTTAAACAAGCAAAAAAAAAACATCTTGGATCCCGTATTTCACACATGAAACGGAAACATTAATTGATTGATTGATTGGTTGGTTGGTTGGTTAAACACGTTGGTTAAACATGTTGGTTAAACACGTTGGTTAAACATATTGGTTAAACACGTTTGATAGGCTCAATTAAAACAGGCGAAAAAAAAGAGACCTTGAATCCCGTATCAAACACATGAAACGGAAACATTGATTGATTGATTGATTGATTGATTGATTGATTGATTGATTGATTGATTGATTGATTGATTGGTTGGTTGGTTGGTTGGTTGGTTGGTTGGTTGGTTGGTTGGTTGGTTGGTTGAAATTCAAACACACATAAAACTGTTTAAATAGTGCCAAAACCACATAATTTGATGACCTTGACCTTTGACCTTGTAACCTTCGTCAAGGTCATTGCTCCACAAGGTCATTACAAAAGACCCTATGGGTCAAGGACCTTTTGTTTAAGAGTTTTGCCTAAAAATGGCTGTTTAAAAACCATCGATGGGAGTTATGTCCCTTACATGATGGTAAAATCAATATAGTCATAATGTAAAAAAATTGCCCCTTGAAGTACCAAGCATTTTTCACTGCTTAATTTTTTTGTATCTATAACCGTTCAAGAGTTATAGGGAAATCAAAGACATGTGAAAATCTAAAATATGACCTTGACCTTTGACCTTGACCTAATTTTCATTTTTTTGGACCAAGGACCTCAAATCTAGAGATCCTAGGTCTCTAGCACTTATGGTTTACAAGATAGAAATGCATATCACTTATAACAAATGCATAAGGGGAAATAACTCTCATATGGAGCGTTCATATCGCTTCGGTCAAAATAGGACAAATCATGCGAAGGATATAACGAGTAATTTTGTAAAATAAATTTGTCATAATATTTTACGGTTGCGAAGGAGTTGCGCTAACAAGGAAAACAGTGTTTGGGGAGATAACTCCTACAAAGAAAAGTATTCGTTTACGCAGGGTAAATTTCAAAAGCGCATAAACTGTTCGATATCATATACCAAATATCTAAGCGACATATTGCGAAACAAATGTTTATCGCAAGAACAAAATTAGGCGGAAGAAAAAAAAAAAAAAAAAAAAATAATCAGAACAAATACAATAGGCTTTCCACAGAAAAGTGGAAAGACCTAATAATATGGATAAAACTGGAGTTGTCGTTCGTTTTACGTTGATAGGATAGATAGCACACAACCTACATTCAGTTGTAAGTGGAGGGTTAAAAAAAAAAGGGGGGGGCAAAAGGGGGTCTCGGGGAGATTTTTTTTTTTTTATTAACGGAACAGAATGGTTAAAAAGGTTTTTTACAATATAAATCAATTGCTTTAAAAAAGCAATTGTAGGGGGTCTTTCCCCCTTTAAAATTAATTGAATTGGGGGGGGGGTGTTTGTTTGTTTGTTTGTTTGTTTGTTTGTTTGTTTGTTTGTTTGTTCGTTTCTGTATGGGGTCTATATTATTGTTACCGGAGAAGTTTCATGTTTAGTTCGGAAAGTTTTTCTTTTATTTTAGGTACAGCGCCACATCACGTGACACGGGTTTATAATAACGAAAAGATAGTCTTTTTATTTCTTTTTAGGTGGGGACTTTGAACAGACAACATGTATAGAGACGGAATAAACACAATGTAATTTCTTTTGTCATTGTAGGAAATTGACATTTTGATGACAGTTCACAAGCAGTGCATGTTTTGGATTTAATTGATCCGGTGTAACTTTAAAACACATTTATTGATCATTTTCTGATATTGTACATTTTTTAGCACCTGTTTGTAACACAGATTAGTATTTCAATCTCGGAGCGGACATTTTATAGTAGGTTTTTACTGAGATTTACAGACCTAGCAAGCGATTTTTACGGCATTGCCATTTCTTTTCTCTAGGAAAAGCTTTGAGAGATATCTGCACCAAGTTTTTTTATAAACTTTCAGTACATGTATGCCCTGCTGACTGCAAATTTTGAGGTCGATTGTACTTGTAGTTTCAGAGAACATGTGGATTTTTTTTCAGAAGTGACGCAAGAACAATATTGAATTTCGATTTTTCATGAAACATGATTTATTGATCATGATCATGATTGATTGATTGATTGATTGATTGATTGATTGATTGATTGATTGGTTGATTAGTTGGTTGGTTGGTTGGTTGGTTAAACACGTTGCTTAAACATGTTGCTTAAACACGTTGGATAGGCTCAAAATTGGATCCCGTATTTAACGCATGAAACGGAAACATGCATTGATTGATTGATTGGTTGGTTGGTTGGTTGGTTAAACACGTTGGTTAAACATGTTGGTTAAACACATTGGTTAAACATATTGGTTAAACACGTTGGCTGGTTAAACACGTTGGATAGGCTCAATTTAAACAAGCGGGAAAAAAAAACCATCTTGGATCCCGTATTTAACACATAAAACGGAAACATGCATTGATTGGTTGGTTGGTTAAACACGTTGGTTAAACATGTTGGTTAAACACGTTGGTTAAACATATTGGTGAAACACGTTGGCTGGTTAAACACGTTGGATAGGCTCAATTTAAACAAGCGAAAAAAAAACACATCTTGGATCCCGTATTTAACACATGAAACGGAAACATGCATGCATTGATTGGTTGGTTGGTTGGTTGGTTGGTTGGTTGGTTGGTTGGTTGGTTGGTTAAACACGTTGGTTAAACATATTGGTGAAACACGTTGGCTGGTTAAACACGTTGGATAGGCTCAATTTAAACAAGCAAAAAAAAAACATCTTGGATCCCGTATTTCACACATGAAACGGAAACATTAATTGATTGATTGATTGGTTGGTTGGTTGGTTAAACACGTTGGTTAAACATGTTGGTTAAACACGTTGGTTAAACATATTGGTTAAACACGTTTGATAGGCTCAATTAAAACAGGCGAAAAAAAAGAGACCTTGAATCCCGTATCAAACACATGAAACGGAAACATTGATTGATTGATTGATTGATTGATTGATTGATTGATTGATTGATTGATTGATTGATTGATTGGTTGGTTGGTTGGTTGGTTGGTTGGTTGGTTGGTTGGTTGGTTGGTTGGTTGAAATTCAAACACACATAAAACTGTTTAAATAGTGCCAAAACCACATAATTTGATGACCTTGACCTTTGACCTTGTAACCTTCGTCAAGGTCATTGCTCCACAAGGTCATTACAAAAGACCCTATGGGTCAAGGACCTTTTGTTTAAGAGTTTTGCCTAAAAATGGCTGTTTAAAAACCATCGATGGGAGTTATGTCCCTTACATGATGGTAAAATCAATATAGTCATAATGTAAAAAAATTGCCCCTTGAAGTACCAAGCATTTTTCACTGCTTAATTTTTTTGTATCTATAACCGTTCAAGAGTTATAGGGAAATCAAAGACATGTGAAAATCTAAAATATGACCTTGACCTTTGACCTTGACCTAATTTTCATTTTTTTGGACCAAGGACCTCAAATCTAGAGATCCTAGGTCTCTAGCACTTATGGTTTACAAGATAGAAATGCATATCACTTATAACAAATGCATAAGGGGAAATAACTCTCATATGGAGCGTTCATATCGCTTCGGTCAAAATAGGACAAATCATGCGAAGGATATAACGAGTAATTTTGTAAAATAAATTTGTCATAATATTTTACGGTTGCGAAGGAGTTGCGCTAACAAGGAAAACAGTGTTTGGGGAGATAACTCCTACAAAGAAAAGTATTCGTTTACGCAGGGTAAATTTCAAAAGCGCATAAACTGTTCGATATCATATACCAAATATCTAAGCGACATATTGCGAAACAAATGTTTATCGCAAGAACAAAATTAGGCGGAAGAAAAAAAAAAAAAAAAAAAAAATAATCAGAACAAATACAATAGGCTTTCCACAGAAAAGTGGAAAGACCTAATAATATGGATAAAACTGGAGTTGTCGTTCGTTTTACGTTGATAGGATAGATAGCACACAACCTACATTCAGTTGTAAGTGGAGGGTTAAAAAAAAAAGGGGGGGGGCAAAAGGGGGTCTCGGGGAGATTTTTTTTTTTTATTAACGGAACAGAATGGTTAAAAAGGTTTTTTACAATATAAATCAATTGCTTTAAAAAAGCAATTGTAGGGGGTCTTTCCCCCTTTAAAATTAATTGAATTGGGGGGGGGGGGTGTTTGTTTGTTTGTTTGTTTGTTTGTTTGTTTGTTTGTTTGTTTGTTTGTTCGTTTCTGTATGGGGTCTATATTATTGTTACCGGAGAAGTTTCATGTTTAGTTCGGAAAGTTTTTCTTTTATTTTAGGTACAGCGCCACATCACGTGACACGGGTTTATAATAACGAAAAGATAGTCTTTTTATTTCTTTTTAGGTGGGGACTTTGAACAGACAACATGTATAGAGACGGAATAAACACAATGTAATTTCTTTTGTCATTGTAGGAAATTGACATTTTGATGACAGTTCACAAGCAGTGCATGTTTTGGATTTAATTGATCCGGTGTAACTTTAAAACACATTTATTGATCATTTTCTGATATTGTACATTTTTTAGCACCTGTTTGTAACACAGATTAGTATTTCAATCTCGGAGCGGACATTTTATAGTAGGTTTTTACTGAGATTTACAGACCTAGCAAGCGATTTTTACGGCATTGCCATTTCTTTTCTCTAGGAAAAGCTTTGAGAGATATCTGCACCAAGTTTTTTTATAAACTTTCAGTACATGTATGCCCTGCTGACTGCAAATTTTGAGGTCGATTGTACTTGTAGTTTCAGAGAACATGTGGATTTTTTTTCAGAAGTGACGCAAGAACAATATTGAATTTCGATTTTTCATGAAACATGATTTATTGATCATGATCATGATTGATTGATTGATTGATTGATTGATTGATTGATTGATTGATTGGTTGATTAGTTGGTTGGTTGGTTGGTTGGTTAAACACGTTGCTTAAACATGTTGCTTAAACACGTTGGATAGGCTCAAAATTGGATCCCGTATTTAACGCATGAAACGGAAACATGCATTGATTGATTGATTGGTTGGTTGGTTGGTTGGTTAAACACGTTGGTTAAACATGTTGGTTAAACACATTGGTTAAACATATTGGTTAAACACGTTGGCTGGTTAAACACGTTGGATAGGCTCAATTTAAACAAGCGGGAAAAAAAAACCATCTTGGATCCCGTATTTAACACATAAAACGGAAACATGCATTGATTGGTTGGTTGGTTAAACACGTTGGTTAAACATGTTGGTTAAACACGTTGGTTAAACATATTGGTGAAACACGTTGGCTGGTTAAACACGTTGGATAGGCTCAATTTAAACAAGCGAAAAAAAAACACATCTTGGATCCCGTATTTAACACATGAAACGGAAACATGCATGCATTGATTGGTTGGTTGGTTGGTTGGTTGGTTGGTTGGTTGGTTGGTTGGTTGGTTAAACACGTTGGTTAAACATATTGGTGAAACACGTTGGCTGGTTAAACACGTTGGATAGGCTCAATTTAAACAAGCAAAAAAAAAACATCTTGGATCCCGTATTTCACACATGAAACGGAAACATTAATTGATTGATTGATTGGTTGGTTGGTTGGTTAAACACGTTGGTTAAACATGTTGGTTAAACACGTTGGTTAAACATATTGGTTAAACACGTTTGATAGGCTCAATTAAAACAGGCGAAAAAAAAGAGACCTTGAATCCCGTATCAAACACATGAAACGGAAACATTGATTGATTGATTGATTGATTGATTGATTGATTGATTGATTGATTGATTGATTGATTGATTGGTTGGTTGGTTGGTTGGTTGGTTGGTTGGTTGGTTGGTTGGTTGGTTGGTTGAAATTCAAACACACATAAAACTGTTTAAATAGTGCCAAAACCACATAATTTGATGACCTTGACCTTTGACCTTGTAACCTTCGTCAAGGTCATTGCTCCACAAGGTCATTACAAAAGACCCTATGGGTCAAGGACCTTTTGTTTAAGAGTTTTGCCTAAAAATGGCTGTTTAAAAACCATCGATGGGAGTTATGTCCCTTACATGATGGTAAAATCAATATAGTCATAATGTAAAAAAATTGCCCCTTGAAGTACCAAGCATTTTTCACTGCTTAATTTTTTTGTATCTATAACCGTTCAAGAGTTATAGGGAAATCAAAGACATGTGAAAATCTAAAATATGACCTTGACCTTTGACCTTGACCTAATTTTCATTTTTTTGGACCAAGGACCTCAAATCTAGAGATCCTAGGTCTCTAGCACTTATGGTTTACAAGATAGAAATGCATATCACTTATAACAAATGCATAAGGGGAAATAACTCTCATATGGAGCGTTCATATCGCTTCGGTCAAAATAGGACAAATCATGCGAAGGATATAACGAGTAATTTTGTAAAATAAATTTGTCATAATATTTTACGGTTGCGAAGGAGTTGCGCTAACAAGGAAAACAGTGTTTGGGGAGATAACTCCTACAAAGAAAAGTATTCGTTTACGCAGGGTAAATTTCAAAAGCGCATAAACTGTTCGATATCATATACCAAATATCTAAGCGACATATTGCGAAACAAATGTTTATCGCAAGAACAAAATTAGGCGGAAGAAAAAAAAAAAAAAAAAAAAAATAATCAGAACAAATACAATAGGCTTTCCACAGAAAAGTGGAAAGACCTAATAATATGGATAAAACTGGAGTTGTCGTTCGTTTTACGTTGATAGGATAGATAGCACACAACCTACATTCAGTTGTAAGTGGAGGGTTAAAAAAAAAAGGGGGGGGGCAAAAGGGGGTCTCGGGGAGATTTTTTTTTTTTATTAACGGAACAGAATGGTTAAAAAGGTTTTTTACAATATAAATCAATTGCTTTAAAAAAGCAATTGTAGGGGGTCTTTCCCCCTTTAAAATTAATTGAATTGGGGGGGGGGGGTGTTTGTTTGTTTGTTTGTTTGTTTGTTTGTTTGTTTGTTTGTTTGTTTGTTCGTTTCTGTATGGGGTCTATATTATTGTTACCGGAGAAGTTTCATGTTTAGTTCGGAAAGTTTTTCTTTTATTTTAGGTACAGCGCCACATCACGTGACACGGGTTTATAATAACGAAAAGATAGTCTTTTTATTTCTTTTTAGGTGGGGACTTTGAACAGACAACATGTATAGAGACGGAATAAACACAATGTAATTTCTTTTGTCATTGTAGGAAATTGACATTTTGATGACAGTTCACAAGCAGTGCATGTTTTGGATTTAATTGATCCGGTGTAACTTTAAAACACATTTATTGATCATTTTCTGATATTGTACATTTTTTAGCACCTGTTTGTAACACAGATTAGTATTTCAATCTCGGAGCGGACATTTTATAGTAGGTTTTTACTGAGATTTACAGACCTAGCAAGCGATTTTTACGGCATTGCCATTTCTTTTCTCTAGGAAAAGCTTTGAGAGATATCTGCACCAAGTTTTTTTATAAACTTTCAGTACATGTATGCCCTGCTGACTGCAAATTTTGAGGTCGATTGTACTTGTAGTTTCAGAGAACATGTGGATTTTTTTTCAGAAGTGACGCAAGAACAATATTGAATTTCGATTTTTCATGAAACATGATTTATTGATCATGATCATGATTGATTGATTGATTGATTGATTGATTGATTGATTGATTGATTGGTTGATTAGTTGGTTGGTTGGTTGGTTGGTTAAACACGTTGCTTAAACATGTTGCTTAAACACGTTGGATAGGCTCAAAATTGGATCCCGTATTTAACGCATGAAACGGAAACATGCATTGATTGATTGATTGGTTGGTTGGTTGGTTGGTTAAACACGTTGGTTAAACATGTTGGTTAAACACATTGGTTAAACATATTGGTTAAACACGTTGGCTGGTTAAACACGTTGGATAGGCTCAATTTAAACAAGCGGGAAAAAAAAACCATCTTGGATCCCGTATTTAACACATAAAACGGAAACATGCATTGATTGGTTGGTTGGTTAAACACGTTGGTTAAACATGTTGGTTAAACACGTTGGTTAAACATATTGGTGAAACACGTTGGCTGGTTAAACACGTTGGATAGGCTCAATTTAAACAAGCGAAAAAAAAACACATCTTGGATCCCGTATTTAACACATGAAACGGAAACATGCATGCATTGATTGGTTGGTTGGTTGGTTGGTTGGTTGGTTGGTTGGTTGGTTGGTTGGTTAAACACGTTGGTTAAACATATTGGTGAAACACGTTGGCTGGTTAAACACGTTGGATAGGCTCAATTTAAACAAGCAAAAAAAAAACATCTTGGATCCCGTATTTCACACATGAAACGGAAACATTAATTGATTGATTGATTGGTTGGTTGGTTGGTTAAACACGTTGGTTAAACATGTTGGTTAAACACGTTGGTTAAACATATTGGTTAAACACGTTTGATAGGCTCAATTAAAACAGGCGAAAAAAAAGAGACCTTGAATCCCGTATCAAACACATGAAACGGAAACATTGATTGATTGATTGATTGATTGATTGATTGATTGATTGATTGATTGATTGATTGATTGATTGGTTGGTTGGTTGGTTGGTTGGTTGGTTGGTTGGTTGGTTGGTTGGTTGGTTGAAATTCAAACACACATAAAACTGTTTAAATAGTGCCAAAACCACATAATTTGATGACCTTGACCTTTGACCTTGTAACCTTCGTCAAGGTCATTGCTCCACAAGGTCATTACAAAAGACCCTATGGGTCAAGGACCTTTTGTTTAAGAGTTTTGCCTAAAAATGGCTGTTTAAAAACCATCGATGGGAGTTATGTCCCTTACATGATGGTAAAATCAATATAGTCATAATGTAAAAAAATTGCCCCTTGAAGTACCAAGCATTTTTCACTGCTTAATTTTTTTGTATCTATAACCGTTCAAGAGTTATAGGGAAATCAAAGACATGTGAAAATCTAAAATATGACCTTGACCTTTGACCTTGACCTAATTTTCATTTTTTTGGACCAAGGACCTCAAATCTAGAGATCCTAGGTCTCTAGCACTTATGGTTTACAAGATAGAAATGCATATCACTTATAACAAATGCATAAGGGGAAATAACTCTCATATGGAGCGTTCATATCGCTTCGGTCAAAATAGGACAAATCATGCGAAGGATATAACGAGTAATTTTGTAAAATAAATTTGTCATAATATTTTACGGTTGCGAAGGAGTTGCGCTAACAAGGAAAACAGTGTTTGGGGAGATAACTCCTACAAAGAAAAGTATTCGTTTACGCAGGGTAAATTTCAAAAGCGCATAAACTGTTCGATATCATATACCAAATATCTAAGCGACATATTGCGAAACAAATGTTTATCGCAAGAACAAAATTAGGCGGAAGAAAAAAAAAAAAAAAAAAAAAATAATCAGAACAAATACAATAGGCTTTCCACAGAAAAGTGGAAAGACCTAATAATATGGATAAAACTGGAGTTGTCGTTCGTTTTACGTTGATAGGATAGATAGCACACAACCTACATTCAGTTGTAAGTGGAGGGTTAAAAAAAAAAGGGGGGGGGGCAAAAGGGGGTCTCGGGGAGATTTTTTTTTTTTATTAACGGAACAGAATGGTTAAAAAGGTTTTTTACAATATAAATCAATTGCTTTAAAAAAGCAATTGTAGGGGGTCTTTCCCCCTTTAAAATTAATTGAATTGGGGGGGGGGGGTGTTTGTTTGTTTGTTTGTTTGTTTGTTTGTTTGTTTGTTTGTTTGTTTGTTCGTTTCTGTATGGGGTCTATATTATTGTTACCGGAGAAGTTTCATGTTTAGTTCGGAAAGTTTTTCTTTTATTTTAGGTACAGCGCCACATCACGTGACACGGGTTTATAATAACGAAAAGATAGTCTTTTTATTTCTTTTTAGGTGGGGACTTTGAACAGACAACATGTATAGAGACGGAATAAACACAATGTAATTTCTTTTGTCATTGTAGGAAATTGACATTTTGATGACAGTTCACAAGCAGTGCATGTTTTGGATTTAATTGATCCGGTGTAACTTTAAAACACATTTATTGATCATTTTCTGATATTGTACATTTTTTAGCACCTGTTTGTAACACAGATTAGTATTTCAATCTCGGAGCGGACATTTTATAGTAGGTTTTTACTGAGATTTACAGACCTAGCAAGCGATTTTTACGGCATTGCCATTTCTTTTCTCTAGGAAAAGCTTTGAGAGATATCTGCACCAAGTTTTTTTATAAACTTTCAGTACATGTATGCCCTGCTGACTGCAAATTTTGAGGTCGATTGTACTTGTAGTTTCAGAGAACATGTGGATTTTTTTTCAGAAGTGACGCAAGAACAATATTGAATTTCGATTTTTCATGAAACATGATTTATTGATCATGATCATGATTGATTGATTGATTGATTGATTGATTGATTGATTGATTGATTGGTTGATTAGTTGGTTGGTTGGTTGGTTGGTTAAACACGTTGCTTAAACATGTTGCTTAAACACGTTGGATAGGCTCAAAATTGGATCCCGTATTTAACGCATGAAACGGAAACATGCATTGATTGATTGATTGGTTGGTTGGTTGGTTGGTTAAACACGTTGGTTAAACATGTTGGTTAAACACATTGGTTAAACATATTGGTTAAACACGTTGGCTGGTTAAACACGTTGGATAGGCTCAATTTAAACAAGCGGGAAAAAAAAACCATCTTGGATCCCGTATTTAACACATAAAACGGAAACATGCATTGATTGGTTGGTTGGTTAAACACGTTGGTTAAACATGTTGGTTAAACACGTTGGTTAAACATATTGGTGAAACACGTTGGCTGGTTAAACACGTTGGATAGGCTCAATTTAAACAAGCGAAAAAAAAACACATCTTGGATCCCGTATTTAACACATGAAACGGAAACATGCATGCATTGATTGGTTGGTTGGTTGGTTGGTTGGTTGGTTGGTTGGTTGGTTGGTTAAACACGTTGGTTAAACATATTGGTGAAACACGTTGGCTGGTTAAACACGTTGGATAGGCTCAATTTAAACAAGCAAAAAAAAAACATCTTGGATCCCGTATTTCACACATGAAACGGAAACATTAATTGATTGATTGATTGGTTGGTTGGTTGGTTAAACACGTTGGTTAAACATGTTGGTTAAACACGTTGGTTAAACATATTGGTTAAACACGTTTGATAGGCTCAATTAAAACAGGCGAAAAAAAAGAGACCTTGAATCCCGTATCAAACACATGAAACGGAAACATTGATTGATTGATTGATTGATTGATTGATTGATTGATTGATTGATTGATTGATTGATTGATTGGTTGGTTGGTTGGTTGGTTGGTTGGTTGGTTGGTTGGTTGGTTGGTTGGTTGAAATTCAAACACACATAAAACTGTTTAAATAGTGCCAAAACCACATAATTTGATGACCTTGACCTTTGACCTTGTAACCTTCGTCAAGGTCATTGCTCCACAAGGTCATTACAAAAGACCCTATGGGTCAAGGACCTTTTGTTTAAGAGTTTTGCCTAAAAATGGCTGTTTAAAAACCATCGATGGGAGTTATGTCCCTTACATGATGGTAAAATCAATATAGTCATAATGTAAAAAAATTGCCCCTTGAAGTACCAAGCATTTTTCACTGCTTAATTTTTTTGTATCTATAACCGTTCAAGAGTTATAGGGAAATCAAAGACATGTGAAAATCTAAAATATGACCTTGACCTTTGACCTTGACCTAATTTTCATTTTTTTGGACCAAGGACCTCAAATCTAGAGATCCTAGGTCTCTAGCACTTATGGTTTACAAGATAGAAATGCATATCACTTATAACAAATGCATAAGGGGAAATAACTCTCATATGGAGCGTTCATATCGCTTCGGTCAAAATAGGACAAATCATGCGAAGGATATAACGAGTAATTTTGTAAAATAAATTTGTCATAATATTTTACGGTTGCGAAGGAGTTGCGCTAACAAGGAAAACAGTGTTTGGGGAGATAACTCCTACAAAGAAAAGTATTCGTTTACGCAGGGTAAATTTCAAAAGCGCATAAACTGTTCGATATCATATACCAAATATCTAAGCGACATATTGCGAAACAAATGTTTATCGCAAGAACAAAATTAGGCGGAAGAAAAAAAAAAAAAAAAAAAAAATAATCAGAACAAATACAATAGGCTTTCCACAGAAAAGTGGAAAGACCTAATAATATGGATAAAACTGGAGTTGTCGTTCGTTTTACGTTGATAGGATAGATAGCACACAACCTACATTCAGTTGTAAGTGGAGGGTTAAAAAAAAAAGGGGGGGGCAAAAGGGGGTCTCGGGGAGATTTTTTTTTTTTATTAACGGAACAGAATGGTTAAAAAGGTTTTTTACAATATAAATCAATTGCTTTAAAAAAGCAATTGTAGGGGGTCTTTCCCCCTTTAAAATTAATTGAATTGGGGGGGGGGGGGGTGTTTGTTTGTTTGTTTGTTTGTTTGTTTGTTTGTTTGTTTGTTTGTTCGTTTCTGTATGGGGTCTATATTATTGTTACCGGAGAAGTTTCATGTTTAGTTCGGAAAGTTTTTCTTTTATTTTAGGTACAGCGCCACATCACGTGACACGGGTTTATAATAACGAAAAGATAGTCTTTTTATTTCTTTTTAGGTGGGGACTTTGAACAGACAACATGTATAGAGACGGAATAAACACAATGTAATTTCTTTTGTCATTGTAGGAAATTGACATTTTGATGACAGTTCACAAGCAGTGCATGTTTTGGATTTAATTGATCCGGTGTAACTTTAAAACACATTTATTGATCATTTTCTGATATTGTACATTTTTTAGCACCTGTTTGTAACACAGATTAGTATTTCAATCTCGGAGCGGACATTTTATAGTAGGTTTTTACTGAGATTTACAGACCTAGCAAGCGATTTTTACGGCATTGCCATTTCTTTTCTCTAGGAAAAGCTTTGAGAGATATCTGCACCAAGTTTTTTTATAAACTTTCAGTACATGTATGCCCTGCTGACTGCAAATTTTGAGGTCGATTGTACTTGTAGTTTCAGAGAACATGTGGATTTTTTTTCAGAAGTGACGCAAGAACAATATTGAATTTCGATTTTTCATGAAACATGATTTATTGATCATGATCATGATTGATTGATTGATTGATTGATTGATTGATTGATTGATTGATTGGTTGATTAGTTGGTTGGTTGGTTGGTTGGTTAAACACGTTGCTTAAACATGTTGCTTAAACACGTTGGATAGGCTCAAAATTGGATCCCGTATTTAACGCATGAAACGGAAACATGCATTGATTGATTGATTGGTTGGTTGGTTGGTTGGTTAAACACGTTGGTTAAACATGTTGGTTAAACACATTGGTTAAACATATTGGTTAAACACGTTGGCTGGTTAAACACGTTGGATAGGCTCAATTTAAACAAGCGGGAAAAAAAAACCATCTTGGATCCCGTATTTAACACATAAAACGGAAACATGCATTGATTGGTTGGTTGGTTAAACACGTTGGTTAAACATGTTGGTTAAACACGTTGGTTAAACATATTGGTGAAACACGTTGGCTGGTTAAACACGTTGGATAGGCTCAATTTAAACAAGCGAAAAAAAAACACATCTTGGATCCCGTATTTAACACATGAAACGGAAACATGCATGCATTGATTGGTTGGTTGGTTGGTTGGTTGGTTGGTTGGTTGGTTGGTTGGTTGGTTAAACACGTTGGTTAAACATATTGGTGAAACACGTTGGCTGGTTAAACACGTTGGATAGGCTCAATTTAAACAAGCAAAAAAAAAACATCTTGGATCCCGTATTTCACACATGAAACGGAAACATTAATTGATTGATTGATTGGTTGGTTGGTTGGTTAAACACGTTGGTTAAACATGTTGGTTAAACACGTTGGTTAAACATATTGGTTAAACACGTTTGATAGGCTCAATTAAAACAGGCGAAAAAAAAGAGACCTTGAATCCCGTATCAAACACATGAAACGGAAACATTGATTGATTGATTGATTGATTGATTGATTGATTGATTGATTGATTGATTGATTGATTGGTTGGTTGGTTGGTTGGTTGGTTGGTTGGTTGGTTGGTTGGTTGGTTGGTTGAAATTCAAACACACATAAAACTGTTTAAATAGTGCCAAAACCACATAATTTGATGACCTTGACCTTTGACCTTGTAACCTTCGTCAAGGTCATTGCTCCACAAGGTCATTACAAAAGACCCTATGGGTCAAGGACCTTTTGTTTAAGAGTTTTGCCTAAAAATGGCTGTTTAAAAACCATCGATGGGAGTTATGTCCCTTACATGATGGTAAAATCAATATAGTCATAATGTAAAAAAATTGCCCCTTGAAGTACCAAGCATTTTTCACTGCTTAATTTTTTTGTATCTATAACCGTTCAAGAGTTATAGGGAAATCAAAGACATGTGAAAATCTAAAATATGACCTTGACCTTTGACCTTGACCTAATTTTCATTTTTTTGGACCAAGGACCTCAAATCTAGAGATCCTAGGTCTCTAGCACTTATGGTTTACAAGATAGAAATGCATATCACTTATAACAAATGCATAAGGGGAAATAACTCTCATATGGAGCGTTCATATCGCTTCGGTCAAAATAGGACAAATCATGCGAAGGATATAACGAGTAATTTTGTAAAATAAATTTGTCATAATATTTTACGGTTGCGAAGGAGTTGCGCTAACAAGGAAAACAGTGTTTGGGGAGATAACTCCTACAAAGAAAAGTATTCGTTTACGCAGGGTAAATTTCAAAAGCGCATAAACTGTTCGATATCATATACCAAATATCTAAGCGACATATTGCGAAACAAATGTTTATCGCAAGAACAAAATTAGGCGGAAGAAAAAAAAAAAAAAAAAAAAAATAATCAGAACAAATACAATAGGCTTTCCACAGAAAAGTGGAAAGACCTAATAATATGGATAAAACTGGAGTTGTCGTTCGTTTTACGTTGATAGGATAGATAGCACACAACCTACATTCAGTTGTAAGTGGAGGGTTAAAAAAAAAAGGGGGGGGGGCAAAAGGGGGTCTCGGGGAGATTTTTTTTTTTTATTAACGGAACAGAATGGTTAAAAAGGTTTTTTACAATATAAATCAATTGCTTTAAAAAAGCAATTGTAGGGGGTCTTTCCCCCTTTAAAATTAATTGAATTGGGGGGGGGGGGTGTTTGTTTGTTTGTTTGTTTGTTTGTTTGTTTGTTTGTTTGTTTGTTTGTTCGTTTCTGTATGGGGTCTATATTATTGTTACCGGAGAAGTTTCATGTTTAGTTCGGAAAGTTTTTCTTTTATTTTAGGTACAGCGCCACATCACGTGACACGGGTTTATAATAACGAAAAGATAGTCTTTTTATTTCTTTTTAGGTGGGGACTTTGAACAGACAACATGTATAGAGACGGAATAAACACAATGTAATTTCTTTTGTCATTGTAGGAAATTGACATTTTGATGACAGTTCACAAGCAGTGCATGTTTTGGATTTAATTGATCCGGTGTAACTTTAAAACACATTTATTGATCATTTTCTGATATTGTACATTTTTTAGCACCTGTTTGTAACACAGATTAGTATTTCAATCTCGGAGCGGACATTTTATAGTAGGTTTTTACTGAGATTTACAGACCTAGCAAGCGATTTTTACGGCATTGCCATTTCTTTTCTCTAGGAAAAGCTTTGAGAGATATCTGCACCAAGTTTTTTTATAAACTTTCAGTACATGTATGCCCTGCTGACTGCAAATTTTGAGGTCGATTGTACTTGTAGTTTCAGAGAACATGTGGATTTTTTTTCAGAAGTGACGCAAGAACAATATTGAATTTCGATTTTTCATGAAACATGATTTATTGATCATGATCATGATTGATTGATTGATTGATTGATTGATTGATTGATTGATTGATTGGTTGATTAGTTGGTTGGTTGGTTGGTTGGTTAAACACGTTGCTTAAACATGTTGCTTAAACACGTTGGATAGGCTCAAAATTGGATCCCGTATTTAACGCATGAAACGGAAACATGCATTGATTGATTGATTGGTTGGTTGGTTGGTTGGTTAAACACGTTGGTTAAACATGTTGGTTAAACACATTGGTTAAACATATTGGTTAAACACGTTGGCTGGTTAAACACGTTGGATAGGCTCAATTTAAACAAGCGGGAAAAAAAAACCATCTTGGATCCCGTATTTAACACATAAAACGGAAACATGCATTGATTGGTTGGTTGGTTAAACACGTTGGTTAAACATGTTGGTTAAACACGTTGGTTAAACATATTGGTGAAACACGTTGGCTGGTTAAACACGTTGGATAGGCTCAATTTAAACAAGCGAAAAAAAAACACATCTTGGATCCCGTATTTAACACATGAAACGGAAACATGCATGCATTGATTGGTTGGTTGGTTGGTTGGTTGGTTGGTTGGTTGGTTGGTTGGTTAAACACGTTGGTTAAACATATTGGTGAAACACGTTGGCTGGTTAAACACGTTGGATAGGCTCAATTTAAACAAGCAAAAAAAAAACATCTTGGATCCCGTATTTCACACATGAAACGGAAACATTAATTGATTGATTGATTGGTTGGTTGGTTGGTTAAACACGTTGGTTAAACATGTTGGTTAAACACGTTGGTTAAACATATTGGTTAAACACGTTTGATAGGCTCAATTAAAACAGGCGAAAAAAAAGAGACCTTGAATCCCGTATCAAACACATGAAACGGAAACATTGATTGATTGATTGATTGATTGATTGATTGATTGATTGATTGATTGATTGATTGATTGATTGGTTGGTTGGTTGGTTGGTTGGTTGGTTGGTTGGTTGGTTGGTTGGTTGGTTGAAATTCAAACACACATAAAACTGTTTAAATAGTGCCAAAACCACATAATTTGATGACCTTGACCTTTGACCTTGTAACCTTCGTCAAGGTCATTGCTCCACAAGGTCATTACAAAAGACCCTATGGGTCAAGGACCTTTTGTTTAAGAGTTTTGCCTAAAAATGGCTGTTTAAAAACCATCGATGGGAGTTATGTCCCTTACATGATGGTAAAATCAATATAGTCATAATGTAAAAAAATTGCCCCTTGAAGTACCAAGCATTTTTCACTGCTTAATTTTTTTGTATCTATAACCGTTCAAGAGTTATAGGGAAATCAAAGACATGTGAAAATCTAAAATATGACCTTGACCTTTGACCTTGACCTAATTTTCATTTTTTTGGACCAAGGACCTCAAATCTAGAGATCCTAGGTCTCTAGCACTTATGGTTTACAAGATAGAAATGCATATCACTTATAACAAATGCATAAGGGGAAATAACTCTCATATGGAGCGTTCATATCGCTTCGGTCAAAATAGGACAAATCATGCGAAGGATATAACGAGTAATTTTGTAAAATAAATTTGTCATAATATTTTACGGTTGCGAAGGAGTTGCGCTAACAAGGAAAACAGTGTTTGGGGAGATAACTCCTACAAAGAAAAGTATTCGTTTACGCAGGGTAAATTTCAAAAGCGCATAAACTGTTCGATATCATATACCAAATATCTAAGCGACATATTGCGAAACAAATGTTTATCGCAAGAACAAAATTAGGCGGAAGAAAAAAAAAAAAAAAAAAAAAATAATCAGAACAAATACAATAGGCTTTCCACAGAAAAGTGGAAAGACCTAATAATAATAATCAGAACAAATACAATAAGTCTTTCCACAGAAAAGTGGAAAGACTTAATAATAAATATAAAGCAATTGTTTCAAAAACAATTGTTAGGCAGTCTTTCCCCTATGATGAATGGATAATTGATTTTTTTTTATTGATTGATTTGGAAAAAAGGGGGGGAGGGGGGGAGGGGGGTATTTGTTTATTTGTTTGTTTGTTTGCTTTGGTATGGGGTCTATATTATTATGTTACCGGAGAAGTTTCATGTTTAGTTTGGAAAGTTTTTCTTTTATTTTAGATACAGCGCGCGCGCAAGATTGAGGAGACATCACGTGACGCGGGTTTATATTAAGAAAAACTTAGTCTTTTTATTTCTTTTTAGGTCGGGACTTTGAACAGACAACATCTATAGAGATGGAATGTACACAATGTAATTTCTTTTGTCATTGTAGGAAATTGACATTTTGATCACAGTTCACCAGCAGTGCATGTTTTGGATTTAATCGTTCCGGTGTAACTTTAAAACACATTTAATGATTATTTTTTGATAATGTCCATTTTTCAGCACCTGTTTGTAACACAGATTAGTATTTCAATCTCGGAGCGGACATTTTATTGTAGGTTTTTACTGAGATTGACGGACCTAGCAAGCGATTTTTACTGCATTGCCATTTCTTTTTTCTAGGAAAAGTCTTGAGAGATTTCTGCAAATTTTTTTTTTATAAACCTTCAGTACATGTATGCCCTGCTGACTGCAAATTTTCAGGTCGATTGGACTTGTAGTTTCAGAGAATATGTGGATTTTTTTTCAGAAGAGACGTAAGAACAATAATAAAATAAAAATTTTCTTGAATAATTGAGAGTTTGTTCCTTCAATAAACTGTCATAAATAAACAGTCATACATATTGATTGATTGATTAGTTGGTTGATTGATTGATTGATTGGTTGGTTGGTTGGTTTGTTGGTTGGTTGATTAAACACGTTTGATAGGGTCACTTAGAACAAGGGGAAAAGGACCTCAAGAGACCTTGCATCCCGTATTAAACGCATGACACGGAAACATACATTAAGTGATTGATTGGTTGGTTGGTTGGTTAAACACGTTGGTTAAACATGTTGGTTAAACACGTTGGCTGATTAAACACGTTGGTTAAACATGTTGGCTGGTTAAACACGTTGGATAGGCTCTATTTAAACAAGCGAAAAAAAACCCATCTTGGATCCCGTTTTTAACACATGAAACGGAAACATGCATTGATTGGTTGATTGGTTGGTTGGTTGGTTGGTTGGTTGGTTAAACACGTTGCTTAACCATGTTAAATACGTTGGTTAAACATGTTGGTTAAACACGTTGGCTGGTTAAAAACGTTTGATTGGCTCAATTTAAACAAGCGAAAAAAAAACATCTTGGATCCCGTATTTAACACATGAAACGGAAACATGCATGATTTATTGGTTGGTTGGTTGGTTGGTTGGTTGGTTAAACACGTTGGTTAAACATGTTGGTTAAACACGTAGTTTAAACACGTTGGCTGGTTAAACACGTTGGTTAAACACGTTTGATAGGCTCAATTTTAACAAGCGAAAAAAAACCATCTCGGATCCCGTATTTAACACATGAAACGGAAACATGCATTGATTGATTGATTGGTTGGTTGGTTGGTTAAACACTTTGGTTAAACACGTTGGTTAAACACATTGGTTAAAAACATTGGATAGGCTCAAAATTGGATCCCGTATTTAACACATGAAACGGAAACATGCATTGATTGATTGATTGGTTGGTTGGTTGGTTGGTTGGTTGTTTAAACACGTTGGTTAAACATGTCGGTTAAACATGTTGGTTAAACACATTGGTTAAACATATTGGTTAAACACGTTGGCTGGTTAAACACGTTGGATAGGCTCAATTTAAACAAGCGAAAAAAAAAACATCTTGGATCCCGTATTTAACACATGAAACGGAAACATGCATTGATTGATTGATTGATTGGGTGGTTGGTTGGTTGGTTAAACACGTTGGCTGGTTAAACACGTTAGAGAGGCTCAATTTAAACAAGCGAAAAAAACCATCTTGGATCCCGTATTTAACACATGAAACGCAAACATGCATTGATTGATTGGTTGGTTGGTTGGTTGGTTGGTTGGTTAGTTGGTTAAACACGTTGGTTAAACATGTTGGTTAAACACGTTGGTTAAACATGTTGGCTGGTTAAACACGTTAGATAGGCTCAATTTAAACGAGCTAAAAAAACCATCTTGGATCCCGTATTTAACACATGAAACGGAAACATGCATTGATTGATTGATTGATTGATTGGTTGGTTGGGTGGTTAAACATGTTGGTTAAACACGTTGGTTAAACACGTTGGCTGGTTAAACACGTGAGATAGGCTCAATTTAAACGAGCGAAAAAAAAACATCTTGGATCCCGTATTTAACACATGAAACGGAAACATGCATTGATTGATTGATTGATTGGTTGGTTGGTTGGTTGGTTAAACACGTTGGTTAAACATGTTGGTTAAACACGTTAGTTAAACATATTTGTTAAACATGTTGGTTAAACACGTTTGATAGGCTCAATTAAAACAAGCGAAAAAAAAGAGACCTTGAATCCCGTATCAAACACATGAAACGGAAACATTGATTGATTGATTGATTGATTGATTGATTGATTGATTGGTTGGTTGGTTGGTTGGTTGGTTGGTTGGTTGGTTGGTTGGTTGAAATTCAAACACACATAAAACTGTTTAAATAGTGCCAAAACCACATAATTTGATGACCTTGACCTTTGACCTTGTGACCTTCGTCAAGGTCATTGCTCCACAAGGTCATTGCAAAAGACCCTATGGGTCAAGGACCTTTGTTTAAGAGTTTTGCCTAAATATGGCTTTTTAAAAACCATCGATGGGAGTTATGTCCCTTACATGATGGTAAAATCAATATAGTCATAATGTAAAAAAGTTGCCCCTTGAAGTACTTAACATTTTTCACTGCTTAAATTTTCTGTATCTATAACCATTCAAGAATTATAGGGAAATCAAAGACATATGAAAATCTAAAATATGACCTTGACCTTTGACCTTGACCTAATTTTCTAAGTTAGGAATCAGGGGACTCAAATAAAAACATTCCAGGGTTATACGGTTAACGGTTTATGAGTTAAAAAAACATACCGACAAATTTATTCCGTAAAGATAGATAACTCCTATAAAATTTCATCGAATCGCTTCGATCCAAATTAGCCAAAATTTTCTGAGGATGTAACGAACAATTTGTAAAAAGAATTTTGTCGCTATCTTTTTTTGTTACGAAGGAGATGCACACACATGATAAACAGTGAATAGGGAGATAACTCTTACAGAGAAAATTGTTCGTCTTAGCAGGGTGAAATTTAAAAGCGCATTAACTATACGATACAATATGAGAAATATCTAAGCGACATATTGCGAAACAAACATTTATCGCAAGAACAAAATTTGGCGGAAAAAAAAAAATAATAATAATAATAATAATAATAATAATCAGAACAAATACAATAAGTCTTTCCACAGAAAAGTGGAAAGACTTAATAATAAATATAAAGCAATTGTTTCAAAAACAATTGTTAGGCAGTCTTTCCCCTATGATGAATGGATAATTGATTTTTTTTTATTGATTGATTTGGAAAAAAGGGGGGGAGGGGGGGAGGGGGGTATTTGTTTATTTGTTTGTTTGTTTGCTTTGGTATGGGGTCTATATTATTATGTTACCGGAGAAGTTTCATGTTTAGTTTGGAAAGTTTTTCTTTTATTTTAGATACAGCGCGCGCGCAAGATTGAGGAGACATCACGTGACGCGGGTTTATATTAAGAAAAACTTAGTCTTTTTATTTCTTTTTAGGTCGGGACTTTGAACAGACAACATCTATAGAGATGGAATGTACACAATGTAATTTCTTTTGTCATTGTAGGAAATTGACATTTTGATCACAGTTCACCAGCAGTGCATGTTTTGGATTTAATCGTTCCGGTGTAACTTTAAAACACATTTAATGATTATTTTTTGATAATGTCCATTTTTCAGCACCTGTTTGTAACACAGATTAGTATTTCAATCTCGGAGCGGACATTTTATTGTAGGTTTTTACTGAGATTGACGGACCTAGCAAGCGATTTTTACTGCATTGCCATTTCTTTTTTCTAGGAAAAGTCTTGAGAGATTTCTGCAAATTTTTTTTTTATAAACCTTCAGTACATGTATGCCCTGCTGACTGCAAATTTTCAGGTCGATTGGACTTGTAGTTTCAGAGAATATGTGGATTTTTTTTCAGAAGAGACGTAAGAACAATAATAAAATAAAAATTTTCTTGAATAATTGAGAGTTTGTTCCTTCAATAAACTGTCATAAATAAACAGTCATACATATTGATTGATTGATTAGTTGGTTGATTGATTGATTGATTGGTTGGTTGGTTGGTTTGTTGGTTGGTTGATTAAACACGTTTGATAGGGTCACTTAGAACAAGGGGAAAAGGACCTCAAGAGACCTTGCATCCCGTATTAAACGCATGACACGGAAACATACATTAAGTGATTGATTGGTTGGTTGGTTGGTTAAACACGTTGGTTAAACATGTTGGTTAAACACGTTGGCTGATTAAACACGTTGGTTAAACATGTTGGCTGGTTAAACACGTTGGATAGGCTCTATTTAAACAAGCGAAAAAAAACCCATCTTGGATCCCGTTTTTAACACATGAAACGGAAACATGCATTGATTGGTTGATTGGTTGGTTGGTTGGTTGGTTGGTTGGTTAAACACGTTGCTTAACCATGTTAAATACGTTGGTTAAACATGTTGGTTAAACACGTTGGCTGGTTAAAAACGTTTGATTGGCTCAATTTAAACAAGCGAAAAAAAAACATCTTGGATCCCGTATTTAACACATGAAACGGAAACATGCATGATTTATTGGTTGGTTGGTTGGTTGGTTGGTTGGTTAAACACGTTGGTTAAACATGTTGGTTAAACACGTAGTTTAAACACGTTGGCTGGTTAAACACGTTGGTTAAACACGTTTGATAGGCTCAATTTTAACAAGCGAAAAAAAACCATCTCGGATCCCGTATTTAACACATGAAACGGAAACATGCATTGATTGATTGATTGGTTGGTTGGTTGGTTAAACACTTTGGTTAAACACGTTGGTTAAACACATTGGTTAAAAACATTGGATAGGCTCAAAATTGGATCCCGTATTTAACACATGAAACGGAAACATGCATTGATTGATTGATTGGTTGGTTGGTTGGTTGGTTGGTTGTTTAAACACGTTGGTTAAACATGTCGGTTAAACATGTTGGTTAAACACATTGGTTAAACATATTGGTTAAACACGTTGGCTGGTTAAACACGTTGGATAGGCTCAATTTAAACAAGCGAAAAAAAAAACATCTTGGATCCCGTATTTAACACATGAAACGGAAACATGCATTGATTGATTGATTGATTGGGTGGTTGGTTGGTTGGTTAAACACGTTGGCTGGTTAAACACGTTAGAGAGGCTCAATTTAAACAAGCGAAAAAAACCATCTTGGATCCCGTATTTAACACATGAAACGCAAACATGCATTGATTGATTGGTTGGTTGGTTGGTTGGTTGGTTGGTTAGTTGGTTAAACACGTTGGTTAAACATGTTGGTTAAACACGTTGGTTAAACATGTTGGCTGGTTAAACACGTTAGATAGGCTCAATTTAAACGAGCTAAAAAAACCATCTTGGATCCCGTATTTAACACATGAAACGGAAACATGCATTGATTGATTGATTGATTGATTGGTTGGTTGGGTGGTTAAACATGTTGGTTAAACACGTTGGTTAAACACGTTGGCTGGTTAAACACGTGAGATAGGCTCAATTTAAACGAGCGAAAAAAAAACATCTTGGATCCCGTATTTAACACATGAAACGGAAACATGCATTGATTGATTGATTGATTGGTTGGTTGGTTGGTTGGTTAAACACGTTGGTTAAACATGTTGGTTAAACACGTTAGTTAAACATATTTGTTAAACATGTTGGTTAAACACGTTTGATAGGCTCAATTAAAACAAGCGAAAAAAAAGAGACCTTGAATCCCGTATCAAACACATGAAACGGAAACATTGATTGATTGATTGATTGATTGATTGATTGATTGATTGGTTGGTTGGTTGGTTGGTTGGTTGGTTGGTTGGTTGGTTGGTTGAAATTCAAACACACATAAAACTGTTTAAATAGTGCCAAAACCACATAATTTGATGACCTTGACCTTTGACCTTGTGACCTTCGTCAAGGTCATTGCTCCACAAGGTCATTGCAAAAGACCCTATGGGTCAAGGACCTTTGTTTAAGAGTTTTGCCTAAATATGGCTTTTTAAAAACCATCGATGGGAGTTATGTCCCTTACATGATGGTAAAATCAATATAGTCATAATGTAAAAAAGTTGCCCCTTGAAGTACTTAACATTTTTCACTGCTGAAATTTTCTGTATCTATAACCATTCAAGAATTATAGGGAAATCAAAGACATATGAAAATCTAAAATATGACCTTGACCTTTGACCTTGACCTAATTTTCTAAGTTAGGAATCAGGGGACTCAAATAAAAACATTCCAGGGTTATACGGTTAACGGTTTATGAGTTAAAAAAACATACCGACAAATTTATTCCGTAAAGATAGATAACTCCTATAAAATTTCATCGAATCGCTTCGATCCAAATTAGCCAAAATTTTCTGAGGATGTAACGAACAATTTGTAAAAAGAATTTTGTCGCTATCTTTTTTTGTTACGAAGGAGATGCACACACATGATAAACAGTGAATAGGGAGATAACTCTTACAGAGAAAATTGTTCGTCTTAGCAGGGTGAAATTTAAAAGCGCATTAACTATACGATACAATATGAGAAATATCTAAGCGACATATTGCGAAACAAACATTTATCGCAAGAACAAAATTTGGCGGAAAAAAAAAAATAATAATAATAATAATAATAATAATAATCAGAACAAATACAATAAGTCTTTCCACAGAAAAGTGGAAAGACTTAATAATAAATATAAAGCAATTGTTTCAAAAACAATTGTTAGGCAGTCTTTCCCCTATGATGAATGGATAATTGATTTTTTTTTATTGATTGATTTGGAAAAAAGGGGGGGAGGGGGGGAGGGGGGTATTTGTTTATTTGTTTGTTTGTTTGCTTTGGTATGGGGTCTATATTATTATGTTACCGGAGAAGTTTCATGTTTAGTTTGGAAAGTTTTTCTTTTATTTTAGATACAGCGCGCGCGCAAGATTGAGGAGACATCACGTGACGCGGGTTTATATTAAGAAAAACTTAGTCTTTTTATTTCTTTTTAGGTCGGGACTTTGAACAGACAACATCTATAGAGATGGAATGTACACAATGTAATTTCTTTTGTCATTGTAGGAAATTGACATTTTGATCACAGTTCACCAGCAGTGCATGTTTTGGATTTAATCGTTCCGGTGTAACTTTAAAACACATTTAATGATTATTTTTTGATAATGTCCATTTTTCAGCACCTGTTTGTAACACAGATTAGTATTTCAATCTCGGAGCGGACATTTTATTGTAGGTTTTTACTGAGATTGACGGACCTAGCAAGCGATTTTTACTGCATTGCCATTTCTTTTTTCTAGGAAAAGTCTTGAGAGATTTCTGCAAATTTTTTTTTTATAAACCTTCAGTACATGTATGCCCTGCTGACTGCAAATTTTCAGGTCGATTGGACTTGTAGTTTCAGAGAATATGTGGATTTTTTTTCAGAAGAGACGTAAGAACAATAATAAAATAAAAATTTTCTTGAATAATTGAGAGTTTGTTCCTTCAATAAACTGTCATAAATAAACAGTCATACATATTGATTGATTGATTAGTTGGTTGATTGATTGATTGATTGGTTGGTTGGTTGGTTTGTTGGTTGGTTGATTAAACACGTTTGATAGGGTCACTTAGAACAAGGGGAAAAGGACCTCAAGAGACCTTGCATCCCGTATTAAACGCATGACACGGAAACATACATTAAGTGATTGATTGGTTGGTTGGTTGGTTAAACACGTTGGTTAAACATGTTGGTTAAACACGTTGGCTGATTAAACACGTTGGTTAAACATGTTGGCTGGTTAAACACGTTGGATAGGCTCTATTTAAACAAGCGAAAAAAAACCCATCTTGGATCCCGTTTTTAACACATGAAACGGAAACATGCATTGATTGGTTGATTGGTTGGTTGGTTGGTTGGTTGGTTGGTTAAACACGTTGCTTAACCATGTTAAATACGTTGGTTAAACATGTTGGTTAAACACGTTGGCTGGTTAAAAACGTTTGATTGGCTCAATTTAAACAAGCGAAAAAAAAACATCTTGGATCCCGTATTTAACACATGAAACGGAAACATGCATGATTTATTGGTTGGTTGGTTGGTTGGTTGGTTGGTTAAACACGTTGGTTAAACATGTTGGTTAAACACGTAGTTTAAACACGTTGGCTGGTTAAACACGTTGGTTAAACACGTTTGATAGGCTCAATTTTAACAAGCGAAAAAAAACCATCTCGGATCCCGTATTTAACACATGAAACGGAAACATGCATTGATTGATTGATTGGTTGGTTGGTTGGTTAAACACTTTGGTTAAACACGTTGGTTAAACACATTGGTTAAAAACATTGGATAGGCTCAAAATTGGATCCCGTATTTAACACATGAAACGGAAACATGCATTGATTGATTGATTGGTTGGTTGGTTGGTTGGTTGGTTGTTTAAACACGTTGGTTAAACATGTCGGTTAAACATGTTGGTTAAACACATTGGTTAAACATATTGGTTAAACACGTTGGCTGGTTAAACACGTTGGATAGGCTCAATTTAAACAAGCGAAAAAAAAAACATCTTGGATCCCGTATTTAACACATGAAACGGAAACATGCATTGATTGATTGATTGATTGGGTGGTTGGTTGGTTGGTTAAACACGTTGGCTGGTTAAACACGTTAGAGAGGCTCAATTTAAACAAGCGAAAAAAACCATCTTGGATCCCGTATTTAACACATGAAACGCAAACATGCATTGATTGATTGGTTGGTTGGTTGGTTGGTTGGTTGGTTAGTTGGTTAAACACGTTGGTTAAACATGTTGGTTAAACACGTTGGTTAAACATGTTGGCTGGTTAAACACGTTAGATAGGCTCAATTTAAACGAGCTAAAAAAACCATCTTGGATCCCGTATTTAACACATGAAACGGAAACATGCATTGATTGATTGATTGATTGATTGGTTGGTTGGGTGGTTAAACATGTTGGTTAAACACGTTGGTTAAACACGTTGGCTGGTTAAACACGTGAGATAGGCTCAATTTAAACGAGCGAAAAAAAAACATCTTGGATCCCGTATTTAACACATGAAACGGAAACATGCATTGATTGATTGATTGATTGGTTGGTTGGTTGGTTGGTTAAACACGTTGGTTAAACATGTTGGTTAAACACGTTAGTTAAACATATTTGTTAAACATGTTGGTTAAACACGTTTGATAGGCTCAATTAAAACAAGCGAAAAAAAAGAGACCTTGAATCCCGTATCAAACACATGAAACGGAAACATTGATTGATTGATTGATTGATTGATTGATTGATTGATTGGTTGGTTGGTTGGTTGGTTGGTTGGTTGGTTGGTTGGTTGGTTGAAATTCAAACACACATAAAACTGTTTAAATAGTGCCAAAACCACATAATTTGATGACCTTGACCTTTGACCTTGTGACCTTCGTCAAGGTCATTGCTCCACAAGGTCATTGCAAAAGACCCTATGGGTCAAGGACCTTTGTTTAAGAGTTTTGCCTAAATATGGCTTTTTAAAAACCATCGATGGGAGTTATGTCCCTTACATGATGGTAAAATCAATATAGTCATAATGTAAAAAAGTTGCCCCTTGAAGTACTTAACATTTTTCACTGCTTAAATTTTCTGTATCTATAACCATTCAAGAATTATAGGGAAATCAAAGACATATGAAAATCTAAAATATGACCTTGACCTTTGACCTTGACCTAATTTTCTAAGTTAGGAATCAGGGGACTCAAATAAAAACATTCCAGGGTTATACGGTTAACGGTTTATGAGTTAAAAAAACATACCGACAAATTTATTCCGTAAAGATAGATAACTCCTATAAAATTTCATCGAATCGCTTCGATCCAAATTAGCCAAAATTTTCTGAGGATGTAACGAACAATTTGTAAAAAGAATTTTGTCGCTATCTTTTTTTGTTACGAAGGAGATGCACACACATGATAAACAGTGAATAGGGAGATAACTCTTACAGAGAAAATTGTTCGTCTTAGCAGGGTGAAATTTAAAAGCGCATTAACTATACGATACAATATGAGAAATATCTAAGCGACATATTGCGAAACAAACATTTATCGCAAGAACAAAATTTGGCGGAAAAAAAAAAATAATAATAATAATAATAATAATAATAATCAGAACAAATACAATAAGTCTTTCCACAGAAAAGTGGAAAGACTTAATAATAAATATAAAGCAATTGTTTCAAAAACAATTGTTAGGCAGTCTTTCCCCTATGATGAATGGATAATTGATTTTTTTTTATTGATTGATTTGGAAAAAAGGGGGGGAGGGGGGGAGGGGGGTATTTGTTTATTTGTTTGTTTGTTTGCTTTGGTATGGGGTCTATATTATTATGTTACCGGAGAAGTTTCATGTTTAGTTTGGAAAGTTTTTCTTTTATTTTAGATACAGCGCGCGCGCAAGATTGAGGAGACATCACGTGACGCGGGTTTATATTAAGAAAAACTTAGTCTTTTTATTTCTTTTTAGGTCGGGACTTTGAACAGACAACATCTATAGAGATGGAATGTACACAATGTAATTTCTTTTGTCATTGTAGGAAATTGACATTTTGATCACAGTTCACCAGCAGTGCATGTTTTGGATTTAATCGTTCCGGTGTAACTTTAAAACACATTTAATGATTATTTTTTGATAATGTCCATTTTTCAGCACCTGTTTGTAACACAGATTAGTATTTCAATCTCGGAGCGGACATTTTATTGTAGGTTTTTACTGAGATTGACGGACCTAGCAAGCGATTTTTACTGCATTGCCATTTCTTTTTTCTAGGAAAAGTCTTGAGAGATTTCTGCAAATTTTTTTTTTATAAACCTTCAGTACATGTATGCCCTGCTGACTGCAAATTTTCAGGTCGATTGGACTTGTAGTTTCAGAGAATATGTGGATTTTTTTTCAGAAGAGACGTAAGAACAATAATAAAATAAAAATTTTCTTGAATAATTGAGAGTTTGTTCCTTCAATAAACTGTCATAAATAAACAGTCATACATATTGATTGATTGATTAGTTGGTTGATTGATTGATTGGTTGGTTGGTTGGTTTGTTGGTTGGTTGATTAAACGCGTTTGATAGGGTCACTTAGAACAAGGGGAAAAGGACCTCAAGAGACCTTGCATCCCGTATTAAACGCATGACACGGAAACATACATTAAGTGATTGATTGGTTGGTTGGTTGGTTAAACACGTTGGTTAAACATGTTGGTTAAACACGTTGGCTGATTAAACACGTTGGTTAAACATGTTGGCTGGTTAAACACGTTGGATAGGCTCTATTTAAACAAGCGAAAAAAAACCCATCTTGGATCCCGTTTTTAACACATGAAACGGAAACATGCATTGATTGGTTGATTGGTTGGTTGGTTGGTTGGTTGGTTGGTTAAACACGTTGCTTAACCATGTTAAATACGTTGGTTAAACATGTTGGTTAAACACGTTGGCTGGTTAAAAACGTTTGATTGGCTCAATTTAAACAAGCGAAAAAAAAACATCTTGGATCCCGTATTTAACACATGAAACGGAAACATGCATGATTTATTGGTTGGTTGGTTGGTTGGTTGGTTGGTTAAACACGTTGGTTAAACATGTTGGTTAAACACGTAGTTTAAACACGTTGGCTGGTTAAACACGTTGGTTAAACACGTTTGATAGGCTCAATTTTAACAAGCGAAAAAAAACCATCTCGGATCCCGTATTTAACACATGAAACGGAAACATGCATTGATTGATTGATTGGTTGGTTGGTTGGTTAAACACTTTGGTTAAACACGTTGGTTAAACACATTGGTTAAAAACATTGGATAGGCTCAAAATTGGATCCCGTATTTAACACATGAAACGGAAACATGCATTGATTGATTGATTGGTTGGTTGGTTGGTTGGTTGGTTGTTTAAACACGTTGGTTAAACATGTCGGTTAAACATGTTGGTTAAACACATTGGTTAAACATATTGGTTAAACACGTTGGCTGGTTAAACACGTTGGATAGGCTCAATTTAAACAAGCGAAAAAAAAAACATCTTGGATCCCGTATTTAACACATGAAACGGAAACATGCATTGATTGATTGATTGATTGGGTGGTTGGTTGGTTGGTTAAACACGTTGGCTGGTTAAACACGTTAGAGAGGCTCAATTTAAACAAGCGAAAAAAACCATCTTGGATCCCGTATTTAACACATGAAACGCAAACATGCATTGATTGATTGGTTGGTTGGTTGGTTGGTTGGTTGGTTAGTTGGTTAAACACGTTGGTTAAACATGTTGGTTAAACACGTTGGTTAAACATGTTGGCTGGTTAAACACGTTAGATAGGCTCAATTTAAACGAGCTAAAAAAACCATCTTGGATCCCGTATTTAACACATGAAACGGAAACATGCATTGATTGATTGATTGATTGATTGGTTGGTTGGGTGGTTAAACATGTTGGTTAAACACGTTGGTTAAACACGTTGGCTGGTTAAACACGTGAGATAGGCTCAATTTAAACGAGCGAAAAAAAAACATCTTGGATCCCGTATTTAACACATGAAACGGAAACATGCATTGATTGATTGATTGATTGGTTGGTTGGTTGGTTGGTTAAACACGTTGGTTAAACATGTTGGTTAAACACGTTAGTTAAACATATTTGTTAAACATGTTGGTTAAACACGTTTGATAGGCTCAATTAAAACAAGCGAAAAAAAAGAGACCTTGAATCCCGTATCAAACACATGAAACGGAAACATTGATTGATTGATTGATTGATTGATTGATTGATTGATTGGTTGGTTGGTTGGTTGGTTGGTTGGTTGGTTGGTTGGTTGGTTGAAATTCAAACACACATAAAACTGTTTAAATAGTGCCAAAACCACATAATTTGATGACCTTGACCTTTGACCTTGTGACCTTCGTCAAGGTCATTGCTCCACAAGGTCATTGCAAAAGACCCTATGGGTCAAGGACCTTTGTTTAAGAGTTTTGCCTAAATATGGCTTTTTAAAAACCATCGATGGGAGTTATGTCCCTTACATGATGGTAAAATCAATATAGTCATAATGTAAAAAAGTTGCCCCTTGAAGTACTTAACATTTTTCACTGCTTAAATTTTCTGTATCTATAACCATTCAAGAATTATAGGGAAATCAAAGACATATGAAAATCTAAAATATGACCTTGACCTTTGACCTTGACCTAATTTTCTAAGTTAGGAATCAGGGGACTCAAATAAAAACATTCCAGGGTTATACGGTTAACGGTTTATGAGTTAAAAAAACATACCGACAAATTTATTCCGTAAAGATAGATAACTCCTATAAAATTTCATCGAATCGCTTCGATCCAAATTAGCCAAAATTTTCTGAGGATGTAACGAACAATTTGTAAAAAGAATTTTGTCGCTATCTTTTTTTGTTACGAAGGAGATGCACACACATGATAAACAGTGAATAGGGAGATAACTCTTACAGAGAAAATTGTTCGTCTTAGCAGGGTGAAATTTAAAAGCGCATTAACTATACGATACAATATGAGAAATATCTAAGCGACATATTGCGAAACAAACATTTATCGCAAGAACAAAATTTGGCGGAAAAAAAAAAATAATAATAATAATAATAATAATAATAATCAGAACAAATACAATAAGTCTTTCCACAGAAAAGTGGAAAGACTTAATAATAAATATAAAGCAATTGTTTCAAAAACAATTGTTAGGCAGTCTTTCCCCTATGATGAATGGATAATTGATTTTTTTTATTGATTGATTTGGAAAAAAGGGGGGGAGGGGGGGAGGG
Source organism: Mytilus galloprovincialis (assembly GCA_037788925.1). Taxonomy (NCBI): domain Eukaryota; kingdom Metazoa; phylum Mollusca; class Bivalvia; order Mytilida; family Mytilidae; genus Mytilus; species Mytilus galloprovincialis. The sequence continues at coordinate 78,277,772 of CM075336.1, forward strand.
GGGTATTTGTTTATTTGTTTGTTTGTTTGCTTTGGTATGGGGTCTATATTATTATGTTACCGGAGAAGTTTCATGTTTAGTTTGGAAAGTTTTTCTTTTATTTTAGATACAGCGCGCGCGCAAGATTGAGGAGACATCACGTGACGCGGGTTTATATTAAGAAAAACTTAGTCTTTTTATTTCTTTTTAGGTCGGGACTTTGAACAGACAACATCTATAGAGATGGAATGTACACAATGTAATTTCTTTTGTCATTGTAGGAAATTGACATTTTGATCACAGTTCACCAGCAGTGCATGTTTTGGATTTAATCGTTCCGGTGTAACTTTAAAACACATTTAATGATTATTTTTTGATAATGTCCATTTTTCAGCACCTGTTTGTAACACAGATTAGTATTTCAATCTCGGAGCGGACATTTTATTGTAGGTTTTTACTGAGATTGACGGACCTAGCAAGCGATTTTTACTGCATTGCCATTTCTTTTTTCTAGGAAAAGTCTTGAGAGATTTCTGCAAATTTTTTTTTTATAAACCTTCAGTACATGTATGCCCTGCTGACTGCAAATTTTCAGGTCGATTGGACTTGTAGTTTCAGAGAATATGTGGATTTTTTTTCAGAAGAGACGTAAGAACAATAATAAAATAAAAATTTTCTTGAATAATTGAGAGTTTGTTCCTTCAATAAACTGTCATAAATAAACAGTCATACATATTGATTGATTGATTAGTTGGTTGATTGATTGATTGGTTGGTTGGTTGGTTTGTTGGTTGGTTGATTAAACGCGTTTGATAGGGTCACTTAGAACAAGGGGAAAAGGACCTCAAGAGACCTTGCATCCCGTATTAAACGCATGACACGGAAACATACATTAAGTGATTGATTGGTTGGTTGGTTGGTTAAACACGTTGGTTAAACATGTTGGTTAAACACGTTGGCTGATTAAACACGTTGGTTAAACATGTTGGCTGGTTAAACACGTTGGATAGGCTCTATTTAAACAAGCGAAAAAAAACCCATCTTGGATCCCGTTTTTAACACATGAAACGGAAACATGCATTGATTGGTTGATTGGTTGGTTGGTTGGTTGGTTGGTTGGTTAAACACGTTGCTTAACCATGTTAAATACGTTGGTTAAACATGTTGGTTAAACACGTTGGCTGGTTAAAAACGTTTGATTGGCTCAATTTAAACAAGCGAAAAAAAAACATCTTGGATCCCGTATTTAACACATGAAACGGAAACATGCATGATTTATTGGTTGGTTGGTTGGTTGGTTGGTTGGTTAAACACGTTGGTTAAACATGTTGGTTAAACACGTAGTTTAAACACGTTGGCTGGTTAAACACGTTGGTTAAACACGTTTGATAGGCTCAATTTTAACAAGCGAAAAAAAACCATCTCGGATCCCGTATTTAACACATGAAACGGAAACATGCATTGATTGATTGATTGGTTGGTTGGTTGGTTAAACACTTTGGTTAAACACGTTGGTTAAACACATTGGTTAAAAACATTGGATAGGCTCAAAATTGGATCCCGTATTTAACACATGAAACGGAAACATGCATTGATTGATTGATTGGTTGGTTGGTTGGTTGGTTGGTTGTTTAAACACGTTGGTTAAACATGTCGGTTAAACATGTTGGTTAAACACATTGGTTAAACATATTGGTTAAACACGTTGGCTGGTTAAACACGTTGGATAGGCTCAATTTAAACAAGCGAAAAAAAAAACATCTTGGATCCCGTATTTAACACATGAAACGGAAACATGCATTGATTGATTGATTGATTGGGTGGTTGGTTGGTTGGTTAAACACGTTGGCTGGTTAAACACGTTAGAGAGGCTCAATTTAAACAAGCGAAAAAAACCATCTTGGATCCCGTATTTAACACATGAAACGCAAACATGCATTGATTGATTGGTTGGTTGGTTGGTTGGTTGGTTGGTTAGTTGGTTAAACACGTTGGTTAAACATGTTGGTTAAACACGTTGGTTAAACATGTTGGCTGGTTAAACACGTTAGATAGGCTCAATTTAAACGAGCTAAAAAAACCATCTTGGATCCCGTATTTAACACATGAAACGGAAACATGCATTGATTGATTGATTGATTGATTGGTTGGTTGGGTGGTTAAACATGTTGGTTAAACACGTTGGTTAAACACGTTGGCTGGTTAAACACGTGAGATAGGCTCAATTTAAACGAGCGAAAAAAAAACATCTTGGATCCCGTATTTAACACATGAAACGGAAACATGCATTGATTGATTGATTGATTGGTTGGTTGGTTGGTTGGTTAAACACGTTGGTTAAACATGTTGGTTAAACACGTTAGTTAAACATATTTGTTAAACATGTTGGTTAAACACGTTTGATAGGCTCAATTAAAACAAGCGAAAAAAAAGAGACCTTGAATCCCGTATCAAACACATGAAACGGAAACATTGATTGATTGATTGATTGATTGATTGATTGATTGATTGGTTGGTTGGTTGGTTGGTTGGTTGGTTGGTTGGTTGGTTGGTTGAAATTCAAACACACATAAAACTGTTTAAATAGTGCCAAAACCACATAATTTGATGACCTTGACCTTTGACCTTGTGACCTTCGTCAAGGTCATTGCTCCACAAGGTCATTGCAAAAGACCCTATGGGTCAAGGACCTTTGTTTAAGAGTTTTGCCTAAATATGGCTTTTTAAAAACCATCGATGGGAGTTATGTCCCTTACATGATGGTAAAATCAATATAGTCATAATGTAAAAAAGTTGCCCCTTGAAGTACTTAACATTTTTCACTGCTTAAATTTTCTGTATCTATAACCATTCAAGAATTATAGGGAAATCAAAGACATATGAAAATCTAAAATATGACCTTGACCTTTGACCTTGACCTAATTTTCTAAGTTAGGAATCAGGGGACTCAAATAAAAACATTCCAGGGTTATACGGTTAACGGTTTATGAGTTAAAAAAACATACCGACAAATTTATTCCGTAAAGATAGATAACTCCTATAAAATTTCATCGAATCGCTTCGATCCAAATTAGCCAAAATTTTCTGAGGATGTAACGAACAATTTGTAAAAAGAATTTTGTCGCTATCTTTTTTTGTTACGAAGGAGATGCACACACATGATAAACAGTGAATAGGGAGATAACTCTTACAGAGAAAATTGTTCGTCTTAGCAGGGTGAAATTTAAAAGCGCATTAACTATACGATACAATATGAGAAATATCTAAGCGACATATTGCGAAACAAACATTTATCGCAAGAACAAAATTTGGCGGAAAAAAAAAAATAATAATAATAATAATAATAATAATAATCAGAACAAATACAATAAGTCTTTCCACAGAAAAGTGGAAAGACTTAATAATAAATATAAAGCAATTGTTTCAAAAACAATTGTTAGGCAGTCTTTCCCCTATGATGAATGGATAATTGATTTTTTTTATTGATTGATTTGGAAAAAAGGGGGGGAGGGGGGGAGGGGGGTATTTGTTTATTTGTTTGTTTGTTTGCTTTGGTATGGGGTCTATATTATTATGTTACCGGAGAAGTTTCATGTTTAGTTTGGAAAGTTTTTCTTTTATTTTAGATACAGCGCGCGCGCAAGATTGAGGAGACATCACGTGACGCGGGTTTATATTAAGAAAAACTTAGTCTTTTTATTTCTTTTTAGGTCGGGACTTTGAACAGACAACATCTATAGAGATGGAATGTACACAATGTAATTTCTTTTGTCATTGTAGGAAATTGACATTTTGATCACAGTTCACCAGCAGTGCATGTTTTGGATTTAATCGTTCCGGTGTAACTTTAAAACACATTTAATGATTATTTTTTGATAATGTCCATTTTTCAGCACCTGTTTGTAACACAGATTAGTATTTCAATCTCGGAGCGGACATTTTATTGTAGGTTTTTACTGAGATTGACGGACCTAGCAAGCGATTTTTACTGCATTGCCATTTCTTTTTTCTAGGAAAAGTCTTGAGAGATTTCTGCAAATTTTTTTTTTATAAACCTTCAGTACATGTATGCCCTGCTGACTGCAAATTTTCAGGTCGATTGGACTTGTAGTTTCAGAGAATATGTGGATTTTTTTTCAGAAGAGACGTAAGAACAATAATAAAATAAAAATTTTCTTGAATAATTGAGAGTTTGTTCCTTCAATAAACTGTCATAAATAAACAGTCATACATATTGATTGATTGATTAGTTGGTTGATTGATTGATTGGTTGGTTGGTTGGTTTGTTGGTTGGTTGATTAAACGCGTTTGATAGGGTCACTTAGAACAAGGGGAAAAGGACCTCAAGAGACCTTGCATCCCGTATTAAACGCATGACACGGAAACATACATTAAGTGATTGATTGGTTGGTTGGTTGGTTAAACACGTTGGTTAAACATGTTGGTTAAACACGTTGGCTGATTAAACACGTTGGTTAAACATGTTGGCTGGTTAAACACGTTGGATAGGCTCTATTTAAACAAGCGAAAAAAAACCCATCTTGGATCCCGTTTTTAACACATGAAACGGAAACATGCATTGATTGGTTGATTGGTTGGTTGGTTGGTTGGTTGGTTGGTTAAACACGTTGCTTAACCATGTTAAATACGTTGGTTAAACATGTTGGTTAAACACGTTGGCTGGTTAAAAACGTTTGATTGGCTCAATTTAAACAAGCGAAAAAAAAACATCTTGGATCCCGTATTTAACACATGAAACGGAAACATGCATGATTTATTGGTTGGTTGGTTGGTTGGTTGGTTGGTTAAACACGTTGGTTAAACATGTTGGTTAAACACGTAGTTTAAACACGTTGGCTGGTTAAACACGTTGGTTAAACACGTTTGATAGGCTCAATTTTAACAAGCGAAAAAAAACCATCTCGGATCCCGTATTTAACACATGAAACGGAAACATGCATTGATTGATTGATTGGTTGGTTGGTTGGTTAAACACTTTGGTTAAACACGTTGGTTAAACACATTGGTTAAAAACATTGGATAGGCTCAAAATTGGATCCCGTATTTAACACATGAAACGGAAACATGCATTGATTGATTGATTGGTTGGTTGGTTGGTTGGTTGGTTGTTTAAACACGTTGGTTAAACATGTCGGTTAAACATGTTGGTTAAACACATTGGTTAAACATATTGGTTAAACACGTTGGCTGGTTAAACACGTTGGATAGGCTCAATTTAAACAAGCGAAAAAAAAAACATCTTGGATCCCGTATTTAACACATGAAACGGAAACATGCATTGATTGATTGATTGATTGGGTGGTTGGTTGGTTGGTTAAACACGTTGGCTGGTTAAACACGTTAGAGAGGCTCAATTTAAACAAGCGAAAAAAACCATCTTGGATCCCGTATTTAACACATGAAACGCAAACATGCATTGATTGATTGGTTGGTTGGTTGGTTGGTTGGTTGGTTAGTTGGTTAAACACGTTGGTTAAACATGTTGGTTAAACACGTTGGTTAAACATGTTGGCTGGTTAAACACGTTAGATAGGCTCAATTTAAACGAGCTAAAAAAACCATCTTGGATCCCGTATTTAACACATGAAACGGAAACATGCATTGATTGATTGATTGATTGATTGGTTGGTTGGGTGGTTAAACATGTTGGTTAAACACGTTGGTTAAACACGTTGGCTGGTTAAACACGTGAGATAGGCTCAATTTAAACGAGCGAAAAAAAAAACATCTTGGATCCCGTATTTAACACATGAAACGGAAACATGCATTGATTGATTGATTGATTGGTTGGTTGGTTGGTTGGTTAAACACGTTGGTTAAACATGTTGGTTAAACACGTTAGTTAAACATATTTGTTAAACATGTTGGTTAAACACGTTTGATAGGCTCAATTAAAACAAGCGAAAAAAAAGAGACCTTGAATCCCGTATCAAACACATGAAACGGAAACATTGATTGATTGATTGATTGATTGATTGATTGATTGATTGGTTGGTTGGTTGGTTGGTTGGTTGGTTGGTTGGTTGGTTGGTTGAAATTCAAACACACATAAAACTGTTTAAATAGTGCCAAAACCACATAATTTGATGACCTTGACCTTTGACCTTGTGACCTTCGTCAAGGTCATTGCTCCACAAGGTCATTGCAAAAGACCCTATGGGTCAAGGACCTTTGTTTAAGAGTTTTGCCTAAATATGGCTTTTTAAAAACCATCGATGGGAGTTATGTCCCTTACATGATGGTAAAATCAATATAGTCATAATGTAAAAAAGTTGCCCCTTGAAGTACTTAACATTTTTCACTGCTTAAATTTTCTGTATCTATAACCATTCAAGAATTATAGGGAAATCAAAGACATATGAAAATCTAAAATATGACCTTGACCTTTGACCTTGACCTAATTTTCTAAGTTAGGAATCAGGGGACTCAAATAAAAACATTCCAGGGTTATACGGTTAACGGTTTATGAGTTAAAAAAACATACCGACAAATTTATTCCGTAAAGATAGATAACTCCTATAAAATTTCATCGAATCGCTTCGATCCAAATTAGCCAAAATTTTCTGAGGATGTAACGAACAATTTGTAAAAAGAATTTTGTCGCTATCTTTTTTTGTTACGAAGGAGATGCACACACATGATAAACAGTGAATAGGGAGATAACTCTTACAGAGAAAATTGTTCGTCTTAGCAGGGTGAAATTTAAAAGCGCATTAACTATACGATACAATATGAGAAATATCTAAGCGACATATTGCGAAACAAACATTTATCGCAAGAACAAAATTTGGCGGAAAAAAAAAAATAATAATAATAATAATAATAATAATAATCAGAACAAATACAATAAGTCTTTCCACAGAAAAGTGGAAAGACTTAATAATAATAATAATAATCAGAACAAATACAATAAGTCTTTCCACAGAAAAGTGGAAAGACTTAATAATAATAAATATAAAGCAATTGTTTTGAAAACAATTGTTAGGCAGTCTTTCCCCTCTGATGAATGGATAATTGGGTTTTTTTATTGATTGATTTGGAAAAAAAAGGGGGGGGGGGTATTTGTTTGTTTGTTTGTTTTTGTAAAGGGTCTATATTATTATGTTACCGGAGAAGTTTCATGTTTAGTTTGGAAAGTTTTTCTTTTATTTTAGATACAGCGCGCGCGCAATATTGAGGAGACATCACGTGACGCGGGTTTATATTAAGAAAAACTTAGTCTTTTAATTTCTTTTTAGGTCGGGACCTTGAACAGACAACATGTCTAGAGATGGAATGTACACAATGTAATTTCTTTTGTCATTGTAGGAAATTGACATTTTGATCACAGTTCACCAGCAGTGCATGTTTTGGATTTAATTGTTCCGGTGTAACTTTAATACACATTTAATGATTATTTTTTGATAATGTCCATTTTTCAGCACCTGTTTGTAACACAGATTAGTATTTCAATCTCGGAGCGGACATTTTATTGTAGGTTTTTACTGAGATTGACGGACCTAGCAAGCGATTTTTACGGCATTGCGATTTCTTTTTTCTAGGAAAAGTCTTGAGAGATATCTGCAAAAGGTTTTTTTATGAACCTTCAGTACATGTATGCCCTGCTGACTGCAAATTTTCAGGTCGATTGGACTTGTAGTTTCAGAGAATATGTGGATTTTTTTTCAGAAGAGACGTAAGAACAATAATAAAATAAAAATTTTCTTGAATAATTGAGAGTTTGTTCCTTCAATAAACTGTCATAAATAAACAGTCATACATATTGATTGATTGATTAGTTGGTTGATTGATTGGTTGGTTGGTTGGTTTGTTGGTTGGTTGATTAAACACGTTTGATAGGGTCACTTAGAACAAGGGGAAAAAGACCTCAAGAGACCTTGCATCCCGTATTAAACGCATGACACGGAAACATACATTAAGTGATTGATTGGTTGGTTGGTTGGTTGGTTGGTTGGTTAAACACATTGGTTAAACATGTTGGTTTAACACGTTGGTTAAACACGTTGGCTGGTTAAACACGTTTGATGGGCTCAATTTAAACAAGCGAAAAAAAAACATCTTGGATCCCGTATTTAACACATGAAACGGAAACATGCATTGATTTATTTATTGGTTGGTTGGTTGGTTAAACACGTTGGTTAAACATGTCGGTTAAACACGTAGTTTAAACACGTTGGCTGGTTAAACACGTTTGATAGGCTCAATTTTAACAAACGAAAAAAAACCATCTCGGATCCCGTATTTAACACATGAAACGGAAACATGCATTGATTGATTGATTGGTTGGTTGGTTGGTTAAACACGTTGGTTAAACACGTTGGTTAAACACGTTGGTTAAACATATTGGTTTAACACCTTGGTTAAACATATTGGTTAAACACGTTGGCTGGTTAAACACGTTGGATAGGCTCAATTTAAACAAGCGAAAAAAACCATCTTGGATCCCGTATTTAACACATGAAACGGAAACATGCATTGATTGATTGATTGATTGATTGGTTGGTTGGTTAAACATGAAGGTTAAACACGTTGGTTAAACACGTTGGCTGGTTAAACACGTTAGATAGGCTCAATTTAAACAAGCGAAAAAAACCATCTTGGATCCCGTATTTAACACATGAAACGCAAACATGCATTGATTGGTTGGTTGGTTGGTTGGTTGGTTGGTAGGTTGGTTAAACACGTTGGTTAAACATGTTGGTTAAACACGTTGGTTAAACACGTTGGCTGGTTAACACGTTAGATAGGCTCAATTTAAACGAGCGAAAAAAACCATCTTGGATCCCGTATTTAACACATGAAACGGAAACATGCATTGATTGATTGATTGATTGATTGGTTGGGTGGTTGGTTGGTTAAACATGTTGGTTAAACACGTTGGTTAAACACGTTGGCTGGTTAAACACGTTAGATAGGCTCAATTTAAACGAGCGAAACAAAAACATCTTGGATCCCGTATTTAACACATGAAACGGAAACATGCATTGATTGATTGATTGATTGATTGGTTGGTTGGTTGGTTGGTTGGTTGGTTGGTTGGTTGGTTAAACACGTTGGTTAAACACGTTAGTTAAACATATTTGTTAAACATGTTGGTTAAACACGTTTGATAGGCTCAATTAAAACAAGCGAAAAAAAAGAGACGTTGAATCCCGTATCAAACACATGAAACGGAAACATTGATTGATTGATTGATTGATTGATTGATTGATTGGTTGGTTGGTTGGTTGGTTGGTTGGTTGGTTGGTTGGTTGGTTGGTTGGTTGGTTGGTTGAAATTCAAACACACATAAAACTGTTTAAATAGTGCCAAAACCACATAATTTGATGACCTTGACCTTTGACCTTGTGACCTTCGTCAAGGTCATTGCTCCACAAGGTCATTGCAAAAGACCCTATGGGTCAAGGACCTTTGTTTAAGAGTTTTGCCTAAATATGGCTTTTTAAAAACCATCGATGGGAGTTATGTCCCTTACATGATGGTAAAATCAATATAGTCATAATGTAAAAAAGTTGCCCCTTGAAGTACTTAACATTTTTCACTGCTTAAATTTTCTGTATCTATAACCATTCAAGAATTATAGGGAAATCAAAGACATATGAAAATCTAAAATATGACCTTGACCTTTGACCCTGACCTAATTTTCTAAGTTAGGAATCAGGGGACTCAAATAAAAACATTCCAGGGTTATACGGTTAACGGTTTATGAGTTAAAAAAACATACCGACAAATTTATTCCGTAAAGATAGATAACTCCTATAAAATTTCATCGAATCGCTTCGATCCAAATTAGCCAAAATTTTCTGAGGATGTAACGAACATTTTGTAAAAAGAATTTTGTCGCTATCTTTTTTTGTTACGAAGGAGATGCACACACATGATAAACAGTGAATAGGGAGATAACTCTTACAGAGAAAATTGTTCGTCTTAGCAGGGTGAAATTTAAAAGCGCATAAACTATACGATACAATATGAGAAATATCTAAGCGACATATTGCGAAACAAACATTTATCGCAAGAACAAAAGTTGGCGGAAATAAAAAATAATAATAATAATAATAATAATAATAATAATAATAATAATCAGAACAAATACAATAAGTCTTTCCACAGAAAAGTGGAAAGACTTAATTAATTATGCGAAAACATTAAAACTACCTGTATATATAGGATATAATTGCTAAAATAATTTATGTGATTTCAGGGAGTTCGTCATACATATATATGACGTTAGGAAGGAGTTATTACTATCTCAGTTGCAATCATCGCGGTACAAAATTCAAACTGTATATCACGTGCAAATGTATGATGTTCTTGCCATCAATAATTGGTTATTTATACCGATAATGTATAAAATAGAATGAAAAAACAATTACACAGTCAGCAGAAAAATAACGTTTTATGCAAACGCCAAAAAAATGTTTGCGTTCGTATGATGCTATAATGTCATCATCAACCGAAGACACAATACTTTAGATTGAGTGAATAGATCTCTATGGAATTTCACAATACTATTAAAGGAAGTTCAGGATTTGTTTGGGTGGTTATGGTACCAACAATTAAAGAATTAAGGACCAACAAAGGATAAAAAACAGTCATCTTTGTAGTTTTTGGAAAATTATCTGTGTGTAGGTGAATATTTTTTTTCTGAAATTGTACCAGCATGTTGCATATCATAATTGAAAGGCTGCAATTTAGTTGAGGGTAAATGCCCCAAAAACGCAGGAATATGGGAAACAAGTGTACAAAAACAAACAGTTTTCTAGTATCCAGACAATTGATTGTGTTTAAGTGTGTGGATTTCTCTTAAATTGTACTACAAGGTTTAATACCACAAAGGAAATCCCTGGATTGAGTTTGGGGGTAATTTAACTAAGGGAGGAGTCAAAAACGTTGGAGGAGGGGGGATTGACATAGTTTTTGTCTTTAAAATCTTGAAGTTTCTATTTTATTTAAAGTTTTAAGATGACATTTTCAATTACACAGTTTTGCTCAATATATTATCAGATTTGTTTACCCCATTTCTTTTTGTGGCAGAAACCTATATTATGTCAACATTTGATCCGAACCAAAATTGAGATAGTTTCAAGCTTGAATACGGTATCCAAACTTTCCAAATCTGTTTAGGGTTAAAACTCTGTGGTCGAATCAGGCTGCGCTCAGCTAGCACTTTAATTTTATTTTGTTTAAGCAATTTGCATACACATCACTTTTAGTAATCATGTGTAATGCTCTTGAATATGGATATCTTCTGTACAGTTTAGTTATAGTATTTTTAAGTTCTTTATACATTGATCATGTAAATTCATTCTATAAAGATAATGTAAGTTCATACTATACAGATAAAACGAAAAAAATATATCCTGTCCCCAAAAGCAACTATGAAAGAGGGTACATTTTGCCATCACCTCACAGTGAAATTGAACTATCAAAAGTTTCGGGAATTTTTTCCTTGGAATAAAAAATTAGGACCACTCTATGTGTAGTGAATGAATCGACTGCCTATGATAATGCAAAATTTAAATACAATTTTTAAACAATTTAAAGGCCAACAACTCACCTTCTTTACACCTGCATCTGTAGAAGAAATAAGAAAAAATATTTTGAAAGCTCCACCCAAATCAGGAGAAATAGATCCTCTTCTGAAAATATATTAAAACCGTGTCTAAATAGTTTAGCTATCGTCATCACCAAGATAGTGAACTTGTCACTGGAAGAGTGTTGTGTACCATCATCTTTAAGGAGGCAGTTGTCCGACCACATTTGAAAAAGGTTGGTCTAGACAAAGAAGTATTGAAAAATTATCGACCAGTCTCTAATCTTTTGTTTGCATCCAAAGTGGTCGAAAAAGTCGTCGAGACTCGCCTTGAAAACCATCACACGTCAAACTCTGTTCACGATAATGTACAATCAGCCTACCGTGATTGTCATTCGACCGAGACAGCATTACTTCGTGTGCATCATGATATCACCTTTGCACTTGATAACGACTGGTGTGTCGTTTTACTAATTCTAGACCTATCGGCTGCTTAGATGTTGTCGGTCATCATATTATCATCAAGCAGATGGAATACTCTGGTGGGATAACCGGTACAACACTCAGTTGGTTGAAGTCATATTTCGAGATGATGACTCAGCGAATAGCTATTGGTTCTGTTCTTTCTGATGAGATTCATCTCCTATTTGGTGTTCCTCAAGGATCGGTCTTGGGACCAAAACTTTATTGTATTTTCGTAAGACCAATAAATTATTGGCGATATATGTAAACGACCTAATATGGTCCGAGACCACAATTTTCGTCCCTTGATTTTCGTAGTTCACGAATGTAGTCCCTAGTGTTGACAGTGGGTTACTTGCCATTCATTTTTATACCCCTTCCACATTTATTTCTCTATGTTCAATACCTCAAATTGCAGGTAGGGGGTGAAATTACACTGTAAAAAAATTTGGGTCAAGAATTTTAAAGAAAACTAGTGATTTGGTCAAGCTGAAAAAGGTTAAAAATTAGTACTTCGGAAGCTGTCAAAAGATTTCAAGACGCCCTAAACATATAATTGTCCATATTTTGAGTTAGAACCGATGAAGTGTTCTATATTTTTTATATCATTTTTCCCAAAAGTAGTACAACACACTGTAAACATTTCATTAAGAAAGCGCAGGTGGAATTTTTTTTAATTTTCATCTATGTTCTAACAGAAATGCACTACGAAATAATTGTGGTCTCGGACCATATGTGCTATCACTGTTATGCAGACGACACACAAGTTAACTCATGTTTAAACCACTTGATAATTGGACACATATATCCAAGCGACTTGAGGCTTGCGTAGGTGACATCAGCAAGTGGATGTGCTCGAATCTGCTAAAATTAAACGAGGACAAAACGGAGCTGATATTGTTTGCTCCAAAAAAACGAGTGAAGAACCTCTTAGACTTGCATCTCAATTTTGGTGGAAATGTTGTCAGTGATACTGAGTGCGTAAAAAACCTAGGCATTTATTTTGAGAAAACTTTGGCAATGGACAAACAAATAAGCGCTGATTCAAAATCATGTTTTCATCACATAAGAAACATTGGACGAATTCGTTCATTTATTATGAACACCGGTCTACCTACAAGAACTCGATAATATGTATAAACCAATGCGAACACTGAGATCGGAAAATTCTATGATTTTAACAACACCACGTGTGAGAACTAAAACATATGGGGGAGGAGATTCGACAAAGCAGCAGCCTTTTTATAGGAGTTGCCAAGTGATACACGGAACATCCATTCTGTGAACGCTTTTAGGAAACACTTGAAAACCCATTTATTCAGACATGCTTTTGCACAGTTCTTAGAATGATTTATACCACTGTAATTTTTGAATTTTTAAGCAAATATTTTTTTTTAATTCTTAAGTAAATATTTTTTTAATTTTTAAGCAAATATTTTTAACTTATCTTTATTTGTACGGGTTCAGTGTCTCCTTTATTTTACCATGCCCATTTATTTAAATTTTATTGTTGATCAGTATAACTTATAGTATAGTTTTATCATGTTTATATGCCATTTATTTGAAATATGTTTGTTTAAGGATCTCATAACATGGGCTTTCGTATTTTGTTGTAAATACATATATATGTGTATGAATATGTTGTAAAGCGCTTAGAAAATGTTTTGATATTATATAATGCGCTGTTATAAATACTGTATAATAAAAATAATAAAAGTAGTAATGCACTTTAACGTCAGGCGTCAATCTGTCATTTCGGATGCCATCAGCGTCAAACTGGTTAAAATTTTAGAGTGATTCGTCAAAATATTCTAATTGTGATTTGTCAGAGTTCTGTAATTATTATCGTTACCGTCATTTTTGGACATAAATTAACTCAATCCCCTTCCCTTTCACGAATGTGACCTACCGAATTAGACTATTTACCGGATTTGTAATCACATAAGCAACACGACGGGTGCCACATGTGGAGCAGGATCTGCTTACCCTTCCGGAGCACCTGAGATCACCCCTAGTTTTTGGTGGGGTTCGTGTTGTTTATTCTTTAGTGTTCTATGTTGTGTCATGTGTACTATAGTTTTTCTGTTTGTCTTTTTCATTTTTAGCCATGGCGTTGTCAGTTTGTTTTAGATTTATGAGTTTGACTGTCCCTTTGGTATTTTTCGTCCCTCTTTTTTTAACGTTATTCATCAAAATCAGTTGATGTTTTTATCGTCTAATAGACAGTTTATATTTTATCGTTTTTTTCACCAAAAAGTACAGTTAACGTCATTTTGGCAAGAACTTTTACCGTTAATCCATTGTAATCGTCATGAAGATGCCCATATTACAAGCCCAATGAACACTATGTATAATTCAACTGTCCTTAATGGAAGTTTCGTCTACTACTTAAAAGTCCATCCGATGACGGAAACAATATCCGGACGCCTTTATGATATCAAAAATAACCCAAACGAAATAATCATAAACGAGGATGACAAATGCAACTTTGCATGGTACCTATAGAACACAAAGGCATGATGATTAATTAATTGTGAAAGGAAGAGAAGCGACACACAAAATGAGGTCTTCCCGTTTAAAAGGAAAGATATTCAACAATACCATAAAAGTGGGAGGTACGGCTAGCCGCAAAACCAGCTTCACCCCACAATTTGTTCTACTTAGTCAGGAATATGGCAATTGCTATCGTATAGTTAATTTCTGTATGTGTTGCATTGTATGCTGTTTGTTCTTTTTATTGTTTCTGTTGTTTTGTTGTCGAAATGTGCTATATTGTATTGTTTATTTGCGTAATTTTCTATCCTAAATGTTTATATATTTAATTGTACTGTATTCCTGGAATTGGTTCATTTTAGTGCTAAATTAAACATTGCCATAAAATTGTAAGTATTGTCTAGCTAGAAAATCAGGTTCAACCCACTATTTTTTAACAAAATGTCCTGTACCAAGTCAGGAAAATGGCAGTTGTTGTCATATAGTTCATTTCTGTGTTTGTTTAGATGTCGTTTATTTTTTGGTTGCAGTTCATTGTTTCTGTTGTTTCATTGTTTTCCTCTTATAGATGATTTATAAATGTCGAACAGCGTTATACTACTGTTGCAATTTTTCATATCCAAATAATCATTTTTCAAGTGTATATATATTTCAACCTGTTGTGTGTATGTACTACTCTTTGTTTTGCACAGCCGAAATACAAATTGTATTTGGTCTTTTGTGATAATATATTCAAACTAAGTAATCTATATGTTATTCGATTTATTAATGTCACACATATCTCATTGGTGCATTGTCACAAATAAACTAGTACAATAAGACAAGTTTTTTGTTTTCTGCCAATAGTATGCTACCTTTAGTTTTGTTACAATTAATTTATCATCTTAAAACTTGTTCTATGAATATTTAATGTTTTGTACTATTTATTTCCTTGTATGTATTAACAGGTGCATTATACTGATAGTACTTTTTCGTCATTTCTCTTTTGATAAATCTGTTAAATTAATCGAAATCTTATGTATTTGTTTTATGATTAAACTAACGTCGTATTAGATCAATCTATGTTTCAGCATGTACATACTTAATGAAACAATCAAAGTGACAATAAAAGAAGTATTATTGTGATGTGTTTCAAAACCGAACATTATCTTTTGCATGTTTTGATAATTATTTTAAGTTATTCCATCAAAATATGGACTTTTCCCCCGATATTATCTTTTCATTGTAAACATAACACGAAAAGAGTCATATTCCTGAAAGAAAAACCAAAGAGACATTCAAAATCATATTAGGTAGAAAATAATCTGACAATGCCATAGGTATCAACACAACATAGACAACACAAACCAAAAGGAGGGTGCTCTCATGTACCCTAATGGGCATCGGATGGGTAGTCATATCCTACTCTACACATGACACACGTCGTGTTCCTCATATAAGTTTAAACACGTTCAAAAGTCTTATTCTGTATGTTACAGTCGTGAAAAATTGACAGGAAAGTAGTTTGGACATTATGAATATATCCGCTATCATCTCTGAGAAGGATAACCAATAACGGTCAACCAATTCATGACGGTGTGTGTAAAACTTACGATGGAAGGATTTTAACTTCACTATTTGAAAGTCTTGGTTTGATGTCTTTTTTGTGAGCAGCATTCAATTATCCCGGTTATCATGATAGAAAATACACCATGCCAATAAAGGTCTGCACATTTATAACCGAGTCCCCCCCAAAAAAAATGATTAAGTATCTCCTATTTCATAAAATGTCAAAAGTAAACAGAGGAGCGGTTAAACTCATAAATCGAAAATCAACGCCATGACTTAAAATGAAAACAAGACAAACAGACAAATAATAGTACACAAAAACAACATTAAAAACTAAATATTGAACAACACGAACCCCACAATAAACTGGGGGTAATCAGGTGCTCCTGAAGGGTAAGTAGATCCTGCTCTACATGTGGTATCAGTCGTGTTACTCATACTATTAGAAACCCGGTAAATAGTATAATTCATGAAAAGGAAGGGGATTGTAGTTACAACGTAAGAAATATATCCGATATTATCTCTGAAACAGTTACTCTATAACGGTCAACCAACTTGTGATGGCGTCCGTAAAATTTACGAAAAGGATGATTTCAACTTCATCATTTTGAACTCTAGGTTTATTGGCTTCCTTGTGAGCAGCAACCCTCTATTAAGGAAATCATGATAGGAAATACACGCGCGGGAATATCCTTTCAATTGGGAGATTTATATATATATACCTCGTATGCAGGGGCTGCTGGAATGGTACTACATAGAAATTGAACGTTCACAATGGAGAAGCTTAAATCATCTCGTGTGTCGCAATGTGTTGTTTTCAATCGACCTTCATTGTCAATTTTTAGATGTAAGTCCAGATATGAGGCATACTTAACTGTGTATGTTGTATCCTTTAACTCTAGTTTGACGGGATATAAGCGTTTAACATAGTCACCAAACTTTGAATTATTTAGTGAGAGAACATCATCTATATAGTGGACAATAAAGTTAAAGGAAATTGCTAACTACTTTATTTTTTTGTTCCTGTATGAAGTCAGTCTCATAATAATAAAGAAAAAAGTCTGCAAAAAGAGGGACACAATATAACATTCATTTTACAAAGTGATCTACTGTCATTTAAGTGATTAAAAGGCTTCTAACTGCACATTTTGTAGGTTAACTCATTATAAATACCAGAATAGAAATTTTAAACGCCAGAAGCACGTTTCGACTACTAGAGACTCGTTAGTGACGCTTAACACGGCCAATTAAAGTACGAAGCTGAAGACCAATGGTGACAAAAAAGCATTGAAAATTAGTTAAAAACAGCTAAGGTGATCATTTTCTTGGATATAACATCCTTAGTATTTCGCAAAATTCGGAAAAAAGCTTTGTAAACAGTAAGTATTTTATAATGGCTATATCAATGACAGTTTTTGTCAACACATAATGGATTGATTGTATTGAAATGTTATAAGGATATAGCAACTAATGTAGAGGGATTCAAATATGACTTGTCGACTGCATTATTTAATTTTAAAATGGAAATTGATGATAGAAAAATAAAATATCAACATGATGAAACTTCATGAATCAAAAAATAAATTGACCTTACTTATTAAATTATTGAAAAATTATTAAAAGATTTAATTACCATTTTTGAAGCATTATTATAAGTGTAACCTGATCGGTAGAATGAATAAAAGAGGAGAAGGCATTTTTAAAATTCATCATTTAAGAATTCACTGGTAATCACATGGCAACTCCTTGAAATTGACATACAGATAATAATGTATTGTATTGCACATTCTAAAAAGAACAAATGAAGCATTTGAAGCTCTTTTCTGGATTCACGTTGGGCTTTAAACACTCTGAATGTTTTAAATATGTATAAGAAACCGAACCCTGAGAATTTTAAGGATATTGTTAATTAAGTTATTTTCTTTAATTTTTCCTAGTTAAAAAATTAGCTAACAACTGAAAACAATACTGAAATTTTGACCCAGTCCATATGGCTGAATCCGAACATCAAAATGGATGGCAAGATGATTTTGAGGTTCAAATATATTGAAAATAGTATATTCTTCATTAATGATCTGATGTCAGATAATAATACATTATTCTCATATGATGAATTTAGAAAAAAGTATGATATCAATACCAATTTTGTAGAATTTTATAGTATTTTAAGTGCAATTCCAAAGAAATGGAAAAGTATTATAGAAGGTAATTCAAAACTGGAAATTATTGAAAATAAATTAAAAGATAAAGTTAAAAAGGAACCAAAATCTTGTAAATTTTTCTATACATTATTTTTGGAGGATAATAAAGTGATGTCTTTATCTTCCCGTGAAAAATGGGAACGAAATTTAAATATGCAGATTGAGGATTGGAATGCTATTTATTCCATGCCCTTCATTATAACTAGAAACTCTTTTTTGCAAAGCTTTCAATTTAAGATTGTTCATAGGATTCTACCATGTAATTCATTTTTATTGAAATGTAAATTAAAAGAGACTGAACTTTGTACTTTTTGTTCAGAAATTAAAGAAAATATTTTTCACATTTTTTGGGAATGTAATGTATCACAAAACATCTGGCTATCTGTTATAGGTTGGATTAAAAATTATGGCATTGTCAGTGCAAAAGAAGCCATTTAAGGTGTGTCTGAGGATTTTGTTAACAGTAAAACAGTTAATAATATTTTGTTGTTATTCAAATATTACATATACAAATGTAGATGTAAGATCATATTCCCCACAACATATGATGGGGTAGAATATTTAAAATATTGGATTAATATAGAAAAATACTCTGTATGTTTCTTAACCCCTGTACAAAAAGTAAAAATGGATCAGAAATGGCATTTGTTAGAAGCAGCTTTTATTTAATTTATTTGTTTAATTAACAAAATCTTTTGTAATATTTTGTATATCTATATATTATTATATCCATATGACTTAATTGATCTATCAAGTATTACCTTAATTTTTAAAGTATTGTAGTATGTAATTTCACTTGTTTAATCATCAAAAATAAAATAATTACAAAAAAAATTATTTTCTTTAATAGTTTTATTCGAAAGAAAAAAAGTGTAAACCTATATATTTCTGTCTGAATCTGTGGGAAATCGGGTATATGAGTTTTGGAATATATCTATTAGAATAAAAATAAAAAAAACTCACATTTTTCACTTGCAATTGTATTGCATTGTACTACCTTCTGGTCGAACAAAAAGGCTATGAAAGATCAGACACCGAAATTATACATACCACGACACCTGATTTAGCTGCTTAAAACGAAGGTTGGTGATTTTTTTCAGCTGAATTATGTTTGAAATTACTTGATGTGTTTATTTTTCATGAGAAAAATACTACTATTATTGTATCATAAGCTTGACCTGCATATAACATGTATAAACAAGTGTTACTGTCGTAATTATCCAATTGCAGCTCCATTATGCATGGTAAAATATATTTACGTAGGACCAGCATTAAAACACTGTTACGTTTTTAGCAGTATGACTATGACAATATTAAAAATGAAGAAAAACATATTTGAAGAAAAAACTTGCATTATTATTGTCGAGACATCCATTTGTCCTAATGATGTTTAATGGTCAACTCTACAGCGATTGCCCTTCATATTACTCGATAGTCCATTTGTCGAAATTGGGATCAATTTTATAAACAAATAAACAAATTGAAGGAAATCCAACATTAGAAAGCGGCATTGATTCAAGAGAGTTACAGATCACCTAATGACTCGAACTCTTCATAATTGTTGTGAACAGGTCGAAAGTAATACTTCGTCACATTTTTATGAAAATCAAACTGTTCCGTAACCCTCAAGTAATCCGTCAGAACAACAATCAGAAGAAAAAAACATAAATTTGTATTGGTAATTTTGAGACACAAGTTGATTTTACGGATATACAAGTGTGTATTTCGTACTTAATTTGGACTTGTTAACTTTTTCAGATTTGAGCGTCAGTGATGAGTCTTTTGCAGACGAAACGCGCGTTTGGCGTATATACAAAATTTAGTTCTGGTATTTATGATGAGTTTATTTACAGCCACAAGGTCGATGCCACTGCTGGTGGAGATTTATTTCCCCGATGGTAGTACACGCCCAGTAGTCAGCACTTTTTGTGCTGACATGAATTATCATTGATATGGTTATATTTATAAATTAACTGTTTACAAAAATTAGAATTTTTGGAAATACTAAGGCTTTTTCTACGTCAGGCATAGATTACCTTAGCTATATTTGGCAAAAATTTTAGGAGTTTTGGTCCTCAATGCTCTTCCACCTCGTACTTTATTTGACCTTTTAAACTTTTTTGGATTCGAGCGTCACTGATGAGTCTTTTGTAAACGAAACGCGCGTTTGGCGTATATACAAAATTTAGTCCTGGTATCTACAGACCTTCTAAAATTCAAACTGACCATTATTCCGTGCGTTCATCGTGTATCGTGCGTGTTGCGTGCCTGCATCGTGCGTGTATCGTGCGTGTGCCAATCGTGCGTTCATCATTCATCGTTCCGTGTATTTTCCGTGTAACGTGCGTGCATCGTGTATTCTTAATCGTGTATCGTGCGTGTATCGTGCGTTCATCAATCATTCATTCTTAACCGTGTATCGTGCGTGTATCTTGCGTTCATCAATCATTCATTCTTAACCGTGTATCGTGCGTTCGTCAATCGTGTATAATTGTGTATATCAGATAATGTGCATTTGTCAAACGTTCATCTCTAATTCTGTAACGTTCATACATTGCGGTTTTTATATGATAGTCGGTTATAGAACTCACCAAAGCTTATATTTTTTCTCACGGTTAAAGTATATACATGTATATATAGTATATATAGAGTCTAAATTGAAAACTAAGTTCAAACCTATGATTGCGTTGGATGAAAACCGGAATTTTTATACGTGTGCTTGTAAAACAAATTTCGTTGTAGTAGGGTCTAAAAGCAGCACAAACAACATTTTCCAAAAGACCAAAAAAGTGAAAAAGTATATTTAAACAAAACGCATTTGACCATCGGCGATTGCCAAATAAAATTGATCACAAGATGTAATAAATGGATCTTAATATAAATTTAATACTAAACAGAAATTGTTTTACGTGTGGCCACGATGTTATGCCACTAACATACGGTGTCAATATTTTTTTATTACACCAGATCCTGATTTCGACAATAAATGTCTCTTCAGTGATGTTAGGGATCGAAACGGTATTTGGAAGGCCATATAAAAAGTACCCTCTTTTTTTGAAAAAGTATCCTCATTTTTTAGAAAGACTCTTGAATTTTAAGAGTCAATGTAGGATGAACGGATCATATAAACCGAGGGGAAAAAATGATACAAGCCCAAACGAAAAAATATAAACGTGTCTCAATCGAAAACTACGTCCAAACCTATGATTGCGTGGATAAAAACCGCACTTTTTATACGTGTGCATGTAAAACAATTTTCGTTGTAGAAGGGTCTTAAAACAGCAACATGTATATACAGGTTCCAGCCCCGGCGCCGGGGAGGAAGTTATGAATCAAATCTACTCTAACATCGTTAGGTTGATTTTCTAGGCATTTAATATATATAGTGTGTGTATGTGTATGTTCCGATTTAAATAAAATTTACAGTCATACTTACTTTCTTGTGAACACTTAATTAACTTTAACGTACATAACGTTCATACAGATTTATGACTTTTGTATAAATATTTTATTATCTGTAAATATTTCGGGGTTATTTAGTGAATCTTGGCTGGGACTGACACTTCTTGATATAATGATACATGTTGTACGTACAAACAATAACATGATATTGACATTTCTACGACATTAAAATTGGAATTTGTGTTCAACTGAGCGAAAATGGACTTAAAAATATACTGTTAGCCAACTGTTATTTGTTAAAAATATTCTGTCAATTAAAAACAAATGTGCTTTTGCAAAATTTAAATGTGGGGAAGCTCCACTAAAGAAATCGAAACTGGAAAGTATGAAAGACAAGAAGTCCATGAGATGACATGTGTTGTAGCTCTACTATTGAAGATGAACTTCATGTCATTCTAAAATGCCCATTATATGTAGTTTCAAGAGAAATATTATACATTTTAATGAACATTTTAACCTATAATTATCAGATAGCGAAAATTTTATATTTTTATTTAATAACGGCAATGTTGCTGCTATAGTCGCCAAAACACCAACAATATTTTATTGAAAAGAACCTAGTATACAAATCCTTGGTTGAACTAGGCTAGATTATAATTCTTCGCTTATTTGGCAAATATATATGCTACTAAGATATTTTCAAATATTTGATAAATACCATTATAAATATCATTTTTGTCTTAGTTTCTGATGGTCACATGCACGTTATGTTATTCCATTGAGAAAATACAAAATACAAGATTGTCGGGTAAATATGGATTGCGGATTAAAATGTTAAATGTCAAACTTGAATTAACAAATTAAACTGAGGCGAATTAACACGAATATGTATATTCTCTTCTACAGTGTTTGAATTCTTTCTTCTGAATTTCATTTAATCTAAGCTAAAATATTTTGTGGAAAATTGAATAAAAATAAACATTATATGTATTTGAAGGCATTATTTTAATTAAACAAATATAAGATCAGGCAATTATATCATGTATTATTTTAACTTGAGGAACCTTTAAAAACTTGAAATTGAATTTACAAGTTTAAGATATAATCTTGGTTTTTTTTATATATAAAAATAGTTAAATATATGGTTTTATCATAACAAGTCTTTATTTGAATTGAATAAACATGGAACACGTTAACGGATTAATTTTTCATTGTGTTCATTGTTGCCTATCAATGACACCGTTTTTAATGTACTAGTATGTTTAAAAGATTTTTATCCGCAAACATAATTCACAATAGTACGTTGTTACTGACTAGGTTGGTCCCCTCTGTAAAACATTTAGTATGCCTTCGGAATATAAAAATATTAAGGTATTGTCAAGAATTTCAATAACGGCCGGGAAACAGACAACATGTAGTTGTTAACCGTCTATGATTATTAAAGAATGGCGGATGTTTTTTTTCGGTACGTCTAAACACTGCTAAGGATTCCTTGGTGCACTAAGGCCTTGACTATACAATTCCACTAAGGACTAGAATGAGTCACGGCTGTTATATGTATTATGTTTATATATCATGTTAGAGATTGATATTTAATACATAAATTTCAAATTTTACAGAAAATAATCATAAATAAACGAGATATTCAACATTATTGAGACACGTGCCGTTTTTTCTTTGACATGCCGAAAATCAATGAACCGACTGACATGTGCCAAATAACATAGCAACTGATTAAACAATCACGATCTTTTTTTATTTCAAGTAATTCAAAACAATTATATCGAAAATATTTATGCTTCAAATATTTATAATTAAATATGTTGTTCTTATTCAAAATGATAAAAGGACAAATAATTTTGCTGTTGTTTTATTTCCTTCCCAACAAAATTGTTTGTCATAGGAGCACGACTTTTATGTGCGCCAACATATATATTTATAAGTATTTCGTTTTTATTTTAATTCTGACAAAGATACGTGTATATACAAATGGTTTCAATAAAAATATGAATAAATTCCGAAAACCATCATAAGAAACAACTATATGTTAAGTTTCATGAAATGGATAAGCGGTTCTCAAGTTACAGTGAAACATCCGGACGCCCGGCGGACACAAAATGATTGCACTGAATAATTTCACTACCATTCGGATCGATTTTTCAAATCTCATCAAATTAGACATGCATTTGAAAAAAAAACCTAGGGATATCTATTACCGTTTGGTTTCAAATTGGAATTAAAAATTGCATTTCCCCAAAGAGTTTTAGGTAAAATCCCGTGAATCTCACTTCATAGAAATTTGAAGTGTCAGGATGTTTGAAAATATGTCTGAATTTCTAACATTTATTTATTACAATCAATTATACCAAACATGTAGTTGAAATAATTTCTAGAACCAGTCACTGTCTGTAGATATAATGCGTCGGACATTGTATGAATAAAAATAAAATTAAGATTTTTAACTGTATGAAATAAAATTAGTAAGGGTTTCGCGGAACACAATGTCTTGCCTTCGTTTGTCGTAAACTTGAACTCTCAGGCTGAACAAAATCAAGACACTATATTTTGATTGTTAGGATCTTCTATCCAAGTTCACAAACATTGCCGGTGCCTATAAATAGCCGACTTTAATTAAGTTATTTGAATCTGAGCTGGTGAAATAGCTTATTATCTATTATGCTGGTATCAGCAAAACAGCTACAAGTAGTGCCTTTAATTAAAATGCATATTGATTTTAAATACTATTCTAAATAAAATAGCTTTGAGAATCGTGTAAAAAGCGTTCGTTGTTCATTCGTCAATGAATCATTCAACGTGCGTGTATCGTGCGTGCGTGTATCGTGTATTTATCATTCATCGTGCATCGTGCGTGTATCGTGCGTTCATCATTCATCATTCATTTTGCATTAATCCTCCGTGTAACGCTCATTGCTCATCGTGCGTGTATCGTGTATCTTGCGTGTATCGTGTATCTTGCGTGTACCGTGCGTGTATCGTGCATTCACCGTGCGTGTATCGTGCGTGCGTGTGGTCAGTTTGAATTTTAGAAGGTC
This sequence comes from Mytilus galloprovincialis, assembly GCA_037788925.1. Lineage (NCBI taxonomy): Eukaryota > Metazoa > Mollusca > Bivalvia > Mytilida > Mytilidae > Mytilus > Mytilus galloprovincialis. The sequence goes on from CM075336.1 coordinate 78,302,467, forward strand.
TGTATGATGAGTTTCTTTTCTATATTTTGTTGAAACAGTAATAATGCAAATCAATCGTTGTAATGTCAAAAGATGGGACATCATCTAGATATAATTTTAATTATTCAACAATGTATATACATGACTCATGATAACTTGATAAACAAAGAGATAATTTTAATCTGTATCTCATTTCATTATATGACATATGATATAGATGTGAATAGAACGTTTTAGCTCTACCAACGTAATTATTTGTACAAACGAGAAGAGTCTGTCATGACTAACTTTAGTTACCTTTAGAAAAAAAACAATCAGAATATCAACAACACGTGTGACACAATACAATTATATTTGCAAAATTACCAAATACAAAAAGAAATACAGACATACTGAAAAGTAAAATCACAAAAATACTGAACTTAGGGGAAAATCAATTCGGAAACTCCATAATCACATGGCAAAATCAAATAATAAATCGCATCAAAAACGAATGGACAAGAACTGTCATATAAACACACAGTATAAAGAATTGCTGCATTTTATACTTACATCTGGCAAATGACAACGAATGTCGTATGAGAACACTATATATTTTGTTGACACTTGTTCAGTCGTTTTACCACGTCTGAATCTGCGTTCTGTCACGTTGGCCTTGTTCAAATTTCGGATCCGTAGGATAGGTTCACATAACATGCATAACGAGAATGGCGATACTAAATAAATATATTTCTATTCCGTTACATTTGGATTTTCCCTGATCTCTTTATATCTTTAGTAACTGTGGGTCAAGTTTAGAGAACTAGGTTATAGAACTAGGTTAGTAAACTTAAGTATTTGGTGAGTACTGCCGTTCTCTTTTTTATATCAATTGGAGTATTCAGACATGTGTCACAAACCAGAAAGATAAAAAAAAAACGCCAGAATATTTACATTTCTATTAACAATCCAATTTTTCTGATTAGGTACTATTAATATCTTTATATCTTTCAAAACTAGAAATAAGAAAAACAACAGACACGTGCACGGCTTCCTCCGGCTAATTTGTTTTACTTATATTTCAAATTCAACTGCACGGACATTTCAGTACAATAATCTCTGACAAACGAGACATTGGTACACAGTTCTGAAACTGGCGAGCATTATTTTTTAACTATGTACATTGTGTTTTGATTAATGAAAAAGTCAAGTCAAGAAAAGATGACATATGAATGTTATATTCATTTTATTCAGGCAATGAATGAGCAATGGTTCCATATAAGACATATATACAAGACGGAGTAACATACTACATATATGGTAAGGCATGTGATACATGTGGTTGCCTTGTCTATTTGGGAGTTGTTTAGTGTTTATATTTAATTTACCTCTGGTATAGATTACCTCAGCTGTATTTTGCAAAACTTTTAGAAATTTAAGTCCTCAATGCTCTTTAACTCAGTTTTTTTTTGCCATTTTCAGAAAAAATATATTTGAGCGTCACTGAGGAGTCTTTTGTAGACAAAACGTGCGTCTGGCAAACATATGTAATGTCAATCCTGCTATCTATGATGAGTTTATTTGCTACAAACTGCATATTATTGCATTTATTTGAAGAAGCTAACATTGAGATTGGTAGTGCTTATTTATAATACTTTACAGCAAATGATTCTGATACTGTATATTAAGTACATTACTGTACCTTTGGTATCTTTCGTCCCTCTTTTTCATTTAAAATTGAGAAGTAATAGGTTGGCACGTATGTAATGTATTCCCTTTGTCTATATAGTTATGTTATTTTGTTATGCATTTTTATGTGTTTTGTATTTATTCTTGCTATATATGTTATAGTGTTTAATACGTATGCGCAGTTAGTGTGCATAGAATCACTGAGAACCCTATATAGTATACACTTGTTTGAGCCTTTTGGCCTGCTATAATATATATAACAGTAGACAGGTGTTATATATTTAAATATTTAAATACGTGTATGGATTTATCGCATGCAGATAGCCTATTTTAAACTAACATTTGAGAGATGTCTTTACTGTTATCGCTGTAGGTAAATATATATAATCAGTAGAGGGGGTTATGTTCGCACATTATCTCACATTACAGTTTTAACAACTAAGAGGTAAGTATTGACTAAAAAACAGGAAAAGACATTAAAAAAACATGTAACTAAGCAAAGGTTGACCTGGTTCGCTACTTTGTTAAAAAAGAACAAGCTTTTTAAAAGACTGTTATGAATTGATAGTATATAAATAAAGAAACTAAAAAGCAGAAAAAATGGAGGGTCCGTGTACTTGTTTTTAAGAAATAAGCCATTGAAAAATTTGGCGGGAAATATTATCTCTAGATTTTTCATACATTTATCATTGTTACCTTTTTATTTCAAAAACTATGAAAAAATAACAAACATTTTAAAAGGTTTTGAAATACGGCTTTTTATAATAATTGGTGTTATAAAATTATGAAATGAAAAGTAGGAGTCAGTGGGCACAGTATTTTAATGGTAATACATGAATAAGACCAGCGGATTCCGAAAATCTGTCAAACATTCCAAAAAATAGAGGAGCAAACATCCTTAAGTGAAAATTGACGTATATTATTATGACATTATTTTCACTACTATCATCTGAATTTACATTTTTTATCCTTGTCGATTAATCATTGAACAGTCGCGACAATATACTTTTTAACATGTTTAATATACAAAACAGTCAACTAATTTGAATAACATCAACATGATAAATAAATTCAGTAATGCAAGTGTATCTTACTACATTAAGTTTATAAGAACAACCTTTACTTTAAAGTCTGGATTGTTGATCACAACTACGCTTGACAGATATATTAACTAGCCACAGGTGACTTATATTTGAATATTAAAAATGGCCCAAGCTGCAGCTTCGACTTGTGAAATTTGTACTGCCGGTCCTGGTGAACATTATTGTCAGCAGTGTGATCAACTATTTTGCGGAAGCTGTAAATTATCTCATTTACGCACAAAGATAAGTAAGAACCACACGTTTTTAAGTGGACCAAGCATCAACAAGGAAGAAAAAGTTTTTTGTACAGAGCACGAGGAAATGTTTTTATTTTACTGTGATGATTGTGATACTCCTGTCTGTAGAATTTGCTCTGTAGAGAAACATCGTCGCCATTTGATGACAGATCTTACTAAATCAGCTGAAAAACTCAGATTCGAAGTTGTCAAGAACATAGAAGCAAAGGTAACAACATCAAAGGTAAACCTTAGCAAAATAGAGAAAGAAACAAAAACCTACCGTGACGAAGTCAAAGCAGTCATCAAGACCATTACTGAGGAGGGGAACTACTGGAAGAATTTGATTGATAAGAAAGTAGGTAGTTTTGTTAGGCTATTGCATGACGAGGAACAGAAAACTATACAAAATATAACTGCACTAACAAAAGTTTATCGTAGAGATATCGAAAACTGCCAACAATGGGAAAAGAAAATCAAGGAAATGGAAACAATGGCAGACGTTGTATTGTTTGAGGGGCTGAAGAAACTTAAAGTTGATGTAGACAACATAGATTTAAAGCCAGTTCCCGAAGGGTCTTATGTGTCATACAGAAACAAAAAGCCTTCAGGCACAGAAATAGACAGCCTATTCGGAGAGATGAAGTTTAAGTAAGTAACCGATTCAAATAAAAGGGATAATTATGGTATTAATAATTGCATTGGTATAGGAAATGATTTCGCGACTACTGGATTTCCGTGTAAGTTGTAGGTGTGTCATGTTGCAATGCAATAGGAGCAACAGATACCAAATGGGTCGATGAACCGACAAAAATTTTAAAAAATACAAACAATATTAAAAAAAACAAAAGACAAACAACACCACGCAAGATAAGAATACACTGATACCCTTTCGAGCTTTTGTTTGAAAAAAAAACTTTATCTTCCAAGGCAAATATATAAAGTAGGTTTTAGAAAGGCTAAAAGATAATAATAACGGACTATCTTTATGTGTGATACTACAAACCTAGGAAAGAAAATGTTGATATTTATTGTTTCAAACAGACTAATTTCGTACACTCATTTTGATACGACGAAGGTTTAGTTTTGGTCGTCATTGTATGCATTGTAGCCTACATACAATGTATTAGGATGGAGTGTTGTCTCATTGACACTCGTACCACATCTTCCTATATCTAGTGCCTCAATTATAGCGGACAACACGGTTTATAAGGCCATCTATACAACAATAAGAGCAGACAGTTTGATAGAACGACACAAAGTGATTAATGCATCTGGTATTGAAGCTTCAGATTTAACATTTGTAAAAATTAAATAAAAATATTAAACAAAATAAAGTTTTAACATCGTAAAGCAAAGTTAAATTGATTGATTTTTATTATCGGTAGGTGGTCTCGTATACCTACACAGTCCTTCGGTCTTTCGGCATCTTATGATGTAAGCGTTCCCTTTAAATGTAGACTATGAACATATAGAAGAAGCATCCACTGTTGAAAAACAAAACTATTGACATTTTTCATACACTTCGTTGAGTCACTTATGTTGGACATTCAGTTACTGAAAGATTTACTGTTTTATAGCCAACGCTTCATTCATAACGACAAGTTTGATAAACAAGCTACTGTCATTACCTTTCATGTTTTATACTAAGGAATGTTGTCTGGAACTGATTCGACCATAATTGTTATGATTGTGATTTATTTAATAATGTATATAGGTCATCACATACTTAACCTATAAAACATCTCCATCTTTCAAATCTCTTAGTTGTATATTTCCTCATTATTATTAAGTATATAAAGTAAAATCAGAAAAATAGTGTACTCCGTGGAATATTTCAAAACGGGAAGTCTTAATCAAATGGCAAAATGAATGATAAAACAGACAACAACTGTCATATTCCCGACTCGGTACAGGCATTTTCAATTGTATAAAATAGTAGACTGAACCTTGTTTTATAGCGCTAAACCTTTAGGTTGTATGATAGATTCATTGTTATATTTTCATCTATTCTTGAACAAAACAGACATAACAGGTAGGATAGTCAAATACTGGTGCAGATGTCATTACTGTGTCTCATAACTAACAAATATTTAACAAAAAGCACAAAAAACATCTATCAGATTTAAAAACCAAATTTATTTCTTTGCGTGTTTAACGTCATAAAATGTAAACGTCACATAGGAAGAACTTTTGTCGTTCAAAAAAGTTATAATTTGACAAGGGGAGTTGTGGTATACAGGGTTAAAAATAAAAAAATATGTTAAAAATTATTTAATATAAAAGGTGCTTCGGAAAATTTATCTAAAAACTGTTTTCATCTATTATGAATTCCTGGTGTATATAATCATTTTCTTTTAGGGAAGGTAAAGCGATAACCGAAAAATCTGAAAGCCAACAAAACTCCAGGTAATACAAATAATGTATTGTTTAGTAAGGTAAATATAAGTACATAAACCTTATTCAACCATCGAACACTACTGATTAAAGAATTATAAAAGTAACCATTCACCATTGAATATGAAGACAAAGCTAAAAGCACAACACAAATACTAGATAGTAGACACAACATTTGCAGTTCAACTGTTCGTCATTTAAAGTCACTATCAGAGCTTGTGGAAAACGAACAATAATATGTTGATCACCAATAGATGGCTGGATATTTGTAAAGAAGCGGTGAATTTCTAGATACTCTTTAAAAAGATAACACAATAAGATGTGTTAGGGGTCATCCATACTTGTCAACCATTTTCCAAAGTGTACAAAACGTACACTTGGGGAAGGGGGTTAAAAAATCAATTGTTTTACCGTACGCTTTTTTTTTCATTTTCGGAATTTAATTCGTTTCCGTAGGGAAAGTATATGTATAAAGTTGAGAATTGGCTTGGGTGTGTTTCTCTTCTTATTTCTTCTTTATTATTTTCACTTGATGATATTTATTCGATATCATAATTCTCCTCAATCTGGATTGAACGATGAAAAGATCAATTCATATGAAGACTAAATCTTTCAAACATGTGAACCAGTAAAATTATTTTGATAAAAAGAATTTCTCAGTACCCCCGATTGTCAATTTCACCTGCCTCGTTATAGATCGTTATCGTTTTACTCTTTTTAATAAACAAAATCGATGGAAACACTAAATTCTTTGAATGTTTTGATTTTGACAAGACGTCATTTTGTGAAAAGATTTTAAACTGATCCTTCGATTAATTTCCTTGTAATGCATTCCAAAATAGTAAAACAGTAAACCAGAAGTAAACTTATTTTTCTTAGTATAAGCCTCCTTTAATTAGGAGCACCTCCATATGAAGTTTAACCTTAACTTAAACAAATGTCCAATATATGTACACATTACCAATGCGGTGATTTTAAACAAACTAATGTGGTTTAATAGAATAAATGATTAAAAAAACTTTAATGACCGAAATGTCGTATTCAGTTTATTATTGTTTAGAAAGCTTTTTTTTTAAACTAAGGCAATTTTTACCTCACGGATAGCTATATTTTGCAAAACTTTTAGAAATTTGTGATCGTCGATGCTTTTCACATTCCAACTTTATTTGGCTGTTAATATTTTTTTGAATTTGCGTCACTGATGAGTCTTTTATAGACGAAATACGCGTATTGCACAAATACAAAATTTAAAACCTGCTTTCTACGATGAGTTTATTTTGAAGGTTGTAAAATTTCTGCTTTCTATGAGTACATTAAAAAAACTTCCAGTAGGGGTGATCAAATAGTACCCCCTAGGAAACCGACTGTCTATTGAAATATTTATCCTCCAAAAACATTCCCAATTTTATAGAAGCTATGTTTAATGAGAAGGTTAAGTCGATTTTTTAACTGAGCATTTGTAATGTATCTGCAGTGCAAAGGTTTAAGAATTAAAGAGAATTAGGTTTTCAGATAAGGAAACAAGTTGCTTTGAGTTTTAATTACATTTTATTGAATTAATTGAATTCGATTGAGCAACAAACAAAGCCAACATAGGCCTTCGTAGTAAAAAAAATCAAATAAGCATAAATAGTTTGTTTAATGGATATGACAATGATTTAGTTGTGTTAGTTGTTTCAAGTAAACCCTTATAAATATCAGTACACTGGTTAAATTCATCTAGATTGACCAGGTCTACTAGAATCTGGTTCACAACTCTGACAGAAATTGCGTGTGAACTAGTAAAATCATTTAAATAAAAAGTTTGCAGTTTTTCTCAATACCCCCGATTGTCATTTTCACCTGCTTTATTATAGGTGGTTATCGTTATACTCTGTTTAATAAACAAAATCGATGGAAACACTAAAAAGAAACAGATTTTAAACTGGTCCTTCGATTAATTTCCTTGTAATGCATTCCAAAATAGAAAACCAGTAAACAGGAAGTTAATTTTTTTTTTTAGTATAAGCCTCCTTTTATTCGGAGCGCCTTCATATGAAGCTTAAACTTAACTTAAAAAAATATCCAATATATGTACACATTACAATTCGCGGATTCAGCGGGGGGGGGGGGGGGGGGGTCCGAGGGTTGGAACCTTCCTTTTTTGGCCGATCAATGTATTTGAATGGGGACATATAGTTGGAACCCCCCTTTGTCCTTGGTTGGGACCCCCTTTTAAAATGGCTGGATCTGCCACTGACATTACAGTATATATACAACAACGATAATAGAGCATATTAACAGGGAACCTTTTGAATAGAAATACAGGCTTGAAATTTGAAAACTTTAAACGTTTTAAAACATTACACTTTTATTGATGGCTGTCTTGAGCTCTGATTCCATTAACAACTGTAAGTCCATACTATACCAATGCAACACAACCATGCATTTCCCTTTCTTTGATTCTTAGCATAATTTATGTGCCCTTTTGTTAACCTTTTGCATGCTCTAGATGCCCTTTTTCATTTGAGTTACCATTCCCACTGTGTGATAGGGGAAACACTAATCTTTGTACTCTTTCTTCCGACAAAATACAGACATCAGATAGATGTCATCAAATAAAACAGTCAGATATGTTTTAGTTTATTTTCAATGCAAAATTCTATATTAAACTAAAATATAATAGACAGGATCTTCTTTTTATTAAGAATGATTGATTCTTCTCTTGAAATCTGAAAATGGTTGTTGTACGCTTTTTATGGAAGGTGGGGGTTTGAAAAAGCGTATGTTTTGTACACTTTGTAAAATGGTTGACAATTATGGATGACCCCTTATGATTGCCAATAAGACAAATATTCACTAAACTTCTAATAAAAAATATGTTATCAATCACAGGCAGCTGTACGGGTTTCAACTAAAAAAAGATATACACATACCGTATAGCTCACCATGAATATACCTATGTTTTCGTTGTACATGTTGTAGATATTAACACGTTTTTTTGGCAAACATTACAGTTGTGTCATATACTTCTTTTTCCACTCGCAGTGTGCAAATACCTGCATGCGTATTCAATGATAAGAGTTACACTCTGGTTAATAATATTTCAGGCCTAAAAAATCACAAAAGAGATACAAATATACCTGTGGACTTTGTGGGTAAGTTTAAAAAATGTACACATGGAAAATGTTGTTTTTAGAATTGTCTGGCGTGTTTCTCTGACTTATTGAAACGTTATTTCGAGTACGTTGGTAAATTTGGATGTAATATAATAGAATTATTTATTACTGACATTCTCATCAATTATGATATATCATAGTAAAGAGAAAATATTTCCCATGAGTATTAATATCAAAGTTAATAAAGATATGGTCAGAATAAGTCTCTCTATTAAGGAGTTTTATTCAATTTGAACGATACAACACCATAGCAAATTATCTTAAAAGTTTATATACAGTATTATATTGACTGTTAGTTAAAAAACTAACGTGACTCACAATTTTATGTTCAAATATTTGGATGGAGTTACTTTTCAATTGGCCGTAAAAGATTATTAATAAAATACTACTTTTTCATATTACAGACACTATATCAACCCGAACCAAAACATATAACGAACATGCAATATGTGTCCGATGATGCGTGTAACATGCTTAAATTTATAAGATATCAAAGCAATGTATTTACAATATTCAGACTATTGTTCAGTTTATCTGGACAGCGGCAATGCATTTGTATTTCGTAACTGCATACACGTTCCCCTCTATAAACTACTTGGTATTAGCTTTGGGGATTTCTATTAAAACTGTTTAGTTTTTTTAAATTCAACCTGATATGAATTTCTAACAAATACTTGTGTTTCGAATTTGCACTAAAATAAAACATTTTGAATATCTTATACTGTATTGTTAATTTGTAAAGATTATTGTATTCTTTTGACAGGAATGAGCAGGTTGTAATGTAAGTATATTGTACTAAATAAACTACATGTATTACAGAAAACAAATATATGAAAATGGTACTGATCAAATTATTTTGAGATGGAAAATGTTTATTCATGGGTATGCTTCAATCATACAAATCTTAATTTTCTGAATTGTCTGTGGGTGTGAAGTAAAGTGTGTGGTCAGCTAAACACTTATCAATTCAAAACTCGGGAGTGGGTAATCAAATTTATATTTTTGGAAATGGAATAAAAAAAAATATGTCAAAATTCTAAATCTTTTAGAATTTTTAAAATTTAATTTTGTTAAGCAAAATAATTGAAATTAAACAGAGAACAATTGAAGGTCTTTTCACCAAAACAATGTATTTTGATATGAAAAAGTTGTGAAATTAAGTTTAAAATGTCATTTCAATCGTCAAATGATAGCTTATTGTAGGCTGATTCCAAAAATATATGGTTTCTATACCATATTTTTTTAATAAGGGAGATAATTTCTTACTTCCGGTTTGAAAAGTTCTATTTCCGAAAATATTCGGATATTTATTTGACACTGATTCCAAAAATATCTGGTTTTATATACTTTTATATTAATAAAGTACAATAAATAACTACTTCCGGTTTACAAAAGGTAAATTCCGGTTGTTTTTTCAAGGTTAAATGGTTTGATACCGTTTTCCAAAAGTCTCATGGCTTTATCATTTATACATATGAGATAAAAGCAAAGGTCAAAATCTAGAACGTCAATTTAAACTATAACCTTGAGATCAATTTCAAGGTCATAAACCCAGGACCTCAAATCAAAAGACCATAGGTCTTAAGTATATTTGATTAATTAGTTATATCACCATACGCATATTTTTTAAATAACAGAGGGGAGAAAACTCCCTTTTAGGTTCAACGTACCCTTGCAATCAAAATTCACGTGTTATGACAAGTCGCAACTAACAATTTAGTAAAAATAATTTGTTGATATCTTATACAGTTTTTGAAAATAAGTGAAAATAAGCCAAATTCTAAAATTAGAATATGACCTTGACATTTGACCTTGACCTAATTTTCATTTTTTTGGACCAATGACCTCAAATCAAAAGATCCTAGATCTATCACTGATGGTTTACAAGATAGAAATGCATATCACTTATATCAAATGCATTAGGGGAAATCACTCCCATATGGAGCGTTCATATTGCTTCTGTCAAAATTGGACAAATTATGCGAAGGATACAACAAGCAATTTTATAAAACAAATGTGTTGTAATCTTTTCCGGTTGCGAAGAAGTGGACACAAGGAAAACAGTGTTTGGGGAGATAACTCCTACAAAGAAAAGTATTCGGTTACGCAGGGTAAATTTCAAAAGCGCAGAAACTGTTCGATATCATATACCAAATATCTAAGCGACATATTGCGAAACAAATATTTATCGCAAGAACAAAATTAGGCAGAAGAAAAAAAAATAATCAGAAGAAAAACAATTATAGGTCTTTCCACAGAAAAGTGGAAAGACATAATTAGTAAATGAGATAATTGAAAATTGCCCTGTGTAAACAAAAACTGTTCATTCGATATCTTTCACTTCTTTTAAAGTAGAAAATATTGAAAATTATTCACACGAATGCTAGACAGATTAGATATCAGGTTATCAAACTTGAAGCATTCGAACATTCAAAATCAGAGACAACACCAAGACCAAAATTAAGAAGACAAGATATTCATACCAATATGCAAAAATAAAATATAATCATTTGCTTGTGTGTTGGATGTGTAGTTATTTTCGGACATGACATAGTACATGGTGTATCCACACTAGTGGGTTTCAAATATTCTTTTGTAAATAAAGTCGGAAGAATGTTCATTTCTAGTTGTATTGAACCGTTATTCCGGTAATATATATAAGAATACAACGTACATACATGCATCTCTTTTTCTAAAGTAAAGATTTGCGACTTCTCAAAAACACTTGATAAGACACATGTATGTCATTTGTTTTACAGGGATGAACCCAAAACACAGTGGAACAGGTATGTATTAAAGTTATAATTCTTGTCAGTGCTTAAACATTATTAAGATTGTTTTATTCACATACAAAACTAAAAAGCTAGGTTGTGATCTTATTATTCAGTGTAATTTTTTATATTGATGAAACTCCAGTAACTGATGGTACATAGTTAAGGGGATCTTTAGCTTAACAAGATAGCTCATGTACTTACATGTATATCCATTACTTAAATAATGTAAATAATTCATTAAACATAGACTGTTCAATTCGGTTAGCTTTAATTTCTTTTTTTTTGCATGATTCTAAATAAGCATATTTGTTTTAACTTTGAACTCTGTTAATTTTTAAAAAAATAATTTTTACTGTTGCGTATATTACGACTGATTAAGATTTTTACAAAAAACTCAATCACTTATAATGATATGTTGTGTCTTATATTATAGCAAACGTTTCCATTGTACAGTATGTGATAAGGATCATTAAAAGATTATATTTATACCAGACACAGTGAAACTGTTTTATCAATGTGTGTTCAGCTAAAACTTTTCTTATGTAATTTTTTATTGCAGTTCACGTTTTTCTATGAAACTAAAGCGAGAGAGAATATGCTGTGTGTGTTGCCGTTCTTGTTTACTCCCCGTTAGATAAAACTCAAGCATTCTAATAAATAAATAGCTTGCATGTGTTATTTCGTGAATAGCCGCAAGAAAAAAAAACTGTTTAATTGTTTTTATTCTCTAATTCAACATTTGTCATTTTTAATTTACATGTTTTTCTCGTAAGCTACCATCAAATCCAAAGTTGACATTTCAACTACGGAGCCGCCATTTTTTTGCTGAAATCAGTATAATAATGATAACAACACGTTTATATACTGAACGACTTTTAAAACGCAACACTGATTTTGTTGATTTTTTTTTAACTAAATCATGTTTGATTCTCTTACAACTACTTTTTATGCTTATCATACTGCTTTATTTTTACAAAAAATCAAAATCTGACTAACCTGTGGTTATTGATCATACCGAATTTTTGAAGTCGCACGAATTTCTTAATGCGAAATGTCGGACCCATGAAAGATTGTTTCAGGTTTTTTTTGCTTTGAGAAACAGTTCTTTCAATCCTTTGCCTCACTTAAATCAGTTTAGAAATGTTTCATCTCCATATTGCCAAGACTAAGAAATAAAAAAAAAATGAATTAGCCCTTAAGAATACCGAAACATGAACACATAAACGTGGTGCAACCATACTGTATGACTTCAGAAACTCGTCATACTGTCCTTCCAACAACGATACAAGTAGACAAGATTTGTTGCTGGCCATCGATGAACGGATTAACGTGTAGTGAAAATGAAACGTCAACAGAATTTGATTACGCAACGTCATTTGTCAGACATGTTTGCGGCCGCAATGTTAACTGCTAATCAAATTGCCGAGTGCCATTGTGTACAGATTCATGTCATAAATGTTTCCCACCAACTGAATTGCCAAAGAATCGACTGAGGAAAACCCTTTAAAGCCCTCAAGTTCCAACTGCATAATTGCCCTTACCAATTAATGGGTTGAACAAATGCAAAATTTTAGAAAGTGTAACAGAAGACAAAACTTATCAGAATTTTTTTTTACCTTTTTGAAAATCATTTTGGCGTTTGTAACAGGCAATTTTTTGCTTTTCACGGTGACACATTCATTCAAAAATAACAAAAAAATAATCTAGTGTTGCGTTTCTAAAGTCGGTCAGTATATATGGGAATAATACAATTCAAAAGAAAAGTAAACTAAAACCAACCTCAAAATCAATTTAAATACAATATTATACATGTTATACGAATTTGGATTGTTCATGTAACAGAAAACTTTCAACTCTAGCGTTTTCATTTGTATGATGTCATGTTTTGAAATGACTTAAATGCGCCAAAATCAGTAATAGACTTTCGCGGAATGTTGATTTATTTTGATTTTGTTGATTTCTTCGAGCTCTAGTGCATAACTTCTTTTTTTCATGCATCCGAATGAGAATACAAGTTATTTTTTTTATTTTTAAATGCAAGTTTTAAAACAATAAAATGGGCAAGGATTTGTAAAAAGGGTCCAGTACATGTGGATTAACGTGGGAAGTGTTTTGTACCAGCCAGTATTATGTATATATCTGAGTCGATATATCGAAAATGGTATCACGTATTACGACAGATTAAGATTTTCACAAAACTATCATTCGTACTATAATTGTGAAAGCATTATTTGAATTCACTTAATTAAGTCCAATAATCATTATTTTGTGTGTATTATATTAGAGCAAACATTTATATATTACATTATGAGATGAGGATCATTAAAAGTTAATAATTATACCAGACTCAGTAAACACATTGTTTTTAAATGTTTGATAAGCTTACCTTTTTCTAATTTTTTTTTTTTTTTTTGCAGTAAAGGTTTCTGGATGTAAGTAACACAGATTTACCTTAATCCTATCACAATCTTGTGTTCTTTGATATGTTAATGTATGAAAAATAAAACTTCAATTAGTTGTCCTTGAGACTAAACACAATAGTGATGTCGTTATATATTGCAATATGTCTTGTTGAAGTTTACTTTATTTCTTTTATTATCTTAAGTACAGCGCAAATTATCCGGTTATAATTATATATAAATTAGTAGTTTGGTGTGTGTAAAACACATATTTAGATAAACGCAAACACATAGCTTAAAGTACAAATAAAACATGACCAAAAACAATTTGACATGATGATAAGTCGTTTTTGCGGTCGTATAAAACATTACAAATCAAATAATATTGTTCGTCAGATAATTGATGTAACAGACTATCGTGAATAAAAGTAATGAGGGAACATACAGTTATTCCTCTTATATAAAACAAAGATGTCAAAGTAAAAATTTGGTTGTTCCACTTGTACACATTTGTTGTTATTTACAAAGAAAATTAAACACTGTTTTATCTAGCGTGCATGAATATGCAGTCAAATGTTTTGTTTTATTTCACTATAATTGTAGATGACTGTTTAAAAAATCATTGGTTTATTTTGATATTACAACGATTACACACGAAAGGCTGCATGCATACAACAGAAGGTTCATCAATTGAATACAGTTTCAATTTAAAACCGTGTCTCTTTTATGTTGTGTCAAACCGTATAGAATTTGTAAATGTATATTTGTTTTTGTAATGAAAAAAGATATTTGATCGATCAGGTATAGCATATGAGACACAATTCTTCACAATAGTAGCTAGAAATTTGTTTTATTATTTTTATTCGTATTAGCTATTTTTATTGCTCTTTGATATACATCTATATCTCTTCTGTAATGTAATGCAGATAAACAACAATAGTTGTATAGTATAATTCTAACTATTTTTACGGGTGTTTTATTTATCCTTTTAAGTGTGTGCACTAACAGTAACTGTCTTGTGTAAGTATTTGCTCATTTAAAATGTTTTTTTTTAAGCGAGTCCATATTCATTTCACTGCCAACCAGTGACTGTCTGAAATTGGTACTATTTGAACATGACCATTCTATTTAATTCTATTTTGTTTCGTATTTTCATCGGATAGTTTAGATAATTCTGCCTATATGTACTCTATGCGAGCGACCGACTTGTGATCGATTTTGATCTGCAGATTACTAAACATAATGAAATAGTACTTCAACATACTGATACAATTTAGACCTGTGGTCATCCTATGCTTTGACCAATTATGTCCATCTTTTTATTTCTGATTCATAACCAATAATCACAAAAAAAAAGTACAAACTGATTCTATTTTATCAATTATGAATTTGCATCTGACTACAGCTATACAGTGGTTCAAATTGCTGTGTTTTGATTTTATATTGCAATTTCTACTGTATGTTTAAGATAAACACTCATTCATTTGAACTAATTGTCATTTAGATAATTGGAATATAATTTAGTACGTCAGACGCGCATTTCGTCTATATAAGACTCATCAGTGACGCTCATATCAAAATATTTATAAAGCAAAACAATACAAATTTGAAGAGCATTGAGGATCCAAAATTCCAAAAAGTTGTGCCAAATACGGCTAAGGTAATCTATGCCTGGGATAAGAAAATCCTTAGTTTTTCGAAAAATTCAAAGTTTTGTACACAGGAAATTTATAAAAATGACACCCGTCAATAAAACAGACAACAGCAGAAAGTCACCAACAGGTCTTCAATGGAGCGAGAAATTCCCGCACCCGAAGACTATTTACCGGATTTGTTATAACATTAGCAACACAACGGGTGCCACATGTGGCGCAGGATCTGCTTACCCTTTCGGAGCATCTCAGATCACCGCTAGTTTTTAGTGGGGTTCGTGTTGCTTATTCTCTAGTTGCCTATGTTGTGTCGTATGTACTATTGTTTGTCTGTTTGTTTTTTTCATTTTTAGCCATGACGTTGTCAGTTTATTTTCGATTTATGAATTTGACTGTTCCTCTTTTACTGGATTGTAGAAATGTATTATATGTATAAAGCAGATCGTTCATGCTTTTGTTTTTAACTTGCGCATTCAGTCAAACATATTACAAAGCTCCATGTACGTATATCATTTTACTTCTGTTTATGTTTGAATTAGATGTCTCTGTATCTTTTGGAAATGAGTTTCATCAATGTGAAAGTATAAAAAAATATTATGAGGCCTAGTAAGGCATGATGTATCTAGCAATATCACATTATTAATACATCTCCGTATAAATTGTGTTAGCATAAAGTTATAAGGTTTTAATTCAAAGCAGACGTGTATACAATCATTTAATCATTTTGAAATATAATATTAATTGGTTTAAGAAATATTAAACAATTGCAATAACGTGGTGTGTATGTTTTTGTTTTAATGTGTTATCCTATGTTATTCTAGCTACAATATTTTACTTTGGCATGAGTTTATTGGAGAAGCATAGAACAGCTGACAACCCAAGGACTTTAAGATATCATAGTCATTTGTATACAGAGTACGTTATAATGCAAACAACAATTACCGTCATCATATGATCCATCTGCTATTTAAGTGACAGTATTAAACATTTGTTTTTTTGTTAACTTTACCGTAAAAAAGGTAGATTCGTATTGACCACTAAATCTTTTTTCTGACACATTATCATTTATATTTTATAGCACACGACTTTATTTGTTTCAAAAATATTCATATACATTTGATGAATTAATAATTATATCTTTATATAATAAAACGTTTATGTGTAGTCAAGCCTGATTATGTTTAGAATATCGTTTGAATTAGAAAAAAAGGAAACAATATATGTCACAATAGGAAAAAGAACTTCACACACAAAAGAAGGTAAAAACACAAAAGACTATTTGACCATTGTCTGCCACCTTAACTGAAATGTATAGATAATCCTAAATAATATACATATTATGTCATATGATCAGTTTGCCAATTAGTAAATCAGTCATATCCTCAAATAAACTGCTGTATAAATAAAGTTGTAAAAAAGAAGATTTGGAGCGATTGCAAACACTTAACAAAAGAACACAGAAATCAACAACGTTAGGTCACCGTACGGCTTTGAACTATGAGCAAGGCAAATACGGTACAGTCAGCTTTAAAATGCCTCGAACTGACAAATGTTAAACTATTTCTACAATAAAACTAACGTCCTAAATTAAGTACAGAAAACATCAAATTATAAAAAGAAAAGTAAGGGTCGGTTGGCAAAATTTGTTAATGGTACTACATGAATAAAACCAGAGGATTCTGAAAATCTGGCATAAGATAAAAAAAAAAAAGAGGAGCGACCATCCTTAATAAAAGGATTATTAGTAAATGGAAATTACTATTTGTTTTAAAAGATGAATGACCAGAAAGGAGTAAGTCGAAAACAAACTGACAAAACTATTTCAAAACGAAAAAAAAAATCTAAATATTTACAACAGTATACAAAACACAACATAACAAACTAAAGCCCTAACAACACGACCTCAACCAAAGCCGGTTCTCAGATAGTTTATTAATATATAAGTCGTATAGCTTTGCATTATCCCCATTTTTTTGTTTGAACTTGCCGTTGACTTAAAAGAGGGACAAAAGACACCAGATGGCTTAAAATGGAAATGACAAACAGACAAACAATAGTACACATGACACAACATAAAAAACTAAAGAATAAGCAACACGAACCCCACCAAAGAATAGGGGTGATAGCAGATGCTCCTGAAGGGTAAGTAGATCTTGTTCCACATGTGGCACCCGCCGTGGTTTTGTTTAATTTGCCAAAAAAACAAAATATTTCTGAAGACGAATATTGTTTATTCATCTATCATCACAAAACAAAACATGAACAATGTCACAATGCTTATACACATTGTAGACAACAAACGAAACATTATCAATATAAACGAAAAAATATGACAACCAACACAACATCAAAGCCCAACATATTAATTTGGAATAAAAAAAAGTACCGTGCCACATCTTAAAGCAATACAAACTCACACTCAGCAAAACAGCCACGGGACAACATGGACAATATTCAGACTTCACGATCATCCAACATTTCATTTATATGTTAAGATCCTTTTTATAGGAAACCTTTTTCCCATATAAAAAATGAAAGCTTGTTGAATCATTGTAGTGTTGTTGGTGTATAGTTATTTGATTCCTTACTATTAATTACAAAGTTGTCATGCATTGTGTCGCTTCTCTTTCTCCCTCTGTGTCATAAAGGTAACATGCATAGACGCATTTGTCATTCTCGCTAATGATTATTTCTTTTGGATTATTTTGGAAAGACAATGATAAAAAGGCGTCCGTAATTGTTCCCGTTATCGAACGGACTATTTAGTCATAAACAAGACTCCCATTCGAAACTGTTTGAACATACACTAAATTAAAAAGTTGTCAATCATTGTGTCACTTCTCTTTCTCCCTGTGTGTCATAAAGGTAACATGCATAGTCACATTTGTCATTCTCGCTTATGATTATTTCTTTTTGGTTATTTTGGAAAGACAATGACAAAAAAGGCGTCCGTAATTGTTCCCGTTATTGGACGGACTATTAAGTCATAAACATGACTCCCATTCGAAACTGTTCGAACACTTAATTTTGGTAGATTTCCCAAACCCCTTTATTCCTAACTCGATTACACACAATGTTTGGGTATCTGACCTACATCAACCGGTATCTAACATTCATGTGGACCCTGTGAACCATAGAAATCCGATTTTCGGGGACCCCGAAATCGGTATATAACATGTTTTATTTAAGAAATAATTCTTGCAAGTCATAGATTTGTTGAAAATATTCACATGGACTGGGTTATCATTGAAATTAATTCAAAGCGTTAGCAACAGATACAATTAACGAATGAAGCTACCCATGCCATGTGTAAATTAAAAGACAACTATGGAATTCACGTTCAATAATTTGAACTGGTGTAAAAAAATACTTCTGGTATCAATTCCTGTTTGAGATACTTTTGTACCCATCTTGAAATTCCCTGTCATAATTTTATTTTACGAAAAATCATCCTACAACAGTGAACATATTTCAACTACGCTCCAAATGCCCCCAATTTCGTGGGTAATATCGGGTTTATTTTTTAAACAAGAACAAAGGCTGCACTGACATAGACTATTAGGTGCAATACCACCATTGATTTACAACTATGAGTCTTTGTTAAATTTGCATTTTTCAAAAAAATGTGTAGAGTTTATCTTTTTTTTCAAATAAACAAATACTTTGCATGAGTTATGGTTTATCCTGACCAGTAATATAGAAAAAAAATCACATCAAACACCATTGCATATAAAAGAATAACCATCAATGGAAGTTAACCAATCAAATTTCTCCCCTTATTTTATCTGTGTACAAGGTCTAGTCACCATGTAACCTCAAGATTACAAAATATTCTATAGAAATCCCAAATCAAAAAATAATGGTGCATTGAAATACCCAAGAGATATGTTTATGGCACAGAAATATTTTACTGCAATAAAATGTAGGATAAATCACCTACAGCTGTCAAATTCAAGTGAATTTTTTTTTTCGACCTATTTTTGTATACAACCGGATGTGACGTACCATGATTTGGTGATATTTTACCTCAAGGTTTGTTTTGGCGAATCGGATAAAGCAGTGGTAAATCATTCCATTACTTTCGAAACAGTACCAAATGATTCTCTTGTCATTTATTAGAATCAAAATCAAAATGTTAAACTCAATCAATCTATGATATTTAACTCAAACGTTGTATATTTTAATATATCGGGTTTTTTTCCACACACTTGACAGTCGGTTGAACACGCCTATTGAACTAAAAGTATAATAACTAAAACACGGAGTCCGATGAAAATTCCAAATGGACAGCCCCTGCACAAATGGCCAATTCAAATGTTCCAATTTATCAAACTAAAAGATAACAACTATTATATTTCGGACTTGGTACAGCCATGCTTAATAGAACCTGATTGTATACCTAGTTGAACCTCTCAACAGTTACAAGGAATTCCATAACAAATCCAAATTTTCTATCATTTTGTAAACACAAATAAACTAACTGTGCAACACTTTTGCGGACCAATTTTGTTATTGCTATGAGTTACAATTTATGACAAAAATCAGCAAAGAGCCATCGAAACATCATCTGATGAGAAAAAGTAATACTTTTAGATATTTGGATGATATTTTGACTCTATCCTGTTTAACTTACTTTACTTCAAATAAAGGTAATACTAACAATGATCACTGCTCTTTCCTCGATCTTGATATCTATATCATTCACGGAAAGCCTAATGCCAAAATTTATGACAAAAGAAATGATTTTTTATTTCCTATCGTCAATCATCTAATTTTAAATGGCGACGTTCCCTTGTCACCATCTTACAGTGTTTATGTATCTAAATGTGTACGCTTTGCTCGTGTCTGCATCAATGTTTTAGATTTTAACAAGAGAAATTTATGTATTTCTCACAAAATATTACACCAGGGTTTTCGATATCACAAGCTCGTCAAAACATTTACAAAATTTTATCGTCGGTATAAGGACATCATTCGTAAATATAGCTCAAAAAAGAGCAACGAAAATTACCAGAGGGACAGTCAAACTCATAAATCGAAAATTAACTGACAATGTCATGGCTAAAAATTAAAAAGACAAACAAACAAACAATAGTTCACATGACACAACATAGAAAACTAAAGAATAAACAACACGAACCCCACCAAAAGCTAGGATTGATCTCAGGTGCTCCGGAAGAGTAAGCAGATCCTGCTCCACATGTGGCACCAGTCGTGTTGATTATGTGATTACAAATCCGATAAGTAGTCTCATTCGGTAGGTCAAATTCATGAAAGAAAGGGGATTGTAGTTACGACGTAGGGAACATATCCGATTTCATTTGTGAAACGGTTATTCCATAACGGTCAACCAACTCGTGATGGCGTTCGTAAAATTTATGCAGACTTCTTCAGGTATTTCACATCCAATTTTGTATAAATATTCTTTATAAAGCACAAAAATTTCAGTATACACCTCAGAAGCTAACAAAACCTTTATATAGACTGATCAAGAAGGGATATTGTTCCAATACTGTTGCCAGGTTATTAAAGACTGCATATTTTGGCGTTAATATTGATTCACTTATAGGGTCTTTCCATTTTTCTGTTAATTTTAGTTCATTTAAATGTTTACGAATTTAGTATGATTCAATTTGTTACGGACTTAGAACGAGTGTTTGTTTAGAGAACAGCAAAAGTATTTGTGACTTTCGGCTGTTTAATGCGCTTTGGTGGGTTTGTTGTCATTTTGACAAATTAAAAAAAAAGTCCAATTCTTAATTTACTTTTATCGAAGTGTAATTGTGTATAAGAAAACCTTCAAAAACTGGAGATAATTGGTAGTTTAGTTTTATCGTCTATATACATGTATTTACAATGTAAAAAGAAACATATGCAAAGGAAATACATATTTGATGGATATATTTCGTGTTTATGTCATTGACATCATTATATCTGGTAACATAAGGTTTGTTATATCAAACAAAGCCAATTATACTTGATAGTGTATTCAGTATTTTAAGTCAAATATAAATGAATTTACATTATGTATCTTAAGTACAATGATATTTAAATACATCAATGCGTAAACTAAAATAAAAAACGTATCTGTCATCTCTTCTGTGGAGATAGACAGGTAAAAACATTGAATTAATTATACGCTCTTCGTTTGATTGTTGATAATGAAATACTCTGATGATATCAGTAGAATCATTTAGAATCAGTAAGTGACATAAGGAATATATTATTATAATTTAATTTTGGATGTAACGCTTCTTCTGATTGGCTGGCGTTATTTTGTTATGAGCCCAAAGACATAATTTAGTCATGTGACCGTGACGTTATCAACCTTTTTTCATGGTTTTCTACGGTTTAAAATGGAATTTAGAATTAAATTATAAGAAATGACTGTAATATTTTTTCTGTCTATTCGAAATAACATAAAAAAATGTGATGCACACTGTTAAATAACCCGCTACGCGCGTTGTGCAGTGTGCACCAAATGTTTTATGTTATTTCTTCATAGACAGAAAAAAATTACAGTCATTCCTTAAACATGTTAAATAATAGTTTAACAGTATATACAGATTAAACATTAGAAACCTTCTTAACCATTGACGTTCTACTGTAAGTATCAACACTTTAATTCAACTTTTATTCTAACTTCTGTTTTAAGAAATGTTTTTGAACATTCAGCAGAAATACAAAGCATTTGATTAAAGACATATTAACACTCAGTGTTTTCCATTCGGCATTTGAGCCGGATGTGCCGACAACCTTCTTTTGAAAGCCGACCACCTTTCGATGTTAGGAGGTGGTCGGATTTTGTTTCAAATTAAGGATTTTTTTGGTCTCGTACCGTTAAAATTTGAATACCAATCGCGCCTCGCTGATTTGTTTTCATTGACAAAAATGGCGTCCAATTGTCAAATTTCAATGTTTTTATTTATCAATCGGAACGGTCGAAAACATTGACTTTCCCTTTGGTATCTTTCGTCCCTCTTTTTTTAATTGTGTGAGACACTCAGAAAATATAAATACGTTAATATATTACTTCTTTTCTATTTCCTTGTATATTAGATAAATATTTTTTGTATTCCACGACAGGAAAGTCTTTTCCAGACTACACTTTGAAGATAACAGAATGAGGTAAAAGGTAACTGTAAGTAGTCACTAAGACATATATAATGGCCCAAGCTCCGGTATCGACTATCTGTACTTGCGGTCCAGGTAAACATTACTGCCAGCAGTGTGATCAGTTATTTTGCGGCAGCTGTAAATTATCTCATTTACGCAAGTCTTGTAAAAACCACACTTTTGTAAGCGGACGAGATATCAAACAGGAAGAAAAACTTCTTTGCACGGAACACAGCGAAAGTTACTTATTCTACTGTCAGAATTGTGACACTTCTGTGGTCTGTGTGTAGAATTTGCCATGTAGACAAACACAGTCGCTATTTGATGATAGACCTTACTAAATCAACTGTAAAAATTAGATCTCAACTTGCTAAGGATATTGAATTAAAGGTAACAACAAACGTAAAAAAAATTGAAAATTACACAAAAGGTTACCATGAGGAAGTCAAACCAGTCATCAAGACCATTGCTGAAGAGGGGAATTACTGGAAAAAAATAATTGATTAAAAAGTTGATGATTTTGTTTAACAAGTGCAGGATGGGAAAAAGAAAGCTTTAAAAACTATGAATGAACTGACCAAAGTGTATCGTGGAGTTTACGAAAACTGTAAAACATTGAAAGAAATATACCATTATTACAATCTCTCTGAAGAAGCTTAAAGTTGATTTGGACAACAAAGATTTAAAACTATTTTGCGATAGGTCGTCTATATCATACAGAAAGAAAAAGCCTGTATACACAGATATAGACAGCCTATTCGGAGAGTTGAAGTTTCTGTAAGTTATCGATTTTGAGAAAAAGAATAACTATGGTGCTAAAAATCGGTATGACAAATGATTCCTTAACTACATAAATTCCCTCGAATTTCGATTTGTAACAACAGACACCATAAGGAACATTGAAACGCATAAGTCAAAAATAAACCAACTACATCATGCCAACAATACATATAAAACACCAAAAGACAAACAACAGTATAAAGAGCAAAATATTTTTACACTAGCGTACACATGTTGATTATTAACGTATATATCAAATGTAGAAAGAGCATGTGTTTGAATGGATGTAAGATAACAGTGGTATATATTCATGATTGATACTATTGACACCAGGAAAGAAAATGTTGCTTGATATTGTTTAGCAAGGACTAGTTTCGAACACTTATTTTGATATAAGAAATGTTTTGGTCTGGTATTGGTTTACCAGTAGCTTACTTAAAATATACATTACTCATATGATAGGTAATGGCAAAGAGCGGAAGTCTACAAAACTGTCAAATTTGAAAAACACAGATATTCATTCGGTGTTTATCAATTTTGTATTTAGAAAAAAGTAAAATGCTGTCGACTTAAGGATGTACTTAGGTGAAATTAAAAAATAAACAAGATTTTAAAATTGATACTTTTAATCGGAAGACCATAAGTTAAGAAACAAAATAAGCTAAATATATTAATAGGTCATGGAGCTCCTTTTCGAGATATTCGATTTTTAAAATATGGCGGGAAAAGGTTGACTCGGACTTTTACCTTATACTTGCGTTGGTATAATTTGGGTCTCAAATCAAAAGAAAATAAATAAAGAAGTTGCTTAAATCATGAGCTATTAAGTTTTATATAAAAAGAGAAATGGGTGCTATCGGGCTAAATATTTTACCTTGCATCATATGGTAAAAAAACCTAGGATTCCGAACAGCTAACACAAATTCCAAAACCTCACCTAAGTACATCCTTAATTTGATTTTAACCTCAGCAGCAACATGTTGTTTGTACTCTGATTTGCATCAGACACGTATTTATGTCACGGTCTGTAAAAAATATTTTTGTCAAAAGCTTTATTGTCATCAAAAACATAGATATTTTGTTAAACCTCTTCTGCATTTCTGTATTTTTCAACATATGACATTATGTATTTAGGATCAAATATGTTCATTATAAAACTCAATGGCAATGATTTAGAAGAAATATTTGCTTGTGATATGCTTGTTCACCTTATTTTGTATTCTCTTTTTTTCAGTGACAGTAAGGCTTAATTGAAACATCTGACAAGCTACCAAATATAAGGTAATAATATCTATGTATTGTTTAACAAGGTACATATATGAAGATATACCAAATTCGGGATATAAAGCAAGTGTTTAATGAATAATATTAACAATTCAATGAACAATACAGATCTTGAAAACGCAAAAGATCCAACACAATTGGAACATAGACGATTGGATCTGGTACTTCGAACATTCCGTCATTAACAGTTTGTAAAAACAAATATATTTCTATAACGGATGTATGGCATGCAGACTCGTCGAATGAATTTCAAGTATATGTATATAAAAAGAGATTTAGTAGCGCTTACAATGGGACAAATATCTATCAAAGTTTTCATAAAGTGAATATAAACATTTATAAACAACTATATGGATTTCAAAAATGAGAAGACACCAATACGATATCATCAGTTTTAAAGGCTTAACATTTTATTTGCAATAATGTGCTTGGAGCTTCACATTTTGTTTCCTCACAAACCTCGGTTGCGTCATTTACGTCTTGTCTAAGTCACAGTTTACAAATACCAGTATATTGTTTGCAAAGATATTGATAATAGTCTGAATAATCATATTTCAGGCAACCAGAATCGCAAAAGAAATACACATACGAAGGTCATTATGTAGGTAAGTTAAAATGATTACCACATTGATTTCTTCTTTAATACTTGTATGAGGTTTGTTTACTCAATTATTCAACCATCATTTCTAGTGTTTAAGTAAATGTGAAATGAATTTGTTTGAACTTGTTATTACTAATAGTTTGATTTGTTATATTAATAATAGGATATGCTAGTTGTTATTTTTTGTTAACAACGTACCAGTATAACGAATTGTCTTAAAAACTAACAAAAAGAAGAGTATCACAGTAGCTGCTAGTCAAATGACGGAATACGATATTTAAACATATAAAAGAGGGGCGCCAGATTCTATGGGACATTCAAACTCATAGATCGAAAATAAACTGACAACGCAATAGCTAATAACGGAAATGACAAACAAATAAATAATAATACACAAGCCACAACATGAAACACTAAAGACTAAGCAACACGAACCCCACCAAAAACTGGGGAGCTCCGGAAGGGTAAAATGATCCTGCTATACATATTTGTAACAAGCATTCACATACAAAAGCATGGGCTCTTCAATTATATGTATCAACATTGTGATACCTCGAAAAAACTTAATCATAAAAAGTGTATGTTATTTTGAAGTAAGGAGCCAAAAACAGATCATGTATACGGGTATGTATTAAATTTCATCAACATTGTGAAAGAATCTTTCTTATATACAGAATTAAATAGTTGAGGTGTTAAAATATGCTTTGGAGATATTGAAATCCATGTGCAATTTATTTTTTCATTTGAAAACAAATTGCAAATTGTTGAACCGTTAATGTACCAATACACTCAGTTACATATTTCAGAGCACATTTTGTTCAATAAACGTTTTACCCCAATTAAAAGAGGGACGAAAGATACCAGAGGAACTGTAACCCTTAACGGGTAAATATAATGATAATATTTATACAATTTCATGAAACTAAATAGGAATAATTTACAGTCGCATTCTGTGACTGGCGTTAAATCTATCATTTTAGATTATTACTGTATTTGATTAGGATTATTAAACGTTATTAATTAAACAAGTGGCAGATAAATTGTTTTACAGTGTTTGCCTAACTTACACTTTTCTTACTTCATATATTTTGCAGTCAAGGAGTGTCTATGTAAGTAACATACCTTAGTACTATCATCCTACAATCATCTCCCAGTCATTCGATCTTTGAGATGTTAATGTATAAAAAAAACACTTCCATCTCACATCAATCAGTGGTCAGTTGTGTTCGAGACTAAACCAAAATAATAATGACAATGAATATTGCAATATATTTTGTTAAGCTATAATTTAGTTTTTCTATTATTTAAATATACAACGAAAATCGTCCATATAGATTTATATTTAAAATAGTAGGTTATTGTCTATAAATATATATATAACAAAATTCAAAATGTATTTTGATATGCTTTGCAAAAAGCAAACGATTCATGCAGTTATGACCCATGGTTGTTCTTCCACATATAAAAGACGGGGATTATCATTGTGTACACACGCGATTCGTATACAAATTATTCAGATTAAACAACTGTTTTTCGTTAATATTTGGTACTAAAAGGTTAAGTATTATTTATTCGTTTCTGCATGCGTGTCAAAAGTGAAATACTGCGACGAGTAGGGTGGAGGTCTGACTTGTTTTGGTTTGGTTGAGATTCAAATTTTCCTTTGATTTTCATTGTTTATTCTCAAATTTGATATTTTAACTGATACCAACGAGACTTGTATAACATGTTTCAACGGGTGTGTAACCTCCCAAAGTACACAAAACATTTTTACATTTTACAATTCCTTTAGTTTATTTCAATTGTGTTTATATAAGTAATATGGAATGAGAACCAAGTAAACCGTACACCAATAAATTGTGTATGGTACATTAAAAGCGACACTCAACTGAAAATATCATTGGTAAATTGATGTACAACCACCTCCTGTAATTATCATTTACAATTCAACACTTGAAACTGTATCATAAGAAATCAATATTGCGAAAACATTTAATCTACCTGTATATAGAGGACAGAATCGCTGGATTAATTTATCTGATTTCAGGTATTCCGTCATACACATACATGTATATAACGTAAGGAAGGAGTTATTACTATCTCAGTTGTAATAATCGCAGTTAAAAAATCAAATTGTATACCACGTGCAAATGTATGATGTTCTTGTCGCCAATAATTGGTTGTTTGTACCGATAATGTATAATCTAGATTAAAAAAGACTTACACAGTCAGCAGAAATATAACGTTTTATACAACCGCCAAAAAATTATTTGCGTTCGTATAATGCTATAATATCATCGTCATTCAAAGACACAATAACTTTAGTTTTAGTAATTGGATCTAAATGGCATTTAACAAAACTACTATAAAAGGAACTTCGGGAATTTTTTGGGGGTTGTGGTACCAACAGTTAAAGAATAAGGACCAAAAAAGGACAAAAACAGTAATTTTTGAAGTTTCTTGACAAGTCCCTGTGTGTACCTGGATAGATCTCTGAAATTGTACAATAATGCTGCATATCACAATTGGAAGGCTGCGATTAAGTTGAGGATAAAAGCCCACAAAATTCAGGAATATGGGAAAACAGTGTACAAAAACAAGCTTTTTTCTAGTAACCAGACAATTGATTGTGTTTAAGTGTGTGCATTTCTCTTAAATTGTACTACAAGGTTGCACACCACAAAGGGAATCCTGGGATAGAGTTTGGTTTAAAGGGGTCAAACAGGTTGGAGGGGATTTTTTGGGGGTCATATTTCTTGTCTTCAAAATCTTGAAGCTTCTAAAGTTTTAAGGTTTCAAGATAAAATCTTCCATTGCACAGTTTTGCCCAATATTTTTCAGATTTTTTACCCCATTTTTTGGTGTCAGATATTTATATTGTGCCAACATTTGATCACAATCCACATTGAGACAGTTTTAAGCTTGAATAATGTGTCCAAACTTGCCCAAACTGTTTAGGATTAAAACACAATGACAAAAGAAATTACATTGTGTACATTCCGTCTCTATACATGTTGTCTGTTCAACATCCCGACCTAAAGAGAAATAAATGCGGTCGAATCAGGCTACGCTCAGCTAGCGGTTTAATTTAATTTTGATAAAGCAATTTGCATACACATAATTTATAGTAATCATTTGTAATGCTCTTCAATACGTATGTCTTCTTAAAACTGAAGTAGATATTTTATCGTTAAGGTATAATCATGATAGTTGTCATCAGTTTTATATTTGGCTCATATTCTATTTTATTTTTCAGGGAGTGCAATGATAGTCAGTGTTCCAGGATGCTTAGTTCGCTTTCTATTGGAGTTTGTATATACTGTAACAAGTAAAAATAAATCATTGGAATTTTTGTTTTACTTTCAACATTTCAAAAATGACATAAGAAACATTTCAAGCACTGTATTGACTTAATATATATTAAACAGAAACTAATTAAATTATGCTTTTATGAATTTACATGTTGAATGTGATGAATACAGTTCTGATAGAAAAATATCAATGTCGAAAAAATGTAAAAAAACTGATTTTCGATAGGAAATTGTATCCAACATCTGAAAATTCATTGTACATCCGTCATTTTAAAGCATTGAACATGTTGAATCCATCATTGAATATTGCATACATCAATCATATCCATTTGGTTCAGTGATTGCTGTAGGGCATTATTTGATTTGAACAAAAAAACAAAAATTCTAAACTATATTTAATTCCGTGATCTGTATGATACTGTGTTAATGTGCTTTTTTATGCCATTTCAGCGAGTGGTCAACTAATTGGCATGATTTTCGAGGAGAAGCATAGAACAAGCTCACTTCCCATAGACGTGTTGAATATAGCTTGTGTTATTCAGAGTCACAGTGTTATGACCAAACACAAATGAACGTCATTATATAAACCGTCTGACGGTTTAAGTGTACAAACATGTTTGTCTTTCTAATCTATAGACAGCGATGTTATTTTAACGTAATATTATCTTCTCATGATGCTTCTGCTTGCAATTGATTTAATATTGTCTGTAACACAATCACAAGTTTTTTTTTCAAGAACACACATTTCTATAATGCATTTGTCATACCGTCTTTTATATATATGTACATTAGTAATGTATTTAAGAATAAAAAATAAAAAGAAAAAAGACCTTAAAACACACAATATAGAAAATGCCCAACAAAGAAATACAAAAGAAGGCAAATAAATTTTTCAAACTATCGCATCACATTTCTTGATATGAACAAACATTGAAAAACAGTTAAGAATTATATATTAGTGGCAGTTGTTTAAAATAAGGAAGTACTATATTGACAAAAAAAAAACCAACAACCCTAGTTCAAAGGTTTCATCTGCGTTACCGCCGATCTTCACATTACTCGATAATTTAGATGAGAAATAGTAATTGACTCTGAGCTTGTGATCAATGAAATTACTGAAACTTTACGGTCACGGATATACTATCGACGGAACCCGAATAATTAACTTGTTATGTTCTTCTCTAAGCTAGCCACTTCAATATTACGCATGGAAGAGGACTGGATTTACTCTAACAAAATAACAATTTGCATGTGGGCACTTTTTGAATGTTTTTTTTTTCCATTTGTGCCTTTCTATAAATATAAAAAGATGTGGTATGAGTGCAAATGAGGCAACTCTCATTCCAAGTCACAATTTGTAAAGTAATTGTAAATTATAGCTCAAGTACGGTATTCAACACGGAGCCTTCAATGACGAAACAGCAAGCTAAAAAGGCAACAATAGTGTTGAACATTCAAACCGGATAAACCAACGGTCTAGTCTATATAAAAAACCAGAAACAAGAAACTCTTATTAACCACATCAGTTAACAACAATTCCTACGTATTGTCTCATGGAAAATACCCATTACGTGACTTTCCGTGATAACAGTTTACGCCTGTTCCAAGTCAGGAGCCTCTGGCCTTTGTTAGTCTTGTTTGATCTTTATTATAGTTTCTTGTGTATAATTCGGAGTTTAGTATGACGTCCATTATCACTGTACTAGTATACATTTTTTTAAAGGGCCAGTTGAAGGCCGCCTCCAGTTGCAGGCGTTTCTCGCTACATTGAAGACCTATTGGTGGGCTTCGGCTGTTGTCTGCTCTATGTTCGGGTTGTTGTCACTTTGACATATTCCCCATTTCCTTTCTCAATTTTATTATCATTTCAAAATAGTCTGTTATGTTCTTGCATTTATTTGTACTATACTCCTGTCATGTTATGTTATCATTTTAATGTTGCTTGAACACACCCTGGAGATTTGAATGAAAGTATGAAAACTGTTGTAGGGTGAATTTTTGTAATAGACTTTATGACAGGAGAATCTCAGGATTGGTATCAAAAGTCAAAGGTACTTGGTGGAAGAGCCATTTATTTTAGCCCTCCCCCTTCTTTTCCAAATCTGGTTTTTATTTTTTTTTCTATTTTTTGTCCATATTCTGTGATCTCTAGATGATATAAGAAGAAGACAAAGACGAAGTTTCCAAGTATGGGCCCCAAAGTGAATAAACATTAGAACATCAATGTGTTTCATTACAAAACAAGGATTAAGGACAACTATTTAAGTTCTTAAAGAATATATGATATACTTTTTATAAATATGTAATGCATTTTAATGCAAGTGTAGTTGCTATAGATAACAAACAAACAGCCCTAAAAGAGACAAAGATGATAGATATACGTATGTGTATAGAACACATTAAATTGGATCATAAAAACTAATAATAAGCAGCCAAATAGAAAGAAAAAGTTAAGCATGTAATATATAACCGCTGTTGATGGTAAACTTTGAATTGGTAGTAAATAGCAAATACAATGTACATTTTAGTTATAAAATTGAGAATGGAAATGGGGAATGTGTCAAAGAGACAACAACCCGACCAAATAAAAAACAACAGCAGAGGGTCACCAACAGGTCTTCAATGCAGCGAGAAATTCCCGCACCCGGAGGCGTCCCTCAGCTGGCCCCTAAACAAATATATACTAGTCCAGTGATAATGAACGCCATACTAATTTCCAAATTGTACACACGAAACTGAAATTAAAATAATACAAGACTAACAAAGGCCAGAGGCTCCTGACTTGGGACAGGCGCAAAAATGCGGCGGGGTTAAACATGTTTGTGAGATCTCAACCCTCCCCCTATACCTCTAACCAATGTAGAAAAGTAAACGCATAACAATACGCACATTAAAATTCAGTTCAAGAGAAGTCCGAGTCTGATGTCAGAAGATTTAACAAAAGAAAATAAACAAAATGACAACAATACATAAATAACAACAGACTACTAGCAGTTAACTGACATGCAAGCTCCAGACTTCAATTAAACTGACTGAAAGATTATGATTTCATCATATGAACATCAGGCACAATCCTTCCCGTTAGGGGTTTAGTATCATACCATCATAACATATATGAGAAGAACATAATCCGTGTCATGCCAACAACTGTTTTTAGAATAAATGTGTTTAGTTCCGATGCAAAGACCTTATCAGTGACTCAATATTAACGCCAAAATATGCAATCTTTAATGACTTGACAACAGTATCGTAATTATATCCCTTCTTAATAAGTCTATTCAAAGGTTGTGTAAGTTTCTGAGGTGAATACTGACACCTTTGTGCTCTATAAAGAATATTTCCATAAAAAATTGGATGTGAAATACCTGAACGTATTAGAAGTCTGCATGTAGAGCTATATTTACGAATGATGTCTTTATACCGATGATAACATTTAGTAAATGTTTTGACTAGTTTGTGATATCGAAAACCCTGGTGTAATAATTTTTCAGTAATACATAAATTTCTCTCGTTAAAATCTAAAACATTGTTACATACACGAGCAAATCGTACAAGTTGAGATATATAAACACCATAATTATAGTATTTTTAAGTTCATTATATATTGATAATGTAAATTCATTCTATAAGGATAATGTAAATTCATTCTATAAGGATAATGTAAGTTCATACTATACAGATAAAGCAAAAAAAAAATATGTCCCGTCCTCAAAAGCACCTATGAAAGAGGATAGATTTCGCCATTATCTCACAGTGAACAATTAAATAGATTCTGGATTTTTTCCCTTGGAAACATCGAAATAATAAGGACCAATCTATGTTTAGTGAATGTATCGCCTGCCTATGATAATGAAGAATTAAAAACGATTTAAAAAAAATTCAAAGGCCAACCACTCACCTTCTTTACACCTGTATCTGTAGAGGAAATACAAAAACATATTTTGAAAGCTCCAACCAAGTCATGCGAAATAGATTCTCTTCCGAAAAATATATTAAAACCGTGTCTAAATAGTTTAGCTACCGTCATCACCAATATAGTGAACTTGTCACTGGAACAGTGTTGTGTACCATCATCTTTAAGAGAAAGTTGTCCGACCACATTTGAAAAAAGTTGGTCTAGACAAAGAAGTATTGAAAAATTATCGACCAGTCTCGAATCTTCTGTTGTATCCAAAGTGGTCGAAAAAGTTGTCGAGACTCGCCTTGAAAACCATCACACGTCAAACTCTCTTCACGATAATGTACAATTAGCCTACTGTGATTGTCATTCGACCGAGACAGCATTACTTCGTGTGTATCATGACATCACCTTTGCACTTGATAACGACTGTTGTGCCGTTTTACTAATGCTAGACCTATCGGCTGCTTAGAAGTTCTCAGTCATCATATTCTCATCAAGAAGATGGAATATTCGTGTGGGATAACCGGTACAGCACTCAGTTGGTTGAAGTCATACTTCGAGATGAGGACTCAGCGAATAGCTATTGGTTCTGTTCTTTCTGATGAGATTCATCTCCTATTTGGTGTTCCTGAAGGATCGGTCTTGGGACAAAAACTTTATTGTATTATCGCAAGACCAACTGGCGCAATATGTAAACGACATAATATGATCCGAGACCACAATTGTCGTCCCTTGATTTTCGTTGTTCACGAATATAGTCCCTAGTGGTAACAGTGGGTTACTTGCCATTAATTTTTATACCCCTTCCAAATTTATTTTTCTATGTTTAATACCTCAAATTGCAAGTAGGGGGTGAAATTACACTGTAAAAAAAATTGGGTCCAGAATTTTAAAGGAAACTAGTGATTTGGTCAAGCTGAAAAAAGGTTAGAAATTAGTACTTCGGAAGCTGTCAAAAGATTTCAAGCCGCCCTAAACATATAATTGTCCATATTTTGAGTTAGAGCCGATGAATTTTTTCTATAATTTTGATATAATTGTTCCTAAAAGTGGTACAACACACTGTAAACATTTCATTGAGAAAGCGCAGGTGGGATTTTTTAAATTTTCATTGATGTTCTAACAGAAATGCACTAAGAAATAATTGTGGTCTCGGACCATATGTGCTGTCACTGTTATGCAGACGACACACAAGTTAACTCGTGTTTAAACCACTTTATAATTGGACACATATATCCAAGCGACTTGAGGCTTGCGTAGCTGACATCAGCAAGTGGATGTGCTCGAATCTGCTAAAATTAAACGAGGACAAAACAGAACTGATAGTGTTTGCTCCAACAAAACGAGTGAAGAACCTATTAGACTTACATCTCAATTTTGGTGGAAATGTTGTCAGTGATACTGAGTGCGTAAAAAACCTAGGCATTTATTTTGAGAAAACTTTGGCAATGGACAAACAAATAAGCGCTGTTTCAAAATCATGTTTTCATCAGATAAGAAACATTGGACGAATTCGTTCATTTATTACCGAAAATGCGTGCAAAACATTAGCATGATTAGTATGCTCCCTTGTTACCGCTTGTTTGGATTATGGGAACGCATTGCTGTATGGATTCCTACCAACTCCTTCACAAAGATTGAAGCGAGTTCAAAACACTGCAGCCAGGGTCATTACAAGGAAGAGGAAATACGACCACATATCGCCAATCCTAAAGTCTCAACATTTGCTCCCCATAACATATCGATGCCAATATAAACTCCTCGTCTATGTATTCAAGGCTTTGCACGAGGAGGCACCGGTCTACCTACAAGAACTCGTTAATATGTGTAAACTAATGCGAACTCTGAGATCGTAAAATGCTATGATTTTAACAACACCATGTGTGAGAACTAAAACATATGGGGAGAGGAGATTCGACAAAGCAGCAGCCTTTCTATGAAAGGAGTTGACAAGTGATATACGGAACACCCATTCTGTGAACGCGCTTTTAAGAAACACATGAAAACTCATTTATTCAGATATCTTTTTGCACAGTTCTTAAAATATTTTATATCACTGTATTTTTTAAATTTTTAAGCAAATATTTTTTTGGAATTCTTAAGTAAATATATTTTGAATTTTTAAGCGAATATTTTTAACTTATCTTTATTTGTACGGGTTCAGTGTCACCTTTATTTTACCATGCCCATTTATTTAAATTTTATTGTTGATCAGTATATTCAATAGTATAGTTTTATCATGTTTATATGTCATTTATTTGAAATATGTTTGTTTTAGGATCTCATAACATAGGCTTTCGTATTTTGTTGTAAATACATATATATGTGTATGAATATGTTGTAGAGCGCTTAGAAATTTTTTTGATATTATATAATGCGCTGTTATAAATACTGTATAATAAAAATAATAAAAGTAGTAATGCACTTTAACGTCAGGCGTCAATCTGTCATTTTGGATGCCATCAGCGTCAAAATTTTAGAGTGATTCGTCAAAATATTCTAATTGTGATTTGTCAGACTTCTGTAAATATTATCGTTACCGTCATTTTTGGACATAAATTAACGTTTTTCATCAAAGTCAGTTGAAGTTTTTATCGTCTAATAGAAAGTTTATATTTGATCGTCTTTCATCAAAAAGTACCGTAAACGTCATTTTGGCAAGAACTTTTACCGTTAATCCATTGTAATCGTCAGGAAGATGCCCATATTACAAGCCCAATGAACAGTATGTATAATTCAACCGTCGTTAACGGAAGTTTAGTCTATTACTTAAAAGTCCAACCGATGACGGAAACAATATCTGAACGCCTTTATGATATCAAAAATTACCCAAACGGAATAGTCATAAAGGAGGATGACACAAAGGCATGATGATTAATTTATTTAATTGTGAAAGGAAGAGAAGCGACACACAAAATGAGGTCTTCCCGTTTAAAAAGAAAGATATTCAACAATACCATAAAAGCGGAAGGTATGGCTAGCCGAAAAACCAGCTTCATCCCACAATGTGTTCTACTTAGTCAGGAATATGTCAATTGTTATCGTATAGTTAATTTCGGTATGTGTTGCATTGTATGATGTTTGTTCTTT
Organism: Mytilus galloprovincialis; assembly: GCA_037788925.1. Classification (NCBI taxonomy): domain Eukaryota; kingdom Metazoa; phylum Mollusca; class Bivalvia; order Mytilida; family Mytilidae; genus Mytilus; species Mytilus galloprovincialis. The sequence goes on from CM075336.1 coordinate 78,337,895, forward strand.
TTATTGTTTCTGTTGTTTCGTTGTCGAAATGTTGTTTATTTGCGTAATTCTCTATCCTAAATGTTTATATATTTAATTGTACTGTATTCCTGAAATAGCTTCATTTTAGTGTTAAATTCCACATTGCCATACAATTGTTAGTATTGTCTAGCTAGAAAATCAGGTTCAATCCACTATTTTTTAACAAAATGTCCTGTACCAAGTCAGGAAAACGGCAGTTGTTATCTAATAGTTCGTTTCTGTGTTTGTTGAGATGTCGTTTATTTTTTGGTTGCAGTTCAGTGTTTCTGTTGTTTCATTGTTTTCCTCTTATAGTTGATTTATAAATTTCGAACAGCGGTATACTACTGTTTCAATTTTTCATATCCAAATATTCATTTTTCAAGTGTATATATATTTCAACCCGTTGTGTGTATGAACTACTCTTTGTTTAGCACAGCCGAAATACAAATTGTATTTGATCTTTTGTGATAATCTATATGTTATTCGATTTATTAATGTCACACATATCTCATTGGTGCATTGTCACAAATAAACTAGTACAATAAGACAAGTTTTTTTGTTTTCTGCCAATAGTATGCTACCTTTAGTTTTGTTACAACTAATTTATCATCTTAAAACTTGTTCTATGAATATTTAATGTTTATTCACTTGTATGTATTAACAGGTGCATTATACTGATAGTACTTCTTCGTCATTTCTCTTTTGATAAATCTGTTAAATTAATCGAAATCTTATGTATTTGTTTTATGATTAAACTAACGTCGTATTAGATCAATCTATGTTTCAGCATGTACATACTTAAGGAAACAATCAAAGTGACAATAATAGAAGTATTATTATGATGTGTTTCAAAACCGAACATTATCTTTTGCATGTTTTGATAATTATTTTAAGTTATTCCATCAAAATATGGACTTTTTTCCCGATATAATCTTTTCATTGTAAACATAACATGAAAAGAGCCATATTCCTTAAAGAGGGGCGAAAAACCAGCGTGACATTCAAAATCATATTACTAGGTAGAAAATAATCTGACAATGCCATAGGTATCAACACAATATAGACAACACAAACCAAAAAGGGGGGTGCTCTCATGTACCCTAATGGCCATCGGAAGGGTAGTCATATCCTACTCTACACATGACACACGTCGTGTTCCTCATATAAGTTTGAACACGTTCAAAAGTCTTATTCTGTATGTCACAGTCGTGAAAAATCGACAGAAAAGTAGTTAGGACATTATGAATATATCCGCTATCATCTTTGAGAAGGATATTCAATAACGGTCAACCAATTCATGACGGTATTTGTAAAACTTACGATGGAATGGTTTAAGCTTCACTATTTGAAAGTCCTGGTTTGATAACTTTTTTGTGAGCAGCATTCATTTATACCGGTTATCATGATAGAAAATACACCATGCAAATAAAGATCTGCACATTTATTAGAGAGTTCCCCCCCCTCCCAAAAAAACAACAACATATATATTTAGAAATGTATTTTGATGTTTTTACCGTTGCATATGTCCTTAACATATGACATTGTTATTATATTATTGCTGGTTTATTCAATTTTCTGTGTTGCTCTTCAATGTATTATGTATTCGGGTTTTGTTTTCTGTAATTAGTTAAGACGTCAGTTTTATGATGTAAATCTTTTATATTCATTTGATTAAATTAACTGTTTGCAATAGCATCAATTGTTAAAAAAAAATAAGGATGTTCTTATCACAAGCAGAAAACCCTAACCGTATTTTCACAACCTTTTTCAACTTTTGATCCTCAGAGCTGTACAACTTTGTACCCCAACCTTTTTTTGACTTTCGAACTTTTATATCTGGGCGTCACTGGTAATTCTTGTTTGGACGAGGCGCGTTTTGACGTAATGAATTTTAAACCTGATGCCTTTTGTTATCTGTTGTTCGTGTGTTTCAAATACGTTCTCCTATTTGTTTGTATTGTAGTCCTGTATTATTATGTTGTCATTTTGATGTTATATTCAACAATGCCATCAAAATACGAGGCTTAGCACTCCACAAAACCAGGTTCAACCCACCATTTTTTTCTTTAAAAATGTCCTGTACCAAGTCAGGAAAATGGCCATTGTTATATCATAGTTCGTGTCTGTGTGTGTAACATTTTTACGTTGTGTTTCCGTTGTGTCGTTTGTTTTCTCCTGTATTTGAGTGTACTATAAGACGTGTCACGGTACTTTTCTATCCCAAATTCATGTATTTGGATTTGATGTGATATTGGTTATTCTCATTGGATGTTGTCTTATGCTTAGTCTGTTGCTGTGTGTGTTACATTTTAGTGTTGTGTCGTTGTTCCCCTCTAATATTTAATGCGTTTCCCTCAGTTTTAGTTTGTTACCCCGATTTTGTTTTTTTACCATATATTTATGAGTTTTGAACAGCGGTATACTACTGTTGCCTTTATTTATTCCTCCGAATATCGACAAATATATACACAAATGCATAAGAAAACCTATAATTACAGGAAATTACATTTCAATGTAGGCCAATACATTAATAAAAAACAAAATACTCAACAGCAATTTATAATACTGTATTACAGATTATATGAAATATTGTTTTATTGGGAGTGAGAACACAAATCTAGATATTGTATTATTTAGTTTTCTATTTCATAAAAGAATGGCAAAATATAACAAAGGAGCCGTCAAACTCATCAATCGAAATTAAATTAGCAACGCCATGTCTTAAAATGAAAAAAAAAGACTAACAGACAAAAAATAGTACACAAGAAACAACATTAAAAACTAAAGATTTAGCAACATGAACGCCACAATAATCTGGGGGTAGTCAGGTGCTTTGGAAGGGTAAGCAGATCCTGCTTTACATGTGGCACCTGTCGTGTTGCTCATGCTATTACAAACCCGGATGATAGTCAAAATCGGTAGGTCAAATTCATGAAAAGGAAGGGGATTGTAGTTACAGCCTAAGAATCATATCCGATATCATCTGTGAAATGGTTATTCTATAACGGTCAACCAACTTGTGATGGCGTCCGTAAAATTTACGAAAAGGATGATTTCAACTTCGCCATTTTGAATTCTTGGTTTATTGGCTTCCTTGTGAGCACCAATCCTCTACCAAGGAAATCATGATAGGAAATACAAGAGCAAGAATATTGTTTCAATCGGAAATATATACCCCGTATGCATGCGGTGCTGGAATGTTTCTATATAAAATGGAAAGTTCACAATGGGGAAGCTAAAATCATGTGTGTCGTAATGGTTGTTTTCAATCGACCTTTATTGTTAAATTCTAGATGTAAGTTCAGTTTTAATCGACCTTTATTGTTAATTTTTCCATGTAAGTCCAGATATGAGGCAGAATTAACTATATCTGTTGGATATTTTATCTCTAAATTGACGGGATAGATGGGTTAAACATAGCCACCAAACTTTGAATTATTTAGTGAGAGAACATCATCTATATAGCGGACAGTTATTGGATAAAGGATATTGCTAACTTCGTATTTTTTGGTTCCTGTATCAAGTCAGTCTCATAATTATAAAGAAAAAAGTCTGCAAGAAGAAGGGCACAACATAATATTCATTTCACAAAGTGATCTACTTTCATTTAAGTCATCAAAAGGTTTCAAACTGAACATTTTGTAAGTTAACTCATTATAAATACCAGGATAGAAATTGTGTACGTCAGACGCACTTTTCGTCCACTATTGACTCGTTAGTGACGCTATAAAAGACCAAAGTACGAAGCTGAAGAGCAAAAATGACCAAAAGAATTAAACATTAGTCAAAAACAGCTTAGGCGATCCTTCTCTTGGATAGAACATCCTTAGTATTTCGCAAAATTCGAAAAAAGCTTTGTAAACAGTAATTATTTTATGATGGCTATATCAATGATAGTTTTTACCAACAGATAATGGATTGATGTTATTGCAATGTTATATGGATATAGCAACTGCTGTAGAGGACTTCAAACATGACTTGTCGAATGCATTATTTAATTTTAAAATAGAAATTGTCGATAAAAAATATTAAATATCAACGTAAAGTAAATTGACCTTGCTGATTTAATTATTGAAAAATTATTAAAAGTATTTTGAAAGCATTGTTAAAAATGTTACCTAATCGGTAGGATGAGGAAAAGGCTTTTTTTAAGTTAACCATTTAATAAGAATTCACTGACAATCATATGGCAACGAAAATCGACCAAAAGATAATAATGTATTGTATTGCACATTCTAAAAAGAAGAAAAAAATGAAGCATTCGAAGCGTTTAACACTTAGCATGTTTAAAATATGTATAAAAACCGAACCCTGAGAAGAAATGTTATAATTTTAAGCATATAATACTTACATTGTTAATGTATTCATTTTGTATCAATAGTTTTATTTAAACGAAAACAAGTGTGAACCTATTCATATTTCTGTCTGTATCTTAAGGTAGCCGGTTATTAGAGTTCTTGAATATATTTATTAGAATACAAATTTGAAAAAAAATTCAAATTTTCACTTGCAATTTTATTGTATATCATTACCTTCTGGGTTACCAAAAAGATTATGAACGATCAAACACCGAAATCATATATACCACGACACCTGACTTAGTTGCTCAAAATGAAGGTTGTTGAATTTTGCATCTTACAGATCAACTAATGTCTAGAACTCTTCATAATTGTTGTGAACAGGTCAAAGGTAATATTTCGTCACATTTTTATTGAATTGAACTTTTTTTTCGTAACCCCCAAGTAAAACGATAGAACAAAAATAAGAACAAAACATATTTGCATAGTCATTTTTGAGACAATTAATTGTATGGATATACAGTTGTGCATTTAAATATTTTGTCAAACAGTAATAATGCAAATCAATCGTTGTAATGTCAAAAGATGGGACATCATTTAGATAACATTTTATTTATTCAACAATATAAACATGACCCAGGATAACTTGATAAACATACAGATAATATAAATATATAAAAAAAAAAAATGATGTGGTATGATTGCCAATGAGACAATATGTATGTTCTTGCCTTTGTATGGCATATGGTACCGCGGTGAGTAGTTTGTTTTCTCTCTACTAGCATAATCATTTTAACAAACGACAAGAGTTTGTCATGAACAGCTTTAGTTACCTTAAGAAAAGAAACTAAAAAAAAAATCAACAACGTATGTGACACAATATTATTATCAATACAGGATTACCGAATACAAAAAGAAATACAGACATATTGAAATACACAGTTAAAAGAATTGCTGTATTTTATACTAACATCTGTCTGGCAAATGACAACGAGTGTCATATGAGAACACTAGATATCTTGTTAACACGTGCTGAGCCAGCCATTTTGCGTTCTGTCACGTTGGCTCCGTTTAAATTCCGGAACTGTACATTTTTGTAGTATAGGTTCCTATAACGAGAATAGCGAAATACTAAGTAAATATATTTCTATTCCATTTTTATTTGGATTTCCCCTCATCTTTTTATATTTTTAGTAACTGTCACTGCATGAAATGATGCATTTAATATAAAATTAAATGCATATGTTATGCATATTAAATTTCAAATTACAAAAAATATTATGCATTTACTTTGCTGGAAAATTTCTAATTTAATATAGATTTAAACTAAATTTAATATTGCAAATAAATTCCCAAATTTCAACCTAGTTTAAAGGTATTTTTAAATCTAAATAAATTTCAAATTTAAAGAATTTAAGTTTAGACTAAATTTGAATAAATTTCTAATTTAAAGAAATGTTTATTTAAATTAAATTTGAATAAATTTGAGATTTAAAGAATTTGTAATATAAATTAAATTTGAATAAATTTCAAATTTAAAGAAGTTTTGATATAATTTAAATTTGAATAAATTTGAGATTTAAAGATCTTTTAATATAAATTAAATTTCAATAAATTTCAAATTTAAAGAATTTTAAATATAAATTAAATTTGATTAATTATGTAATTTAATTACATGTAAATTCAAATAAATTTCTTGTTTATGACTTATTTAAATTAGAACTTCCATCAAATTTAATGCAATTTAAAGTCAATATAATCCTGTATAACTACTCACAAAACAATAGTGCAAATGAATAATAAAGAAAAGGCAGAATTTTTCCCTCTGCTTTTTAAAATATTTTTTTTTTGGAAAAGGGATGTCGGGGATTTGTTTTTACTTTAACCCAAATATCTGGTTTGGAAATATCTAATTAAATAAAAAAACAAAAATTAGGAAAAACAGGAATTTTCAATGGTGATAACTTTGTAGCTACTGTACATATAAAATTGATCCTCCAACTTTTCTGATCCATGTTTACAAAGTATTAGACTTGAAAGGCATGGATTGCTGCTCTGTGTATTTACAGTAGAATAATATTTGTGGTTTCAAATGGCAATGTGCAAATGTATAATTTGTCAGTAACATTGAAGACTGTATTTTTAAGATGAAACTTAAACAATAATCCAACGAATACATGTCACTCATTTGCAAAGCTCAATACCATTTTGTAAATAAGCCTTTACCTATATGTAAAGAATGGCAATGCATCTGAATTTATATAAAAACTTGAAGAGTTAGAATCTAAGACATACAAAAAACACAAACACCAGATATAAACTATAGGACAAGGCTATCTCTATGTGTGATTTGGATTTTGACAATGGCAGCAATATACAATACAGGAGATAACAAAAACTTTTGTACAAAGCATAACCATACACAACAATTTCTAGCATTTTCTTATTGTCATCCTGTCTTAGGCATAGTTATTTTCATGACTTCTAATCGGGTCAGAATAATAAAAAAAAACAATTTTGAGTTATCTCCCTTTGTATATACTTCAATAAAAGAAACAAAGTATCTAACAAATTAATTTTATTCAGATACTGACAAATTAGAGTTGTTTTGGTGATAAATTAAAATAAAATGTCAAAAAGTTTGTTATACAATTTTAAAAACATTTAAAACAAATAAAAAAACACTTTTATTTAAAAAAAAAAGTCAAGTTCTACATCAAAGAACCTCATCAAATTCAAACTAATTAATAAAATAATGGTTATTGACAAATCAACATGCTTACTTGTATAGATTATTTAAGAATCATAACAATTGGGTTATAACAAATAGCAAACATAGGAACCTTTAAATTTCAAGTTTGGCATCATAAAAATATTAATGAATAATCTCCCCTGCTAGCATTATTTGTCAATTTTAAAAACTTCAAAAAGCAAAAAACAAAAAACATAACATTATTTACATGATTAACATAATTCGTAAATTCACAAGAGTGCACAGACTGAAATGTCTCGCCTTCTTTACTTGTCATTGATATTATGTTGATAGTCCTAAGTATAAAGCTTTATTAAAAACTGTCACATAAACATAACATTAACCAAGATAACTAAACAAAGAGCAATGAACCATGAAAATGAGGTCAAGGTCAGATGAACCATGCCAGGCAGACATGTACAGCTAACAATGCTTCCATACAACAAATATAGTTGACCTATTACTTATAGTTTTAAAAAAAATAGACCAAAACACAAGAACTTAACACTGAGCAATGAACCGTGAAAATGAGGTCGAAGTCAAATAAAACCTGCGCGACTGACATATAGATCATAACATATTTCCATACACCAAATATAGTTGACCTATGGCATATAGTATTAGATAAAAAGACCAAAACTCAAAAACTTAACTTTGATCACTCAACCATGAAAATGAGGTCAAGGTCAGATGACATCTGCCCGCTAGACATATACACCTTACAATCATTCCATACAACAAATATAGTAGATCTATTGCATAAAGTATGAGAAAAACAGACCAAAACACAAAAACTTAACTATAACCACTGAACCATGAAAATGAGGTCAAGGTCAGATGACACCTGCCAGTTGGACATGTACACCTTACAGTCCTTCCATACACCAAATATACTAGCCCTATTGCTTATAGTATCTGAGATATGGACTTGACCACCAAAACTTAACCTTGTTCACTGATCCATGAAATGAGGTCAAGGTCAAGTGAAAACCGTCTGACGGGCATGAGGACTTTGCAAGGTACGCACATACCAAATATAATTATTCTATTACTTATAATAAGAGAGAATTTAACATTACAAAAAATCTGAACTTTTTTTCAAGTGGTCACTGAACCATGAAAATGAGGTCAAGGACATTTGACATGTGACTGACGGAGAATTCGTAACATGAGGCATCTATATACAAAGTATGAAGCATCCAGGTCTTCCACCTTCTAAAATATTAAGCTTTTAAAAAGTTAGCTAACGCGGCCGCCGGATCATTATCCCTATGTAGAGCTTTCTGCAACAAAAGTTGCAGGCTCAACAAAAAAACCATCCTGATGCTCGAAAATTGATTAAAATTTCATTCCAAATGCTGTATGCAAGAATAAAAATAATAAGGTGTAATGTAATACTTCAAATATGTACAATTGAATAAAATAGCACACAAATAAACTTTTATCAACAAAATTATGTAATGTCAAGCAAAAAATTATCAATATTGAATGTACTTGGACAATTGAAGAAAATAATAAGTTTATATGTTTATAAATATATTTGGTGTATTGACTGTCTCCTGATTAGTTAAAAGTTTTTAGTTTTATTTTCAATTTTTTTTGTTTACAAATTTTATGAAGTCAACATGTGCATGATGTGTGTACTTTGTTATTATTTATATAAATAAAATAAAAAAATTCTTTGAGCCTTATTTTTGATAGAAATTTATTTATGATGAATGGCAATAACTTATTTTGATTTTATTGAACCATAAAATTAATTTTTAACTATTTACATTTTACATAATCCTCTTCGCAGATAATCTAATGTGAAGATTCAAAAAGTTATCTCCCTTTGACCAAGCGATTATAAATAATGTGAAATCTTACAGGAAAAATCTTGACAGCAAATACAAGACACTGAAATGAGCCACACTCAAATTATTATTCAGCATTTAATTATTTAGAAAAGGCAACAGAAAGTTTAAGTAAAAAGAAATATGTAGCTTAACCAAACACAATAACATAATCTGGTGTCACCGATATGCTGCACTTGTAAATACTTTTAATAGAAAATGCAAATGTTGAAATGAAAGAGCAGTAATTATTTTTTTTACTTTAAAAAATAATCAAATTCAATAAACCAAACCACTTCATTTTAAGGGTTCCCCCCTTAAACTGAAAACTGTCAACTATAATTCAAAAGTAAACATGAAGGTATTTTTGTTCTTGCAAATTCCAAAAGTGCACCTTTGAATTGGTCCTTATTAAAATTTAAAGAAATTTTTATTGATATCTCTCAATTTTTTGTCATATGCCCTTAAGTAAAAACCCATGCAAGTTCTGTACATTTCTTGTGACAAGGCCTCTCTGATTTACTTGGACCTCAGCTCTTTGCCTTGTGCATTCAGCTGTCTCTGGTATTTACAGTCTAGTAAATGACTTTAGTTTATCCATGTAAGATTTAAAATCTTGTGACAGTCAAATCCCAGTTGTGATCAGGCGAGTTTATCTACAGAATCACTGTCCCAACTTGACATTAAATCAATTTGCATGGCCTTTCTAAGTTTGTCCTTTTCTGACACTGGCAGTTTCTTGGCTTAAAGGGCCTTAGCTCTATTTTGTAGCTTCTGTAATAAAGTAATAATAATGTTTAATTTTATTAAATTGACAAGTGATATATATGTGACAAAAGCAATAATTTTCTGCATGCGATTATTCTATCTTAATGCAGTTGTAATCAAAATCATATATTTAAAAGATATTCTAATGAGTGACCCAAAAATATCTCGTGGAATAACTCTATAAAAAGAAGAGCTAGAAGTTGTGATAAATTTTCTATTTTCAGTGGACCATGAAATTGGGGTCAAAACCATTTATTTATCCTTAGAAAGACCATAACATAAGGCACATGTGTATTTATTTTTAAGTTGATTGGTCGTTAACATCATTAACAACTATCCTGACCAAAAACTTTTACCAAAACTTGAATCTAAAGCAGAACAGATGAAAGAATAAACAAACAAAAGCATGGATCATTAAACATAAACCCCTTCTACTATTGTACGCTGGCATAACAATTTATTACAACTATTACACATTGTGATTTATTTATCAACATCAAAAAAATTATTGATTTGTATCAGTTTAGTTTTTCAATTATATTTTAAAACTAACTCCTTCTATCATTGTCTGGTCTTATTCACGGTGTAGAATATATACAACTTTTATAATTTGATGTGTGATCCCCTCAGGGGTTCAGGGTTATATTTTGGCAAGTGTTTGATGTGTCTATGGGCACTATAGAGGTCTAAAATTAAGTAGCACCCCCTTTTTTTCCCTAGGGAGATTGATATTGGAATAGCTCATTATTGAGTTTGTTGTCTTTATCAATTTCAATATAAATCACAATATCAGGTACAGCATTTTTTTTTTCTTTTGACATATAAGAAGTATTTGTAAATAGTATTAAAATACAATCAGCTGTATACAATATAACAAAAACAAAAATCTGAAACTGGATTACTGCCCTTTTATCTATTTATTATTTGATCTATAAAATAATATTTAATCAATAGAAATGTGAAAAATTAAAACAAGATTTAAGTCAGTTATTGTTTGATTTGGCTAATTCTACTAAATACACAATTATTTTGATTTTTGTTGTTGTTTTTTTTTTCCTGCAATTATTTTGTAACACTCTAATAAAAATGAGTATGAATTCAATCCTCCATGACTCTATTCATGCTATTTGTTAGATGTCTCTACTCTCATTGGCAAACACACTTCATCTCCTTATAAATTAATTTATGCAGGCCTCAACTAACAGTAGTTGTCATAAAATATATATAAATCATGACAATGAGTACTATTAATTTATCCCAAGACTTGGTCTGGTCATGTCAAATTAATGTAATCACCAAATAGCTTACTTCAAAATAGAACCAGCTGCTGTTTTACATGTCCAGACTAGATTGTTTATGCCTATAAGCATCACAAACAGCTGCTTACTGCAAAATAAAACATAAAAAGTTCCTAAAATAAATGTGTATTGCCAGGAGATAATTAGTTGAATTTAAACATTCATATTATATTTGTTAAACTTGGTCTAAGGAAAGGGTGTACAGGATTCCCAATACTCAATATATATATATATATGTGTCTAGCGGGACGGCTGCAGTGCAGGCGATTTGGTGTCACGATATCACAGTAGCATGGGTTCGAATCCTGGCGAGGGAAGAACCAAAAATTTGTGAAAGCAAATTTACAGATCTAACATTGTTGGGTTGATGTTTAGACAAGTTGTATATATATATATATATATATATATATATATATATATATATATATATATACTAACTAATTGCTACCAAAGTCCCGATGCGTTAAAACAGCTACTAAAGTAAGCATGATTCAGCATTTTCAAAGAATTTAAGAAATCGGTTATTATCGAAAATCTTGATGTTATAATAATATTGTTTGGACGTACAATATGTTTTTTATAACAATTTAAGATAAATATGTTACTTTAAACTCAATAAAAAATCGGGAAATGTGTAAACTCGGCCTCCAAAATGTATACGTGCCTACTTTAAATTTTGTGCCTTCTTATACAATTTAAAAAAAAAAATATTGTTAAATTACTACTTAAGTCGCAATCACCGGAACATCTCTTGATTTTGTATTTAAACAAGTATAAGGTCGTTAAAGTCAGCGTATATATTAAGGATAAGAATAACATTTCTTTTCGGAAGTCTTTGTTAATAAACAAACAAAACGGCAGTTCTGTTGGCAAGGAAGTTATATTAAAATTTTGTAGAAAAAAATGAAATGTAATTAAAAACTTTCAAGAAATTACGAGTAGTTTGTCTGAAATTGAATTAATACATAAGGAATATCAAAATAATATGTTAAATTCGAATTGATACGTGCTGCAAAAAAATGTGCACTGGTATATAAAAGAAAAACTTGATCCAACTTTTTGTTTTGTCTTATTAGCATAGAAATATAGTTTTAAGAAATGAATGCTTCTTTATGTATATTTTTTTTTTACGGGAAAAGAGAAGGGGGATTTTATATTGTTGATCGTGTGAATATTTTTCGAACGAACCGCTTCGTACAAGTTATGCTCCAGTCAACACTTTTACAACTCAATCAAATTATTAAAATAAGCATTAATTTCTTAATCATACAATCTTGTTCTACATATGATACGCGTTTTAAAAACCTAGACGGCTATATTATAAAAATATTTGCATTGTAACAAACGTTATACATAATGTACATGTATATATTATAACTGACTAAGCGGTATGGGCTTTGCTCATTGTTAAATGCTGCTCGGGGTGACCTTTAGTTGTTTATTTCTAGGTCATCTGGTCTCTTGTGGAGAATTGTCTCATTTCTACATAATGTAGATGTAATTTAAACCCGTCCCCTTACATCTATAGTCTTCTATTTTCTAAAGCATGCATATATTCTGGGTTTCTTTTATACAATTGAATGTTATTAATTGACAGGTAGTGTTGAAGAGTTTAAAATTCTTCCCCACATGTGATCATATCAATGTTTTCGTACTTTATATATGCATGCTTGCGTGCGTGCACTCTTAAGTTATATGTTTGAAGCAAGCGCATAGGTCATCATATATATATACATCTTCAAATTTCGAAGTGTCGGCATTTCACTAAAATAAACGCAATTGAGCTAATTTTGGTGCATCTGAAAGATAATGTAAAAGCCTTTTAGAATAATACCATAATTTAATGAACAAATAAGTTTTTCATAGAAAAATACATCGTTAAAGTTTATGTATGCAGGGAAATGCACACTTAAACCCCGTGCCTACTTTGGTGAAATGCTGACTTGTACGGAATTTATAAATAGTGCTCTTCTGTGTATTGGTTGTTCTAAAAATAGAATAATCTAAAAATACGCAACTCTACTTTCTATTTACAATAGAGTAACTGCGTAAGACGATGATAATATGAAACTTTAGTTTAATGAAGTCAATCAAAAACTATGTGTTTATTATAAAAAAAAATCATATATTTATAAATTAACTGCTTACAAAATCACTGAACCAAACATGTCAAAAATAATAAATATTTTGCAGTCTTTCTTGGCCTAACACCCTTTAAAACTAATATGATATGTTATATGCCTCATTTCTTTCTTTTTTTTAAATACTCCTAAAATTTAAAATTGCTGGAAAATACTTTATCTTTATGTAAGACACCCTTTTATTGGAAAACCTTAATTTTAAACCACAGGCTCATATAAATTTGACTTTTGAATAATTGTGCTACCTCTGATTACTCAAATGAGTCTTTTTTTGCTTTTGATATTTGATATATTATATATTAAGCATTTAAGAAGTATTTTTTTTGCAACATTTTAATTTTTAAACTCCCAAATGTTGATAGTTGAAATTTTCCAATTTAACGTCTAAATTTAACACGCAAATTAAATTTAAAATTTAACATATTGTATGTAATATATATCCTATTGTCATGAAATTTGTAAGCAGTCTCATAAGTAACTAAGCTTTGGTCATAACTAGTTTTATAAAGATTGGTCAATTTTTTCTTTTTTAAGAGGTGAAATCAGTAAATATAGAATCTGTACTTTGGCAACTTCCCTGAATGATTTGACGGTGTCAATTTGTCAAATAGAAAGAAACTAAAGGATTTAAACTTTCACTTATTAGAAATTCTGCACAAATTACCAATTTTGGAATTATGTGGTCAAAATAAGCAGTACAGACCTTTTTTTCAATTTTGATGACTAAGTGGCATTCTGACTTTCTATCTGACAGGTTTTCATGTGGACATATTACTGTTTCTATGTGTTAATCCAGTTGTTTGACTCTTATGTAAACCAATTTTAATATCAAGACGCCAATATTGACCATACTTACCCTGGATCTTTTCACCCTAAGGACAAAACTGAGCATATTTTTGGTCTATACAATGTGTCATTTTCATCGTAAAGGCCTTGGCTAACTTTAACATGTGTTTTTCAATATAAATAGGTGCTTCATTAAGCGGATAACACGATAAACCGTCATAAAAGCCTGTAAAACCAAAATAAAGGCAACTACCCATAAGAGTGAAAATCTTCCCCCAGCACCGCCTAGGCATTCCATTGGGCTATATTCTAGCTCAAACTAATGCTTAGGGTGTCTACTTCATGCCTGCATCTTTATATATACTAAAATATGTGGCCGTAGGCCAACAAAATCTTTAATCGACCCTTACCCCCAAATTCGATAGCCTGACGCCATTATTGATCATACTTACCCCGGATCTTTTCACCCTAGGGACGAAACTGAGCATATTATTGGAATATACAAGGTGTCATTTTCATCGTAAAGGCCTTGACTAACTTTAACATGTGTTTTTCAATAAAAATAGGTGCTTCATTAAGCGGAAAACACGATAAACCATCAAAAAAAGCCTAGAAAACCAAAAGAAAGGCAACTACACATAAGAATTCAAATCTTCCCCCAGCACCGCCCAGGCATGCAATTGGGGTATTTTCTAGCTCAAACTAATGCTTAGGGTGTCTACTACATGCCTGAATCTTTATTTATACTAAAATGTGTGGACGTAGGCCAACAAAATGTTTATTCGACCCTTACCCCCAATTTGGATAGCCTGGCGCAATTATTGACCATACCAACCCCGGATCTTTTCACCCTAGGGACCAAACTGAACATATTATTGGTCTATACAAGGTGTTCTTTTCATCGTAAAGGCCTTGGCTAACTTTAACATGTGTTTTTCAATAAAAATAGGTGCTTCATTAAGCGGAAAACACGATAAACCATCAAAAAAGCCTAGAAAACCGAAAGAAAGGCAACTACACATAAGAATTCAAATCTTCCCCCAGCACCGCCCAGGCATGCCATTGGGGTATATTCTAGCTCAAACTAATATTTAGGGTGTCTACTACATGCCTGAGTCTTTATTTTTACTAAAATATGTGGACGTAGGCCAACAAAATGTTTATTCGACCCTTACCCCCAATTTGGATAGCCTGACGCCATTATTGACCATACCAACCCCGGATCTTTTCACCCTAGGGACCAAACTGATCATATTATTGGTCTGTACAAGATGTCATTTTCATCGTAAAGGCCTTCGCCAACTCTAAGATGTGTTTCCAACATAAATAGGTGCTTCATTTAGCGGAAAACACATTAAACCATCATAAAAGCCTGGAAAACCAACATAAAGGCAACTACCCATAGAGTGAAAACTTTCCCCTAGCACCGCCCAGGCATGCCATTTGGGATTATTTTAGCGTAAAACTAAGGTTTAGGGTGTCCACTACATGCCTGAATCTGTATTTATACGAAAATATGTGAACGTAAGCCAACAAAATGTTTATTCGACCCTTACCCCCAATTTGAATAGCCTGACACCAATATTGACCATACGAAACCTGGATTTTTTCACCCTAGGGACCAAACTGAGAATATAATTGGTCTATACAAGGTGTCATTTTCATCGTAAAGGCCTTGGCTGATTTTAACATGTGTTTTTCAATATAAATAGGTGCTTCATTTAGCGGAAAACACGATAAACCATCAAAAAAAGCCTAGAAAACCAAAAGAAAGGCAACTACACATAAGAATTCAAATCTTCCCCCAGCACCGCCCAGGCATGCCATTGGGGTATATTCTAGCTCAAACTAATATTTAGGGTGTCTACTACATGCCTGAGTCTTTATTTTTTCTAAAATATGTGGACGTAGGCCAACAAAATGTTTATTCGACCCTTACCCCCAATTTGGATAGCCTGACGCCATTATTGACCATACCAACCCCGGATCTTTTCACCCTAGGGACCAAACTGATCATATTATTGGTCTGTACAAGATGTCATTTTCATCGTAAAGGCCTTCGCCAACTCTAAGATGTGTTTCCAACATAAATAGGTGCTTCATTTAGCGGAAAACACATTAAACCATCATAAAAGCCTGGAAAACCAACATTAAGGCAACTAACCATAGAGTGAAAACTTTCCCCTAGCACCGCCCAGGCATGCCATTTGGCATTATTTCAGCGTAAAACTAAGGTTTAGGGTGTCTACTACATGCCTGAATCTGTATTTATACGAAAATATGTGAACGTAAGACAACAAAATGTTTATTCGACCCTTACCCCCAATTTGAATAGCCTGACACCAATATTGACCATACGAAACCTGGATTTTTTCACCCTAGGGACCAAACTGAGAATATAATTGGTCTATACAAGGTGTCATTTTCATCGTAAAGGCCTTGGCTGATTTTAACATGTGTTTTTCAATATAAATAGGTGCTTCATTTAGCGGAAAACACGATAAACCATCATAAAAGCCTGGAAAACCAACATAAAGGCAACTACCCATAAGAGTGAAAATCTTCCCCCAGCACCGCCCAGGCATGCCATTTGGGTATATTCTTGCTCAAACTACTGCTCAGGGTGTCTACTTCATGCCTGAATCTTTATATATACTAAGATATGTGGCCGTAGGCTAACAAAATGTTAAATCGACCCTTACCCCCAATTTGGACAGCCTGATGCCATTATTGACAATATTGACCCTGGATCTTTTCACCCTAGGAACCAAACTGAGCATATCATTGGTATATACAAGGTGTCATTTTCATCGTAAAGGTCCTGGGTAACTTTGACATGTGTTTTTTTTTTATTTAAATAGGTGCTTCATTAAGCCAAAAAGACGATAAACCATTGTAAAAGCCTAGAAAACCAAGAGAAAGGCAACTACCCATAAGAGTGAAAATCTCCCCCCAGCACCGCCCAGGCATGCCATTTGGGTATATTATAGCTCAAACTAATGCTAAGGGTGTCTACTACATGCTCGAATCTTTACTTATAACAAAATATGTGAACGTAAGCCAAAAAATTATTTAATCGACCCCTACCCCAAATTTGGATAGCCAGACGCCAATATTGACTATATCAATCCCGGATCGTTTCACCCTAGGGACCAAACTGAGGTTATTATTGGTCTATACAAGGTGTTGTTGTCATTGCGAAGGCCTTGGCTAACTTTAACATGTGTATTTCAATATAAATAGGTGCTTCATTAAGCGGAAATCACGATAAAGCATCATAAAAGTCTAGAAAACCAACATAAAGGCAACTATCCATAAGTGTGAAAATCTTCCCCAGCGCCGCCCAGGCATGCCATAGGGTTATATTCTAGCTCAAACTAATGCTTAGGGTGTCTACTTCATGCCTGAATCTGTATTTATACTTAAATATCGGAACATAGGCCAAACAAATATTTAATCGACCCCTTACCCCCAATTTGGATAGCCAGTCGCCAATATTGACCATATCAACCCCGGAACTTTTCACCCTAGGGACCAAACTGATCATATTATTGGTTTATACAAGGTGTCATTTTCATCATAAAGGCCTTGGCTAACTTTAAGATGTGTTTCCCAACATAAATAGGTGCTTCATTAAGCAAAAAACACGATAAATCATCATAAAAGCCAAGAAAACCAACAAAAAGGCAACTACCCATCAGAGTAAAAATCTCTCCCCCAGGCACCACACAGGCATGCCATTGGGGTATATTATAGCTCAAACGAATGCTAAGAGTGTCTACTACATGCCTGAACCTTTACTTATAATAAAATATCACTACAAACTGCTCAGAGTCTGAATTGACCAGTTTTTGTGCTCGACCAGTAAAATCGAGCACACATTTTACTTGACTAGTCTCGACATCGTCTCGACTGTACTTAACTGTACTTAAGTGTACTCGACTAGGTCTCGGCTTTACTTAATTAGTCTGATTCAGTACTTGATGATCTTTGTGTAGTCTGAAATGGTCTTGACCAAGGCTCAACCTGTCTCGACCTGTCTCGACAAGTCTTGACCTTCAAATTTAGTTTTGACTGGTGTAAATCAGCCCATCTAACTAAATTAAATATTGATCTTACAAAATTCAAGCTTATAAGGTAGTTTGATTTATTGCTGTCAAATGAAAGAATTTAATTTTACAATAGGTAAAAATAAAAATTATTATATAAATTCAGATAGGCATCTTTAATTTTTTTTATAACTTTTTCAAATCAACTTGGATTTTCATTAAACTATGCAGCTATTTCAGATATATATCAAGCTTACTGAATCCCATGTAATTTAGTTTTTTGTTGTATTGCTATAAAATTTAAAAATTAAATTAATCCAGGTAAAAAAAATAGAACACTTTAATTTTTTTCACAACTTTTTCAATTCAACTTGGATGTTCATCAAACTCTACAACTATCTTTGCCATATATTGATCTTACTGATTCATAGGTTTTTATTTAGTTTTGTGTACTTCTGTCAAATTTAAGAATTTAATTGATCTAGGTCAAAAAGCTACGGTATTAGAAATATATCTTTCCTGATATATTAAATGATATTAAATTTTTGTTTTAACAACAAAAAAGTGTCTTTTTTAAGACTTCATAATTTTTTTCAAATCAGCTTAAACCAAATAAACACCTTTTTTTTGTTAAAACAAAAATTTAATATCATGAACTTTCATAACAATCCTTTTAAAAAAAGAAATGTGTTTCAAAGTTACAGTAAAACTTTATTTAAATCAAATCTTAAAATATTATTTTGGTCAAATTTAATGACATGGCACTATACATGGTTTAATTACATCAGTACATGTGAGTTTTACAGGTAAAAAGAAAGCCCTTCTTTTCTTAAACTCGTGTATTACTTATCTAGTAAATTAAAAAAGCCTTGCGATTTAGATTTAACAGGATGTTGCAACTTTGATTAATGTTATTTAGAATTTAAAACACTGGTAGATGTGATCTTTTTAATAAGTTTGCCCCAAGCAAAAGGTATTGCTTTTTAAATCACCACAAATCAGAAAAACTATTTTAATAATTTCTTTAATGTTTCATCATTATTTGATATATTTATATAATATATATTAAAAGGAATAAATTATTAAATAATTATATATACTTTTTCCCAAATAATGAGGAAAGATGTATTTCTAATATCGCAGCTTTTTTACCTAGATTAATTAAATTTGACAGAAATACACAAAACTGAATAACAACCTATGATTCAGTAAGATCAATATATTGCAAAGATAGTTGTAGAGTTTGATGAAAATCCAAGTTGATTTCAAAAAGTTATTAAAAAAATTAAAGTGTACTATCTCTATTTTGACCGAATTGCAAATCCTAGCTTTTTTTTTACCAAGATAACTTTAATTCTTAAATTTTACAGCAATACAACCAATAACTAATTGATACAGGATTCAGTAAGCTTAATATATATGTAAGATAGCTGCATAGTTTGATGAACATCCAAGTTGATTTGAAAAAGTTATTAAAAAAATTAAAGTGTATTATCTCTATTTTGTCCGAACTGCAAATTCTATTTTTTTTTACCTAGATTAATATAATTCTTGATTTTGACAGCAAGACAAAAACAAAATGACCAGGGATTTAGTAAGCTTAATATATATCTAAGATAGCTACATAATTTGATGAAAATCCAAGTTGATTTGAAAAAGTTATTAAAAAAATTAAAGTGTACTATCTCTATTTTGACCGAATTGCAAATCCTAGCTTTTTTTTTACCAAGATAACTTTAATTCTTGAATTTGACAGCAATACAACAAAAAATAAAATGACCTGGGAATCAGTAAGCTTAATATATATCTAAATTAGCTACATGGTTTGATGAAAATCCAAGTTGATTTGAAAAAGTTATTAAAAAAATTAAAGTGTATTATCTCTATTTTGTCCGAACTGCAAATTCTATTTTTTTTTACCTAGATTAATTTAATTCTTGATTTTGACAGCAATACAAACAAAAAATGACTAGGGATTTAGTAAGCTTAATATATATCTAAGATAGTTACATAATTTGATGAAAATTCAAGTTGATTTGAAAAAGTTATTAAAAAAATTAAAGTGTACTATCTCTATTTTGACCGAATTGCAAATCCTAGCTTTTTTTACCAAGATAACTTTAATTGTTAAATTTTACAGCAATACAACAAATAACTAATTGATACAGGATTCAGTAAGCTTAATATATATGTAAGACAGCTGTATAGTTTGATGAACATCCAAGTTGATTTGAAAAAGTTATTAAAAAAATTAAAGTGTACGATCTCTATTTCATCCGAACTGCAAATTCTAGCTATTTTTACCTAGATTAATTTAATTCTTGAATTTGACAGCAATACAACAAAAAATAAAATGACCTGGGATTCAGTAAGCTTAATATATATGTAAGATAGCTGCATAGTTTGATGAACATCCAAGTTGATTTGAAAAAGTTATTAAAAAAATTCAAGTGTATTATCTCTATTTTGTCCGAACTGCAAATTCTATTTTTTTTTACCTAGATTAATATAATTCTTGATTTTGACAGCAAGACAAAAACAAAATGACCAGGGATTTAGTAAGCTTAATATATATCTAAGATAGCTACATAATTTGATGAAAATCCAAGTTGATTTGAAAAAGTTATTAAAAAAATTAAAGTGTACTATCTCTATTTTGACCGAATTGCAAATCCTAGCTTTTTTTTTACCAAGATAACTTTAATTCTTGAATTTGACAGCAATACAACAAAAAATAAAATGACCTGGGAATCAGTAAGCTTAATATATATCTAAATTAGCTACATGGTTTGATGAAAATCCAAGTTGATTTGAAAAAGTTATTATAAAAATTAAAGTGTATTATCTCTATTTTGTCCGAACTGCAAATTCTATTTTTTTTTACCTAGATTAATTTAATTCTTGATTTTGACAGCAATACAAAAAAAAAAATGACCAGGGATTTAGTAAGCTTAATATATATCTAAGATAGTTACATAATTTGATGAAAATCCAAGTTGATTTGAAAAAGTTATTAAAAAAATTAAAGTGTACTATCTCTATTTTGACCGAATTGCAAATCCTAGCTTTTTTTTACCAAGATAACTTTAATTGTTAAATTTTACAGCAATACAACAAATAACTAATTGATACAGGATTCAGTAAGCTTAATATATATGTAAGACAGCTGTATAGTTTGATGAACATCCAAGTTGATTTGAAAAAGTTATTAAAAAAATTAAAGTGTACGATCTCTATTTCATCCGAACTGCAAATTCTAGCTATTTTTACCTAGATTAATTTAATTCTTGAATTTGACAGCAATACAACAAAAAATAAAATGACCTGGGATTCAGTAAGCTTAATATATATGTAAGATAGCTACATAGTTTGATGGAAATCCAAGTTGATTTGAAAAAGTTATTAAAAAAATTAAAGTGTACTATCTCTATTTTGTCCGAACTGAAAATTTTCTATTTTTTTTTACCTAAATTAATTTAATTCTTGATTTTGACAGCAATACAAAAAAAAAAAAAAATGACCAGGGATTTAGTAAGCTTAATATATATCTAAGATAGCTACATAGTTTGATAAAAATCCAAGTTGATTTGAAAAAGTTATTAAAAAAATTAAAGTGTATTATCTCTATTTTGTCTGAACTGCAAATTCTATTTTTTTTTACCTAGATTAATATAATTCTTGATTTTGACAGCAAGACAAAAACAAAATGACCAGGGATTTAGTAAGCTTAATATATATCTAAGATAGCTACATAATTTGATGAAAATCCAAGTTGATTTGAAAAAGTTATTAAAAAAATTAAAGTGTACTATCTCTATTTTGACCGAATTGCAAATCCTAGCTTTTTTTTTACCAAGATAACTTTAATTCTTGAATTTGACAGCAATACAACAAAAAATAAAATGACCTAGGAATCAGTAAGCTTAATATATATCTAAATTAGCTACATGGTTTGATGAAAATCCAAGTTGATTTGAAAAAGTTATTAAAAAAATTAAAGTGTATTATCTCTATTTTGTCCGAACTGCAAATTCTATTTTTTTTTACCTAGATTAATTTAATTCTTGATTTTGACAGCAATACAAAAAAAAAATGACCAGGGATTTAGTAAGCTTAATATATATCTAAGATAGTTACATAATTTGATGAAAATCCAAGTTGATTTGAAAAAGTTATTAAAAAAATTAAAGTGTACTATCTCTATTTTGACCGAATTGCAAATCCTAGCTTTTTTTTACCAAGATAACTTTAATGGTTAAATTTTACAGCAATACAACAAATAACTAATTGATACAGGATTCAGTAAGCTTAATATATATGTAAGACAGCTGTATAGTTTGATGAACATCCAAGTTGATTTGAAAAAGTTATTAAAAAAATTAAAGTGTACGATCTCTATTTCATCCGAACTGCAAATTCTAGCTATTTTTACCTAGATTAATTTAATTCTTGAATTTGACAGCAATACAACAAAAAATAAAATGACCTGGGATTCAGTAAGCCTAATATATATGTAAGATAGCTACATAGTTTGATGGAAATCCAAGTTGATTTGAAAAAGTTATTAAAAAAATTAAAGTGTACTATCTCTATTTTGTCCGAACTGAAAATTCTATTTTTTTTTACCTAGATTAATTTAATTCTTGATTTTGACAGCAATACAAAAAAAAAAATAAAAATGACCAGGGATTTAGTAAGCTTAATATATATCTAAGATAGCTACATAGTTTGATAAAAATCCAAGTTGATTTGAAAAAGTTATTAAAAAAATTAAAGTGTATTATCTCTATTTTGTCCGAACTGCAAATTCTATTTTTTTTTACCTAGATTAATATAATTCTTGATTTTGACAGCAAGACAAAAACAAAATGACCAGGGATTTAGTAAGCTTAATATATATCTAAGATAGCTACATAATTTGATGAAAATCCAAGTTGATTTGAAAAAGTTATTAAAAAAATTAAAGTGTACTATCTCTATTTTGACCGAATTGCAAATCCTAGCTTTTTTTTTACCAAGATAACTTTAATTCTTGAATTTGACAGCAATACAACAAAAAATAAAATGACCTGGGAATCAGTAAGCTTAATATATATCTAAATTAGCTACATGGTTTGATGAAAATCCAAGTTGATTTGAAAAAGTTATTAAAAAAATTAAAGTGTATTATCTCTATTTTGTCCGAACTGCAAATTCTATTTTTTTTTACATAGATTAATTTAATTCTTGATTTTGACAGCAATACAAAAAAAAAAATGACCAGGGATTTAGTAAGCTTAATATATATTTAAGATAGTTACATAATTTGATGAAAATCCAAGTTGATTTGAAAAAGTTATTAAAAAAATTAAAGTGTACTATCTCTATTTTGACCGAATTGCAAATCCTAGCTTTTTTTTACCAAGATAACTTTAATTGTTAAATTTTACAGCAATACAACAAATAACTAATTGATACAGGATTCAGTAAGCTTAATATATATGTAAGACAGCTGTATAGTTTGATGAACATCCAAGTTGATTTGAAAAAGTTATTAAAAAAATTAAAGTGTACGATCTCTATTTTATCCGAACTGCAAATTCTAGCTATTTTTACCTAGATTAATTTAATTCTTGAATTTGACAGCAATACAACAAAAAATAAAATGACCTGGGATTCAGTAAGCTTAATATATATGTAAGATAGCTACATAGTTTGATGGAAATCCAAGTTGATTTGAAAAAGTTATTAAAAAAATTAAAGTGTACTATCTCTATTTTGTCCGAACTGAAAATTCTATTTTTTTTTACCTAGATTAATTTAATTCTTGATTTTGACAGCAATACAAAAAAAAAAAAATGACCAGGGATTTAGTAAGCTTAATATATATCTAAGATAGCTACATAGTTTGATGAAAATCCAAGTTGATTTGAAAAAAGTTATTAAAAAAATTAAAGTGTACTATCTCTATTTTGTCCGAATTGCAAATCCTAGCTTTTTTTACCAAGATTACTTTAATTCTTAAATTTTACAGCAATACAACAAAAAAGTAAATGACATGGGATTCAGTAAGCTTAATATATCTCTGAAATAGCTGCATAGTTTGATGAAAATCCAAGATGATTTGAAAAAGCTAAAAAAAAAAATAAAGATGCCTATCTGAATTTATATAATAATTTTTATTTTTACCTATTGTAAAATTAAATTCTTTCATTTGACAGCAATAAATCAAACTACCTAATAAGCTTGAATTTTGTAAGATCAATATTTAATTTAGTTAGATGGGCTGATTTTCACCAGTCAAAACTAAATTTGAAGGTCAAGACTAGTCGAGACAGGTCGAGACTAGTCAAGACAGGTCGAGACAGGTCGAGCCTTGGTCAAGACCATTTCAGACTACACAAAGATCATCAAGTACTGAATCAGACTAATTAAGTAAAGTCGAGACCTAGTCGAGTACACTTAAGTACAGTTAAGTACAGTCGAGACAATGTCGAGACTAGTCAAGTAAAATGTGTTCTCGATTTTACTGGTCGAGCACAAAAACTGGTCAATTCAGACTCTGAGCAGTTTGTAGTGTATGTCAATGTAAGCCAACAAAAATATTTAATCGAACCCTACCAACCAATTTTAATATTAAGACGCCAATATTGACCATACTTACCGCGGATCGTTTCACCCTAGGGACCAAACTGAGCATATTATTGGTCTATACAAGGTGTTGTTTTCATTGCAAAGGCCTTGGCTAACCTTAACATGTGTTTTTCAATATAAATCGGTGCTTCATTAAGCGGAAATCACGATAAAGCATCATAAAAGCCTAGAAAACCAAAATAAAGGCAACTACCCATAAGAGTGAAAATCTTCCCCCAGCACCGCCCAGGCATTCCATTGGAGTATATTCTAGCTCAAACTAATGCTTAGGGTGTCTACTACATGCCAGAATCTGTATTTATACTAAGATATGTGGACAGAGGCCAACAAAATGTTTAATCGACCCTTACCCCCAATTTGGACAGCCTGACGCCATTATTGGCAATATTTACCCCGGATCTTTTCACCCTAGGGACCAAACTGAGCATATTTTTGATCTATTCAAGGTGTCATTTTCATTTTAAAAGCCTTTGCTAACTTTAACATGTGTTTTTCAATATAAGTAGGTGCTTCATTAAGCGGAAAACACGATAAACCATCATAAAAGCTTAGAAAACCAACATAAAGGCAACTACCCATAAGAGTGAAAATCTTCCACAAGCACCGCCCAGGCATGCTGTTGGGTATATATTATAGCTCAAACTAATGCTAAGGGAGTCTTCTACATGCCAGAATCTTTATTTACACTAAAATATGTGGACGGAGGCCAACAAAATGTTTAATCGACCCTTGCCCTTATTTGGAAGGCCAGACGCCATTATTGACCATACTAACCCGGATCTTTTAACCCTAGGGACCAAACTGATCATATTATTGGTTTATACAAGGTGTCATTTTCATCAAAAAGTTCTTGGCTAACTTTAAGATGTGTTTTCCAACATAAATAGGTGCTTCATTAAGCGAAAAACACGATAAATCATCATAAAAGCCAAGAAAAGCAACATAAAGGCAACTACCCATCAGAGTAAAATTCTCCCCCAGCACCGCACAGGCATGCCATTGGGGTATATTATAGCTCAAACGAATGCTAAGAGTGTTTACTAAATTCCTGAACCTTTACTTATAAGAAAATATGTCAATGTAAGCCAACAAAAATATTTAATCGAACCCTACCAACCAATTTTAATATTAAGACGCCAATATTGACCATGCTTACCGCGGATCGTTTCACCCTAGGGACCAAATTGAGCATATTATTGGTCGTTTCAAAGTGTCATTTCCATCGTGAAGGCCTTGACTAACTTTCACATGTGTTTTCCAACATAAATAGGTGTTTCATTAAGCGGAAATCACGATAAAGCATCATAAAAGTCTAGAAAACCAACATAAAGGCAACTATCCATCAGAGTGAAAATCTCCCCCCAGCGCCGCCCAGGCATGCCATAGGGTTATATTCTAGCTCAAACTAATGCTTAGGGTGTCTACTACATGCCTGAATCTGTATTTATACTAAAATATCGGAACATAGGCCAACAAAATATTTAATCGACCCCTACCCTCAATTTTAATATCCAGACGCCAGTATTGACCATACCAACCCCATATCTTTTCGCCCTAGGGACCAAACTGAACATATTATTGGTCTATTCTAGGTGTCATTTTCATCGTCAAGGCCTTGGCTAACTTTAAGATGTGTTTCCAACAGAAATAGGTGCTTCCTTCACCGGAATACACATGAAACCATCATAAAAGCCTGGAAAAACCAACAAAAATGCAACTACACATAGAGTGTAAACCTTCCCTTAGCACCGCCCAGGCATGCCATTTGGGAATATTTTAGCTCAAACTAATGCTTAGGGTGTCTACTACATGCCCGAATCTGTATTTATACTAAAATATGTGCACATAGGCCAAAAAAATATTTAATCGGCCCCTACCCCCAATTTTAATATCCAGACGCCAATATTGACCATACCAACCAAGGATTTTTTCACCCTAGGGACTAAACTGAGCATATTATTGGTCTATACAAGGTGTCATTTTTATCGTTAAAGCCTTTGCTAATTATAACATGTGTTTCCAACATAAATAGGTGCTTCGTTTAGCCAAAAACACATTAAACCATCATAAAAGCCTAAAAAACAACATAAAGGCAACTACCCACAAGAGTTAAAATCTCCCCCCAGCACCGCTTAGGCAAGGCATAGGGGTATAGTATAGCTCAGACTAAAGCTTAGGGTGTCTACTACATACTCGAATCTTTACCTATACTCAAATATGTGACCGTAAGCCAAAAAAATATTTAATCGACCCTTACGCCAAATTTTGATAGCCAGACGCCAATATTGACCGTACCAACCCCGGAACTTTTCACCCTAGGGACCAAACTGAGCATATTATTGGTCTATTCAAGGTGTCATTTTCATCGTAAAGGCCTTGGCTAGCTTCATCATGTTTTTTTCAATATAAATAGGTGCTTCATTAAGCGGAAAACCCGATAAACCATCATAAAATCCTAGAAAACCAACATAGAGGCAACCACCCATAAGAGTTAAAATTTTCCTCCAGCACCGCCCAGGTGTGCCATCGGGGTATATTCTAGTTCAAACTAATGTTCAGGGTGTCTACTACATGCCTGAATCTTTCTTTATACTAAAAAATGTGGACATAGGCCAACAAAATGTTTAATCGACCCTTACCCCCAATTTTAAAATCCAGACGCAAATATTGACCATACCAACCCCGGATCTTTTCACCCTAGGGACCAAAGTGAGCATATTATTGGTCTATACAAGGTGTCATTTCCATCGTAAAGGCCTTGGCTAAATTTAACATGTGTTTTTCAATATTAATACGTGCTTCATTAAGCGGAAAACACGATAAACCATCATAAAAGCCTAGAAGACCAACGTAAAGGCAACTACCCATAAGAGTGAAAATCTTCCCCCAGCACCGCCCAGGCATGCCATTGGGGTATATTATAGCTCAAACTAATGCTAAGGGTGTCTACTACATGCCTAAATCTCTATTTATACTAAAATATGTGGACGTAGGCCAACAAAATATTTATTCGACCTTTACCCCCAATTTGGATAGCTTGACGCCAATATTGATCATACCAACCCAGGAATTTTTCACCC
The DNA here is from genome assembly GCA_037788925.1 of Mytilus galloprovincialis. Taxonomy (NCBI): domain Eukaryota; kingdom Metazoa; phylum Mollusca; class Bivalvia; order Mytilida; family Mytilidae; genus Mytilus; species Mytilus galloprovincialis. The sequence goes on from CM075336.1 coordinate 78,365,538, forward strand.
TAGGGACCAAACTGAGCATATTATTGGTCTATACAAGGTGTCATTTTCATCGTAAAGGCATTGACTATCTATAACATGTGTTTCCAAAATAAATAGGTGCTTCATTTAGCCGAAAACACATTAAACCATCATAAAAGCTTAGAAAACCAATATAAAGGCAACTACCGACAAGAGTTAATAAAATTAACGGTACCAATTTTCTTGCACCAGATGCGCATTTCGACAATATATGTCTCTTCAGTGATGCTCGTGGCCAAAATATTTGAAATCCAAAGCTTATATAAAAGATGAAGAGCTATAATCCAAAAGGTCCAAAAAGTATAGCCAAATCCGTGAAAGGAATCAGAGCTTTGCATGAGGGAGATACATTCCTTAATTTATAATAATTTTTATCATTTTGTAACAGTAAATTTTAATAACACAAAAAAATCCGTATTTTCATGCCAGTACCGAAGTAAAATCTCCCTCCAGCACCGCTTAGGTAAGGCATAGGGGAATAGTATAGTTCAGACTAAAGCTTAGGGTGTCTACTACATGGTTGAATCTTTACCTATACTCAAATATGTGACCGTAAGCCAAAAAAATATTTAATCGACCCTTACCCCCAATTTTGATAGCCAGACGCCAATATTGACCGTACCAACCCCGGATCTGTTCACCCTAGGGACCAAACAGAACATATTATTGGTCTATTCAAGGTGTCATTTTCATCGCAAAGGCCTTGGCTAACTTTCACATGTTTTTTTTTTTCAATATAAATAGGTGCTTCATTAAGCGGAAAACACGGTAAACCATCATAAAGGTCTAGAAAACCAACATAAAGGCAACTACCCATAAGAGTGAAAATCTTCCCCCAGCGCCGCCCAGGCATGCCATTGGAGTATATTCTAGCTCAAACTAATGCTTAGGGTGTCTACTACATGCCTGAATCTGTATTTATACTAAAATATGGGAACATAGGCCAACCAAATGTTTAATCGACCCGTATCCCCAATTTTAAAATCCAGACTCCAGTATTGACCATACCAACCCCGGATCTTTTCACCCTAGGGACCAAACTGACTATATTATTGGTCTTTACAAGGTGTCATTTCCATCGTAAAGGCCTTGGCTAACTTTAACATGTGTTTTTCAATATAAATAGGTGCTTTATTAAGCGGAAAACACGATAAACCATCATAAAAGCCTAGAAGACCAACATAAAGGCAACTACCCATAAGAGTGAAAATCTTCCCCCAGCACCGCCCAGGCATGCCATTGGGGTATATTATAGCTCAAACTAATGCTAAGGGTGTCTACTACATGCCTAAATCTCTATTTATACTAAAATATGTGGACGTAGGCCAACAAAATATTTATTCGACCTTTACCCCCAATTTGGATAGCTTGACGCCAATATTGATCATACCAACCCAGGAATTTTTCACCCTAGGTACCAAACTGAGCATATTATTGGTCTATACAAGGTGTCATTTTCATCGTAAAGGCCTTGACTATCTATAACATGTGTTTCCAAAATAAATAGGTGCTTCATTTAGCCGAAAACACATTAAACCATCATAAAAGCTTAGAAAACCAACATAAAGGCAACTACCGACAAGAGTTAAAATCTCCCTCCAGCACCGCTTAGGTAAGGCATAGGGGAATAGTATAGTTCAGACTAAAGCTTAGGGTGTCTACTACATGGTTGAATCTTTACCTATACTCAAATATGTGACCGTAAGCCAAAAAAATATTTAATCGACCCTTACCCCCAATTTTGATAGCCAGACGCCAATATTGACCGTACCAACCCCGGATCTTTTCACCCTAGGGACCAAACAGAACATATTATTGGTCTATTCAAGGTGTCATTTTCATCGCAAAGGCCTTGGCTAACTTTCACATGTTTTTTTTTTTCAATATAAATAGGTGCTTCATTAAGCGGAAAACACGGTAAACCATCATAAAGGTCTAGAAAACCAACATAAAGGCAACTACCCATAAGAGTGAAAATCTTCCCCCAGCGCCGCCCAGGCATGCCATTGGAGTATATTCTAGCTCAAACTAATGCTTAGGGTGTCTACTACATGCCTGAATCTGTATTTATACTAAAATATGGGAACATAGGCCAACCAAATGTTTAATCGACCCGTATCCCCAATTTTAAAATCCAGACTCCAGTATTGACCATACCAACCCCGGATCTTTTCACCCTAGGGACCAAACTGACTATATTATTGGTCTTTACAAGGTGTCATTTCCATCGTAAAGGCCTTGGCTAACTTTAACATGTGTTTTTCAATATAAATAGGTGCTTTATTAAGCGGAAAACACGATAAACCATCATAAAAGCCTAGAAGACCAACATAAAGGCAACTACCCATAAGAGTGAAAATCTTCCCCAAGCACCGCCCAGGCATGCCATTGGGGTATATTATAGCTCAAACTAATGCTAAGGGTGTCTACTACATGCCTAAATCTCTATTTATACTAAAATATGTGGACGTAGGCCAACAAAATATTTATTCGACCTTTACCCCCAATTTGGATAGCTTGACGCCAATATTGATCATACCAACCCAGGAATTTTTCACCCTAGGGACCAAACTGAGCATATTATTGGTCTATACAAGGTGTCATTTTCATCGTAAAGGCCTTGACTATCTATAACATGTGTTTCCAAAATAAATAGGTGCTTCATTTAGCCGAAAACACATTAAACCATCATAAAAGCTTAGAAAACCAACATAAAGGCAACTACCGACAAGAGTTAAAATCTCCCTCCAGCACCGCTTAGGTAAGGCATAGGGGAATAGTATAGTTCAGACTAAAGCTTAGGGTGTCTACTACATGGTTGAATCTTTACCTATACTCAAATATGTGACCGTAAGCCAAAAAAATATTTAATCGACCCTTACCCCCAATTTTGATAGCCAGACGCCAATATTGACCGTACCAACCCCGGATCTTTTCACCCTAGGGACCAAACAGAACATATTATTGGTCTATTCAAGGTGTCATTTTCATCGCAAAGGCCTTGGCTAACTTTCACATGTTTTTTTTTTCAATATAAATAGGTGCTTCATTAAGCGGAAAACACGGTAAACCATCATAAAGGTCTAGAAAACCAACATAAAGGCAACTACCCATAAGAGTGAAAATCTTCCCCCAGCGCCGCCCAGGCATGCCATTGGAGTATATTCTAGCTCAAACTAATGCTTAGGGTGTCTACTACATGCCTGAATCTGTATTTATACTAAAATATGGGAACATAGGCCAACCAAATGTTTAATCGACCCGTATCCCCAATTTTAAAATCCAGACTCCAGTATTAACCATACCAACCCCGGATATGTCTAATACATACTCGAATCTTTACCTATACTCAAATATGTGACCGTAAGCCAAAAAAATATTTAATCGACCCTTACGCCAAATTTTGATAGCCAGACGCCAATATTGACCGTACCAACCCCGGAACTTTTCACCCTAGGGACCAAACTGAGCATATTATTGGTCTATTCAAGGTGTCATTTTCATCGTAAAGGCCTTGGCTAGCTTCATCATGTTTTTTTCAATATAAATAGGTGCTTCATTAAGCGGAAAACCCGATAAACCATCATAAAATCCTAGAAAACCAACATAGAGGCAACCACCCATAAGAGTTAAAATTTTCCTCCAGCACCGCCCAGGTGTGCCATTGGGGTATATTCTAGTTCAAACTAATGTTCAGGGTGTCTACTACATGCCTGAATCTTTCTTTATACTAAAAAATGTGGACATAGGCCAACAAAATGTTTAATCGACCCTTACCCCCAATTTTAAAATCCAGACGCAAATATTGACCATACCAACCCCGGATCTTTTCACCCTAGGGACCAAAGTGAGCATATTATTGGTCTATACAAGGTGTCATTTCCATCGTAAAGGCCTTGGCTAAATTTAACATGTGTTTTTCAATATTAATACGTGCTTCATTAAGCGGAAAACACGATAAACCATCATAAATGCCTAGAAGACCAACGTAAAGGCAACTACCCATAAGAGTGAAAATCTTCCCCCAGCACCGCCCAGGCATGCCATTGGGGTATATTATAGCTCAAACTAATGCTAAGGGTGTCTACTACATGCCTAAATCTCTATTTATACTAAAATATGTGGACGTAGGCCAACAAAATATTTATTCGACCTTTACCCCCAATTTGGATAGCTTGACGCCAATATTGATCATACCAACCCAGGAATTTTTCACCCTAGGGACCAAACTGAGCATATTATTGGTCTATACAAGGTGTCATTTTCATCGTAAAGGCCTTGACTATCTATAACATGTGTTTCCAAAATAAATAGGTGCTTCATTTAGCCGAAAACACATTAAACCATCATAAAAGCTTAGAAAACCAACATAAAGGCAACTACCGACAAGAGTTAAAATCTCCCTCCAGCACCGCTTAGGTAAGGCATAGGGGAATAGTATAGTTCAGACTAAAGCTTAGGGTGTCTACTACATGGTTGAATCTTTACCTATACTCAAATATGTGACCGTAAGCCAAAAAAATATTTAATCGACCCTTACTCCCAATTTTGATAGCCAGACGCCAATATTGACCGTACCAACCCCGGATCTTTTCACCCTAGGGACCAAACAGAACATATTATTGGTCTATTCAAGGTGTCATTTTCATCGCAAAGGCCTTGGCTAACTTTCACATGTTTTTTTTTTTTCAATATAAATAGGTGCTTCATTAAGCGGAAAACACGGTAAACCATCATAAAGGTCTAGAAAACCAACATAAAGGCAACTACCCATAAGAGTGAAAATCTTCCCCCAGCGCCGCCCAGGCATGCCATTGGAGTATATTCTAGCTCAAACTAATGCTTAGGGTGTCTACTACATGCCTGAATCTGTATTTATACTAAAATATGGGAACATAGGCCAACCAAATGTTTAATCGACCCGTATCCCCAATTTTAAAATCCAGACTCCAGTATTGACCATACCAACCCCGGATCTTTTCACCCTAGGGACCAAACTGACTATATTATTGGTCTTTACAAGGTGTCATTTCCATCGTAAAGGCCTTGGCTAACTTTAACATGTGTTTTTCAATATAAATACGTGCTTTATTAAGCGGAAAACACGATAAACCATCATAAAAGCCTAGAAGACCAACATAAAGGCAACTACCCATAAAGTTAGCCGAGGCCTTTACGATGAAAATGACACCTTGTATAGACCAATAATATGCTCAGTTTGGTCCCTAGGGCGAAACGATGTTGGATTATCATCGTCTTACACAGATACTATATTGTAAGTAGAAAGTAGAATTGCATATTTTTAGATTATTCTATTTTTAGAACAACCGATACATTTCTTAATTACGTATAAGTCAGCATTTCACCAAAGTAGGCACGGGGTTTAAGTATGCATTTCCCTGCATACATAAACTTTAATGATATATTTTTCTATGAAAAAAACTTATTTGTTCATTGAATTATGGTATTATCCTTAAAGGCTTTTACATTATCTTTCAGATGCACCAAAAATTAGCTCAATTGCGTTAATTTTTGTGAAATGCCGACACTTTGAAATTTTAAGACGTATATATGATGACCTATGCTTGCTTCAAACATCTAGATTAAGAGTGCACGGTCTTTAATCATTTATATTATATCTCAATTAAACTTTTTTTTTTAAATCTGGCATCAAGAGGGTTAACATTATAGTAAAGTTCCATCATAATTTGTCCATACAATTCCGAGAAATAGTCTGGACAAAAACGTGTTCAATAATAAAAATTAAAAAAAGAATCGTACAATAACAATTTTTTCCGTCAGGGTGACATAAAAAAATAAAAAGAAACGTTGAATAACAATACGTCACCTGTTGGGGTGCAATAATAAAAGTTATTATATCTTTATTTAATTTCAATTTTTAAAACAATTAAATCGGCAAAGGGTTTGCAAATATGTCCCAATTAATGTGGATTTACATGGGAAGTATATTGTTACAGCCATTATTATGTATATCATAAGTATAGATTTTTTGTATACAAAGTGAAAGAAACACGTCATATTAGAATTAGTAATATATTTTTGTACATATCGATTTTAGTAAAATGGTAGAACAGTTTTGGAATGAGAACTCACTTTTGTCCTATGAGTGTACAAAATTAAAAATCATTTTACAGCGTAATAAGCGAGAAAAAGGGACAATCTTTTTGAGAAAAGCTATTACTTGTACCGAAATTTTGCAGTTTTTAGCTATTATCTTAGATATTATTATATCTAATACTATAAACTATGATTTTAACCTTATTTTACATGATTTCCAAAGCATCAGTCAATACAGGTGAGAGACACAGGCTCTTTAGAGCTTCTAGCTGTTTATGTTGTACAAAACTAAGCTTATACTGTTATTGACCAACCGACAGACACTATAACTATTAAATGAAAATAAATATAATAACTTAAATGATATAGATAAATTAAAACATATGCTCAATCCTGAAACAAAACAGGACACTTGCAAATTAGGCTCCTTCTTAAAAAAGTCACTAAGACCGAGGTCAGGGAGTCCTTGATATAATTTGAATCTCTTATATATATATATATTGATTTAAAGAAAGACAAGGAGTATAGTTCAAAGTGTCTACATTGTTTATTTTCATTGTTTTATATATGTAAATTGTATATTATGTATCATGTTTTAAGCCATTGGCCCATATGGGTGTAAAGTGCTTTTCAATAAAGAATTAAAAAAATAACAAAAGTATGCTCTCCAAAAAAGCGAAAATAACCCCCACCCCAAAAAAATAAAATAAACAGCTATATGGTATCTTTTGATTGTAAAAAGTTTGGTAAAAATTCAGGATAGATTTTGAATCAAATAAATGTTTTAAAAACTTTTAACTGAAGACTGTATGTAATGCTAACTGGAAGAAAAACTAAGTCAATTTATAAGTAAAATACAGCAAACCAGGAACAAAAATGTTCTGCTAGGTAATAGCTACGGATCATAAACAAGCTTTTGGCCAAGTCCGGTATAATTACAAGATAGTTTTAGAAAATTATTAAAAGTTTAAAGACTTTAAACGCAGAGTGAATGTTATGTTTCCTAGGAGATAAACTAAGTCGATTTATAAGAAAAAAAATACGGAAAAAATGAAAAAATTTTACAAAATTTTATTCTTGATATTTTTATGATCCTAAACAGGTGAGTGAATGAAATGCTTCGTGGCAGAAAAATATATGTTCACTTTAGTTAAATATGAAAAAAACAGGATATTTTTTTTTCAAATTTACTCCTAGATACTATCTTATGGTCATTAACAAGTTTCTGTCCCAGTTTGGCAGAAATTCAGGACAGTTTAAGAAAGTCATTATAATTTAAAAAACCTTAACCACATGGTCAGTAGTTCTGGATGACAACGTCAGAATGTAGGCACCCTATGTCTCTTTTTTAGCTCACCTAAAGGGCCAAGTGAGCTTTTCCCATCACTTGGCGTCCGTCGTCCGTCGTTGTCGTCGTCCGTCGTCGTTAACTTTTACAAAAATCTTCTCCTCTGAAACAACTGGGCCGAATTAAACCAAACTTGACCACAATCATCATTGGGGTATCTAGTTTAAAATATGATAAAACACCCTAGTCTGGCATTTGTGACATCCTAGTCATACACAATCAACTTGATAATCCATAAAGACATCATATCTTTGTAATAACTGTTCTATTGTATCTATCACACCTTCATTTATAATGTCTTCATCTAACACCCCAGTCATGCCCTAATAGCACCCTAGTAAGGCATTTGGGACATCCCAGTCATATACAATCAACCATTTAATACATACAGACATCATATCTTTGTAATAATTGTTCTATTGTATCTATCACACCTTCATTTATGATGTCTTCATCTAACACCCCAGTCATCCCTTACAACACCCTAATCAGGCATTTGGGACATCCCAGTCGTACACAATCAACCATATAAAACATTCAGACAATCATATCTTTGTAATAATTGTTCTATTGTATCTATCACACCTTCATTTATAATGTCTTCATCTAACACCCCAGTCATACCCTTGTAACACCCTAATCAGGCATTTGGGACATCCAAGTCATAGACAATCAACTATATAATACATACAGACATCATATCGTTGTAATAATTGTTCTTTTGTATCTATCACACATTTTTTTTTATAATGTCCTATCTAACATCCCACTCATGCCCTTTTTACACCCTAGTCAGGCATTTGTGACTTCTAGTCGTACACAATCAACTATATAATACATACAGACATCATATCTTTGTAATAATTGTTCTATTGTATCGATCACACCTTCATTTATAATGTCTTCATCTAACACCCCAGTCATGCCCTCATAGCACCCTAGTCAGGCATTTAGGACATCCCAGTCATACACAATCAACTATATAATACATATAGACATCATATCTTTGTAATAATTGTTCTATTGTATCTATCAAACATTTTTTTTATAATGTCCTATCTAACACCCCACTCATGCCCTTTTAACACCCTAGTCAGGCATTTGTGAATCCTAGTCGTACACAATCAACTATATAATACATACAGACATCATATCTTTGTAATAATTGTTCTATTGTATCTATCACACCTTCATTGATAATGTCTTCATCTAACACCCCAGTCATGCCCTTGTTACACCCTAATCAGGCATTTGGGACATCCCAGTCATACACAATCAACTATATAATACATACAGACATCATATCTTTGTAATAATTGTTCTATTGTATCTATCACACCTTCATTTATAATGTCTTCATCTTACACCCCAGTCATGCCCTTGTAACACCCTAATCAGGCATTTGGGATATCCCACTCATACACAATCAACTATATAATACATACAGACATCATATCTTTGTAAAATTGTTCTATTGTATCGATCACACCTTCATTGATAATGTCTTCAACTAACACCCCAGTCATGCCCTCATAGCACCCTAGTCAGGCATTTGGGACATCCCAGTCATACACAATCAACTATATAATACATACAGACATCATATCTTTGTAATACTTGTTCTATTGTATCTATCACACAGTTTTTTTATAATGTCCTATCTAACACCCCATTCATGCCCTTTTAACACCCTAGTCAGGCATTTGTGACTCCTAGTCGTACACATTCAACTATATAATACATACAGACATCATATCTTTGTATTAATTGTTCTATTGTATCGATCACACCTTCATTTATAATGTCTTCATCTAACACCCCAGTCATGCCCTCATAGCACCCTAGTCAGGCATTTGGGACATCCCAGTCATACACAATCAACTATATAATACATACAGACATCATATCTTTGTAATAATTGTTCTATTGTATCTATCACACCTCCTTTTATAATGTATTCATATAACACCCCAGTCATGCCCTTGTAACACCCTAGTCAGGAATTTGTGACATCCTAGTCGTACACAATCAACTATATAATACATTCAGACATCATACCTTTGTAATAATTGTTCTATTGTATCTATCACACCTTCATTTATAATGTCTTCATCTAACACCCCAGTCATGCCCTTGTAACACCCTAATCAGGCATTTGGGACATCCCAGTCATACACAATCAACTATATAATACATACAGACATCATATCTTTGTAATAATTGTTCTATTGTATCTATCACACCTTCATTTATAATGTCTTCATCTAACACCCTAGGCATGCCCTTGTAACACCCTAATCAGGCATTTGGGACATCTCAGTCATACACAACCAACTATATAATACATACAGACATCATATCTTTGTAATAATTGTTCTATTGTATCTATCACACATTTTTTTTATAATGTCCTATCTAACACCCCACTCATGCCCTTTTAACACCCTAGTCAGGCATTTGTGACTCTTAGTCGTATACAATCAACTATATAATACATACAGACATCATATCTTTGTAATCATTGTTCTATTGTATCTATCACACCTTCATTTATAATGTCTTCATCTAACACCCCAGTCATGCCCTCATAGCACCCTAGTCAGGCATTTGGGACATCCAAGTCATACACAATCATATATATAATACATACAGACATCATATATTTGTAATAATTGTTCTATTGTATCAATCCCACATTCTTTTATAATGTCTTCATATAACACCCCAGTCATGCCTTTGTAACACCCTAGTCAGCCATTTGTGACATCCTAGTCGTACACAATCAACTATATAATACATTCAGACATCATACCTTTGTAATAATTGTTCTATTGTATCTATCACACCTTCATTTATAATGTCTTAATTTAACAACCCAGTCATGCCCTTGTAACACCCTAATCAGGCATTTGTGACATCCCAGTCATACACAATCAACTATATAATACATTCAGACATCATATCTTTGTAATAATTGTTCTATTGTATCTATCACACCTTCATTTATAATGTCTTCATCTAACACCCTAGTCATGCCCTTGTAACACCCTAATCAGGCATTTGGGACATCTCAGTCATACACAACCAACTATATAATACATACAGACATCCTATCCTTGTAATAGTTGTTCTATTGTATCTATCACACATTTTTTTATAATGTCCTATCTAACACCCCACTCATGCCCTTTTAACACCCTAGTCAGGCATTTGTGACTCTTAGTCGTATACAATCAACTATATAATACATACAGACATCATATCTATGTAATCATTGTTCTATTGTATCGATCACACCTCCATTTATAATGTCTTCATCTAACACCCCAGTCATGCCCTCATAGCACCCTAGTCAGGTATTTGGGACATCCCAGTCATACACAATCAACTATATAATACATACAGACATCATATCTTTGTAATAATTGTTCTATTGTATCAATCCCACATTCTTTTATAATGTCTTCATATAACACCCCAGTCATGCCTTTGTAACACCCTAGTCAGGAATTTGTGACATCCTAGTCGTACACAATCAACTATATAATACATTCAGACATCATACCTTTGTAATAATTGTTCTATCGTATCTATCACACATTCATTTATAATGTCTTCATCTAACACCCCAGTCATGCCCTTGTAACTCCTTAATCAGGCATTTGGGACATCCCAGTCATACACAATCAACTATATAATACATACAGACATCATATCTTTGTAATAATTGTTCTATTGTATCTATCACACATTCATTTATAATGTCTTCATCTAGCACCCCAGTCATGCCCTTGTAACACCCTAATCAGGCATTTGGGACATCCCAGTCAAACACAATCAACTATATAATACATACAGACATCATATCTTTGTAATAATTGTTCTATTGTATCTATCACACCTTCATTTATAATGTCTTCATCTAACACCCCAGTCATGCCCTCATAGCACCCTAATGAGGCATTTGGGACATCCCAGTCATACACAATCAACTATATAATACATACAGACATCCTATCCTTGTAATAGTTGTTCTATTGTATCTATCACACATTTTTTTATAATGTCCTATCTAACACCCCACTCATTCCCTTTTAACACCCTAGTCAGGCATTTGTGACTCTTAGTCGTATACAATCAACTATATAATACATACAGACATCATATCTTTGTAATCATTGTTCTATTGTATCGATCACACCTTCATTTATAATATCTTCATCTAACACCCCAGTCATGCCCTCATAGCACCCTAGTCAGGCATTTGGGACATCCCAGTCATACACAATCAACTATATAATACATACAGACATCATATATTTGTAATAATTGTTCTATTGTATCAATCCCACATTCTTTTATAATGTCTTCATATAACACCCCAGTCATGCCCTTGTAACACCCTAGTCAGGAATTTGTGACATCCTAGTCGTACACAATCAACTATATAATACATACAGACATCATATCTTTGTAATAATTGTTCTATTGTATCTATCACACATTCATTTATAATGTCTTCATCTAGCACCCCAGTCATGCCCTTGTAACACCCTAATCAGGCATTTGGGACATCCCAGTCAAACACAATCAACTATATAATACATACAGACATCATATCTTTGTAATAATTGTTCTATTGTATCTATCACACCTTCATTTATAATGTCTTCATCTAACACCCCAGTCATGCCCTCATAGCACCCTAATGAGGCATTTGGGACATACCAGTCATACACAATCAACTATATATTACATACAGACATCATATCTTTGAAATAATTGTTCTATTGTATCTATCACACATTTTTTTTTATAATGTCCTATCTAACACCCCACTCATGCCCTTTTAACACCCTAGTCAGGCATTTGTGACTCCTAGTCGCACACAATCAACTATATAATACATACAGACATCATATCTTTGTAATAATTGTTCTATTGTATCCATCACACCTTCATTTATAATGTCTTCATGTAACACCCCAGTCATGCCCTTGTAACACCCTAGTCAGGCATTTGGGACATCACAGTCATACAGAAGCAACTATATAATACATTCAGACATCATATCTTTGTAATCATTGTTCTATTGTATCTATCACACATTTTTTTTATAATGTCCTATCTAACACCCCACTCATGCCCTTTTAACACCCTAGTCAGGCATTTGTGACTCTTAGTCGTATACAATCAACTATATAATACATACAGACATCATATCTATGTAATCATTGTTCTATTGTATCGATCACACCTCCATTTATAATGTCTTCATCTAACACCCCAGTCATGCCCTCATAGCACCCTAGTCAGGTATTTGGGACATCCCAGTCATACACAATCAACTATATAATACATACAGACATCATATCTTTGTAATAATTGTTCTATTGTATCAATCCCACATTCTTTTATAATGTCTTCATATAACACCCCAGTCATGCCTTTGTAACACCCTAGTCAGGAATTTGTGACATCCTAGTCGTACACAATCAACTATATAATACATTCAGACATCATACCTTTGTAATAATTGTTCTATCGTATCTATCACACATTTATTTATAATGTCTTCATCTAACACCCCAGTCATGCCCTTGTAACTCCTTAATCAGGCATTTGGGACATCCCAGTCATACACAATCAACTATATAATACATACAGACATCATATCTTTGTAATAATTGTTCTATTGTATCTATCACACATTCATTTATAATGTCTTCATCTAGCACCCCAGTCATGCCCTTGTAACACCCTAATCAGGCATTTGGGACATCCCAGTCAAACACAATCAACTATATAATACATACAGACATCATATCTTTGTAATAATTGTTCTATTGTATCTATCACACCTTCATTTATAATGTCTTCATCTAACACCCCAGTCATGCCCTCATAGCACCCTAATGAGGCATTTGGGACATCCCAGTCATACACAATCAACTATATAATACATACAGACATCCTATCCTTGTAATAGTTGTTCTATTGTATCTATCACACATTTTTTTATAATGTCCTATCTAACACCCCACTCATTCCCTTTTAACACCCTAGTCAGGCATTTGTGACTCTTAGTCGTATACAATCAACTATATAATACATACAGACATCATATCTTTGTAATAATTGTTCTATTGTATCGATCACACCTTCATTTATAATATCTTCATCTAACACCCCAGTCATGCCCTCATAGCACCCTAGTCAGGCATTTGGGACATCCCAGTCATACACAATCAACTATATAATACATACAGACATCATATCTTTGTAATAATTGTTCTATTGTATCAATCCCACATTCTTTTATAATGTCTTCATATAACACCCCAGTCATGCCCTTGTAACACCCTAGTCAGGAATTTGTGACATCCTAGTCGTACACAATCAACTATATAATACATACAGACATCATATCTTTGTAATAATTGTTCTATTGTATCTATCACACATTCATTTATAATGTCTTCATCTAGCACCCCAGTCATGCCCTTGTAACACCCTAATCAGGCATTTGGGACATCCCAGTCAAACACAATCAACTATATAATACAAACAGACATCATATCTTTGTAATAATTGTTCTATTGTATCTATCACACCTTCATTTATAATGTCTTCATCTAACACCCCAGTCATGCCCTCATAGCACCCTAATGAGGCATTTGGGACATACCAGTCATACACAATCAACTATATATTACATACAGACATCATATCTTTGAAATAATTGTTCTATTGTATCTATCATACATTTTTTTTATAATGTCCTATCTAACACCCCACTCATGCCCTTTTAACACCCTAGTCAGGCATTTGTGACTCCTAGTCGCACACAATCAACTATATAATACATACAGACATCATATCTTTGTAATAATTGTTCTATTGTATCCATCACACCTTCATTTATAATGTCTTCATGTAACACCCCAGTCATGCCCTTGTAACACCCTAATCAGGCATTTGGGACATCACAGTCATACAGAAGCAACTATATAATACATTCAGACATCATATCTTTGTAATCATTGTTCTATTGTATCGATCACACCTTCATTGATAATGTCTTAAACTAACACCCCAGTCATGCCCTCATAGCACCCTAATCAGGCATTTGGGACATCCCAGTCATACACAATCAACTATATAATACATACAGACATCATATATTTGTAATAATTGTTCTATTGTATCTATCACACATTTTTTTTATAATGTCCTATCTAACACCCCACTCATGCCCTTTTAACACCCTAGTCAGGCATTTGTGACTCCTAGTCGTACACAATCGACTATATAATACATACAGACATCATATCTTTGTAATAATTGTTCTATTGTATCGATCACACCTTCATTAATAATGTCTTCATCTAACACCCCAGTCATGCCCTCATAGCACACTAGTCAGGCATTTGGGACATCCCAGTCATACACAATCAACTATATAATACATACAGACATCTAATCTTTGCAATCATTGTTCTATTGTATCGATCACACCTTCATTTATAATGTCTTCATCTAACACCCCAGTCATGCCCTCATAGCACCTTAGTCAGGAATTTGGGACATCCTAGTCATACACAATCAACTATATAATACATACAGACATCATATCTTTGAAATAATTGTTCTATTGTATCTATCACACATTTTTTTTATAATGTCCTATCTAACACCCCACTCATGCCCTTTTAACACCCTAGTCAGGCATTTGTGACTCTTAGTCGCACACAATCAACTATATAATACATACAGACATCATATCTTTGTAATAATTGTTCTATTGTACCGATAACACCTTCATTAATAATGTCCTATCAAACACCCCACTCATGCCCTATTAACACCCTAGTCAGGCATTTGTGACTCCTAGTCGTACAAAATCAACTATATAATACATACAGACATCATATCTTTGTAATAATTGTTCTATTGTATCCATCACACCTTCATTTATAATGTCTTCATGTAACACCCCAGTCATGCCCTTGTAACACCCTAATCAGGCATTTGGGACATCCCAGTCATACAGAAGCAACTATATAATACATTCAGACATCATATCTTTGTAATAATTGTTCTATTGTATCTATCACACATTTTTTTTATAATGTCCTATCTAACACCTCACTCATGCCCTTTTAACACCCTAGTCAGGCATTTTGGACATCCCAGTCATAAACAATCAACTATATAATACATACAGAAATCATATCTTTGTAATCATTGTTCTATTGTATCAATCACACCTTCATTTATAATGTCTTCATTTAACACCACAGTCATGCCCTCATAGCACCCTAGTCAGGCATTTGGGACTTCGTAGTCATACACAATCAACTATATAATACATACAGACATCATATCTTTGTAATAATTGTTCTATTGTATCTATCCCACATTCTTTTATAATGTCTTCATATAACACCTCAGTCATGCCCTTGTAACACCCTAGTCAGGAATTTGTGACATCCTAGTCGTACACAATCAACTATATAATACATTCAGACATCATATCTTTGTAATTATTGTTCTATTGTATCTATCACACCTTCATTTATAATGTCTTCATCTAACACCCCAGTCATGCCTTTGTAACACCCTAATCAGGCATTTGGGACATCCCAGTCATACACAATCAACTATATAATACATTCAGACATCATATCTTTGTAATAATTGTTCTATTGTATCTATCACACATTCATTTATAATGTCTTCATCTAACACCCCAGTCATGCCCTCATAGCACCCTAGTCAGGCATATTGGACATCACAGTCATACACAATCAACTATATATTACATACAGACATCTAATCTTTGTAATCATTGTTCTATTGTATCGATTACACCTTCATTTATAATGTTTTCATCTAACACCCCAGTCATGCCCTAATAGCACCCTAGTCAGGCATTTGGGACATCCCAGTCATTCACAATCAACTATATAATACATACAGACATCATATCTTTGTAATAATTGTTTTATTGTATCTATCCCACATTCTTTTATAATGTCTTCATATAACACCCCAGTCATGCCCTCATAACACCCTAGTCAGGAATTTGTGACATCCTAGTCGTACACAATCAACTATATAATACATACAGACATCATATCTTTGTAATAATTGTTCTATTGTATCGATCACACTTTAATTTATAATGTTTTCATCTAACACCCCAGTCATGCCCTAATAGCACCCTAGTCAGGCATTTGGGACATCCCAGTCATACACAATCAACTATATAATACATACAGACATCATATCTTTGTAATAATTGTTCTATTGTATCTATCACACATACTTTTATAATGTCTTCATATAACACCCCAGTCATGCCCTTGTAACACCCTAATCTGTCATTTGGGACATCCCAGTCATACACAATCAACTATATAATACATACAGACATCATATATTTGTAATAATTGTTCTATTGTATTTATCACACATTCATTTATAATGTCTTCATCTAACACCCCAGTCATGCCCTCATAGCACCCTAGTCAGGCATTTGGGACATCCCAGTCATACACAATCAACTATATAATGCATACAGACATCATATCTTTATAATCATTGTTCTATTGTATCAATCACACCTTCATTTATAATTTCTTCATCTAACACCCCAGTCATGCCCTCATAGCACCCTAGTCAGCCATTTGGGACATCCCAGTCATACACAATCAACTATATAATACATACAGACATCATATCTTTGTAATAATTGTTCTATTGTATCTATCCCACATTCTTTTATAATGTCTTCATATAACACCCCAGTCATGCCCTTGTAACACCCTAGTCAGGAATTTGTGACATCCTAGTCGTACACAATCAACTATACAATACATTCAGACATCATATCTTTGTAATAATTGTTCTATTGTATCTATCACACCTTCATTTATAATGTCTTCATCTAACACCCCAGTCATGCCCTTGTAATACACCCTAATCAGGCATTTGGGACATCCCAGTCATACACAATCAACTATATAATACATTCAGACATCATATCTTTGTAATAATTGTTCTATTGTATCTATCACACATTCATTTATAATGTCTTCATCTAACACCCCAGTCATGCCCTCATAGCACCCTAGTCAGGCATATTGGACATCACAGTCATACACAATCAACTATATATTACATACAGACATCTAATCTTTGTAATAATTGTTCTATTGTATCGATCACACCTTCATGTATAATGTCTTCATCTAACACCCCAGTCATGCCATCATAGCACCCTAGGCAGGCATTTGGGACATTCCAGTCATACACAATCAACTATATAATACATACAGACATCATATCTTTGTAATAATTGTTCTATTGTATCTATCACACATACTTTTATAATGTCTTCATATAACACCCCAGTCATGCCCTTGTAACATCCTAATCTGTCATTTGGGACATCCCAGTCATACACAATCAACTATATAATACATACAGACATCATATATTTGTAATAATTGTTCTATTGTATCTATCACACATTCATTTATAATGTCTTCATCTAACACCCCAGTCATGCCCTCATAGCACCCTAGTCAGGCATTTGGGACATCCCAGTCATACACAATCAACTATATAATACATACAGACATCATATCTTTGTAATCATTGTTCTATTGTATCAATCACACCTTCATTTATAATGTCTTCATCTAACACCCCAGTCATGCCCTCATAGCACCCTAGTCAGGCATTTGGGACATCCCAGTCATACACAATCAACTATATAATACATACAGACATCATATCTTTGTAATAATTGTTCTATTGTATCTATCACACCTTCATTTATAATTTCTTCATCTAACACCCCAGTCATGCCCTTGTAACACCCTAATCAGGCATTTGGGACATCCCAGTCATACACAATCAACTATATAATATATTCAGACATCATATCTTTGTAATAATTGTTCTATTGTATCTATCACACATTCATTTATAATGTCTTCATATAACACCCCAGTCATGCCCTCATAGCACCCTAGTCAGGCATTTTGGACATCACAGTCATACACAATCAACTATGTATTACATACAGACATCTAATCTTTGTAATCTTTGTTCTATTGTATCGATCACACCTTCATTTATAATGTCTTCATCTAACACCCCAGTCATGCCATCATAGCACCCTAGTCAGGCATTTGGGACATCCCAGTCATACACAATCAACTATATAATACATACAGACATCATATCTTTGTAATAAATGTTCTATTGTATCTATCCCACATACTTTTATAATGTCTTCATATAACACCCCAGTCATGCCCTCATAACACCCTAGTCAGGAATTTGTGACATCCTAGTCGTACACAATCAACTATATAATACATTCAGACATCATATCTTTGTAATAATTGTTCTATTGTATCTATCACACCTTCATTGATAATGTCTTCATCTAACACCCCAGTCATGCCCTCATAGCACCCTAGTCAGGCATTTTGGACATCACAGTCATACACAATCAACTATATATTACATATAGACATATAATCTTTGTAATCATTGTTCTATTGTATCGATCTCACCTTCATTTATAATGTCTTCATTTAACACCCCAGTCATGCCCTAATAGCACCTTAGTCAGGCATTTGGGACATCCCAGTCATTCACAATCAACTATATAATACTTACAGACATCATATCTTTGTAATAATTGTTCTATTGTATCTATCCCACATTCTTTTATAATGTCTTCATATTGTCACGGCCAGGAACCATGTACCATACGCCGAATATCTATGAAAAATTATTGTACGCACAAGACCCTGTAGAGGTCTTAAAGAAAAACAAACTATTTATTTTCCTTACACAAAGAGTCGTAATGCTCATAGTTGATAAAGAATATGTATTCTTATACATAAATATTGTTGTAGCTATAGAAGTTCATAGTAACATCGGTTTTGTTACAAACGTTATAACGGTTAGAGATTTGTATTGTAATTTTATACACATCTATGACATTGTCATTCTTTGGAATGTGACGTAAACAAACACTGTCTAGAACAAGGTAGATAATCTGGATGCAATAATCGTCGTTCTCGGCGTACATAAGTCTTACCAGCTTAAATGAATAGTCCATAGAACACACATAATCCTAGGAATAACTTCATAACAATTTTAATAGAAGGTGACAGCTGAACATACAAATAGACGGTCTAGAGTTGATAACAAACTGACGTTGTTCCAATCGAAATCTAGACGGCACAATATTCATGGCTGTTTCATGCGGCTGATCACTTAGAAAACTCGTATCATAATAAACGAGACATGCTTAAATTCCTCTCCATGTCTAGAATATAATTATACAAATTTCCCGAATATGTTAATACGGAATAAAGAGATATTTACAAAAGTCTGTTCAGGTAGGAAACGGAAGTATGACGTTTCCCGTAGAAATCAGTTTCTGATTGGCTGATTGGTTGTTGAGGTAACCATAGGGGACCTCGTGAGAAGCACGAGGATATTGCACGTAAATATTATTATAAAACATCATGCACAGACGGTGTTAGGCAGTCTGGCTTCAAGACTCAAGGCAGAAGCTAAAAAATAAAAAGAACTGCTAGGCGGAAGGCAAGAGCAGTTTTAATTATTTGTCTAAAAGAGAAACAAGGAAAGGTTTCTATAGACGGAATATTTCTGAAAGAGAAATTAATTTAATATACAAAGAGGGTGTCTTTTACTTACACTTAGTTACGTAATAAATTGTGAACGGTGTTCGTACATAACAATTAAGGTTCAGAAGTACAAAAGTTGAATTTAAATATAAATTCAGCTAAAAGCAAATAAAAGTATTATTTAAGGAAACATATATGTATATTTATTTCCTATAGAAAATTCCTGAATATAAAGGAATTTAGTTACTTGTCCGAATTAAGGCAACAGTATAAATTATTATCGTACAAATAAATAACGTATCGAGTTAGATACTTTATAAATTGTATAGAGTTATAATATAGAATATTACTACGTCATAGCAACCGTCAGTTAAAGAAAGAAGACTGTCCGTTATTTCCATATCTATATAAAGGTTCCGAGTATTTTTCCGCAGAAAAATACATTGTGCAAGAAGATCAGGCAGCTACCCAGAAATATATTGACAATAATAAAACATTTTTATTCATAATATATCATAAATATTTCATATACGTAATTAATAAATTATATATTGTATATCCAACTTTCTCATTCATATTCACCAAAAGCCAGAGACTCAACGATCCCTTATAGATAACATAATGTTGTGGCTATATTAAAGGTTCTTCTTGTATTTAGTGGTCTTGTCTGGATATTACAGTCCTTTCTTGTATATTGGTGTAACTTTGACCGGTAAAACTATACACAGTCAAAGTCCCACTATTGTACGAATCGTTTTATCACACGGTTTAAGGTACACAAGAACTAAGCATAGCCCTACGGCGTTACAATATAACACCCCAGTCATGCCCTCATAACACCCTAGTCAGGAATTTGTGACATCCTTGTCGTACACAATCAACTATATAATACATTCAGACATCATATCTTTGTAATAATTGTTCTATTGTATCTATCACACCTTCATTGATAATGTCTTCATCTAACACCCCAGTCATGCCCTTGTAACACCCTAATCAGGCATTTGGGACATCCCAGTCATACACAATCAACTATATAATACATTCAGACATCATATCTTTGTAATAATTGTTCTATTGTATCTATCACACCTTCATTGATAATGTCTTCATCTAACACCCCAGTCATGCCCTTGTAACACCCTAATATGGCATTTGGGACATCCCAGTCATACACAATCAACTATATAATACATTCAGACATCATATCTTTGTGATAATTGTTCTATTGTATATATCACACATTCATTTATAATGTCTTCATCTAACACCCCAGTCATGCTCTCATAGCACCCTAGTCAGGCATTTTGGACATCACAGTCATACACAATCAACTATATATTACATACAGACATCTAATCTTTGTAATCATTGTTCTATTGTATCGATCACACCTTCATTTAAAATGTCTTCATCTAACACCCCAGTCATGCCCTCATAGCACCCTAGTCAGGCATTTGGGACATCCCAGTCATACACAATCAACTATATAATAGATACAGACATCATATCTTTGTAATTATTGTTCTATTGTATCGATCACACCTTCATTTATAATGTCTTCAGCTAACACCCCAGTCATGCCCTCATAGCCCCTAGTCAGGCATTTTGGACATCCCAGTCATACACAATCAACTATATAATACATACAGACATCATATCTTTGTAATAATTGTTCTATTGTATCGATCACACCTGCATTGATAATGTCTTCAACTAACACCCCAGTCATGCACTCATAGCACCCTAGTCAGGCATTTGCGACATCCCAGTCATACACAATCAACTATATAATACATACAGACATCATATCTTTGTAATAATTGTTCTATTGTATCTATCACACATTTTTTTTATAATGTCCTATCTAACACCCCACTCATGCCCTTTTAACACCCTAGTCAGGCATTTGGGACATCCCAGTCATACACAATCAACTATATAATACATACAGACATCATATCTTTGTAATCATTGTTCTATTGTATCAATCACACCTTCATTTATAATGTCTTCATCTAACACCCCAGTCATGCCCTCATAGCACCCTAGTCAGGCATTTGGGACATCCCAGTCATACACAATCAACTATATAATACATACAGACATCATATCTTTGTAATAATTGTTCTATTGTATCTATCCCACATTCTTTTATAATGTCTTCATAGAAAACCCCAGTCATGCCCTTGTAACACCCTAGTCAGGAATTTGTGACATCCTAGTCGTACACAATCAACTATATAATACATTCAGACATCATATCTTTGTAATAATTGTTCTATTGTATCTATCACACCTTCATTTATAATGTCTTCATCTGACACCCCAGTCATGCCCTTGTAACACCCTAATATGGCATTTGGGACATCCCAGTCATACACAATCAACTATATAATACATTCAGACATCATATCTTTGTAATAATTGTTCTATTGTATCTATCACACATTCATTTATAATGTCTTCATCTAACACCCCAGTCATGCCCTCATAGCACCCTAGTCAGGCATTTTGGACATCACAGTCATACACAATCAACTATATATTACATACAGACATCTAATCTTTGTAATCATGGTTCTATTGTATCGATCACAACTTCATTTATAATGTCTTCATCTAACACCCCAGTCATGCCCTCATAGCACCCTAGTCAGGCATTTGGGACATCCCAGTCATACACAATCAACTAAATAATACAAACAGACATCATATCTTTGTAATAATTGTTCTATTGTATCTATCCCACATTCTTTTATAATGTCTTCATATAACACCCCAGTCATGCCCTCATAACACCCTAGTCAGGAATTTGTGACATCCTAGTCGTACACAATCAACTATATAATACATTCAGACATCATATCTTTGTAATAATTGTTCTATTGTATCTATCACACCTTCATTGATAATGTCTTCATCTAACACAACAGTCATGCCCTTGTAACACCCTAATCAGGCATTTGAGACATCCCAGTCATACACAATCAACTATATAATACATACAGACATCATATCTTTGTAATAATTGTTCTATTGTATCGATCACACCTGCATTGATAATGTCTTCAACTAACACCCCAGTCATGCACTCATAGCACCCTAGTCAGGCATTTGCGACATTCCAGTCATACACAATCAACTATATAATACATACAGACATCATATCTTTGTAATAATTGTTCTATTGTATCTATCACACATTTTTTTTATAATGTCCTATCTAACATCCCACTCATGCCCTTTTAACACCCTAGTCAGGCATTTGTGTCTCCTAGTGGTACACATTCAACTATATAATACATACAGACATCATATCTTTGTATTAATTGTTCTATTGTATCGATCACACCTTCATTTATAATGTCTTCAGCTAACACCCCAGTCATGCCCTCATAGCACCCTAGTCAGGCATTTGGGACATCCCAGTCATACACAAGTATTTGTGCAAGTGATTTATTCTGTAGCAATAATGGTACTGTGGCCTATAGACATAGTGTCAGAGTCAATTTATCACAGTGAGATGATTTATCCCGTAATAATACTGATACTGTCACCTATAGACATGGTGTAAGAGTCAATCTATCACAGTCAGATGATTTATCCCGTAACAATAATGATACTGTCACCTATAGACATGATGTCAGAGACAATCTATCACAGTCAGATGGTTTATCCTATAAGAATAATGATACTGTGACCTGTAGACATAGTGTCAGAATCAATCTATCACAGTCCGATGATTTATCCTGTAACAATAATGTTACTGTGGCCTAAAGACGTGGTGTCAAAGTCAATCTATATCTGTCAGTTGATTTATCCCGTAATAATAATGATACTGTGACCTATAGACATGGTGTCAGAGTCAATCTATCACAGTCAGATTATTTATCCCGTAACAATAATGATACTATGACCTATAGACATGGTGTCAGAGTCAATCTATCACAGTCCGATGATTTATCCTGTAACAATAATGTTACTGTGGCCTAAAGACGTGGTGTCAAAGTCAATCTATATCTGTCAGTTGATTTATCCCGTAATAATAATGATACTGTGACCTATAGACATGGTGTCAGAGTCAATCTATCACAGTCAGATTATATATCCCGTAACAATAATGATACTGTGAGTTATAGACATAGTGTAAGAATCAGTCTATCACAGTCAGATGGTTTATCCTATAAGAATAATGATACTGTGACCTATAGACATGGTGTCACAGTAAATTTATCATAGTCAGATGATTTATCCTGTAGCAATGATGATACTGTGACCTATAGACATAGTGTCAGAATCAATCTATCACAGTCAGATGATTTATCCTGTAACAATGATGATACTGTGAGTTATAGACATAGTGTAAGAATCAGTCTATCACAGTCAGATGATTTATCCTGTAACAATAATGATACTTTGACCTATAGACATATTGTCAGAGTCAATCTATCAGTCAGATGATTTATCCTTTATAAAAAATGGTACTGTGGCCTATAGACATGGTTTCATAGTCAATCGATCACAGTCAGGTCATTTATTCTGTAGCAATAATGTTACTGTGGCCTATAGACATAGTGTCAGAGTCAATTTATCACAGTCAGATGATTTATCCCGTAATAATAATGATACTGTGACCTATAGACATGGTGTAAGAGTCAATCTATCACAGTCAGATGATTTATCCCGGAAAAATAATGATACTGTGACCTATAGACATGGTGTCAGAGTCAATCTATCACAGTCCGATGATTTATCCTGTAACAATAATGATGCCTTGACCAAAAGAAATGGCGTCAGAGTAAACCTATTACAGTCAGATGATTTATCCTGTAACAATAATGATACTTTGACAAATAGAAATGGCGACAGAGTAAATCTGTCACAGTCAGATGATTTATCCTGTACCACTAGTGGTACTGTGGCCAATAGACATAGTGTCAGAGTCAATCAATCACAGTCAGATGATTTATCCTGTAACGGTAATGATACTGTCACATATAGACATGATGTCAGAGTCAATCTATCACAGTCAGATGATTTATCCTGTAACAATATTGATAATGTGACCTATAGACATGATGTCAGAGTTAATCTATCACAGTCATATGATTTATCCTGTAACAATAATGATACTGTGACCTATAGACATGGTGTCAGAGTCAATCTATCACAGTCAGATGATTTATCCTATAACAGTAATGATACCTTGACCAATAGAAATGGCGACAGAGTAAATCCATCACAGTCAGATTATTTATCCCGTAACAGTAATGATACTGTGACCTATATACATGGTGTCAGAGTCAATCTATAACAGTCAGATGATTTATCCTGTAACAATAATGATACTGTGACCTATAGACATACTGTCAGAGTCAATATATCACAGTCAGATGATTTATCCTGTAACAATAAGGATACTGTGACCTATAGACATAGTGTCAGAGTCAATCTATCACAGTCATATAATTTATCCTGTAACAAAAATGGTACTGTGGCCTATAGACTTGGTGTCAGAGTCAATCTATCACAGTCAGATGATTTATCCCGTAATAATAATGATACTGTGACCTATAGACATGGTGTCAGAGTCAATCTATCACAGTCAGATGATTTATCCTGTAACAATAATGATACTGTGACCTATAGACATAGTGTCAGAATCAATCTATCACAGTCAGATGATTTATCTTGTACCAATAATGGTACTTTGGCCAATATACATAGTGTGAGAGTCAATCTATCACAGTCAGAAGATTTATCCTGTAACAATAATGATACTGTGACCTATATACATACTGTCAGAGTCAATATATCACAGTCAGATGATTTATCCTGTAACAATAGGGATACCGTGACCTATAGACATAGTGTCAGAGTCAATCTATCACTGTCAGATGATTTATCCTGTAACAAAAATGGTACTGTGGCCTATAGACGTGGTGTCAGAGTCAATCTATCACAGTCAGATGATTTATCCCGTAATAAAAATGATACTGTGACCTATAGACATGGTGTCAGAGTCAATCTATCACAGTCAGATGATTTATCCCGTAACAATAATGATACTGTGACCTATAGACATGGTGTCAGAGTCAATCTATCACGGTCCGATGATTTATCCTGTAACAATAATGATGCCTTGATCAAAAGAAATGGCGTCAGAGTAAACCTATTACAGTCAGATGATTTATCCTGTACCACCAGTGGTACTGTGGCCAATAGACATAGTGTCAGAGTCAATCTATTACAGTCAGATGATATCTCCTGTAACAATAATGATACTGTGACCTATAGACATGGTGTCAGAGTTAATCTATCACAGTCAGATGATTTATCCTCTAACAATAATGATACTGTCACCTATAGACATGATGTCAGAGACAATCTATCACAGTCAGATGATTTACCCTGTAACAATAATGATACTATGACCAATAGAAATGGTGTCAGAGTAAATCTATCACAGTCAGATGATTTATCTTGTACCAATAATGGTACTTTGGCCAATATACATAGTGTCAGAGTCAATCTATCACTGTCAGATGATTTATCCTGTAACAATAATGATACTGTGACCTATTGACATGGCGTCAGAGTCAATCTATCACAGTCATATGATTTATCATGTAACAATAATGATACTGTCACCTATAGACATGATGTCAGAGACAATCTATCACAGTCATCTGATTTATCCTGTAACAATAATGATACCGTGACCTATAGACATAGTGTCAGAATCAATCTATCACAGTCCGATGATTTATCCTGTAACAGATAATGATACCTTGACCAACAGAAATGGTGTCAGAGTTAATCTATCACAGTCAGATGATTTATCTTGTATCAATAATGGTACTTTGGCCAATATACATAGTGTGAGAGTCAATCTATCACAGTCAGATGATTTATCCTGTAACAATAATGATACTGTGACCTTTAGACATACTGTCAGAGTCAATATATCACAGTCAGATGATTTATCCTGTAACAATAAGGATACTGTGACCTATAGACATAGTGTCAGAGTCAATCTATCACAGTCATATAATTTATCCTGTAACAAAAATGGTACTGTGGCCTATAGACTTGGTGTCAGAGTCAATCTATCACAGTCAGATGATTTATCCCGTAATAATAATGATACTGTGACCTATAGACATGGTGTCAGAGTCAATCTATCACAGTTAGATGATTTATCCTGTAACAATAATGATACTGTGACCTATAGACATAGTGTCAGAATCAATCTATCACAGTCAGATGATTTATCTTGTACCAATAATGGTACTTTGGCCAATATACATAGTGTGAGAGTCAATCTATCACAGTCAGAAGATTTATCCTGTAACAATAATGATACTGTGACCTATATACATACTGTCAGAGTCAATATATCACAGTCAGATGATTTATCCTGTAACAATAGGGATACCGTGACCTATAGACATAGTGTCAGAGTCAATCTATCACTGTCAGATGATTTATCCTGTAACAAAAATGGTACTGTGGCCTATAGACGTGGTGTCAGAGTCAATCTATCACAGTCAGATGATTTATCCCGTAATAAAAATGATACTGT
Organism: Mytilus galloprovincialis; assembly: GCA_037788925.1. Lineage (NCBI taxonomy): Eukaryota > Metazoa > Mollusca > Bivalvia > Mytilida > Mytilidae > Mytilus > Mytilus galloprovincialis. The sequence goes on from CM075336.1 coordinate 78,393,253, forward strand.
GACCTATAGACATGGTGTCAGAGTCAATCTATCACAGTCAGATGATTTATCCCGTAACAATAATGATACTGTGGCCTATAGACATAGTGTCAGAGTCAATTTATCACATTCAGATGATTTATCCCGTAATAATAATGAAACTGTGACCTATAGACATGGTGTAAGAGTCAATCTATCACAGTCAGATGATTTATCCCGTATCAATAATGACACAGTGACCTATAGACATGGTGCCAGAGTCAATCTATCACAGTCAGATGATTTATCCTGTAACAATAATGATACCTTGAACAAAAGAAAAGGCGTCAGAGTAAATATATCACAGTCAGATGATTTATCCTGTACCACTAGTGGTACTGTGGCCAATAGACATAGTGTCAGAGTCAATCTATCACAGTCAGATGATATATCATGTAACAATAATGATACTGTGACCTATAGACATGGCGTCAGAGTCAATCTATCACAGTCATATGATTTATCATGTAACAATAATGATACTGTCACCTATAGACATGATGTCAGAGACAATCTATCACAGTCATATGATTTATCCTGTAACAATAATGATACCGTGACCTATAGACATAGTGTCAGAATCAATCTATCACAGTCCGATGATTTATCCTGTAACAGATAATGATACCTTGACCAATAGAAATGGTGTCAGAGTTAATCTATCACAGTCAGATGATTTATCTTGTACCAATAATGCTACTTTGGCCAATATACATAGTGTGAGAGTCAATCTATCACAGTCAGATGATTTATCCTGTAACAATAATGATACTGTGACCTATAGACATACTGTCAGAGTCAATATATCACAGTCAGATGATTTATCCTGTAACAATAAGGATACTGTGACCTATAGACATAGTGTCAGAGTCAATCTATCACAGTCATATAATTTATCCTGTAACAAAAATGGTACTGTGGCCTATAGACTTGGTGTCAGAGTCAATCTATCACAGTCAGATGATTTATCCCGTAATAATAATGATACTGTGACCTATAGACATGGTGTCAGAGTCAATCTATCACAGTCAGATGATTTATCCTGTAACAATAATGATACTGTGACCTATAGACATAGTGTCAGAATCAATCTATCACAGTCAGATGATTTATCTTGTACCAATAATGGTACTTTGGCCAATATACATAGTGTGAGAGTCAATCTATCACAGTCAGAAGATTTATCCTGTAACAATAATGATACTGTGACCTATATACATACTGTCAGAGTCAATATATCACAGTCAGATGATTTATCCTGTAACAATAGGGATACCGTGACCTATAGACATAGTGTCAGAGTCAATCTATCACTGTCAGATGATTTATCCTGTAACAAAAATGGTACTGTGGCCTATAGACGTGGTGTCAGAGTCAATCTATCACAGTCAGATGATTTATCCCGTAATAAAAATGATACTGTGACCTATAGACATGGTGTCAGAGTCAATCTATCACAGTCAGATGATTTATCCCGTAACAATAATGATACTGTGACCTATAGACATGGTGTCAGAGTCAATCTATCACGGTCCGATGATTTATCCTGTAACAATAATGATGCCTTGATCAAAAGAAATGGCGTCAGAGTAAACCTATTACAGTCAGATGATTTATCCTGTACCACCAGTGGTACTGTGGCCAATAGACATAGTGTCAGAGTCAATCTATTACAGTCAGATGATATCTCCTGTAACAATAATGATACTGTGACCTATAGACATGGTGTCAGAGTTAATCTATCACAGTCAGATGATTTATCCTCTAACAATAATGATACTGTCACCTATAGACATGATGTCAGAGACAATCTATCACAGTCAGATGATTTACCCTGTAACAATAATGATACTATGACCAATAGAAATGGTGTCAGAGTAAATCTATCACAGTCAGATGATTTATCTTGTACCAATAATGGTACTTTGGCCAATATACATAGTGTCAGAGTCAATCTATCACTGTCAGATGATTTATCCTGTAACAATAATGATACTGTGACCTATTGACATGGCGTCAGAGTCAATCTATCACAGTCATATGATTTATCATGTAACAATAATGATACTGTCACCTATAGACATGATGTCAGAGACAATCTATCACAGTCATATGATTTATCCTGTAACAATAATGATACCGTGACCTATAGACATAGTGTCAGAATCAATCTATCACAGTCCGATGATTTATCCTGTAACAGATAATGATACCTTGACCAATAGAAATGGTGTCAGAGTTAATCTATCACAGTCAGATGATTTATCTTGTATCAATAATGGTACTTTGGCCAATATACATAGTGTGAGAGTCAATCTATCACAGTCAAATGATTTATCCTGTAACAATAATGATACTGTGACCTATAGACATACTGTCAGAGTCAATATATCACAGTCAGATGATTTATCCTGTAACAATAAGGATACTGTGACCTATAGACATAGTGTCAGAGTCAATCTATCACAGTCATATAATTTATCCTGTAACAAAAATGGTACTGTGGCCTATAGACTTGGTGTCAGAGTCAATCTATCACAGTCAGATGATTTATCCCGTAATAATAATGATACTGTGACCTATTGACATGGTGTCAGAGTCAATCTATCACAGTCAGATGATTTATCCTGTAACAATAATGATACTGTGACCTATAGACATAGTGTCAGAATCAATCTATCACAGTCAGATGATTTATCTTGTACCAATAATGGTACTTTGGCCAATATACATAGTGTGAGAGTCAATCTATCACAGTCAGAAGATTTATCCTGTAACAATAATGATACTGTGACCTATATACATACTGTCAGAGTCAATATATCACAGTCAGATGATTTATCCTGTAACAATAGGGATACCGTGACCTAGAGACATAGTGTCAGAGTCAATCTATCACTGTCAGATGATTTATCCTGTAACAAAAATGGTACTGTGGCCTATAGACGTGGTGTCAGAGTCAATCTATCACAGTCAGATGATTTATCCCGTAATAAAAATGATACTGTGACCTATAGACATGGTGTCAGAGTCAATCTATCACAGTCAGATGATTTATCCCGTAACAATAATGATACTGTGGCCTATAGACATAGTGTCAGAGTCAATTTATCACATTCAGATGATTTATCCCGTAATAATAATGAAACTGTGACCTATAGACATGGTGTAAGAGTCAATCTATCACAGTCAGATGATTTATTCCGTATCAATAATGACACTGTGACCTATAGACATGGTGCCAGAGTCAATCTATCACAGTCAGATGATTTATCCTGTAACAATAATGATACCTTGAACAAAAGAAAAGGCGTCAGAGTAAATATATCACAGTCAGATGATTTATCCTGTACCACTAGTGGTACTGTGGCCAATAGACATAGTGTCAGAGTCAATCTATCACAGTCAGATGATATATCATGTAACAATAATGATACTGTGACCTATAGACATGGCGTCAGAGTCAATCTATCACAGTCATATGATTTATCATGTAACAATAATGATACTGTCACCTATAGACATGATGTCAGAGACAATCTATCACAGTCATATGATTTATCCTGTAACAATAATGATACCGTGACCTATAGACATAGTGTCAGAATCAATCTATCACAGTCCGATGATTTATCCTGTAACAGATAATGATACCTTGACCAATAGAAATGGTGTCAGAGTTAATCTATCACAGTCAGATGATTTATCTTGTACCAATAATGCTACTTTGGCCAATATACATAGTGTGAGAGTCAATCTATCACAGTCAGATGATTTATCCTGTAACAATAATGATACTGTGACCTATAGACATACTGTCAGAGTCAATATATCACAGTCAGATGATTTATCCTGTAACAATAAGGATACTGTGACCTATAGACATAGTGTCAGAATCAATCTATCACAGTCATATAATTTATCCTGTAACAAAAATGGTACTGTGGCCTATAGACTTGGTGTCAGAGTCAATCTATCACAGTCAGATGATTTATCCCGTAATAATAATGATACTGTGACCTATAGACATGGTGTCAGAGTCAATCTATCACAGTCAGATGATTTATCCTGTAACAATAATGATACTGTGACCTATAGACATAGTGTCAGAATCAATCTATCACAGTCAGATGATTTATCTTGTACCAATAATGGTACTTTGGCCAATATACATAGTGTGAGAGTCAATCTATCACAGTCAGAAGATTTATCCTGTAACAATAATGATACTGTGACCTATATACATACTGTCAGAGTCAATATATCACAGTCAGATGATTTATCCTGTAACAATAGGGATACCGTGACCTATAGACATAGTGTCAGAGTCAATCTATCACTGTCAGATGATTTATCCTGTAACAAAAATGGTACTGTGGCCTATAGACGTGGTGTCAGAGTCAATCTATCACAGTCAGATGATTTATCCCGTAATAAAAATGATACTGTGACCTATAGACATGGTGTCAGAGTCAATCTATCACAGTCAGATGATTTATCCCGTAACAATAATGATACTGTGACCTATAGACATGGTGTCAGAGTCAATCTATCACGGTCCGATGATTTATCCTGTAACAATAATGATGCCTTGATCAAAAGAAATGGCGTCAGAGTAAACCTATTACAGTCAGATGATTTATCCTGTACCACCAGTGGTACTGTGGCCAATAGACATAGTGTCAGAGTCAATCTATTACAGTCAGATGATATCTCCTGTAACAATAATGATACTGTGACCTATAGACATGGTGTCAGAGTTAATCTATCACAGTCAGATGATTTATCCTCTAACAATAATGATACTGTCACCTATAGACATGATGTCAGAGACAATCTATCACAGTCAGATGATTTACCCTGTAACAATAATGATACTATGACCAATAGAAATGGTGTCAGAGTAAATCTATCACAGTCAGATGATTTATCTTGTACCAATAATGGTACTTTGGCCAATATATATAGTGTCAGAGTCAATCTATCACTGTCAGATGATTTATCCTGTAACAATAATGATACTGTGACCTATTGACATGGCGTCAGAGTCAATCTATCACAGTCATATGATTTATCATGTAACAATAATGATACTGTCACCTATAGACATGATGTCAGAGACAATCTATCACAGTCATATGATTTATCCTGTAACAATAATGATACCGTGACCTATAGACATAGTGTCAGAATCAATCTATCACAGTCCGATGATTTATCCTGTAACAGATAATGATACCTTGACCAATAGAAATGGTGTCAGAGTTAATCTATCACAGTCAGATGATTTATCTTGTATCAATAATGGTACTTTGGCCAATATACATAGTGTGAGAGTCAATCTATCACAGTCAGATGATTTATCCTGTAACAATAATGATACTGTGACCTATAGACATACTGTCAGAGTCAATATATCACAGTCAGATGATTTATCCTGTAACAATAAGGATACTGTGACCTATAGACATAGTGTCAGAGTCAATCTATCACAATCATATAATTTATCCTGTAAGAAAAATGGTACTGTGGCCTATAGACTTGGTGTCAGAGTCAATCTATCACAGTCAGATGATTTATCCCGTAATAATAATGATACTGTGACCTATAGACATGGTGTCAGAGTCAATCTATCACAGTCAGATGATTTATCCTGTAACAATAATGATACTGTGACCTATAGACATAGTGTCAGAATCAATCTATCACAGTCAGATGATTTATCTTGTACCAATAATGGTACTTTGGCCAATATACATAGTGTGAGAGTCAATCTATCACAGTCAGAAGATTTATCCTGTAACAATAATGATACTGTGACCTATATACATACTGTCAGAGTCAATATATCACAGTCAGATGATTTATCCTGTAACAATAGGGATACCGTGACCTATAGACATAGTGTCAGAGTCAATCTATCACTGTCAGATGATTTATCCTGTAACAAAAATGGTACTGTGGCCTATAGACGTGGTGTCAGAGTCAATCTATCACAGTCAGATGATTTATCCCGTAATAAAAATGATACTGTGACCTATAGACATGGTGTCAGAGTCAATCTATCACAGTCAGATGATTTATCCCGTAACAATAATGATACTGTGACCTATAGACATGGTGTCAGAGTCAATCTATCACGGTCCGATGATTTATCCTGTAACAATAATGATGCCTTGATCAAAAGAAATGGCGTCAGAGTAAACCTATTACAGTCAGATGATTTATCCTGTACCACTAGTGGTACTGTGGCCAATAGACATAGTGTCAGAGTCAATCTATTACAGTCAGATGATATCTCCTGTAACAATAATGATACTGTGACCTATAGACATGGTGTCAGAGTTAATCTATCACAGTCAGATGATTTATCCTCTAACAATAATGATACTGTCACCTATAGACATAATGTCAGAGACAATCTGTCACAGTCAGATGATTTATCCTGTAACAATAATGATACTATGACCAATAGAAATGGTGTCAGAGTAAATCTATCACAGTCAGATGATTTATCTTGTACCAATAATGGTACTTTGGCCAATATACATAGTGTCAGAGTCAATATATCACTGTCAGATGATTTATCCTGTAACAATAATGATACTGTGACCTATAGACATACTGTCAGAGTCAATCTATCACAGTCAGATGATTAATCCTGTAACGATAATGATACTGTCACCTATAGACATGATGTCAGAATCAATCTATCACAGTCAGATGATTTTTCCTGTAATAATAAGGATACTATGGCCTAAAGACATAGTGTCAGAGTCAATCTATAACAGTCAGATGATTTATCCTGTAACAATAAGGATACTGTGACCTATAGACATAGTGTCAGAGTCAATCTATCACAGTCAGATGATTTATCCTGTAACAAAAATGGTACTGTGGCTTATAGACGTGGTGTCAGTGTCAATCTATCACAGTCAGATGATTTATCCTGTAACAATAATGATACTTTGAGCTAAAGACATAGTGTCAGAATCAATCTATCACAGTCAGATGATTTTTCCTGTAACAATAAGGATACTGTGGCCTATAGACATAGTGTCAGAGTCAATCTATAACAGTCAGATGATTTATCCTGTAACAATAAGGATACTGTGACCTATAGACATAGTGTCAGAGTCAATCTATCACAGTCAGATGATTTATCCTGTAACAAAAGTGGTACTGTGGCCTATAGACGTGGTGTCAGAGTCAATCTATCACAGTCAGATGATTTACCCCGTAATAATAATGATACTTTGACCTAAAGACATAGTTTCAGAGTCAATCTATCACAGTCAGATGATTTTTCCTGTAACAATAAGGATACTGTGGGCTATAGACATAGTGTCAGAGTCAATCTATCACAGTGAGATTATTTATCCAGTAACAATAATGATACTGTTACCTATAGGCATGGTATCAGAGTCAATCTATCACAGTCAGATGATTTATCCTGTAACAATAATGATACCTTGACCAATAGAAATGGCGTCAGAGTAAATCTATCACAGTCAGATGATTTATCCTGTACTACTAGTGGTACTGTGGCCAACAGACATAGTGTCAGAGTCAATCTATCACAGTCAGATGATATATCCTGTTACAATAATGATACTGTGACCTATAAACATGGTGTCAGAGTTAATCTATCACAGTCAGATGATTTATCCTTTAACAATAATGAAACTGTCACCTACACACATGATGTCAGAGTGTCAGAGTCAATCTATAACAGTCAGATGATTTATCCTGTAACAATAAGGATACTGTGACCTATAGACATAGTGTCAGAGTCAATCTATCACAGTCAGATGATTTATCCTGTAACAAAAATGGTACAGTGGCCTATAGACGTGGTGTCAGAGTCAATCTATCACAGTCAGATGATTTACCCCGTAATAATAATGATACTTTGACCTAAAGACATAGTGTCAGAGTCAATCTATCACAGTCAGATGATTTTTCCTGTAACAATAAGGATACTGTGGCCTATAGACATAGTGTCAGAGTCAATCTATCACAGTGAGATTATTTATCCCGTAACAATAATGATACTGTTACCTATAGGCATGGTATCAGAGTCAATCTATCACAGTCAGATGATTTATCCTGCAACAATAATGATACCTTGACCAATAGAAATGGCGTCAGAGTCAATCTATCACAGACAGATGATTTATCCTGTAACAAAAATGGTACTGTGGCCTATAGACGTGGTGTCATTGTCAATCTATCACAGTCAGATGATTTATCCTGTAACAATAATGATACTTTGAGCTAAAGACATAGTGTCAGAAGCAATCTATCACAGTCAGATGATTTTTCCTGTAACAATAAGGATACTGTGGCCTATATACATAGTGTCAGAGTCAATCTATAACAGTCAGATGATTTATCCTGTAACAATAATGATACTGTCACCTACACACATGATGTCAGAGACAATCTATCACAGTCAGATGATTTATCATATAACACTAATGATACTGTGACCTATAGACATAGTGTCAGAATCAATCTATCACAGTCCGATGATTTATCCTGTAACAATAATGATACTTTGACCAATAGAAATGGTGTCAGAGTCAATCTATCACAGTCAGATGATTTATCCCGTAATAATAATGATACTGTGACCTTTAGACATGGTGTCAGACTCAATCCATCACAGTCAAATTATTTATCCCGTAACAATAATGATACTGTGACCTATATACATGGTGTCAGAGTTAATCTATCACAGTCAGATGATTTATCATATAACAGTAATGATACCTTGACCAATAGAAATGGCGTCAGAGTAAATCTGTCACAGTCATATGATTTATCCTGTACCACTAGTGGTACTGTGGCCAATGGACATAGTGTCAGAGTCAATCCATCACAGTCAGATGATTTATCCTGTAACGGTAATCATACTGTCACCTATAGACATGATGTCAGAGTCAATCTATCACGGTCAGACGATTTATCCTGTAACAATGATGATAATGTGACCCATAGACATAGTTGTCAGAATCAATTGATCACAGTCAGATGATTTATCCTGTAACAATAATGATTCTTTGACCTATAGACATAGTGTCAGAGTCAATCTATCGCAGTCAGATGATTTATCCTGTAACAAAAATGGCACTGTGGCCTATAGACGTTGTGTCAGAGACAATCTATCACAGTCAGATGATTTATCATATAACACTAATGATACTGTTACCTATAGACATAGTGTCAGAATCAATCTATCACAGTCCGATGATTTATCCTGTTTCAATAATGATACCTTGACCAATAGAAATGGTGTCAGAGTCAATCTATCACAGTCAGATGATTTATCCCGTAATAATAATGATACTGTGACCTATAGACATAGTGTCAGAATCAATCTATCACAGTCCGATGATTTATCCTGTAACAATAATGATTCTTTGACCTATAGACATAGTGTCAGAGTCAATTTATCACAGTCAGATGATTTATCCCGTAATAATAATGAAACTGTAACCTATAGACATGGTGTAAGAGTCAATCTATCACAGTCAGATGATTTATCCCGTATGAATAATGATACTGTGACCTATAGACATGGTGTCAGAGTCAATCTATCACAGTCAGATGATTTATCCTGTTAACAATAATGATACCTTGACCAATAGAAATGGTGTCAGAGTCAATCTATCACAGTCAGATGATTTATCCCGTAATAATAATGATACTGTGACCTATAGACATGGTGTCAGACTCAATCCATCACAGTCAGATTATTTATCCCGTAACAGTAATAATACTGTGACCTATATACATGGTGTCAGAGTCAATCTATCACAGTCAGATGATTTATCCTATAACAGTAATGATACCTTCACCAATAGAAATGGCGTCAGAGTAAATCTGTCACAGTCAGATGATTTATCCTGTACCACTAGTGGTACTGTGGCCAATAGACATAGTGTCAGAGTCAATCAATCACAGTCAGATGATTTATCCTGTAACGGTAATGATACTGTCACCTATAGACATGATGTCAGAGTCAATCTATCACAGTCAGACGATTTATCCTGTAACAATGATGATAATGTGACCCATAGACATAGTTGTCTGAATCAATCTATCACAGTCAGATGATTTATCCTGTAACAATAATGATACTATGACCTATAGACATAGTGTCAGAGTCAATCTATCGCAGTCAGATGATTTATCCTGTAACAAAAATGGTACTGTGGCCTATAGACATGGTGTCATAGTCAATCCATCACAATCAGATGATTTATCCTGTAACAAAAATGGCACTGTGGCCTATAGACGTGGTGTCAGAGTCAATCTATCACAGTCAGGTGATTTATCCTGTAGCAATAATGGTACTGTGGCCTATAGACATACTGTCAGAGTCAATTTATCACAGTCAGATGATTTATCCCGTAATAATAATGAAACTGTGACCTATAGACATGGTGTAAGAGTCAATCTATCACAGTCAGATGATTTATCCCGTATGAATAATGATACTGTGACCTATAGACATGGTGTCAGAGTCAATCTATCACAGTCAGATGATTTATTCTGTTAACAATAATGATACCTTGACCAATAGAAATGGCGTCAGAGTAAATCTGTCACAGTCATATGATTTATCCTGTACCACTAGTGGTACTGTGGCCAATGGACATAGTGTCAGAGTCAATCCATCACAGTCAGATGATTTATCCTGTAACGGTAATGATACTGTCACCTATAGACATGATGTCAGAGTCAATCTATCACAGTCAGACGATTTATCCTGTAACAATGATGATAATGTGACCCATAGACATAGTTGTCAGAATCAATTCATCACAGTCAGATGATTTATCCTGTAACAATAATGATTCTTTGACCTATAGACATAGTGTCAGAGTCAATCTATCGCAATCAGATGATTTATCCTGTAGCAAAAATGGCACTGTGGCCTATAGACGTGGTGTCAGAGACAATCTATCACAGTCAGATGATTTATCATATAACACTAATGATACTGTTACCTATAGACATAGTGTCAGAATCAATCTATCACAGTCCGATGATTTATCCTGTTTCAATAATGATACCTTGACCAATAGAAATGGTGTCAGAGTCAATCTATCACAGTCAGATGATTTATCCCGTAATAATAATGATACTGTGACCTATAGACATGGTGTCAGACTCAATCCATCACAGTCAGATTATTTATCCCGTAACAGTAATGATACTGTGACCTATATACATGGTGTCAAAGTCAATCTATCACAGTCAGATGATTTATCCTATAACAGTAATGATACCTTGGCCAATAGAAATGGCGTCAGAGTAAATCTGTCACAGTCAGATGATTTATCCTGTACCACTAGTGGTACTGTGGCCAATAGACATAGTGTCAGAGTCAATCAATCACAGTCAGATGATTTATCTTGTAACGGTAATGATACTGTCACCTATAGACATGATGTCAGAGTCAATCTATCACAGTCAGACGATTTATCCTGTAACAATGATGATAATGTAACCCATAGACATAGTTGTCAGAATCAATCTATCACAGTCAGATGATTTATCCTGTAACAATAATGATACTTTGCCCTATAGACATAGTGTCAGAGTCAATCTATCGCAGTCAGATGATTTATCCTGTAACAAAAATGGTACTGTGGCCTATAGACATGGTGTCATAGTCAATCCATCACAATCAGATGATTTATCCTGTAACAAAAATGGCACTGTGGCCTATAGTCGTGGTGTCAGAGTCAATCTATCACAGTCAGGTGATTTATCCTGTAGCAATAATGGTACTGTGGCCTATAGACATAGTGTCAGAGTCAATTTATCACAGTCAGATGATTTATCCTGTTAACAATAATGATACCTTGACCAATAGAAATGGTGTCAGAGTCAATCTATCACAGTCAGATGATTTATCCCGTAATAATAATGATACTGTGACCTATAGACATGGTGTCAGACTCAATCCATCACAGTCAGATTATTTATCCCGTAACAGTAATAATACTGTGACCTATATACATGGTGTCAGAGTCAATCTATCACAGTCAGATGATTTATCCTATAACAGTAATGATACCTTCACTAATAGAAATGGCGTCAGAGTAAATCTGTCACAGTCAGATGATTTATCCTGTACCACTAGTGGTACTGTGGCCAATAGACATAGTGTCAGAGTCAATCAATCACAGTCAGATGATTTATCCTGTAACGGTAATGATACTGTCACCTATAGACATGATGTCAGTGTCAATCTATCACAGTCAGACGATTTATCCTGTAACAATGATGATAATGTGACCCATAGACATAGTTGTCTGAATCAATCTATCACAGTCAGATGATTTATCCTGTAACAATAATGATACTATGACCTATAGACATAGTGTCAGAGTCAATCTATCGCAGTCAGATGATTTATCCTGTAACAAAAATGGTACTGTGGCCTATAGACATGGTGTCATAGTCAATCCATCACAATCAGATGATTTATCCTGTAACAAAAATGGCACTGTGGCCTATAGACGTGGTGTCAGAGTCAATCTATCACAGTCAGGTGATTTATCCTGTAGCAATAATGGTACTGTGGCCTATAGACATACTGTCAGAGTCAATTTATCACAGTCAGATGATTTATCCCGTAATAATAATGAAACTGTGACCTATAGACATGGTGTCAGACTCAATCTATCACAGTCAGATGATTTATCCCGTATGAATAATGATACTGTGACCTATAGACATGGTGTCAGAGTCAATCTATCACAGTCAGATGATTTATTCTGTTAACAATAATGATACCTTGACCAATAGAAATGGCGTCAGAGTAAATCTGTCACAGTCATATGATTTATCCTGTACCACTAGTGGTACTGTGGCCAATGGACATAGTGTCAGAGTCAATCCATCACAGTCAGATGATTTATCCTGTAACGGTAATGATACTGTCACCTATAGACATGATGTCAGAGTCAATCTATCACAGTCAGACGATTTATCCTGTAACAATGATGATAATGTGACCCATAGACATAGTTGTCAGAATCAATTCATCACAGTCAGATGATTTATCCTGTAACAATAATGATTCTTTGACCTATAGACATAGTGTCAGAGTCAATCTATCGCAATCAGATGATTTATCCTGTAGCAAAAATGGCACTGTGGCCTATAGACGTGGTGTCAGAGACAATCTATCACAGTCAGATGATTTATCATATAACACTAATGATACTGTTACCTATAGACATAGTGTCAGAATCAATCTATCACAGTCCGATGATTTATCCTGTTTCAATAATGATACCTTGACCAATAGAAATGGTGTCAGAGTCAATCTATCACAGTCAGATGATTTATCCCGTAATAATAATGATACTGTGACCTATAGACATGGTGTCAGACTCAATCCATCACAGTCAGATTATTTATCCCGTAACAGTAATGATACTGTGACCTATATACATGGTGTCAGAGTCAATCTATAACAGTCAGATGATTTATCCTATAACAGTAATGATACCTTGACCAATAGAAATGGCGTCAGAGTAAATCTGTTACAGTCAGATGATTTATCCTGTACCACTAGTGGTACTGTGGCCAATAGACATAGTGTCAGAGTCAATCAATCACAGTCAGATGATTTATCCTGTAACGGTAATGATACTGTCACCTATAGACATGATGTCAGAGTCAATCTATCACAGTCAGACGATTTATCCTGTAACAATGATGATAATGTAACCCATAGACATAGTTGTCAGAATCAATCTATCACAGTCAGATGATTTATCCTGTAACAATAATGATACTTTGACCAATAGACATAGTGTCAGAGTCAATCTATCGCAGTCAGATGATTTATCCTGTAACAAAAATGGTACTGTGGCCTATAGACATGGTGTCATAGTCAATCCATCACAATCAGATGATTTATCCTGTAACAAAAATGGCACTGTGGCCTATAGTCGTGGTGTCAGAGTCAATCTATCACAGTCAGGTGATTTATCCTGTAGCAATAATGGTACTGTGGCCTATAGACATAGTGTCAGAGTCAATTTATCACAGTCAGATGATTTATCCCGTAATAATAATGAAACTGTGACCTATAGACATGGTGTAAGAGTCAATCTATCACAGTCAGATGATTTATCCCGTATGAATAATGATACTGTGACCTATAGACATGGTGTCAGAGTCAATCTATCACAGTCAGATGATTTATTCTGTTAACAATAATGATACCTTGAACAAAAGAAAAGGCGTCAGAGTAAATATATCACAGCCAGATGATTTATCCTGTACCACTAGTGGTACTGTGGCCAATAGACATAGTGTGAGAGTCAATCTATCACAGTCAGATGAGATATCATGTAACAATAATGATACTGTGACCTATAGACATGGCGTCAGAGTCAATCTATCACAGTCATATGATTTATCATGTAACAATAATGATACTGTCACCTAAAGACATGATGTCAGAGACAATCTATCACAGTCATATGATTTATCCTGTAACAATAATGATACTGTGACCTATAGACATAGTGTCAGAATCAATCTATCACAGTCCGATGATTTATCCTGTAACAATAATGATACCTTGACCAATAGAAATGGTGTCAGAGTAAATCTATCACAGTCAGATGATTTATCTTGTACCAATAATGGTACTTTGGCCAATATACATAGTGTGAGAGTCAATCTATCACAGTCAGATGATTTATCCTGTAACAATAATGATACTGTGACCTATAGACATACTGTCAGAGTCAATATATCACAGTCAGATGATTTATCCTGTAACAATAAGGATACTGTGACCTATAGACATACTGTCAGAGTCAATCTATCACAGTCAGATGATTTATCCTGTAACAAAAATGATACTGTGGCCTATAGACTTGGTGTCAGAGTCAATCTATCACAGTCAGATGATTTATCCCGTAATAATAATGATACTGTGACCTAAAGAAATGGTGTCAGAGTCAATCAATCACAGTCAGATGATTTATCCTGTAACAATAATGATACTGTGACCTATAGACATAGTGTCAGAATCAATCTATCAGAGTCCGATGATTTATCCTGTAACAATAATGATACCTTGACCAATAGAAATGGTGTCAGAGTAAATCTATCACAGTCAGCTGATTTATCTTGTACCAATAATGGTACTTTGGCCAATATACATAGTGTGAGAGCCAATCTATCACAGTCAGATGATTTATCCTGTAACAATAATGATACTGTGACCTATAGACATACTGTCAGAGTCAATATATCACAGTCAGATGATTTATCCTGTAACAATAAGGATACCGTGACCTATAGACATAGTGTCAGAGTCAATCTATCACAGTCAGATGATTTATCCTGTAACAATAATGATACCTTGAACAAAAGAAAAGGCGTCAGAGTAAATATATCACAGTCAGATGATTTATCCTGTAACACCAGTGGTACTGTGGCCAATAGACATAGTGTCAGAGTCAATCTATCACAAATCGATGATTTATCCTGTAACAATAAGGATACTGTGATCTATAGACATAGTGTCAGAGTCAATCTATCACAGTCAGATGATTTATCCAGTAACAAAAATGGTACTGTGGCCAATAGACGTAGTGTCAGAGTCAATCTATTACAGTCAGATGATTTATCCTGTAACAATAATGATACAGTGACCTATAGACATAGTGTCAGAATCAATCTATCACAGTCAGATGATTTATCTTGTAACAATAATGATACTGTGACCTATAGACATAGTGTCAGAGTCAATCTATCACAGTCCGATGATTTATCCTATAACAATAATGATACTGTGACCTATAGACATGGTGTCAGAGTCAATCTATCACAGTCAGATGATTTATCCTGTAACAATAATGATACCTTGACCAAAAGAAATGGCGTCAGAGTAAATATATCACAGTCAGATGATTTATCCTGTACCACTAGTGGTACTCTGGCCAATAGACATAGTGTCAGAGTCAATATATCACAGTCAGATGATATATCCTGTAACAATAATGATACTGTGACCTATAAACATGGTATCAGAGTTAATCTATCACAGTCAGATGATTTATCATGTAACAATGATGATAATGTGACCCATAGACATAGTGTCAGAATCAATCTATCACAGTCAGATGATTTATCCTGTAACAATAATGATACTTTGACCTATAGACATAGTGTCAGAGTCAATATATCACAGTCAGATGATTTATCCTGTAACAAAAATGGTACTGTGGCCTATAGATATGGTGTCATAGTCAATCCATCACAATCAGATGATTTATCCTGTAGCAATAATGGTACTGTGGCCTATAGACATAGTGTCAGAGTCAATTTATCACAGTCAGATGATTTATCCCGTAACAATAAGGATACTGTGACCTATAGACATGGTGTCAGAGTCAATCTATCACAGTCAGATGATTTATCCTGTAACAATAATGATACCTTGAACAAAAGAAAAGGCGTCAGAGTAAATATATCACAGTCAGATGATTTATCCTGTACCACTAGTGGTACTGTGGCCAAAAGACATAGTGTCAGAGTCAATTTATCACAGTCAGTTGATATATCATGTAACAATAATGATACTGTGACCTATAGACATGGCGTCAGAGTCAATCTATCACACTCATATGATTTATCCTGTAACACTAATGATACTGTGACCTATAGACATAGTGTCAGAATCAATCTATCACAGTCCGATAATTTATCCTGTAACAATAATGATACCTTGACCAATAGAAATGATGTCAGAGTCAATCTATCACAGTCAGATGATTTATCCCGTAATAATAATGATACTGTGACCTATAGACATGGTGTCAGAGTCAATCTATCACAGTCAGATGATTTATCCTATAAAAATAATGATACCTTGACCAAAAGAAATGGCGTCAGAGTAAATCTGTCACAGTCAGATGATTTATCCTGTACCACTAGTGGTACTGTGGCCAATAGACATAGTGTCAGAGTCAATCTATCACAGTCAGATGATTTATCCTGTAACGTTAATAATACTGTCACCTATAGACATGATGTCAGAGTCAATCTATCACAGTCAGACGATTTATCCTGTAACAATGATGATAATGTGACCCATAGACATAGTGTCAGAATCAATCTATCACAGTCAGATGATTTATCCTGTAACAATAATGATACTTTGACCTATAGACATAGTGTCAGAGTCAATCTATCACAGTCAGATGATTTATCCTGTAACAAAAATGGTACTGTGGCCTATAGATATGGTGTCATAGTCAATCCATCACAATCAGATGATTTATCCTGTAGCAATAATGGTACTGTGGCCTATAGACATAGTGTCAGAGTCAATTTATCACAGTCAGTTGATTTATCCCGTATTAATAATGAAACTGTGACCTATAGACATGGTGTAAGAGTCAATCTATCACAGTCACGTGATTTATCCTGTAGCAATAATGGTACTGTGGCCTATAGACATAGTGTCAAAGTCAATTTATCACAGTCAGTTGATTTATCCCGTTATAATAATGAAACTGTGACCTATAGACATGGTGTAAGAGTCAATCTATCACAGTCCGATGATTTATTCCGTAACAATAAGGATATTGTGACCTATAGACATGGTGTCAGAGTCAATCTATCACAGTCTGATGATTTATCCTGTACCACTAGTGGTACTGTGGCCAAAAGACATAGTGTCAGAGTCAATCTATCACAGTCAGATGATATATCATGTAACAATAATGATACTGTGACCTATAGACATGGCGTCAGAGTCAATCTATCACACTCATATGATTTATCCTGTAACAAAAATGATACTGTGAC
The DNA here is from genome assembly GCA_037788925.1 of Mytilus galloprovincialis. Classification (NCBI taxonomy): domain Eukaryota; kingdom Metazoa; phylum Mollusca; class Bivalvia; order Mytilida; family Mytilidae; genus Mytilus; species Mytilus galloprovincialis. The sequence continues at coordinate 78,411,136 of CM075336.1, forward strand.
CTATAGACATAGTGTCAGAATCAATCTATCACAGTCCGATAATTTATCCTGTAACAATAATGATACCTTGACCAATAGAAATGGTGTCAGAGTAAATCTATTACAGTCAGATGATTTATCTTGTACCAATAATGGTACTTTGGCCAATACACATAGTGTCAGAGTCAATCCATCACAGTCAGATGATTTATCCTGTAACAATAATGATACTGTGACCTATAGACATAGTGTCAGAGTCAATCTATCACAGTCAGATGATTTATCCTGTAACAATAATGATACCTTGAACAAAAGAAAAGGCGTCAGAGTAAATATATCACAGTCAGATGATTTATCCTGTAACAATAAGGATACCGTGACCTATAGACATAGTGTCAGAGTCAATCTATCACGGTCAGATGATTTATCCTGTAACAATAATGATACCTTGAACAAAAGAAAAGGCGTCAGAGTAAATATATCACAGTCAGATGATTTATCCTGTAACACCAGTGGTACTGTGGCCAATAGACATAGTGTCAGAGTCAATCTATCACAAATCGATGATTTATCCTGTAACAATAAGGATACTGTGATCTATAGACATAGTGTCAGAGTCAATCTATCACAGTCAGATGATTTATCCAGTAACAAAAATGGTACTGTGGCCAATAGACGTAGTGTCAGAGTCAATCTATTACAGTCAGATGATTTATCCTGTAACAATAATGATACAGTGACCTATAGACATAGTGTCAGAATCAATCTATCACAGTCAGATGATTTATCTTGTAACAATAATGATACTGTGACCTATAGACATAGTGTCAGAGTCAATCTATCACAGTCCGATGATTTATCCTATAACAATAATGATACTGTGACCTATAGACATGGTGTCAGAGTCAATCTATCACAGTCAGATGATTTATCCTGTAACAATAATGATACCTTGACCAAAAGAAATGGCGTCAGAGTAAATATATCACAGTCAGATGATTTATCCTGTACCACTAGTGGTACTCTGGCCAATAGACATAGTGTCAGAGTCAATATATCACAGTCAGATGATATATCCTGTAACAATAATGATACTGTGACCTATAAACATGGTATCAGAGTTAATCTATCACAGTCAGATGATTTATCATGTAACAATAATGATACTGTCACCTATAGACATGATGTCAGAGTCAATCTATCACAGTCAGACCATTTATCCTGTAACAATGATGATAATGTGACCCATAGACATAGTGTCAGAATCAATCTATCACAGTCAGATGATTTATCCTGTAACAATAATGATACTTTGACCTATAGACATAGTGTCAGAGTCAATATATCACAGTCAGATGATTTATCCTGTAACAAAAATGGTACTGTGGCCTATAGATATGGTGTCATAGTCAATCCATCACAATCAGATGATTTATCCTGTAGCAATAATGGTACTGTGGCCTATAGACATAGTGTCAGAGTCAATTTATCACAGTCAGATGATTTATCCCGTAACAATAAGGATACTGTGACCTATAGACATGGTGTCAGAGTCAATCTATCACAGTCAGATGATTTATCCTGTAACAATAATGATACCTTGAACAAAAGAAAAGGCGTCAGAGTAAATATATCACAGTCAGATGATTTATCCTGTACCACTAGTGGTACTGTGGCCAAAAGACATAGTGTCAGAGTCAATTTATCACAGTCAGATGATATATCATGTAACAATAATGATACTGTGACCTATAGACATGGCGTCAGAGTCAATCTATCACACTCATATGATTTATCCTGTAACACTAATGATACTGTGACCTATAGACATAGTGTCAGAATCAATCTATTACAGTCCGATGATTTATCCTGTAACAATAATGATACCTTGACCAATAGAAATGATGTCAGAGTCAATCTATCACAGTCAGATGATTTATCCCGTAATAATAATGATACTGTGACCTATAGACATGGTGTCAGAGTCAATCTATCACAGTCAGATGATTTATCCTATAAAAATAATGATACCTTGACCAAAAGAAATGGCGTCAGAGTAAATCTGTCACAGTCAGATGATTTATCCTGTACCACTAGTGGTACTGTGGCCAATAGACATAATGTCAGAGTCAATCTATCACAGTCAGATGATTTATCCTGTAACGTTAATAATACTGTCACCTATAGACATGATGTCAGAGTCAATCTATCACAGTCAGACGATTTATCCTGTAACAATGATGATAATGTGACCCATAGACATAGTGTCAGAATCAATCTATCACAGTCAGATGATTTATCCTGTAACAATAATGATACTTTGACCTATAGACATAGTGTCAGAGTCAATCTATCACAGTCAGATGATTTATCCTGTAACAAAAATGGTACTGTGGCCTATAGATATGGTGTCATAGTCAATCCATCACAATCAGATGATTTATCCTGTAGCAATAATGGTACTGTGGCCTATAGACATAGTGTCAGAGTCAATTTATCACAGTCAGTTGATTTATCCCGTATTAATAATGAAACTGTGACCTATAGACATGGTGTAAGAGTCAATCTATCACAGTCAGGTGATTTATCCTGTAGCAATAATGGTACTGTGGCCTATAGACATAGTGTCAAAGTCAATTTATCACAGTCAGTTGATTTATCCCGTTATAATAATGAAACTGTGACCTATAGACATGGTGTAAGAGTCAATCTATCACAGTCCGATGATTTATTCCGTAACAATAAGGATATTGTGACCTATAGACATGGTGTCAGAGTCAATCTATCACAGTCTGATGATTTATCCTGTAACAATAATGATACCTTGAACAAAAGAAAAGGCGTCAGAGTAAATATATCACAGTCAGATGATTTATCCTGTACCACTAGTGGTACTGTGGCCAAAAGACATAGTGTCAGAGTCAATCTATCACAGTCAGATGATATATCATGTAACAATAATGATACTGTGACCTATAGACATGGCGTCAGAGTCAATCTATCACACTCATATGATTTATCCTGTAACAAAAATGATACTGTGACCTATAGACATAGTGTCAGAATCAATCTATCACAGTCCGATAATTTATCCTGTAACAATAATGATACCTTGACCAATAGAAATGGTGTCAGAGTAAATCTATTACAGTCAGATGATTTATCTTGTACCAATAATGGTACTTTGGCCAATACACATAGTGTCAGAGTCAATCTATCACAGTCAGATGATTTATCCTGTAACAATAATGATACTGTGACCTATAGACATACTGTCAGAGTCAATCTATCACAGTCAGATGATTTATCCTGTAACAATAAGGATACTGTGACCTATAGACATACTGTCAGAGTCAATCTATCACAGTCAGATGATTTATCCCGTAATAATAATGATACTGTGACCTGTAGACATGGTGTCAGAATCAATCTATCACAGTCCGATGATTTATCCTGTAACAATAATGATACCTTGACCAATAGAAATGGTGTCAGACTAAATCTATCACAGTCAGATGATTTATCCTGTAACAATAATGATACTGTGACCTATAGACATACTGTCATAGTCAATCTGTCACAGTCAGATAATTTATCCTGTAACAATAATGATACTGTGACCTATAGACATAGGGTCAGAATCAATTTATCACAGTCAGATGATTTATCTTGTAACAATAATGATACTGTGACCTATAGACATATTGTCAGAGTCAATCTATCACAGTCCGATGATTTATCCTATAACAATAATGATACTGTGACCTATAGACATGGTGTCAGAGTCAATCTATCACAGTCAGATGTTTTATCCTGTAACAATAATGATACCTTGACCAAAAGAAATGGCGTCAGAGTAAATATATCACAGTCAGATGATTTATCCTGTAACAATAATGATACTGTCACCTACACACATGATGTCAGAGACAATCTATCACAGTCAGATGATTTATCCTAGAACACTAATGATACTGTGACCTATAGACATAGTGTCAGAAGCAATCTATCACAGTCCGATGATTTGTCCTGTATTAATAATGATACTTTGACCAATAGAAATGGTGTCAGAGTCAATCTATCACAGTCAGCTGATTTATCCCGTAATAATAATGATACTGTGACCTATAGACATGGTGTCAGAGTCAATCTATCACAGTCAGATTATTAATCCCGTAACAATAATGATACTGTGACCTATATAAATGGTGTCAGAGTCAATCTATCACAGTCAGATGATTTATCCTATAACAATAATGATATCTTGACCAATACAAATGGCGTCAGAGTAAATCTGTCACAGTCAGATGATTTATCCTGTACCACTAGTGCTTCTGTGGCCAATAAACATAGTGTCAGAGTCAATCTATCACAGTCAGATGATTTATCTTGTAACGGTAATGATACTGTGACCTATACACATGGTGTCAGGGTCAATCTATCACAGTCAGATGATTTATCCTGTAACGGTAATGATACTGTCACCTATAGACATGATGTCAGAGTCAATGTATCACAGTCAGACGATTTATCCTGTAACAATGATGATAATGTGACCCATAGACATAGTGTCAGAATCAATCTATCACAGTCAGATGATTTATCCTGTAACAATAATGATACTTTGACCTATAGACATAGTATCAGAGTCAATCTATCACAGTCAGATGATTTATCCTTTAACAAAAATGGTACTGTGGCCTATAGATATGGTGTCATAGTCAATCCATCACAATCAAATGATTTATTCTGTAACAAAAATGGCACTGTGGCCTATAGACGTGGTGTCATAGTCAATCTATCACAGTCAGGTGATTTATCCTGTTGCAATAATGATACTGTGGCCTATAGACATAGTGTCAAAGTCAATTTATCACAGTCAGATGATTTATCCCGTAATAATAATGAAACTGTGACCTATAGACATGGTGTAAGAGTCAATCTATCACAGTCAGATGATTTATCCCGTAACAATAATGATACTGTGACCTATAGACATGGTGTCAGAGTCAATCTATCACAGTCAAATGATTTATCCTGTAACAATAATGATACCTTGACCAAAAGAAAAGGCGTCAGAGTAAATATATCACAGTCAGATGATTTATCCTGTACCACTAGTGGTACTGTGGCCAATAGACATAATGTAAGAGTCAATCTATCACAGTCAGATGATATATCCTGTAACAATAATGATACTGTGACCTATAGACATGGCGTCAGAGTCAATCTATCACAATCATATGATTTATCCTGTAACAATAATGATACTGTCACCTATAGACATGATGTCAGAGACAATCCATCACAGTCAGATGATTTATCATGTAACAATAATGATACTGTGACCTATAGACATAGTGTCAGAATCAATCTATCACAGTCCGATGATTTATCCTGTAACAATAATGATACCTTGACCAATAAAAATGGTGGCAGAGTAAATCTATCACAGTCAGATGATTTATCTTGTACCAATAATGGTACTTTGGCCAATATACATAGTGTCAGAGTCAATGTATCACAGTCAGATGATTTATCTTGTACCAATAATGGTAGTTTGGCCACTATACATACTGTCAGAGTCAATCTATCACAGTCAAATGATTTATCCTGTATTAATAATGATACTGTGACCTAAAGACATAGTATCAGAATCAATTGATCACAGTCAGATGATTTACCCTGTAACAATAAGGATACTGTGACCTATAGACATAGTGTCAGAGTCAATCTATAACAGTCAGATGATTTATCTTGTAACAATAAGATACTTTGACCTATAGACATAGTGTCAGAAACCATCTATCACAGTCTGGTGATTTATCCTGTAGCAATAATGCTACTGTCGCCTATAGACATAGTGTCACAGTCAATTTATCACAGTCAGATGATTTATCCCGTATTAATGATGATACTGTGACCTATAAACATGGAGTAAGAGTCAATCTATCACAGTCAGATGATTTATCCCGTAACAATAATGATACTGTGACATATAGACATGGTGTCAGAATCAATCTATCACCGTCATATTATTTATCCTGTAACAATAATGATACTTTGACCAATAGAAATGGTGTCAAAGTAAATCTATCACATTCAGATGATTTATCTTGTACCAATAATGGTAGTTTGGCCACTATACATAGTGTCAGAGTCAATCTATCACAGTCAGATGATTTATCCTGTAACAATAATGATACTGTGACCTATAGACATAGTGTCAGAGTCAATGTATCACAGTCAGATGATTTATCCTGTAACGGTAATGATACTGTCACCTATAGACATGATGTCAGAGTCAATGCATCACAGTCAGACGATTTATCCTGTAACAATGATGATAATGTGACCCATAGACATAGTGTCAGAATCAATCTATCACAGTCAGATGATTTATCCTGTAACAATAATGATACTTTGACCTATAGACATAGTATCAGAGTCAATCTATCACAGTCAGATTATTAATCCCGTAACAATAATGATACTGTGACCTATATAAATGGTGTCAGAGTCAATCTATCACAGTCAGATGATTTATCCTATAACAATAATGATACCTTGTTCAATACAAATGGCGTCAGAGTAAATCTGTCACAGTCAGATGATTTATCCTGTACCACTAGTGCTTCTGTGGCCAATAAACATAGTGTCAGAGTCAATCTATCACAGTCAGATGATTTATCTTGTAACGGTAATGATACTGTGACCTATACACATGGTGTCAGGGTCAATCTATCACAGTCAGATGATTTATCCTGTAACGGTAATGATACTGTCACCTATAGACATGATGTCAGAGTCAATGTATCACAGTCAGACGATTTATCCTGTAACAATGATGATAATGTGACCCATAGACATAGTGTCAGAATCAATCTATCACAGTCAGATGATTTATCCTGTAACAATAATGATACTTTGACCTATAGACATAGTATCAGAGTCAATCTATCACAGTCAGATGATTTATCCTTTAACAAAAATGGTACTGTGGCCTATAGATATGGTGTCATAGTCAATCCATCACAATCAAATGATTTATTCTGTAACAAAAATGGCACTGTGGCCTATAGACGTGGTGTCATAGTCAATCTATCACAGTCAGGTGATTTATCCTGTTGCAATAATGATACTGTGGCCTATAGACATAGTGTCAAAGTCAATTTATCACAGTCAGATGATTTATCCCGTAATAATAATGAAACTGTGACCTATAGACATGGTGTAAGAGTCTATCTATCACAGTCAGATGATTTATCCCGTAACAATAATGATACTGTGACCTATAGACATGGTGTCAGAGTCAATCTATCACAGTCAGATGATTTATCCTGTAACAATAATGATACCTTGACCAAAAGAAAAGGCGTCAGAGTAAATATATCACAGTCAGATGATTTATCCTGTACCACTAGTGGTACTGTGGCCAATAGACATAGTGTCAGAGTCAATCTATCACAGTCAGATGATATATCCTCTAACAATAATGATACTGTGACCTATAGACATGGCGTCAGAGTCAATCTATCACAATCATATGATTTATCCTGTAACAATAATGATACTGTCACCTATAGACATGATGTCAGAGACAATCCATCACAGTCAGATGATTTATCCTGTAACAATAATGATACTGTGACCTATAGACATACTGTCAGAGTCAATCTATCACAGTCAAATGATTTATCCTGTATTAATAATGATACTGTGACCTAAAGACATAGTATCAGAATCAATTTATCACAGTCAGATGATTTACCCTGTAACAATAAGGATACTGTGACCTATAGACATAGTGTCAGAGTCAATCTATAACAGTCAGATGATTTATCTTGTAACAATAAGATACTTTGACCTATAGACATAGTGTCAGAAACCATCTATCACAGTCTGGTGATTTATCCTGTAGCAATAATGCTACTGTCGCCTATAGACATAGTGTCACAGTCAATTTATCACAGTCAGATGATTTATCCCGTATTAATGATGATACTGTGACCTATAAACATGGAGTAAGAGTCAATCTATCACAGTCAGATGATTTATCCCGTAACAATAATGATACTGTGACATATAGACATGGTGTCAGAATCAATCTATCACCGTCAGATTATTTATCCTGTAACAATAATGATACTTTGACCAATAGAAATGGTGTCAAAGTAAATCTATCACATTCAGATGATTTATCTTGTACCAATAATGGTAGTTTGGCCACTATACATAGTGTCAGAGTCAATCTATCACAGTCAGATGATTTATCCTGTAACAATAATGATACTGTGACCTATAGACATAGTGTCAGAGTCAATGTATCACAGTCAGATGATTTATCCTGTAACGGTAATGATACTGTCACCTATAGACATGATGTCAGAGTCAATGCATCACAGTCAGACGATTTATCCTGTAACAATGATGATAATGTGACCCATAGACATAGTGTCAGAATCAATCTATCACAGTCAGATGATTTATCCTGTAACAATAATGATACTTTGACCTATAGACATAGTATCAGAGTCAATCTATCACAGTCAGATTATTAATCCCGTAACAATAATGATACTGTGACCTATATAAATGGTGTCAGAGTCAATCTATCACAGTCAGATGATTTATCCTATAACAATAATGATACCTTGTTCAATACAAATGGCGTCAGAGTAAATCTGTCACAGTCAGATGATTTATCCTGTACCACTAGTGCTTCTGTGGCCAATAAACATAGTGTCAGAGTCAATCTATCACAGTCAGATGATTTATCTTGTAACGGTAATGATACTGTGACCTATACACATGGTGTCAGGGTCAATCTATCACAGTCAGATGATTTATCCTGTAACGGTAATGATACTGTCACCTATAGACATGATGTCAGAGTCAATGTATCACAGTCAGACGATTTATCCTGTAACAATGATGATAATGTGACCCATAGACATAGTGTCAGAATCAATCTATCACAGTCAGATGATTTATCCTGTAACAATAATGATACTTTGACCTATAGACATAGTATCAGAGTCAATCTATCACAGTCAGATGATTTATCCTTTAACAAAAATGGTACTGTGGCCTATAGATATGGTGTCATAGTCAATCCATCACAATCAAATGATTTATTCTGTAACAAAAATGGCACTGTGGCCTATAGACGTGGTGTCATAGTCAATCTATCACAGTCAGGTGATTTATCCTGTTGCAATAATGATACTGTGGCCTATAGACATAGTGTCAAAGTCAATTTATCACAGTCAGATGATTTATCCCGTAATAATAATGAAACTGTGACCTATAGACATGGTGTAAGAGTCTATCTATCACAGTCAGATGATTTATCCCGTAACAATAATGATACTGTGACCTATAGACATGGTGTCAGAGTCAATCTATCACAGTCAGATGATTTATCCTGTAACAATAATGATACCTTGACCAAAAGAAAAGGCGTCAGAGTAAATATATCACAGTCAGATGATTTATCCTGTACCACTAGTGGTACTGTGGCCAATAGACATAGTGTCAGAGTCAATCTATCACAGTCAGATGATATATCCTCTAACAATAATGATACTGTGACCTATAGACATGGCGTCAGAGTCAATCTATCACAATCATATGATTTATCCTGTAACAATAATGATACTGTCACCTATAGACATGATGTCAGAGACAATCCATCACAGTCAGATGATTTATCCTGTAACAATAATGATACTGTGACCTATAGACATACTGTCAGAGTCAATCTATCACAGTCAAATGATTTATCCTGTATTAATAATGATACTGTGACCTAAAGACATAGTATCAGAATCAATTTATCACAGTCAGATGATTTACCCTGTAACAATAAGGATACTGTGACCTATAGACATAGTGTCAGAGTCAATCTATAACAGTCAGATGATTTATCTTGTAACAATAAGATACTTTGACCTATAGACATAGTGTCAGAAACCATCTATCACAGTCTGGTGATTTATCCTGTAGCAATAATGCTACTGTCGCCTATAGACATAGTGTCACAGTCAATTTATCACAGTCAGATGATTTATCCCGTATTAATGATGATACTGTGACCTATAAACATGGAGTAAGAGTCAATCTATCACAGTCAGATGATTTATCCCGTAACAATAATGATACTGTGACATATAGACATGGTGTCAGAATCAATCTATCACCGTCAGATTATTTATCCTGTAACAATAATGATACTTTGACCAATAGAAATGGTGTCAAAGTAAATCTATCACATTCAGATGATTTATCTTGTACCAATAATGGTAGTTTGGCCACTATACATAGTGTCAGAGTCAATCTATCACAGTCAGATGATTTATCCTGTAACAATAATGATACTGTGACCTATAGACATAGTGTCAGAGTCAATGTATCACAGTCAGATGATTTATCCTGTAACGGTAATGATACTGTCACCTATAGACATGATGTCAGAGTCAATGTATCACAGTCAGACGATTTATCCTGTAACAATGATGATAATGTGACCCATAGACATAGTGTCAGAATCAATCTGTCACAGTCAGATGATTTATCCTGTAACAATAATGATACTTTGACCTATAGACATAGTATCAGAGTCAATCTATCACAGTCAGATGATTTATCCTTTAACAAAAATGGTACTGTGGCCTATAGATATGGTGTCATAGTCAATCCATCACAATCAAATGATTTATTCTGTAACAAAAATGGCACTGTGGCCTATAGACGTGGTGTCATAGTCAATCTATCACAGTCAGGTGATTTATCCTGTTGCAATAATGATACTGTGGCCTATAGACATAGTATCAAAGTCAATTTATCACAGTCAGATGATTTATCCCGTAATAATAATGAAACTGTGACCTATAGACATGGTGTAAGAGTCAATCTATCACAGTCAGATGATTTATCCCGTAACAATAATGATACTGTGACCTATAGACATGGTGTCAGAGTCAATCTATCACAGTCAGATGATTTATCCTGTACAAGTAATGATACCTTGACCAATAGAAATGGTGTCAGAGTTAATCTATCACAGTCAGATGATTTATCCCGTAATAATAATGATACTGTGACCTATAAACATGGTGTCAGAGTCAATCTATCACAGTCAGATGATTTATCCTATAACAATAATGATACCTTGACCAATAGAAATGGCGTCAGAGTAAATCTGTCACAGTCAGATGATTTATCCTGTACTAGTGGTACTTTTGCCAATAGACATAGTGTCAGAGTCAATCTATCACAGTCAGATGATTTATCCTGTAACAATAATTACATAATAATTAATTATGTAATAATTATGTCATAATGAAATTATCACAATTTGAAAGACTAATCTTTCTTCTTTCTTTTGGTACCTCGTTTATAAAATATAAAGAAGGATGGAATGAACTACATCAGTTTAAAGTTGTCTGTTTGGGAATGACAAAAACTTTGTATTGTGCTACCTTAAGTTATACAACATTAATAATTATGTTAAAAGGTACATTTGTGTATCAATTTTAAACCTGGATCATGCAGTATGAGCAATGAAAACCTGTCCGCATCTCTGAACTATATCATGACTTTATTAAAACAGTACATATTATATATTATTTCTTATTTTATTCAAAAATCTTGAATTTGTCGTCTGTTTATTTATCATTCTACATTAAAAATTCATAACGGATACAGTAAAAACGGTATTTCAGGATTCGCACATTATATACACTGAATCTCTAGTTATACTACATGTACTAAGTAGTTGTGATAATGTGTTTTGAGACAGTGAGGCAATTTTGTAAAATGTATTTAAAATTTTAATTTTCAATTTTATTATTAGATTGTTGGTTCCGAGTATGACCTGCCAATTTTGAAGGAAGGTGACAGGTATGGTCACAGAGAGAAGAAACAGAGAAATAAGCTGTACACATGGGTGAAAAACCTTTGTGTGCAGCATAAGCATGGGAATGCTTATAAAGCAGGTACATGTATGTATAACTACATGAAATTAATAACACAGATTGATATACTGGGTTGTTGGTGGTCAAGTGGTTTAAGTAGTTTATCTACAGGGATAAATAGCTTGTCAACACTAACAATGACTGAGATTGTGAGATTATGAGGTGCATTTGACGGATATCTTTAAAATTGACAAGGATTACCATTTTTGCTGTTGAAGGTCAATACTCATTGATGGTTCTCTCCAGATAGTATGGCTTCTTCCACCAATAAAAAATGGCTACCGAAATATAGCTGAGAGTGCTTAAAGTTGAGTTCATCACCAACAAAGAAACAGATTGATTTGTGTATGATATTTAAAAACCAGTTTCTTTGCTGTATTCTTTGTTATTTGATGCAAAGTAAATACATGTATAATCTGCTTATCATGATCTATTATGTTAATATGAGGCAGGAGTTACCTGTAAAAGGGGATGAAGTGTGTATAAATTATTTTTGAACTTGATTAAGCATATTTTAACTTTTGTCTTTAGTGATTTTGTTAGTTATTTTTACCTGCATCACCAATGTTAAAAGAGGTCTAGTAACCCCTTGACTTTGCACATCATTCAGTTTGTCTGTACGTATGTACATCTGAATAACCTTCTGTAGAAAACTTTCTAACTTGTTTTGGCTTCTATAAAAGGAGGCAATTTTATATTTGGTCTGGAAATTGATAATGTTGATTTGTAGCATGTAAACAATTTTTAGAAGCTTTATGTGAACATGCTCAAGTGTGTGATACACTATTTCAGATTCCTTACTCATCTGAACTGCCTTTTTCAGAATGTATAATAATAATAAGAGAGGAGACCTGTTTTCATGGTTTTTGTGTGTCTCTTTGGTTCCTTTTCTTCTAGATAAAATCAAGCAACTTGGCTCACTACTGTTAAAGGGGCATTTTGTGTGAATTTCAGTATAGACACCATCTGATTAACTATTGAGGTAACCTCCAAAGTCTGCCGACGGTCATATAACTTGATATAAATATAGATATAAATAGATAGCAAACCTGTGCAGTTTGATTTTTTCTAGGTTTGTTTGATTTCATATTATAGATTAAAAATATATGTTAATCATCATTTTTGTCGAGCCTGCAACTTTTGTTGCAGAAAGCTCGACATAGGGATAGTGATCCGGCGGCGGTAGCGTTAGCTAACTTTTTAAAAGCTTTATATTTTAGAAGGTGGAAGACCTGGATGCTTCATACTTTGAATATAGATGCCTCATGTTACGAAGTTTCCGTCAGTTACATGTCAAATGTCCTTGACCTCATTTTCATGGTTCAGTGACCACTTGAAAAAAAAAGTTCAGATTTTTTGTAATGTTGAATTCTCTCTTATTATAAGTAATAGGATAATTATATTTGGTATGTGCGTACCTTGCAATGTCCTAATGCCTGTCAGACAGTTTTCACCTGACCTCCACCTCATTTCATGGATCAGTGAACAAGGTTAAATTTTGGTGGTCAAGTCCATATCTCAGATACTATAAGCAATAGGGCTAGTATATTTTTCGGTGTATGGAAGGACTGTAAGGTGTACTTGTCCAACTGGCAGATGTCATCTGACCTTGACCTCACTTTCATGGATCAGTGGTTATAGTTAAGTTTTTGTGTTTTGGTCTGTTTTTCTCATACTTTACTCATACTTTATGCAATAGATCTACTATATTTGTTGTATGGAATGATTGTAAGGTGTACATGTCCAACTGGCAGATGTCATCTGACCTTGACCTCATTTTCATGGTTGAATGGTCAAAGTTAAGTTTTCGAGTTTTGGTCTTTTTATCTTTAGAATACTATATGCTATAGGTCAACTATATTTGGTGTATGTAAATATTTTATGATCTATATGTCAGTTGCGCAGGTTTTATTTGACCTCGACCTCATTTTCACGGTTCATTGCTTAGTGTTAAGATTTTGTGTTTTGGTCTATTTTCCTTAAACTATAAGTAATAGGTCAACTACATTTGTTTTACTAAAGCATTGTTAGCTGTACATGTCTGCTTGGCATGGTTCATCTGACCTTGACCGCATTTTCATGGTTCATTGGTCTTTGATTAGTTATCTTGGTTAATGTTAAGTTTATGTGACAGTTTTTAATAAAGCTTTATACTTATGACTATCAACATAATATCAATGATAAGTAAAGAAGGCGAGACATTTCAGTGTATGCACTCTTGTTACCTGTATAAGAATGAGATTTTGTGGATCGAATCAGTCAATCAAATGATTTATCCTTGTTTCACATTTAATGTTGACATTCTTTTCCTTTTAATAACAAAACACACCTCATTCTTGCTTAACCAATCTCTAGATAAGGGGTTAAATTGAAGGTCACATGAATATGGATTAAATAAAGTAAAATTATTCACTTGCAAGTTAATAATTCATCAGCAATCTTTCTTGGCATATTCTGACAAAATTGAACCAAACTGGCTGCTAAAAGCGAATTATGATTGTAAGGTGTACATGTCTGATTGGAATGTGTCATCTGATATTGACCTCATTTTCACAGATCATTGGTCAATGTTAAGTTTTCCTGGTTATGTTTGTTTCTTAGATAGTATATGCCATAGGGCAACTATATTTGATCCATTGAATGATTGTAAGGTGACATGTCTGTATGGCAGGGTTCATCTGACCTTGACCTTGTTTCATTGGTCAATATGAAGTTTTCAAGGTTTGGTCTGTTTCTTGTATATTTACTGTAAGTAATAGGTCAAATATGATTGATATGTATGGAATGATTGTAAGGTGTAATGTATTTCTGGCTTGATTTATCTGAGTATGCCCTCATTTTCTTGGATCAAATTAAGTTTATATTTGTGATACACGAAGTAAAACTTCATATTTAGGACTATCAACATAAAATCAATGCTCAGTAAAAACAGGTGAGACATTTTAGCATGTGCACTCTTGGTAGTCTTAGGGGGAGGATTGGCACCTTTAAACTAATTTAACATCCAACATTCTGTTTGTACCTGTCCCTAGTCAGGAGCCTGTAATTCAGTGGTCGTCATTTGTTCCTGTGTAACATATTGTTGAAGGCCATACAGTGACCTATAGTTGTTAATTTCTGTGTTATTTGGTCTCTTGAGGAGAGTTGTCTCATTGTCAATCATAACACATCTTCTCATTTTTATATTGACTACTGTGATCTATCTTGCTTTTTCATTTGTACTTAAAAAAAACATTTAGGACTTCTAACAGGGGGTAAAAATCACTATCATTTTATATTTTTGTTGTAGTGACCACGACA
This sequence comes from Mytilus galloprovincialis, assembly GCA_037788925.1. Classification (NCBI taxonomy): domain Eukaryota; kingdom Metazoa; phylum Mollusca; class Bivalvia; order Mytilida; family Mytilidae; genus Mytilus; species Mytilus galloprovincialis. The sequence continues at coordinate 78,426,393 of CM075336.1, forward strand.
GAGACATTTCTACACAATAAAAACCAATTATACCAAGCATGTTTCATAAGATAGACCATCTAACATCATAGTACTATCTTACTACACAATAAAAACCAATTATACCAAGCGTGTTTCAATAGATAGACCATCTAAAATCATAGTACTATCTTACTACACCATAAAAACCAATTATACCAAGCATGTTTCAATAGATAAACAATCTAACAGCACAGTACTATCTTACTACACAATAAAAACCAATTATACCAAGCATGTTTCATTAGATAAACAATCTAACATCATAGTACTATCTTACTACACAATAAAAACCAATTATACCAAGCATGTTTCATTAGATAGACAATCTAACATCATAGTACTATTTTACTTCACAATAAAAACCAATTATACCAAGCATGTTTCAATAGATAGACCATCTAACATCATAGTACTATCTTACTACACCATAATAACCAATTATACCAAGCATGTTTCAATAGATAGACAATCTAACAGCACAGTACTATCTTACTAGACAATAAAACCAATTATACCAAGCATGTTTCATAAGATTAACAATCTAACATCATAGTACTATCTTACTACACAATAAAAACCAATTATACCAAGCATGTTTCAATAGATAGACCATCTAACATCATAGTACTATCTTTCTACACAATAAAAACCAATTATACCAAGCATGTTTCATTAGATACACCATCTAACATCATAGTACTATCTTTGTACGCAATAAAAACCAATTATACCAAGCATTTTTCATTAGATACACCATCTAACATCATAGTACTATCTTTCTACGAAATAAAAACCAATTATACCAAGCATGTTGCATTAGATAGACCATCTAACATCATAGTACTATCTTTCTACACAATAAAAACCAATTATACCAAGCATGTTTCATTAGATAGACCATCTAACATCATAGTACTATCTTTCTACACAATAAAAACCAATTATACCAAGCATGTTTCATAAAACAGACCATCTAACATCATAGTACTATCTTACTACACAATAAAAACCAATTATACCAAGCATGTTTCATTAGATAGACTATCTAACATCATAGTACTATCTTTCTACACAATAAAAACCAATTATACCAAGCATGTTTCAGTAAATAGACCATCTAACATCATAGTACTATCTTTCTACACAATAAAAACCAATTATACCAAGCATGTTTCATTAGATAGACCATCTAACATCATAGTACTATCTTACTACACAATAAAAACCAATTATACCATGCATGTTTCATTAGATACACAATCTAACATCATAGTACTATCTTTCTACACAATAAAAACCAATTATACCAAGCATGTTTCATTAGATAGACCATCTAACATCATAGTACTATCTGTCTACGCAATAAAAACCAATTATACCTAGCATGATTCATTAGATACACCATTTAACATCATAGTACTATCTTACTACACAATAAAAACCAATTATACCAAGCATGTTTCATTAGATACACCATCTAACATCATAGTACTATCTTTCTACACAATAAAAACCAATTATACCAAGCATCTTTCATTAGATAGACCATCTAACATCATAGTACTATCTTACTACACAATAATAACCAATTATACCAAGCATGTTTCATAAGATAGACCATCTAACATCATCGTACTATCTTACTACACAATAAAAACCAATTATACAAAGCATGTTTCAATAGATAGACCATCTAACATTATAGTACTATCTTACTACACAATAAAAACCAATTATACCAAGCATGTTTCATAAGATAGACCATCTAACATCATATTACTATCTTACTACACAATAAAAACCAATTATACAAAGCATGTTTCATTAGATAGACCATCTAACATCATAGTACTATCTTTCTACGCAAGAAAAACCAATTATACAAAGCATGTTTCATTAGATAGACCATCTAATATCATAGTACTATCTTTCTACACAATAATAACCAATTATACCAAGAATGTTACATTAGATAGACCATCTAACATCATAGTACTATCTTTCTACACAATAAAAACAAATTATACCAAGCATGTTTCATTAGATAGACCATCTAACATCATAGTACTATCTTTCTACACAATAAAAAACAATTATACCAAGCATGTTTCATAAAATAGACCATCTAACATCATAGTACTATCTTACTACACAATAAAAACCAATTATACCAAGCATGTTTCATTAGATAGACTATCTAACATCATAGTACTATCTTTCTACACAATAAAAACCATTTATACCAAGCATGTTTCAGTAAATAGACCATCTAACATCATAGTACTATTTTTCTACACAATAAAAACCAATTATACCAAGCATGTTTCATTAGATAGACCATCTAACATCATAGTACTATCTTACTACACAATAAAAACCATTTATACCAAGCATGTGTCATTAGATAGACCATCTAACATCATAGTACTATCTTTCTACACAATAAAAACCAATTATACCATGCATGTTTCATTAGATACACAATCTAACATCATAGTACTATCTTTCTACACAATAAAAACCAATTATACCAAGCATGTTTCATTAGATAGACCATCTAACATCATAGTACTATCTTTCTACGCAATAAAAACCAATTATACCTAGCATGTTTCATTAGATACACCATCTAACATCATAGTACTATCTTTCTACACAATAAAAACCAATTATACTAAGCATGTTTCATTAGATACACCATCTAACATCATAGTACTATCTTTCTACACAATAAAAACCAATTATACCAAGCATCTTTCATTAGATAGACCATCTAACATCATAGTACTATCTTACTACACAATAAAAACCAATTATACCAAGCATGTTTCATAAGATAGACCATCTAACATCATCGTACTATCTTACTACACAATAAAAACCAATTATACAAAGCATGTTTCAATAGATAGACCATCTAACATCATAGTACTATCTTACTACACAATAAAAACCAATTATACCAAGCATGTTTCATAAGATAGACCATCTAACATCATAGCACTATATTACTACACAATAAAAATCAATTATACCAAGCATGATTCAATAGATAGACCATCTAACATCATAGTACTATCTTACAACACCATAAAAACCAGTTATACCAAGCATGTTTCATTAGATAGACCATCTAACATCATAGTACTATCTTACTATACCATAAAAACCAATTATACCAAGCATGTTTCATTAGATAGACCATCTAACATCATGGTACTATCTTACTACACAATAAAAATCAATTATACCAAGCATGTTTCATAAGATAGACCATCTAACATCATCTAACATCATAGTAATTACTTATTACACAATAAAAACCAATTATACCAAGCATGTTTCATAAGATAGACCATCTAACATCATAGTACTATCTTACTACACAATAAAAACCAATTATACCAAGCATGTTTCAATAGATAGACCATCTAAAATCATAGTACTATCTTACTACACCATAAAAACCAATAATACCAAGCATGTTTCAATAGATAGACAATCTAAAAGCACAGTACTATCTTACTACACAATAAAAACCAATTATACCAAGCATGTTTCATTAGATAAACAATCTAACATCATAGTACTATCTTACTACACAATAAAAACCAATTATACCAAGCATGTTTCATTAAATAGACAATCTAACATCATAGTACTATCTTACTACACAATAAAAACCAATCATACCAAGCCTGTTTCAATAGATAGACCATCTAACATCATAGTACTATCTTACTACACCATAAAAACCAATTATACCAAGCATGTTTCAATAGATAGACAATCTAACAGCACAGTACTATCTTACTAGACAATAAAACCAATTATACCAAGCATGTTTCATACGATTAACAATCTAACATCATAGTACTATCTTATTACACAATAAAAACCAATTATACCAAGCATGTTTCATTAGATTGACCATCTAACATCATAGTACCAAATTTCTACACAATAAAAACCAATTATACCAAGCATGTTTCATTAGATACACCATCTAACATCATAGTACTATCTTTGTACAAACATGTTTAATTAGAAAGACCATCTAACATCATAGTACTATCTTTCTACGCAATAAAAACCAATTATACCAAGCATGTTTCATTAGATAGACCATCTAACATCATAGTACTATCTTTCTACACAATAAAAACCAATTATACCAAGCATGTTTCATTAGATATTTAACATCATATTACTATCTTTCTACACAATAAAAACCAATTATACCAAGCATGTTTCATTAGATAGACCATCTAACATTATAGTACTATCTTGCTACACAATAAAAACCATTTATACCAAGCATGTTTCATTAGATAGACCATCTTACATCATAGTACTATCTTGCTACACAATAAAAACCAATTATACCAAGCATGTTTCATTAGATAGACCATCTTACATCATAGTACTATCTTATGTCGCAATAAAAACCAATTATACCAAGCATGTTTCAAACGATAGACCATCTAACATCATAGTACTATCTTTCTACACAATAAAAACCAATTATACCAAGCATGTTTCATTAGATAGACCATCTAACATAATAGTACTATCTTTCTACACAATAAAAACCAATTATACCAAGCATGTTTCATCAGATAGACCATCTAACATCATAGTACTATCTTTCTACACAATAATAACCAATTATATCAAGCATGTTACATGAGATAGGCCATCTAACATCATAGTACTATCTTTCTACACAATAAAAACCAATTATACCAATCATGTTTCATTAGATAGACCATCTAACATCATAGTACTATCTTTCTACACAATAAAAACCAATTATACAAAGGATGTTTCAATAGATAGACCATCTAACATCATAGTACTATCTTTCTACACAATAAAAACAAATTATACCAAGCATGTTTCATTAGATAGACCATCTAACATCATAGTACTATCTTTCTACACAATAAAAAACAATTATACCAAGCATTTTAAAAAAAATAGACCATATAACATCATAGTACTATATTTCTACACAATAAAAACCAATTATACCAAGCATGTTTCATTAGATAGACCATCTAACATCATAGTACTATCTTTCTACACAATAAAAACCAATTATACCAAGCATGTTTCATTAGATAGACCATCTAACATCATAGTACTATCTTTCTACACAATAAAAACCAATTATACCAAGCATGTTTCATTAGATAGACCATCTAACATTATAGTACTATCTTGCTACACAATAAAAACCAATTATACCAAGCATGTTTCATTAGATAGACCATCTTACATCATAGTACTATCTTATGTCGCAATAAAAACCAATTATACCAAGCATGTTTCATTAGATAGACCATATAACATCATAGTACTATCTTTCTACACAATAAAAACAAATTATACCAAGCATGTTTCATTAGATAGACCATCTAACATCATAGTACTATCTTTTTACACAATAAAAACCAATTATACCAAGCATGTTTCAAACGATAGACCATCTAACATCATAGTACTATCTTTCTACACAATAAAAACAAATTATACAAAGCATGTTTAATTAGATAGACCATCTAACATCATAGTACTATCTTTCTACACAATAAAAACCAATTATACCAAGCATGTTTCAAACGATAGACCATCTAACATCATAGTACTATCTTTCTACACAATGAAAACAAATTATACCAAGCATGTTTGATTAGATAGACCATCTAACATCATAGTACTATCTTTCTACACAATAAAAACCAATTATACCAAGCATGTTTCATAAGATAGACCATCTAACATCATAGTACTATCTTTATAAAAACCAATTATACCAAGCATGTTTCAAACGATAGACCATCTAACATCATAGTACTATCTTTCTACACAATGAAAACAAATTATACCAAGCATGTTTAAAAACCAATTATACCAAGCATGTTTCAAACGATAGACCATCTAACATCATAGTACTATCTTTCTACACAATGAAAACAAATTATACCAAGCATGTTTGATTAGATAGACCATCTAACATCATAGTACTATCTTTCTACACAACAAAAACCAATTATACCAATCATGTTTCATTAGATAGACCATCTAACATCATAGTACTATCTTTCTACACAATAAAAACCAATTATACAAAGGATGTTTCAATAGATAGACCATCTAACATCATAGTACTATCTTTCTACACAATAAAAACCAATTATACCAAGCATGTTTCATTAGATAGACCATCTAACATCATAGTACTATCTTTCTACACAATAAAAAACAATTATACCAAGCATTTTAAAAAAAATAGACCATATAACATCATAGTACTATCTTTCTACACAATAAAAACCAATTATACCAAGCATGTTACATGAGATAGACCATCTAACATCATAGTACTATCTTTCTACACAATAAAAACCAATTATACCAATCATGTTTCATTAGATAGACCATCTAACATCATAGTACTATCTTTCTACACAATAAAAACCAATTATACAAAGGATGTTTCAATAGATAGACCATCTAACATCATAGTACTATCTTTCTACACAATAAAAACAAATTATACCAAGCATGTTTCATTAGATAGACCATCTAACATCATAGTACTATCTTTCTACACAATAAAAAACAATTATACCAAGCATTTTAAAAAAAATAGACCATATAACATCATAGTACTATCTTTCTACACAATAAAAACCAATTATACCAAGCATGTTTCATTAGATAGACCATCTAACATCATAGTACTATCTTTCTACACAATAAAAACCAATTATACCAAGCATGTTTCATTAGATAGACCATCTAACATCATAGTACTATCTTTCTACACAATAAAAACCAATTATACCAAGCATGTTTCATTAGATAGACCATCTAACATTATAGTACTATCTTGCTACACAATAAAAACCAATTATACCAAGCATGTTTCATTAGATAGACCATCTTACATCATAGTACTATCTTATGTCGCAATAAAAACCAATTATACCAAGCATGTTTCATTAGATAGACCATATAACATCATAGTACTATCTTTCCACACAATAAAAACAAATTATACCAAGCATGTTTCATTAGATAGACCATCTAACATCATAGTACTATCTTTTTACACAATAAAAACCAATTATACCAAGCATGTTTCAAACGATAGACCATCTAACATCATAGTACTATCTTTCTACACAATAAAAACAAATTATACCAAGCATGTTTCATTAGATAGACCATCTAACATCATAGTACTATCTTTTTACACAATAAAAACAAATTATACAAAGCATGTTTAATTAGATAGACCATCTAACATCATAGTACTATCTTTCTACACAATAAAAACCAATTATACCAAGCATGTTTCATAAGATAGACCATCTAACATCATAGTACTATCTTTCTACACAATAAAAACCAATTATACCAAGCATATTTCATTAGATAGACCATCTAACATCATAGTACTATCTTTCTACACAATAAAAACCAATTATACCAAGCATGTTTCATTAGATAGACCATCTAACATCATAGTACTATCTTTTTACAAAATAAAAACCAATTATACCAAGCATGTTTCATTAGATAGACCATTTAACATCATATTACTATCTTTCTACACAATAAAAACCAATTATACCAAGCATGTTTCATTAGATAGACCATCTAACATTATAGTACTATCTTGCTACACAATAAAAACCAATTATACCAAGCATGTTTCATTAGATAGACCATCTTACATCATAGTACTATCTTGCTACACAATAAAAACCAATTATACCAAGCATGTTTCATTAGATAGACCATCTTACATCATAGTACTATCTTATGTCGCAATAAAAACCAATTATACCAAGCATGTTTCATTAGATAGACCATATAACATCATAGTACTATCTTTCTACACAATAATAACCAATTATACCAAGCATGTTACATGAGATAGGCCATCTAACATCATAGTACTATCTTTCTACACAATAAAAACCAATTATACCAAGCATGTTTCAAAAGATAGACCAACTAATATCATAGTACTATCTTTCTACACAATAAAAACCAATTATACCAAGCATGTTTCATTAGATAGACCATCTAACATTATAGTACTATCTTGCTACACAAAAAAAACCAATTATACCAAGCATGTTTCATTAGATAGACCATCTTACATCATAGTACTATCTTATGTCGCAATAAAAACCAATTATACCAAGCATGTTTCATTAGATAGACCATATAACATCATAGTACTATCTTTCTACACAATAAAAACAAATTATACCAAGCATGTTTCATTAGATAGACCATCTAACATCATAGTACCATCTTTCTACACAATAAAAAACAATTATACCAAGCATTTAAAAAAAAAATAGACCATCTAACATCATAGTATTATCTTTCTACACAATAAAAACCAATTATACCAAGTATGTTTCATTAGATAGACCATCTAACATCATAGTACTATCTTTTTACACAATGAAAACAAATTATACAAAGCATGTTTAATTAGATAGACCATCTAACATCATAGTACTATCTTTCTACACAATAAAAACCAATTATACCAAGCATGTTTGATTAGATAGACCATCTAACATCATAGTACTATCTTTCTACACAATAAAAACCAATTATACCAAGCATGTTTCATAAGATAGACCATCTAACATCATAGTACTATCTTTATAAAAACCAATTATACCAAGCATGTTTCAAACGATAGACCATCTAACATCATAGTACTATCTTTCTACACAATGAAAACAAATTATACCAAGCATGTTTAAAAACCAATTATACCAAGCATGTTTCAAACGATAGACCATCTAACATCATAGTACTATCTTTCTACACAATGAAAACAAATCATACAAAGCATGTTTAATTAGATAGACCATCTAACATCATAGTACTATCTTTCTACACAATAAAAACCAATTATACCAAGCATGTTTGATTAGATAGACCATCTAACATCATAGTACTATCTTTCTACACAATAAAAACCAATTATACCAAGCATGTTTCATAAGATAGACCATCTAACATCATAGTACTATCTTTATAAAAACCAATTATACCAAGCATGTTTCAAACGATAGACCATCTAACATCATAGTACTATCTTTCTACACAATGAAAACAAATTATACCAAGCATGTTTAAAAACCAATTATACCAAGCATGTTTCAAACGATAGACCATCTAACATCATAGTACTATCTTTCTACACAATGAAAACAAATTATACCAAGCATGTTTGATTAGATAGACCATCTAACATCATAGTACTATCTTTCTACACAATAAAAACCAATTATACCAAGCATGTTTCATAAGATAGACCATCTAACATCATAGTACTATCTTTATAAAAACCAATTATACCAAGCATGTTTCAAACGATAGACCATCTAACATCATAGTACTATCTTTCTACACAATGAAAACAAATTATACCAAGCATGTTTAAAAACCAATTATACCAAGCATGTTTCAAACGATAGACCATCTAACATCATAGTACTATCTTTCTACACAATGAAAACAAATTATACCAAGCATGTTTGATTAGATAGACCATCTAACATCATAGTACTATCTTTCTACACAATAAAAACCAATTATACCAAGCATGTTTCATAAGATAGACCATCTAACATCATAGTACTATCTTTCTACACAATAAAAACCAATTATACCAAGCATATTTCATTAGATAGACCATCTAACATCATAGTACTATCTTTCTACACAATAAAAACCAATTATACCAAGCATGTTTCATTAGATAGACCATCTAACATCATAGTACTATCTTTTTACAAAATAAAAACCAATTATACCAAGCATGTTTCATTAGATAGACCATTTAACATCATATTACTATCTTTCTACACAATAAAAACCAATTATACCAAGCATGTTTCATTAGATAGACCATCTAACATTATAGTACTATCTTGCTACACAATAAAAACCAATTATACCAAGCATGTTTCATTAGATAGACCATCTTACATCATAGTACTATCTTGCTACACAATAAAAACCAATTATACCAAGCATGTTTCATTAGATAGACCATCTTACATCATAGTACTATCTTATGTCGCAATAAAAACCAATTATACCAAGCATGTTTCATTAGATAGACCATATAACATCATAGTACTATCTTTCTACACAATAATAACCAATTATACCAAGCATGTTACATGAGATAGGCCATCTAACATCATAGTACTATCTTTCTACACAATAAAAACCAATTATACCAAGCATGTTTCAAAAGATAGACCAACTAATATCATAGTACTATCTTTCTACACAATAAAAACCAATTATACCAAGCATGTTTCATTAGATAGACCATCTAACATTATAGTACTATCTTGCTACACAATAAAAACCAATTATACCAAGCATGTTTCATTAGATAGACCATCTTACATCATAGTACTATCTTATGTCGCAATAAAAACCAATTATACCAAGCATGTTTCATTAGATAGACCATATAACATCATAGTACTATCTTTCTACACAATAAAAACAAATTATACCAAGCATGTTTTATTAGATAGACCATCTAACATCATAGTACCATCTTTCTACACAATAAAAAACAATTATACCAAGCATTTAAAAAAAAATAGACCATCTAACATCATAGTATTATCTTTCTACACAATTAAAACCAATTATACCAAGTATGTTTCATTAGATAGACCATCTAACATCATAGTACTATCTTTTTACACAATGAAAACAAATTATACAAAGCATGTTTAATTAGATAGACCATCTAACATCATAGTACTATCTTTCTACACAATAAAAACCAATTATACCAAGCATGTTTCAAACGATAGACCATCTAACATCATAGTACTATCTTTCTACACAATAAAAACAAATTATACCAAGCATGTTTGATTAGATAGACCATCTAACATCATAGTACTATCTTTCTACACAATAAAAACCAATTATACCAAGCATGTTTCATAAGATAGACCATCTAACATCATAGTACTATCTTTCTACACAATAAAAACAAATTATACCAAGCATATTTCATTAGATAGACCATCTAACATCATAGTACTATCTTTCTACACAATAAAAACCAATTATACCAAGCATGTTTCATTAGATAGACCATCTAACATCATAGTACTATCTTTTTACAAAATAAAAACCAATTATACCAAGCATGTTTCATCAGATAGACCATCTAACATCATAGTAGTATCTTATGTCGCAATAAAAACCAATTATACCAAGCATGTTTCATTAGATAGACCACCTAACATCATAGTACTATCTTTCTACAAAATAAAAACCAATTATACCAAGCATGTTTCATTAGATAGACCATTTAACATCATATTACTATCTTTCTACACAATAAAAACCAATTATACCAAGCATGTTTCATTAGTGAGACCATCTAACATCATAGTACTATCTTTCTACACAATAAAAACCAATTATACCAAGCATGTTTCATTAGATAGACCATCTAACATCATAGTACTATCTTTCTACACAATAATAACCAATTATACCAAGCATGTTTCATTAGATACACCATCTAACATCATAGTACTATCTTTCTACAAAATAAAAACCAATTATACCAAGCATGTTTCATTAAATAGACCATCTAACATCATAGTACTATCTTTCTACACAATAAAAACCAATTATACCAAGCATGTTTCATTAGATAGACCATCTAACATAATAGTACTATCTTTCTACACAATAAAAACCAATTATACCAAGCATGTTTCATTAGATAGACCATCTAACATCATAGTACTATCTTTCTACACAATAATAACCAATTATATCAAGCATGTTACATGAGATAGGCCATCTAACATCATAGTACTATCTTTCTACACAATAAAAACCAATTATACCAATCATGTTTCATTAGATAGACCATCTAACATCATAGTACTATTTTTCTACACAATAAAAACCAATTATACCAAGCATGTTTCATTAGATAGACCATCTAACATCATAGTACTATCTTTTTACACAATAAAAACCAATTATACCAAGCATGTTTCATTAAATAGACCATCTAACATCATAGTACTATCTTTCTACACAATAAAAACCAATTATACAAAGGATGTTTCAATAGAGAGACCATCTAACATCATAGTACTATCTTTCTACACAATAAAAACAAATTATACCAAGCATGTTTCATTAGATAGACCATCTAACATCATAGTACTATCTTTCTACACAATAAAAAACAATTATACCAAGCATTTTAAAAAAAATAGACCATATAACATCATAGTACTATCTTTCTACACAATAAAAACCAATTATACCAAGCATGTTTCATTAGATAGACCATCTAACATCATAGTACTATCTTTCTACACAATAAAAACCAATTATACCAAGCATGTTTCATTAGATAGACCATCTAACATTATAGTACTATCTTGCTACACAATAAAAACCAATTATACCAAGCATGTTTCATTAGATAGACCATCTAACATTATAGTACTATCTTGCTACACAATAAAAACCAATTATACCAAGCATGTTTCATTAGATAGACCATCTTACATCATAGTACTATCTTATGTCGCAATAAAAACCAATTATACCAAGCATGTTTCATTAGATAGACCATATAACATCATAGTACTATCTTTCTACACAATAAAAACCAATTATACCAAGCATGTTTCATTAGATAGACCATCTAACATCATAGTACTATCTTTTTACACAATAAAAACCAATTATACCAAGCATGTTTCAAACGATAGACCATCTAACATCATAGTACTATCTTTCTACACAATAAAAACCAATTATACCAAGCATGTTTCATTAGATAGACCATCTAACATCATAGTACTATCTTTTTACACAATAAAAACAAATTATACAAAGCATGTTTAATTAGATAGACCATCTAACATCATAGTACTATCTTTCTACACAATAAAAACCAATTATACCAAGCATGTTTCATTAGATAGACCATCTAACATCATAGTACTATCTTTCTACACAATGAAAACAAATTATACCAAGCATGTTTGATTAGATAGACCATCGAACATCATAGTACTATCTTTCTACACAATAAAAACCAATTATACCAAGCATGTTTCATAAGATAGACCATCTAACATCATAGTACTATCTTTCTACACAATAAAAACCAATTATACCAAGCATATTTCATTAGATAGACCATCTAACATCATAGTACTATCTTATGTCGCAATAAAAACCAATTATACCAAGCATGTTTCATTAGATAGACCATCTAACATCATAGTACTATCTTTTTACAAAATAAAAACCAATTATACCAAGCATGTTTCATTAGATAGACCATCTAACATCTTAGTAGTATCTTATGTCGCAATAAAAACCAATTATACCAAGCATGTTTCATTAGATAGACCATCTAACATCATAGTACTATCTTTCTACAAAATAAAAACCAATTATACCAAGCATGTTTCATTAGATAGACCATTTAACATCATATTACTATCTTTCTACACAATAAAAAACAATTATACCAAGCATGTTTCATTAGTGAGACCATCTAACATCATAGTACTATCTTTCTACACAATAAAAACCAATTATACTAAGCATGTTTCATTAGATAGACCATCTAACATCATAGTACTATCTTTCTACACAATAATAACCAATTATACCAAGCATGTTTCATTAGATACACCATCTAACATCATAGTACTATCTTTCTACACAATAAAAACCAATTATACCAAGCATGTTTCATTAAATAGACCATCTAACATCATAGTAGTATCTTTCTACACAATAAAAACCAATTATACCAAGCATGTTTCATTAGATAGACCATCTAACATAATAGTACTATCTTTCTACACAATAAAAACCAATTATACCAAGCATGTTTCATTAGATAGACCATCTAACATCATAGTACTATCTTTCTACACAATAATAACCAATTATATCAAGCATGTTACATGAGATAGGCCATCTAACATCATAGTACTATCTTTCTACACAATAAAAACCAATTATACCAATCATGTTTCATTAGATAGACCATCTAACATCATAGTACTATCTTTCTACACAATAAAAACCAATTATACCAAGCATGTTTCATTAGATAGACCATCTAACATCATAGTACTATCTTTTTACACAATAAAAACCAATTATACCAAGCATGTTTCATTAAATAGACCATCTAACATCATAGTACTATCTCTCTACACAAAAAAAACCAATTATACCAAGCATGTTTCATTAGATAGACCATCTAACATCATAGTACTATCTTTCTACACAATAAAAACCAATTATACCAAGCATGTTTCATTAGATAAACCATCTAACATCATAGTACTATCTTTCTACACAATAAAAACCAATTATACCAAGCATGTTTCATTAGATAGACCATCTAACATCATAGTACTATCTTATGTCGCAATAAAAACCAATTATACCAAGCATGTTTCATTAGATAGACCATCTAACATCATAGTACTATCTTTCTACAAACTAAAAACTAATTATACCAAGCATGTTTCATTAGATAGACCATCTAACATCATAGTACTATCTTTCTACACAATGAAAACCAATTATACCAATCATGTTTTATTAGATAGACCATCTAACATCATAGTACTATCTTTCTACACAATAAAAACCAATTATACCAAGCATGTTTCATTAGATACACCATCTAACATCATAGTACTATCTTTCTACAAAATAAAAACCAATTATACCAAGCATGTTTCATTAAATAGACCATCTAACATCATAGTACTATCTTTCTACACAATAAAAACCAATTATACCAAGCATGTTTAATTAGATAGACCATCTAACATAATAGTACTATCTTTCTACACAATAAAAACCAATTATACCAAGCATGTTTCATTAGATAGACCATCTAACATCATAGTACTATCTTTCTACACAATAATAACCAATTATACCAAGCATGTTACATGAGATAGGCCATCTAACATCATAGTACTATCTTTCTACACAATAAAAACCAATTATACCAAGCATGTTTCAAAAGATAGACCAACTAATATCATAGTACTATCTTTCTACACAATAAAAAACAATTATACCAAGCATGTTTCATTAGATAGACCATCTAACATAATAGTACTATCTTTCTACACAATAAAAACCAATTATACCAAGCATGTTTCAAAAGATAGACCAACTAATATCATAGTTCTATCTTTTTACACAATAAAAACCAATTATACCAAGCATGTTTCATTAGATAGACCATCTAACATCATAGCACTATCTTTCTACACAATAAAAACCAATTATACCAAGCATGTTTCATTAGATAGACCATCTAACATCATAGTACTATCTTTTTACAAAATTAAAACCAATTATACCAAGCATGTTTCAAAAGATAGACCATCTAACATAATAGTACTATCTTTCTACACAATAAAAACCAATTATACCAAGAATTTTTCAAAAGATAGACCAACTAACAAATTCAGTAATTTTTTCATTTGTAAAGGGGCATAACTCTAGAAAAGTAATAGTAACACCATTAAAATTTGAATTTCATCTGTATTTTGTTGCAATAAGAATTGTGTATAAGTTTTATAACGTTAGGTTGAGGGAAACTTAAGTTTGAGAAAGAAAACGACGAAAAATTCAGCAATTTTTCAATATGTTAACAAGCATACATTTATTTTTGGCATTGCACAAGTCATGTCTTCTTTGACTGTTCATGACGTTGAAATACTAAATCTCTGGGATCTGTTTTAGTTGATTTTAGTCTCTGATGCATGATTGTTTTTTAATTAATTGTTTTTGGCTTTTCAGTAACTAAGAGTACTCTCAAATCGTACTTTCTTGTTTATTTGACCTGTTGATACTATTTGTAATGCTCTTTAGTTATTTAATGTTTACTTATTCAGGGATGTAACTGGTCTATATACCAGCTTTGATAAGTGTTTGATAGTACTATACATTTTCTCTAGAAAGATTAAAGTTATGCCACTAAAATTCAAACTTGATCCGTGTTTTGCGTAATAAGCATTGTGTATAAGTTTCAAACATTTGGTCGAGTCAAACTATATCATCCATAGCTAAGGCTGCGGCATAAAAATGTTGGTTATCCCCATTATTATTCAATCTATTGATAACTTACGTTACTATCCTTATAAATCTATCTATAATCAGCTTGCATGTTAAATAGTCTAGAGCTGTTCCATTGAATTCGTCTTCTTTTTCTGTTTCTTGAGGAAGTTAAATCAACCTGTTCAGTCACTATAAAGTGTTACAATTCATATTTAGACGCAACACATAAATAGTGACCAAAAAGGTACCGCAATCTCAGGATGAACGCTTAAATAAAAAAAAAAATATGAACACACCTCTTATGTCTCACCCCGCAACATTCTGTATGTATGTTTCTATCCCTAGTCAGGAGTCGGTCATTCAGTGGTTGTCCTTTGTTTATGTGTTACATATTTGTTTTTGATAGATTGGACTGTTAGATCTCTCGTTTGAATTGTTTTACAATGTCATTTCGGGGCCTTTTATAGCTGACTATACGGTATGGGCTTTGCTAATTGTTGATGGCCATACTGTGCCCTATAGTTGTTAACTTCTGTGTCATTTGATCTCTTGTGGAGAGTAGTCTCATTGGCAATCATACCACATCTTCTCTTTGACATAAAATATTTTAACCTTCGTTCTAAAAAACACATGTCCAAAACTGGAATATGATTTGATTGCGTTAAAGATCTGAACACAGACAGAAACACTAACATGACTAAATCCATATATTTTTGTTCAAGCATAATTGATTTGAAGTCATACTCTCCTCGTACATACTTGAATTTAACACGAGATGGATTGTATGAATAAATGATATCATTATTTTGAAACTTTCGGATGCACAATTAAATTTCCTAATGGTGCACATGCGCAGAAGCGTAACCAATTTGATTAAGATTAACCCGAATAATCCAGTTGTTTCATTCGGATTATTCCAATTATTAATGTATCAAAGGCAATTATAACAACAATCAGTGAGAATTATTATTATGACCTATTAATGCTCCAAAACAAGCCATTAACTTTTAATTATTTTCATGTGTTTTCGTGAATTTCGAGAATTTATACCAATTAAATATCTGAAAAGGTTTATTTAACTTAAATACCCATAATATTAATATTTTAGTATTATGCGTCCTTGATAAAAGTAAGGAGAACGAACCCAGGGCCTTACTGCTGATTAATGTTGATGTTTGAGTTCTTTTATATACGTTATAATATGAATATACCCAATAATCTAGAAAACTTGCAATAAAAACATAATCAACCTAGTTGTTTTATACTCATCTAAAATAGATATTTTTCAAAGGTATTTTTTATTTTTTTACCGTACACCTTTTACATTTATTGACATTATAATAAAAATCATAAAAATTTATGAATTACAATTAATATATATCTTTATTTTTATTTCTTATATACATGATAAATATATTTTTTATTGGGGCCGGATCGATTTTACATATGGGATGGATCGACGTTGGGCCGGATCGACTTGGGCCGGATCTACGTGGGGCCAGATCGACCCAAAAGCTTATTCTTGCTGTGACACTTTCCTGTCGCAGAAAGGGATCAAGGCAAGAAATAAAATAGCCTTTCATGACTTCACAAAAATAACATATTTTATATTTTTCCAGCAACAGCAATAATTTTATCCCTCTATACAGGTATAAACACCATATAGAGGGTTTGTTCCCAACCGGATAAATAAAACTTAGATATGATGTCCTCTCCTTGTACATTTTTTGTACTTAGCTACAAAAGGACAGCAGGAGTCTACATGCCAGTTTGTAGAATTTGAAGCGTTTTACGTTTTTGTGGTTTTATCATAGAGTATTGACCCTTTGACTGCCATGGCATTGAAAAACGTTTTACCTTTGACTGCTAAGAATCGGCCTGGCTTCGAACTTTATCAAACAGCGCCATGGCAACCCTGACAACAATTGATAACGTCACGCTATTCTGCATGGTACCTGTATATGATTGCTCGTGTGATGACACCACAGTATGTCTGCTTCGTTCATTTATCACTCTCAAGTGTCGAATGTTTTTACTGTATTTGTGTTTTTTTTTATATTTGATCAGTCTTTTAATTGGTGTTAATTGCAATTTATTAGTATTTGTAAAAACTGATAGCCTCATTGACTTTAATGGTATTCAGAAAATCTGTGCCACATGGCCAATATTTTGGCCTTAAAGTTATTTCTCAAAAACGCCACGGCGCATTTTAAATCGTTTGTGTTGTATGAAATAAACCATAATTAGTTATGGTGACAACACCAGTGTTTAGTTTAAAATATTTAACGGTTTTACTTCGATTGACATCAGAAGAAGTGTGACGTCTTTTGCATCACTTTTAAATTCACGACAGGCTCCCGTTCTAGAACAAACTCTATGTGTAATATGCTTTATTAAACTCAAATGTTCGGATTTGTGTATCAAATTCCATTGTCAAACTTTTGAAGAAGAAAATAAAAACAATAAAAAAACTTCGGGCTTTGGAAAAGTTTTCTGATTTTGTTCTACATGCCTTTAGTTTGTATAATATCAAACATCGTCACAGCAAATAGGTATTTCGTCAATTTCGGTAAATGATAGAGCGAGAATATAAATTTATTTGTGAAAATTGCCACTGTGTGAAATTAAGTTCCTACAATTACAGACAGGCAAATTTTCTTTGTCTTGTTTTACTTTTTAGTTGATGATAAAATTGAAAATGGAAATGGGGAATATGTCAAAGAGACAAGAACCCGACCAAATATGTTAAAGGATGGCTTCTTAAAGTCAAGTGGCAAATAAATATGCATATATTAAGGACGTGAACATGCCACTTCTTCATTTACCAAGACCTAATTCTGATTTTTTGAAAAGAACATTTAAATATTCTGGTCTTATTACCTGGAATAATTTACCAAATAGTATTAAAGAAATAGATAATTTAGATACATTTATGACCAACTGTTCAAACTATTTTCTAACTGAACAGAATAAAGATGCATGAAACTAATGTATTTCTTGTTCTTCTTCTACTGAATGCATATGTGCTTATTTAACTGTATTATGTATTTTATATTGTATGTATTTTTGTACGTTTTTTATTTGTATTGATAGTTTTTGAAGATTAACATGTAATTGTTAAATGTTTTACCTTCGTTAAATAAAGAATTTTATTATTATTATGTAAACAATCGCCATATTGCTTTGTGACGTATTGGAATTTCCACAACAATATATATATTTTCGAATAACAGCCACTTTAACTCGCTTTGTAACTACGATGTACACCTTATCTACTAATATATATAAATAACGTCACATAATCTGTATATCTGTGTGGACCTAATCTACCATGTACCTATCTGATCATGTGACATGAATATTAATACACAAATTCTTGTTCAAATGTATAATTCCATAATATTCAAATAAACATAATTTCTTTTATGGTTGTGAAAATATTGAAGTTTCAAATATTAAACTCATGCAACACACATTGTTTACATTTACCACAATTGATATTCTTTACAAAACAAAATCGAATAATACTGCATTCTTTTATACTAAATAAAATATCTGATATATAGATTCACTTACGTTTGCATGCAGTTTATTCACATTCGAGAGATATTTTCCTTTTCGTGTTTCAACACATCATCTCATTGTAAACTCATTGTCAACATTGATGTAAACAATCGCCATATTGCTTTGTGACGTATTGGAATTTCCACAATAATATATATATATATTTCGATTCACAGCCACTTTAACTCGCTTTGTAACTAGGATGTACACCTTATCTGCCAATATATTTAAATGACGTCACATAATCTGTATATCTGTGTGCACCTTATCTACTATCGTGCCTATCTTATCACGTGACATGAATATTAATACACAAATTCTTGTTCAGATGTTAGATTCCATAATATTTAAATAAACACAATTTCTTTTATGGTTGTGAAAATATTGAAATTTCAAATATTAAATTCATGCAACACACATTACTTATATTTACCACAATTGATATTCTTTATAAAACAAAATCGAATAATACTGCATTCTTTTATACTAAATAAAATATCTGATATATAGATTCACTTACGTTTGCATGCAGTTTATTCACATTCGAGAGATATTTTCCTTTTCGTGTTTCAACACATCATCTCATTGTCAACTCATTGTCAACATTGATGTAAACAATCGCCATATTGATTTGTGACGTATTGGAATTTCCACAATAATATATATATACATTTCGATTCACAACCACTTTAACTCGCTTTGTAACTACGATGTACACCTTATCTACCAATATATTTAAATGACGTCACATAATCTGTATATCTGTGTGCATCTTATCTACTATATGTATGATAACTTTTTAATTTACAGTAATTTTTGGGCCGAATAAGGGCCTTATTGCTCCTACTCCTTTGATTGGTTAAGTTCCAATGATGGTTATTTTCTTGTATGCAATCAAATGTTATGTTAAATTTTTTCTATAGTACTGGACAGGATAAAACTTTACTCATGCCAAGTATATCTTTATTTGTAACAAAGATAAATTCTGCACATTTTTTCTAAAAGTGCAAATTTAACAAAGACTATGGGCGAGTTGTTGTCGCTTTGACACATTCCCCATTTCCTTTTTCAATTTTAATAGGGAAAAATCAATGGTGGTATTACACCTAGAGCAAATCTGACATGTGTGGGTAATCTTCTTTCTATGAAACTACTGAGACATTTAACCATACTTGACCATAATAATTAATATGTTTTTTCTTTAAAAAATGTATCAGATGACCCCACCTTCCAACCCTCATGGCCCACATGAATAAAAATGGAACATAGGGGTAAAATGCAGATTTTTGTATATATCTCTGAAACTAAACCATTTGGAGCAAATCAGACAGGGGGCAGTTGGTGATTTTCTCAGAGCATGGGTCCTGTGTAATTTCGAGGAGAAGATTTTTTTAAAGTTAACGGACATTTAATATGGACGACAAGTGCTGCCCATTGGACCAAGATCGTTTTTAACCCTTAAAGTACACCACTTACCATTTTGTGTACAACATCCCAGGAAATTAATAATATTTTCATGGCATCCTATTAATTTCATCACTTCCATTTCTTGCATTAAATCTGTCAATTCTCTATCCGTTGCATCCTCTAAAATATTTAAATAATATTGACAATTATTAATGGATAAAACCATTGGTCACATTCAAAGAATACTGTGGATTCATTCATTTTCATGGATTGCTTAAAACTTGCATAATCGTGGATATCTGATTTTGTAATTTTTCCAATCTCTGTATTCAAAGCCTATTCAAAATATGTTATTCAATGAACATTTGAATTCAATGTTCACCTGTACCCACGAAAATTGGTATCAAACTAATGTTAATGAATCAAAAGTAATTTGTCCCAACCCAGGACTATATGTCCCCATTCAAAAACATTGATCAGGAACCCTCCCCTTGCAGTGGCATAGCTTGCATGTATGCTCAGATGCTCAAGCATCCACATCATTTTGACAAAACAAAAATAAAAAAAACAGCAGTTTAACTCGGAAGTATCAAAATGTAAGAAGGCTGAGGATATGAGGATAACATCCAGTCATTTTCGAAGCAGTATGCCTGGTCTTTCATTTAGGATAATTTAGTTTGATACATGAATCGCAGAATAGTGTTTCAAGTTAACTTTTCTTCGTATAAATAGTCTATGTCATCAGCTAAGGCAAGCGGAGAGGACTGATACGCAGACCTGTGGACATGTTTCATCTGAAATTGAACCTAGTGGAGGGATGGCTTCTCATTTGACTATAGTAACTAACAACTAAAACACCATATCCTGATATCGTTTCTTGCGACATTGTAAACGACGTGATAAAACAAATCAATTTGTAATAGATCGTGATAAGTCCTAGGCTTATGAATTCCCGTTTCTATTTAGGTTCAAATACTAATTTTATTTTTATTCAGTAAAGAACAAAGATCCAATATTCCCCGCCATGCACATTACATGTCATATTTTATCTATCAAAGGCCAAGGAACAAGGGAATAACTAAAAAAAACTTTTATTTCTTTTTCTTTTTTATTTTTAATATCTAAAAAGAAATAAAAGCTTCACAGCAAATGAAATGGGATTTCCATTACAATTTATATTTCAAAGGGACATTACTAGTTAAAAATATTTGATTACGAATTATTTTCAAAATTGTCAAAGACATTGCTTATGATATGAGTTTCACTTAATCTGACATGAATTGTACACATGAGAGTGCTAACAATACCGGACGATCGGACGCCCGGTATTTTTATGTCTCCTGCATGCGTTTAGCTCAGTAATAAAAAATCAAAGGTTGTAGACTCAAATTCCTGGAAAGAGAAGTCACTTCAGTTCCTATACTCAGAAGTTCCTAAATTATACAGAAGTGCCGCTGTAATGGAGTCCGTTTAAACGGTTTTTGATATGTCAAATAGAAGATTGGGGGGGGAAACTTTACATCAAATATTTATGAATTGAATGATGGTAGTTTCAAGAAAACAATAAAATTTGGTTAAAAATATAAATATATGAATTGGTGGGTATTTTGAATTTAAACAAAAATCTAACTAGTGTCGGATTCTGGGGGAGTACATGTGCTTAAATAAAAAATATTTTCTGCACAGAAAGGTCCAAAACATTTTTCGGCTCGCTCAACTCGGCAAAACATCCACATCATTTCAACCCTGGCTACGCCACTGCCTTGGATCCCCAATAGAACAAGCAGAGCTTGCATTGCTCACAAGTTTGTTTTTTTGCTTAAATCTTTCATCAATGACTGTTTTTGCTTTTCAATTTATATTTAATAATAAGAGGCTTACAAATGCCAATACAATGTTCATTGTATCTGTCATATTTTCATTAAAAGCAAATAAATGCATTTTACCCATTTGTTCCATTTTAACCATAGTGTCTTTGTTTCTTGAAGTACAAGGAAATAAAATACAAATTTATACTAAATTCATTTGCGAAGATTTATATAGTTAAAAAAAAAATAAAACAACTTGTGTAATTTTTCTTAAAGGTCAATAACTCCGTAACGGGTCAATTGACAATTTTTGTCATAAAAAACATTTTTGAAGATGTTACTTTGCTGAACATTTTTTGCTGTTTACAGTTTATCTTTATCTTTAATTAATTTCATACAAAAACTAAAAAAAAATCCTTAAAATAACCAATTTAGTGGCAGGAACCCAACAATGGCAGCCATGTTTGTCGATGGATCAAAACTTCGGATACAATTTATAAGCAAGATACCAGATAATTAAGGAAATTTTTTTTTGTTAAAGTTTGAAATCTTTGGCCCAGTAGTTTCAGAGAAGGTTTTTTGAAATAGTTAACAACAGATGATGATGGACGCCAAGTCATTAGTGATAACATAAGCTCAAATGGTTATAGCTAACAAGAATGTGTCCCCAGTACATGAATAGCCCATCCACACTATCATTTTCTATGTTCAGTGGACCTTGAAAATGGGGGAAAATTTCTAGTTTGGCATAAAAATTACAAAGATTATAAAATAGAAAACATGAGCCCTAAGTTTCAAGTTGATTGGACTTCAACTTCATCAAAAACTACCTCTACCAAAAACTTTAACCAATCCTTTAACCTGAAGCGGGACAGACAGACGGAAGGACAAACGGACGGAAGAACGAACCAATGGATGGACAGATGAACAAATGGACAGACAAAAGAACGAATGAATGGACGCACAGAACAGAAAACATAATGCACCAAAATGGGGCATAATAAATGGGACATTAAAATGGGTTTTAATCGATCCTACAAACTATCCATGTTTATGTAATAAGGAGTACTGTCTTTTGGTATGTATAACGAACACATTTACATTTATACCCTGTGTGTTATACATGACTACAAATATTTTCTTAGTTTTTTTTCAGGTCCAAAATTGGACCAAGAAATTTCCAATTGAAGTGAAAAGTAAGGATTTTTTTTGCTCAAACCTTGATTGTTTTTTATGTGTTATAATATTAATATTCTTGATTTGTCATGTTTTATTCAAATAAAATACATTTTATATCTTTGTTGTTACGTTTTTCGTGTAAATTTGTCAATATGTTTTGCAATCCGGAAATTTGCCAATTGTCTTAATATTGAAGACACAATAAAGCTTTTGTTATTGGTTAAATCAGCCTAGAGTTGTGTTCCTTGTTGTCATAACTTATTGTTTTGTATGTGAAGAGTTGAAGAAAAGTGTATGAAAATTGAATAAACAACACTCATTTTGAAAAGATAAACCATATAATATATCAGGTGATCACAAGTCATGTTGGTCAGTCATGTGACATAATATTGTAAAGTGATGATTTATTCTATGAGAAGTTTATTTTTATAAATACGTTTTTACTTTGTAACTTTTCAACTTTTAAACAACTGTTTAAAACCTTTCAAGAAATTATGATTGAAAACATGATTATCATATAATTGTAACCTGAACAAATTTAATTAGGAACAAGGTCAACCTGTCACTGATTTGTTTTGACATTCATTAGACCTGGGGTTGAAGTCATAAAACTTTGCTCAGTGCTCGGAGCACAAAAATCTTGCTCAAAACATAAAATCCAGCATTTTGATTGGTTTTTATTTGTTTAAGTACAAAAAACTGACTCAAATATTTATTACTTCAAGGACTGTTGATTGAGGTGGGATAATCCAGATTAACAGCTAGAATCATCAAACAAAAAATAAAAGTATTGAGATTTTAACAATTCATTACAGCACTAATGACATTAATTGATTTGTAATTATTTTATTGTTTGAATCAGAACATTAATTGGATATTTATAATCTTGTCCTTTATACTCAAACAATTCATCCTTTTAACTGTGATTTTCAAAAAATTATCAAAGTTCAAAGCCCATAATTATAGCAAAAATGAGCCAAGCGGAACAAAACTGAAACTTAACAATTCCTAGTTGTGGAATTAGGGAATGACAGAATGATGGAATGACGGAATGACAGAATTACGGAATGACCGAATTACGGACATGGATAAAACTATATGGCACCGACATCTTTGTTGCGGGCCATATTCGTTGCAGGGCCATAACAATGCAAATTTTTCAATAAAGATAAAAAAGATGGAAAAAATTCAATTCTTATTTCCCAAAATTTTATGCTTGTCTAATAAAAAAAGAAAACCTAAGCATAAATCCAGTTTTCATTAATACTATTTGATTTTTGATCTAAAATATGTAAGTAAATTTTACCCTTCAACATCTTGACTGCTATGGCAGTTGTTGGAGCTTTATTTAAACCAACAGTTTCTGCTTTAAAAACTTTACCAAATGCTCCTTCCCCAAGAGGTTCACCAAGTGATAACCTATAACAATAAATAAATTATTTCATTTCATATTCATTTAGATATTGAGATACTGATTGATGTAACCATATATATATAACTAAATAAAATTCTAATAGTTGTACACATTTTCTTAGATATAAGAAGATATGGTATGAGTGCCAATGAGACAACTCTCCATCCAAATGACAATTTATAAAAGTAAACCATTATATGTCAATGTACGGCCTTAACACAGAGCCTTGGCTCACACTGAACAACAAGCTATAAAGGGCCCCAAAATTACTAGAGTAAAACCATTCAAACGGGAAAACCAACGTTCTAATCTATATAAAACCAGAGGCTCTAAAGAGCCTGTGTCGCTCACTTTTGTCTATGTGAATATTCAAGGACATGACAAAATTGTGTTTTGGTGATAACTAAGATTTATGAAAAATGGTTAAATATTGACTATAAAGGGCAATAACTCCTAAAGGGGTCAACTGACCATTTCGGTTATGTTGACTTATTTGTAAAACTTACTTTGCTGAACATTATTGCTGTTTAGTTTATCTCTATCTATTATAATCATGATAATATTCAAGATAATAACCAAAAACAGCAAAATTCAGGGGTAGCAACCCAACAAAAGGTTGTCCGATTCATCTAAAATTTTTAGGGCAGATAGATCTTGACCTGATAAACAATTTCACTCTATGTCAGATTTGTTCTAAATGCTTTGGTTTTTGAGTTATAAGCCAAAAGCTGCATTTTACCCCTATGTTCTATATTTAGCCCTGGCGGCCATCTTGGTTGGTTGGCCGGGTCACTGGACACAATTTTTAAACTAGATACCCTAATAATGTTTTGGCCATGTTTGGTTAAATTTGGCCCAGTAGTTTCAGAGGAGAAGATTTTTATAAAAGTTAACGACGATGGATGACGGACGCCAAGTGATGAGAAAAGCTCACTTGGACCTTCGGGCCAGGTGAGCTAAAAACAAGAAACGAGAAACACATATAAATTATATAAACAAACTACAACTACTGTACATCAGATTCCTGACTTAGGACAGGTGCAAACATTTGCAGTGATGGATTAAATGTTTTAATGGGTTAAACCATTTATTACTAATGATTTACAATTTTCAGTGTTTTTGAACAATTTTGTACCGAGACACATGTTTTTTTTTATCTAGGTAATGTGAGAATGTTATATTTGCTCTTTCAAAAAATTACCAGAAAATCAAGTTTCTCACATTGTATTGCATGATCAGACCTCTACAATAACATTTTTTTCAACTTGTCCAGGAGGACTTTGCATTATAAGTTGATTCAAGGAACAAAAGAAATTTAAAACAATAGAACAGAAGTTAGTTTTATATCTTTTGAAATATTTTTCAAAAATTATGAGTCAAGAAAAACTGAAACTAGTCATGTCACAGAACTTAGGATCTACTTTTTAACAATGCCAAGTCAAATCAGACTTGCATATGAGGCACCGTCTGATAGGCATGTCAATGTAAATTCATTGGATTTGTATCTTGTTTTTATTTTAAAGTCGAATTTTTTGTCAGCTTTTTCCAGTTTTATCCATTTCATACAGTAAGTACAGAGTGAGTCATGGATGATATTACGACACTCATTCCAATTTATAATTGACTGGGGAAGATAATTAGGTCCTTTATTGAGGAATTATTTTAACTCTCCGTCTTGAAATATGTTAAGATCTCCTGTTATAACATGGGAAATTGGTCCATAAATGTATTTGGAATTACTGCAATTACATGAAGTAGGTGTATTTTCACTGATATTAAAATCTTTACACAATTGGCTATAATTTAACACAAATTTCCATGTAGATTTCTTGTAAATATAACAAATAAGAGGGAGCTCAGTATTATCAAAATATCCAGGAATTTGTTCTTTAACAGAATGGTTGTTAAAAATACCAGCAATATTTACAAAATCAAAACCTTTATTGACATACTTTATTTTAATAAAATGTTTTTTATGATCTTCAGGACGATCAATTTTAGGAAACAGTTTAGAATAACAATATGCCATTATAATTTGAACAATTTCGTACTTAGGACTGCTATATGAAATTGTGTTGCAATCCTCTAAAATTTTATTTAACTTATTAATCGGTAATGAACAGAGCTTTGTTAACAGATAATGTCTGCTGTTGTTTTTTGAAATGGAAATTAGGTCCGAAATATTGGTGTGACTGGTCCGAAATTTTCTTTGATTGTGATTTTTTCTACGACCATGAGAATGTTTTTTTTTCGAACAGTTTTAGAAACAATATCCAAAATGTTAACAGTATCGGTTCTTGATATTTTTTAATCTAATTTAATTCAATTATTTTCCGTGATTGTACAAACTTTGAATGAGATTCACCAGGCTGCTTATTTACTTCTTCCAAAGGTTGAACTGCTAAATATTTGATAAGATGACTGTGCTTCTTAAGGTGTTGATAAATGATACTTTTGAATTTATTGGGTTATTTTCTTGAGTGCGTTTAGATAAATATCGACCAGTTTAACCTACGTACTGAATACCGCATCCTGGTTTGTTTCATGTGAGTAAATAAATAAGACTGTTTGTTTTTCAAGTTATATCAGTTTCAAATTTTAAAGAAAAT
This sequence comes from Mytilus galloprovincialis, assembly GCA_037788925.1. Taxonomy (NCBI): domain Eukaryota; kingdom Metazoa; phylum Mollusca; class Bivalvia; order Mytilida; family Mytilidae; genus Mytilus; species Mytilus galloprovincialis. The sequence goes on from CM075336.1 coordinate 78,454,574, forward strand.
GAGCGACCATTAAGTGTGGACCTTACCGTATTGTTGGTGGAAAGACAGGGACATGTTACTCATTTTTTGGCATGACACTTATCGATAGAAGGGTAACCACGATTTTTATTTTTAAAAATGTTAGCGATGGTAGTATTTTTAGATAGGCGATTTTGAAGATTGAGACGTGTAATTACCCTTTGAACGAGTTAAGTATTTAATATTTTTCCATTTCTAAGCTTCCTATTTGTTTTTTGCTTGTGAATTATATTAGAAAGGAGCAAAGACTGGTGTCCAGAATATGAACCAGCATACAATGAATTAAGTTATGAAAAAATGATAAATCTGTTCAGCTAAAGATGTCAAACGCTATCTGTATTAATTACCCAAAAAAGATAGGGTATATCAGGGTAGCGACTGACGTCTGACTAAATATTCTCGCTCGGACACACACTCCATAATCTAGTATATTATAAGAGCATATAAACCTGTTAAATTAAATTAATATTGATATAGCTTTTACTTGTCTGACCTTTTTATCCTCCAGTACAAGACAATCAGACAAGTGTTATTGTTGAGCCCTAATGATTCCAGTATATATATGAGAAAATGTTAAACCTTGGAAAAAAAAAGTTTTTGGAAAAACTTCTTGTTATATTTCATACTACAGTGGTTACAATATCTATTGAATTCATCTGAAAATTGATACAACCAATCAAATATCAGGTCATTATACAGCTTTTAACCAAAGAAACAATCTGGATGTCAGAAACAGTGAGCAATGCTATTTGTGGGTCGACAGATATAAGTTAAAATGTTGTCATGAGTCAATATATATGTCTTTACAGTATGATAACTTTCATGGAATGGTCAATGTTATGCTTTAACTTACTGTTCCCGTCTAAATTCCCAGTGTTTGTCCAGAGGGAGATCATACTCTGACATCATGGTCAAATCAGATGACAAGCGTCTTCTTGGACCAGGTTCAATTCTGATTGTGGGTAAAACAAATGGTTGTGTACCATCATAAGATTTGTATGGATGGTAATTCTCATTCTGGAATTGATGTAAAACATTCTGATATGAAATTAAAATGTATACCTGTTTCAAATTTGTGTGCAAATCCATGTCATTTGATTTTGTAATAGAAATAAACATCATAAAAGTTTGAAGAGCACACAGACTATCGCTAATAATAAATGAAGCAAGTCCAGATGCAAAGCTGTTATAAATATTCAAATCTAAAATTGACAAAAACTTCCTTAAAACTAAATTAGATTCTGTCTAGATTGAATATCTCTATTTTCATAATCTAAACATTACTGATGAACATTTAATGAATCTCAATAATCTTCCTTTCTTAAGACTTACTTTGTAACTTTTACACCATATAAAGACAACTTCCTCATAAAACTTCATTTCCTAATTATAACCGAATAAGTCAAACATATTCTTTTTTGTGCACTTGTATTTGAACTTATTAGTAATAAAATATGTTTGAATATTGAAACTAGCCTGTGTCATGACAATTACTCTCTTGACATTTCTATATTTGCTGGACTGAACCCTCTTGTAACGTCTATAACATATAAATATCAGGAGTAACAGGAAGAGAACAACTACTGATGCGACACCACCGATAATGTAGATTACTATTTGCTCTTTATCGTTTGTTCCTCCTGACCTAATGTCTACTGCTTCTGCTTGTTCATCTGCAATTAAAGTATTTGTAATTAAAAAGTTTTCAAAAGATGAAATAATATATTTGAAAGGAAATGGTAAATATGTGTCAGCTCAATAGCTGGTTTATCTACAATATTTATAACCAATTCAATCCTTTTTTCCTCCTCATCAAACTTTTAATTGTTAAAAGTCTTTATTTTAGGAATGATTGTAATATTTTTTTCTGTCTATGAAGGAATAATATCATTAAAAAAAATGTGGTGCACACTGAATAACCCGCTACATAAGTTACTCTAAAGTGTGTATCAAATTCAACATTTTTAACGATGAACGCGATTATTTTTGGTGTTAAAACTGCTTATTCTCCTTTTTTGTAAGTGTTCTATACTTTAAGCACCTGCATAGCCATTTTTACTTGATAGAAATATAAGATAAGGGGGTTTCAAATATTTATTTATTACATATATAAAGTTAAGATAAAGTGATCAGCCATCATATATAGTTGGTAAAAAGTATCTCTGCTTAAGCTACATAATGTCAACTTTGGTAACACTATTGAGCAGTGGCTTTCTGGTAGGTAGCTGTCTCAATATGTTTAATAAAGTCATTAGGGTCACCATAGTCAGCTTGGCAAGAAGTGTAGTAAGCATGATCTTGACCCAATGGCACTGGACTTGTACAATTTAAAATCAGATCTCCAGGCAGAGAAAATATGGCTAGATAATTGGTTGTTTTTAATTTGCTGCTAGGGTATTTGGTAATAACAGAGACATACATGTATAATACATTATATGTCTATGGGATAACATAGTTTGCATTTCATCAAATTATAAAAATTTAGAATTTTCAAAGACAAACATACTTATACTTAGGTATTCCATTGGTTTAGATAGAAAACAAGCCATAAATATCGTATTTGATTTCATTAAGACATTTGTCTTTGAGGTTCAGTACTATAACTGTTCAATGTTTTCAACAGCATCAAATTAAAGTCTTTTTTTTTACATCTTAATCCATTGTCAGTATTTCACTTTTAATCATCCAGACGTGTGTCTTAAACTAGCTAGTTGATGACCAGGTAATTGCCAATAATTTGTTATTGCTGTATATATAGTCTAATAATAAACACCTTCATTGATTACTCTAAGCTATTTACCTTACGACACAAAAACAAGAAAAAGAAATGGTGACCTTCTGTTTTTACAGACTTTTCCGATATCAATTTCGAGTTTCTCAAGAGTTTTACCCTGTCAGTTTTAATTCTGTAAACAAAAATGTTTACTGAAACTTTTTCGATGTTGACATTTTCAAAAGTTGTAGATTTCAAATTTTAATGGGAGGGATGGAAGAGGGTCTGAAAAACAAGAGATTTCGACTCCCATCGGAAGAATCACATGTATGACATACAAAATTTAATTATTACACAATACAAACTAGACTAAGTGAAATCCCTGGCCACACTTCACTCTGAAACTGTTTTATAGCAAAGTCAATGTTGGATTTCTTTGACAGACACAAATGATGCCCCTGCAGATGCAAAGTCTTATTTAAAAATAACTGTCTAACACTTTACCTTAAATATGACAAAGGTAAATTATATTATCACCCAAAAGAGCAAATATAAATAAGAATCAAAATCCTGACCCCATGCACAAAAAATGGAAAAACCACCAACTAAGTGAACACTTCCTAGCATAAAACTGTAGGACAATTATCTGTATGCGAGCTCCCCTTATGCAAGTAACTACTACAAAAAATGATTAAGAGCAAATATTATTAAACAAAATCAAAACCCTGACCACATGCACACCTTCAATACATGTACAAAGACTACAAACAGACATCAGAGTGAAAACTTCCTAGAATTCAAACTGTAGGAGGAGTTAAGTGGAATAACTGTAAACCCATAATGGGAATGACATACAGAGAGACACTGACAGGGGTAAAATAATATGACGTTTCAGTTGTGGCGGCATTAAAAGAATTAATTTTTTAAGAAAAAACTGTACATTTCCAATTTTCATGATGCCAAACCTCCTATTTTTATGACAGTCTATAAAAAATTTATTGATAATGATGTAATCGAAAATTGATAATTAAATTCTCCAAACGATTAAATCATTTTTATGTGAATATTTTGCTCTAAGACGTATTATTTCTTGGTGAAAAACAAACATTTCTCATTCTTATCTAAGCCTTTACCTAAAACTGTTAGCCAGGCAGTCTGGTAATATCTACCAAGTGGAATAGAAATCAAGCAACCATACCATCCAGCATTATCTTTTGTTACATTCTTTATTGTCAGTATTTCTGGGTGACTTAAATTCACCATGGATTGCTAAAATATCAAATAAAACAGCATTAGAGGATGAGTATATAAAACATTGAAAAGCAAAATTTTCAAAAAAGTGAACTAAGACAATAAATTATAAAAAAAGTGAAAAAAGAAGAAAATATTTCAATAAACTAGACAATTAGAATCACATTATTTTCTTAAGTCACTTGAGATTTGTCATGCAGTCAGTTTTTTAAATATACACATGTATATATACTATTGTATAACACTTTTTAACAGCAAGATAAACTTATCAACAGACAATAAGAAATTAAATTTAAAGAAACATTCACATCAAGATCATTCAGACACACCATATCTGTAAACATTTCATGACTCAGTGAGACATTTTTCAAGCGACATACATTTTGGTGTGAAAATCCCAATGCAACCTTCTACTTGAGGTATTAATAAGTTGAAGTTATGAAATAACTGTTTCACAAATGATATCGGATATGTTCCTTATGTTGTTACTACAATCCCCTTCCCTTTCATGAATGTGACCTACCAAATTAGACTATTTACCGGACTTGTTATTACATAAGCAACATGACGGGTGCCACATGTGGAGCAGAATCTGCTTACCATTCCGGAGCACCTGAGATGACCCCAATTTTTGATGGGATTCGTGTTGCTTATTCTTTATTTTCCTATGTTGTGTCATGTGTTCTATTGTTTGTCTTTTTTATTTTTAGCCAGGTGCATGTTGTCAATTTATTTTAGTTGATTTATAAGTTTGACTGTTCCTCTGGTATCTTTCGTCACTCTTTTTTTGAAGTCTAGATTGACTATATAGATAAAGATAGAAAAATACTGGTCTTGGCCCGTAATTCCTAAACAGTTTGGACCATCACCACCAAAAAAAAATCTGAATCTTCCTTTTGTGGTTTTAATATAACTAAAAAGTGTGTGAAGATTTATGGAATAATCATAAATAGTTTCTGAGATACGGCACAACATGTATTTTTAATAAACATGATCACTCTAAAATAAGATAAAGAATCATCACAAAAAAGTAAACAGATCTTCAGATTAATATAACTTACCACTGAACCATGAAAATGAGGTCAAGTTCAGATGACACCTGCCAGTTGGACATGTACACCTTACAGTCCTTCCATACACCGAATATACTAGCCATATTGCTTGTAGTATCTGAGATATGGACTTGACCACCAAAACTTAACCTTGTTCACTGATCCATGAAATGAGGTCGAGGTCAAGTGAAAACTGTCTGACAGACATGAGGACCTTTCAAGGTACGCACATATCAAATATAGTTATCCTATTACTTATAATAAGAGAGAATTCAACATTACAAAAAATCTGAACTTTTTTTTCAAGTGGTCACTGAACCATGAAAATGAGGTCAAGGACATTGGACATGTGACTGACAGAAACTTCGTAACATGAGGCATCTATAAACAAAGTATGAAGCATCCAGGTCTTCCACCTTCTAAAATATAAAGCTTTTAAGAAGTTAGCTAACACCGCCGCCGCCGCCGTAGCCGCCGGATCACTATCCCTATGTCGAGCTTTCTGCAACAAAAGTTGCAGGCTCGACAATTAGCATCCACAGATTTTATCAAAACATTATATGATTAGGCGTTGTTAATTAAAGTCTATTTTTGCTAATGAGAGTAATATTAACATGTCGGGATAAATTGAGTTATTTTGTGTTTTAGTATAAATATCGTTGCAAAATTTTGGAAGAGCAGTCACCCTTCGGAAACCCAAACTTGCACTGCTAAAGTCTATTATACTGGACCTGTAGGACTGACGATCAGTCTTCCAGTTGACTTTGTAGTGTTTGGACAAAAATGTATTTTTTGACTCCCCTTTTATTTTTGAGAATATTTTAAGATAGCAGTCAGTGTTCTGGAAGCGTAACCTCACACTACTCGTCATGCTCATGTCATTATACTAGACCTAAAAGATTGTTTTACCAGTCTACTAGTTGACTGTGCAGTGTTGAGACAAAATTTATCTCTGAATCATAATTTAATTTTAGAAAATACTTTTAAGACTTTTATATTTTGATTTTGAGATTAAGTTCATTTTATGATTTAGTAAATTTGGCATTTATTTTATATTTTACATTGTAAGGAGAAAATAGTTTTACTTTGGATTTTTTATTTTGAATTGATACTATGTACTTTAATTGGATTATTATTATTATTTGGAATTGTTTAATAATTAATTTATTATCATCATACGTCTAAATTATTATAGTAATTAAAGTATGAAAACCTAGTGATTTTTAGCCTTATGTTACAGTTCTATGTAATATAGGCATTTTCTAGTAATATTACTGTTTTATGTAATATGGAGACTATATTACACATTTCAGTAATATAACAATATTACAGGTTTTAGTAATATAAGAATTATATTACTATTTTTTGTAATATTACTTTTACTTGTAATATTATATAAAAAAGTAATATTACAGTTTTCAGTAATTGCCTGGACTGTGATAACAGCAAAATAAAATTTCATGTAGACAAGAAAAGATACCAAAGAAGACATCATAAGTCTTAGCTTGTGTCTCATTCCCTTTGATGATTACAAATAAAATATGTTTATATTAAGGGGGCTCTCCAGTATAAATCTTTTTTTTCTTTCTAATATATGATTTCTTTATATTTTTCTATAAACATGATAAATGAACTTTATTATATACTTAATAGAACAAGAGGCTCTCAAGAGCCTGAATCGCTCACCTGGTAAATAATGCCTTATTGAACATATTGAACCATGCCAGGCAAACATGTACAGCTAACAATTCTTCAATATTAGAAATACAAGTTCTACCATGTTTACAAGTTTCCTTCTAATATAATATGCATACAAGAAGAGCGGCAGGACGTTATTTTTATTACATTATAGTTACAATAAAAGAATTTTAACAATAAAATTGTTATTGTTACATTATTAAATTGTTATTCTTTCGAATTTCTTCATTCATGATTTGAATTTATTCCACTGCTGAGAAGGGGCAAGGGGCTCCAATAACAGCAAAACAGTTAAATGATTTCATTAATAACAGTTAGGCATGGACCATTTAACTTGTAAGGGGACATGGGTTTTTTTCTGGTCAGAATATTTTCTATTTTTTGGAAGTAGCACAACAAATTATTTTTTTTGCAAAACTTAGAATTCCAGCATGTCCTCATTTTATTCAAAATATTGATACGTAACAAAATTTCAGTAGTTTTGATACCTCCAGTTGACTTGTACAACAAAATTATTTGACCGCATCCACCAAAACTGACCATATGTGCACTTTAATTTGTAAATCTATATACCCGCATAGTTAATCAGCCATATTTTTTATGCCAGAATCAATGTATAATACAATCATGACAATGGACAGCAATATTGCAATATAATAACAACAAATTTTTGTTCACATAAATTTAGGATACCAGCATGTCCTCATTTTATTCAAAATATTGATACGTAACAAAATTTCAGTAGTTTTGATACCTCCAGTTGACTTGTACAACAAAATTATTTGACCGCATCCACCAAAACTGACCATATATGCACTTTAATTTGTAAATCTATATACCCGCATAGTAAATCAGCCATATTTTTATGTCAGGATTCAATGTATAATGCAATCATGACAATGGACAGCAAAATTGCAATATAATTACAAAAAATTTTGGTTCGCATAAATTTAGGATACCAGCATGTCCTCTTTTTATTCAAAATATTGATTCGTTACAAAATTTCAGTAGTTTTGATACCTCCAGTTGACTTGTACAACAAAATTATTTGACCGCATCCACCAAAACTGACCATATGTGCACTTTAATTTGTAAATCTATATACCAGCATAGTTAATCAGCCATATTTTTTATGCCAGAATCAATGTATAATACAATCCTGACAATGGACAGCAAAATTGCAATATAATAACAAAAAATTTTGGTTCGCATAAATTAAGGATACCAGCATGTCCTCATTTTATTCAAAATATTGATACGTAACAAAATTTCAGTAGTTTTGATACCTCCAGCTGACTTGTACAACAAAATTATTTGACCGCATCCACCAAAACTGACCATATATGCACTTTAATTTGTAAATCTATATACCCGCATAGTAAATCAGCCATATTTTTTATGTCAGGATTTAATGTATAATACAATCATGACAATGGACAGCAATATTGCAATATAATAACAACAAATTTTTGTTCGCATAAATTTAGAATTCCAGCATGTCCTCATTTTATTCAAAATATTGATACGTAACAAAATTTCAGTAGTTTTGATACCTCCAGTTGACTTGTACAAAAAAATTATTTGACCGCATCCACCAAAACTGACCATATATGCACTTTAATTTGTAAATCTATATACCCACATAGTAAATCAGCCATATTTTTTATGTCAGGATTTAATGTGTAATACAATCATGACAATGGACAGCAATATTGCAATATAATAACAACAAATTTTTGTTCGCATAAATTTAGAATTCCAGCATGTCCTCATTTTATTCAAAATATTGATACGTAACAAAATTTCAGTAGTTTTGATACCTCCAGTTGACTTGTACAACAAAATTATTTGACCGCATCCACCAAAACTGACCATATGTGCACTTTAATTTGTAAATCTATATACCCGCATAGTTAATCAGCCATATTTTTAATGCCAGAATCAATGTATAATACAATCATGACAATGGACAGCAATATTGCAATATAATAACAACAAATTTTTGTTCACATAAATTTAGGATACCAGCATGTCCTCATTTTATTCAAAATATTGATACGTAACAAAATTTCAGTAGTTTTGATACCTCCAGTTGACTTGTACAATAAAATTATTTGACCGCATCCACCAAAACTGAACATATATGCACTTTAATTTGTAAATCTATATACCCGCATAGTAAATCAGCCATATTTTTATGTCAGGATTCAATGTATAACACAATCATGACAATGGACAGCAATATTGCAATATAATAACAACAAATTTTTGTTCGCATAAATTTAGAATTATAGCATGTCCTCATTTTATTCAAAATATTGATACGTAACAAAATTTCAGTAGTTTTGATACCTCCAGCTAACTTGTACAAAAAAATTATTTGACCGCATCCACCAAAACTGACCATATATGCACTTTAATTTGTAAATCTATATACCCACATAGTAAATCAGGCATATTTTTTATGTCAGGAATTAATGTGTAATACAATCATGACAATGGACAGCAATATTGCAATATAATAACAACAAATTTTTGTTCGCATAAATTTAGAATTCCAGCATGTCCTCATTTTATTCAAAATATTGATACGTAACAAAATTTCAGTAGTTTTGATACCTCTAGTTGACTTGTACAACAAAATTATTTGACCGCATCCACCAAAACTGACCATATGTGCACTTTAATTTGTAAATCTATATACCCGCATAGTTAATCAGCCATATTTTTTATGCCAGAATCAATGTATAATACAATCATGACAATGGACAGCAATATTGCAATATAATAACAACAAATTTTTGTTCACATAAATTTAGGATACCAGCATGTCCTCATTTTATTCAAAATATTGATACGTAACAAAATTTCAGTAGTTTTGATACCTCCAGTTGACTTGTACAATAAAATTATTTGACCGCATCCACCAAAACTGACCATATGTGCACTTTAATTTGTAAATCTATATACCCGCATAGTAAACATGGTAAATCAGCCATATTTTTATGTCAGGATTCAATGTATAATACAATCATGACAATGGACAGCAATATTGCAATATAATAACAACAAATTTTTGTTCGCATAAATTTAGAATTATAGCATGTCCTCATTTTATTCAAAATATTGATACTTCACAAAATTTCAGTAGTTTTGATACCTCCAGCTAACTTGTACAACAAAATTATTTGACCGCATCCACCAAAACTGACCATATGTTCACTTTAATTTGAAAATCTATATACCCGCATAGTAAATCAGCCATATTTTTTATGTCAGGATTTAATGTATAACACAATCATGACAATGGACAGCAATATTGCAATATAATAACAAAAAATTTGGGTTCGCATAAATTTAGGATACCAGCATGTCCTCATTTTATTCAAAATATTGATACGTAACAAAATTTCAGTAGTTTTGATACCTCCAGCTGACTTGTACAACAAAATTATTTGACCGCATCCACCAAAACTGACCATATGTGCACTTTAATTTGAAAATCTATATACCCGGACAGTAAATCAGTCATTTTTTTTATGTCAGGATTTAATGTATAATACAATCATGACAATGGACAGCAATATTGCAATATAATAACAACAAATTTTTGTTCACATAAATTTGGGATACCAGCATGTCCTCATTTTATTCAAAATATTGATACCTAACAAAATTTCAGTAGTTTTGATACCTCCAGTTGACTTGTACAATAAAATTATTTGACCGCATCCACCAAAACTGACCATATATGCACTTTAATTTGTAAATCTATATACCCGCATAGTAAATCAGCCATATTTTTATGTCAGGATTCAATGTATAATACAATCATGACAATGGACAGCAATATTGCAATATAATAACAACAATTTTTTGTTCGCATAAATTTAGAATTATAGCATGTCCTCATTTTATTCAAAATATTGATACGTAACAAAATTTCAGTAGTTTTGATACCTCCAGCTAACTTGTACAACAAAATTATTTGACCGCATCCACCAAAACTGACCATATGTTCACTTTAATTTGAAAATCTATATACCCGCATAGAGATCAGCCATATTTTTTATGTCAGGATTTAATGTATAACACAATCTCATGACAATGGACAGCAATATTGCAATATAATAACAAAAAATTTGGGTTCGCATAAATTTAGGATACCAGCATGTCCTCATTTTATTCAAAATATTGATACGTAACAAAATTTCAGTAGTTTTGATACCTCCAGCTGACTTGAACAACAAAATTATTTGACCGCATCCACCAAAACTGACCATATGTGCACTTTAATTTGAAAATCTATATACCCGGACAGTAAATCAGTCATTTTTTTTATGTCAGGATTTAATGTATAATACTATCATGACAATGGACAGCAAAAAAAAGTATACGAGGTTCTCTTCTTGGAATCTATTATGTCGGTTGATTGATTTTGTTTATAGTTAAACGTCAAGTGGCAACTATTTCATTAAAGTGCGAATTGAGTATAATTTTAGGACGTCCCATATAAATATCGGCAATGACAAATCTCTCGATAAATCTGACGAATTTGACGAGATTGTTGATAGTTTTACCACACCGTATGCTTACGGACACTGTACAATTTCTGTTTGGAATATTCTGCGGGAAATAGAATAGTAAATCAAGTTGAATATCAATGAAATATCCATGCAAGTATAAATTTATGCATAAAGTAAAATTTAGGAAGGGACAGGTAAACAACGGGGAACGAAATAACGTAGACAATGTTGCCGATATCCCGTGATATAAGAATATTGTTCCGATGCGTTGGATAACCTTTCTATCCGCCTTCTAATAAAAAAAACTCTGTGTGATCGTATAGCCATTTTTTATTTATATAAGAAAATAAAAGAGAGCATTTGTATAATATCTAGTAGAGTCTAGCGAGTAAATAATAAATGATATCTGTGGAAAAACAATGCGAATGTTGTTTACATATTTTAATGAAAGCTCAGGTCTGATATGAAAACTCTTATAACGATAATCTGTCATAAGCAGACCTGTCCTCAGGTCTGGTCAATAGCAGACTTGTCCACAGGTCTGGTCAAAAGCAGACCTGTCCTCAGGTCTGGTCAGGAGCAGACCTGTCCACAGGTCTGGTCTGAGGCAGACCTGTCCTCAGGACTGGTCAAAAGCAGACTTGTCCACAGGTCTGGTCTGGGGCAGACCTGTCCTCAGGACTGATCAAAAGCAGACTTGTCCACAGGTCTGGTCTGGAGCAGACTTATCGATAGGTCTGCAGCAGTCCTAAAAAAGCAGACCGTAGGTCTGGTCCACCAACGACGAAGTTAACTTGCTTGACTGCTTAAAAATTCTCAAGTTAACTTAGAAAGCAGTCAACAAGTTAACTCTAAGTTAACTGTTGTCAAGGTTAGGACCGCACCCATCTGTAGCACAACAAATTATTTTTTTTGCAAATTGCAAATTGAAAATTTCAGGACAGGTAGACCTTGACCTAATAAATATTTTAACTTCTAGTCTTATTTGCTCTAAATGCTGGAGTTTTTTAGATATAAGCCAAAAACTGCATTTTACCCTGTGTTCTATTTTTAGCCATGACGGCCATGTTTTTAGACAAAATAGAAAATAAAACACAAACTTTATTTTATACACCCTACTGATCATTCAGTTGAAGTTTGGTTGAATTTGGTTGAGTAGTTTTAGAGGAGAAGATTTTTTAAAGTTAGCAAATATGATGAACAAATTGTGAAAAAATTGTCATTAAAGGACAATAACCCCTTAAGGGGTCAATTGACAATTTTGGTCATATTTAACTTATTTGTAGATCTTACTTTGCTGATCATTTTTGCTGTTTACAGTTTATCTTTATCTATAATGATATTCAAGATAATGACCAAAAACTGCAAAATTTCTTTAAAATTACCAATTAAGTGGCAGCAACCCAACAATGGTTAGTTTGATTCGTCTGAAAATTTCAGGGCTGATAGATCTTGACCTAATGAACATTTTTACTCCATGTCAGATTTGCTCTAAATGCTTTCGTTTTTGAGATATAAGCCAAAAACTGCATTTGACCCCTATGTTCTATTTAAAGTAAGGGCGGCCATGTTTTTTGACGGATCAAAAATCGAAGCACACATTTTGTGCAGGATAATCTAAGGAACTATCATGCTAAGTTTCATCCAAATCCATTCAGTAGTTTCAGAGGAGAAGATGTTTGAAAAATTGTTAACGACGACAGACGACGACGACGGACGCCAAGTGATGAGAAAAGCTCACGTGGCCTTTTAGGCCAGGTGAGCTAAAAATGAAATAAAAAAATTGGGTCACCGTTCATTTACGCTAACAATCTGCCTCTGAAAGAAGCATAATTTTTTGTTAATGTCCTTATTTACTGTTGAACTAATAGGAAAAAAAGAAGTAATATCGAAATAAAAAAAGAACTAAATTACAGAAATCGCTTAAATTTTACAAGTATTTAGTTCATGTACAGCTTTTTGAAAACAATAATAAAAAATATAGGTCATCGATGATTTAAAAAAGATATTTCAACTTTAATGCCAAAAAAATGTATTTTTGCATCAAAGGGAGATAATTTGGAGCTTTTTCAATGCTATAAACATATTAAAAGTCACCTGGGGGCAAACAAAATTGATTTTTTTAGTTGATTTTTGTACCATATCATAAAGCAATAACTAATAGTGTGATGAATAAAATTTGTAATGAAAAAATTTGTAAGGGTTCCGCGGAAACCAGTGTCTCACCTACTTTTGCTGTAAATCGCAGGCTAAACAAAAAAAAGGAAAACAAGAGGCTGTCACAACGACAGCAAACCGGATTTATTAACATTTATTTGTGTCCTAGCAATATCACAAGAACCATTACTGATGAATGGTGAAAGGGAAAATCGTCAATATCAAATTTGACCTCCATTTTGTCATCAGTATCAACATATTAAAATTAGAAAAGCTTAGATTGAATGGTTCATGAGTAAATGCAATAAAGTGAATGGAAACGCCATTTTACGATCTTTCAAGAACCATAACTCCTGAACGGTAAAAGTCAAAATCGTCATTATTGAACATGTTGAACTTGACCTCTATTTTGTCATCAGTAACAACATATAAAAATTTCAAAAGCTTTGGTTGAATGGTTCATGAGAAAATGCACGGACATGACTGGAAACACCATTTTTCAATCTTTCAAGAACCATAACTCCTGAACGGTAAAAGTCAAAATCGTCATTTTGAACTTGACCTCCATTTTGTCATCAGTAACAACATATTAAAATTTGGAAGCTTTGGTAGAACAGTTCATGTGTAAATACACGGACACGACTGGAAACTCCATTTTTCAGTCTTTCAAGAACCATAACTTGAACGGTAAAAGTCAAAATCGTCATTATTGAACTTGACCTCCATTTTGTCATCAGTAACAACATATTAAAATTTGGGAAGCTTTGGTAGAACAGTTCATGCGTAAATGCACGGACACGACTGGAAAAACCATTTTTCAATCTTTCAATAACCATAACTCCTGAACGGTAAAAGTCAAAATCGCCATTATTGAACTTGACCTTCATTTAGTTGTCAGTAACAACATATTAAAATTTTAAAAGCTTTGGTTGAACGGTTCATGAGTTAATGCACGGACAACATTTGATTGACGCCCGAAAAATACCAAAAAAATGAATTTAATTTTTTACAAAATTAAGTTCTGGATACTATCTTATGATCATAAACAAGCTTCTGTCCAAGTTTGGTACAAACCCAGGATAGTTTAAGAAAGTTAAAGTTAAAAAACTACCTTGATCAAAAACTTTAACCTGAACTTTGCTCTATCATTTTCTATGTTCAGTGGACCATGAAACTTGGGTCAAAACTATAATTTGGCATTAAAATTAGAAAGATCATATCATGGGGAACATGTGTACTAAGCTGAATGGACTTCAAATTCTTCAAAAACTACCTTGACCAAAAACTTAAACCTGAAGCGAACGGACACACAGATGGACGAACTAACGAACGAACGGAGGCACAGACCAGAAAACATAATGCCTCTCTACTATCGTAGGTGGGGCAATCGTAGGTGGGGCATAAAAATGAAATCACATTTAAACTTTTTACACCAGAAATCAGGGACGTTCTCTGAAAGCAGGAAATATATTTCCTGACTTGTGCTCAACCTGTTCAGACGTCTCAGACTATTTTTACTCAAAAGATTTTATCCTTTAAACAGGAACAGAGGTTAAAGACAAATCCAATCAAGGTGCACTCAGTGGGTTGAAAGATGCTTCAGATTTAAGATCACCCTTGCACACAACACAAATCATGTGGCAAGGCATTATGTTTGTTTTTCTTGATTCCAAATCATATAGAAGCTTCAAAGCAAAAAAGCTTTGATTTAAAACGTTTGATGACTGCAGCATCAGAAAGGTATAAAAAAAAAACCAACGCATCGGAAAGATATCACTAAAAACCAACATAGAAAAAAAAAATTTGGACAAGAATGGCCAATAAAATTTTTCGTGTTGCAGTGATTTTACAGGGTTAGTCGTGGAAAGGGAAACAAACAATAATTAATTTTTGGCCTACATAGCTAGTTGACACACAATGAATGTTGTGTTAGAACTTAAAAAAATTAAATTGGACATTTACCTGCTATGGTCCAATATACAAAATCTAAATACATGATTTGATTCAGCATATTTTAAAAAGAACCCCAACAATTCAATTTTTGATGAAATCAAAGAAAGTTCAATTTTGGAACCTCTAGAACTCAATGTGGACCAATTTGATAAAGGGGCCCAGACATCACAAATCTAAATAAACGATTAGAATCGGCATATCAAAGAACCCCAATAATTCAATTTTTGATGAAATCAAACAAAGTTTAATTTTGGACCCTTTTGGCCCCTCATTCCTAAACTGTTGGAACCAAAACTCTAAAAACCAATCCCAATCTTCCTTTTGTGGTCATAGATTTCTATTTACTTATACATACTAAAGTTATTATCCTGAAATCATTGGTCTTGGATGACGCTCAACAAGGCAGATGACAACAACGTATAACAAATATCAACTAAATTTTTTTTAATTATTTTTGCGGTTGTATCAAACGGACATATAAACCCATAACGTTAAAAGTGAATGTACCCAAATTCATGCTTCATTCAAAATTTGTGTGAATAAGCATTGTGTATACATTTTTTATATTATTTGGTTGATGCAAACTTCAGTTAGAGAATGGAAACAGAAAATTCAGCATTGTTTCCATAATTGTAAAGAAATATTTAACTTAAATGGAAATTAAGACCTCATTTAACACAAAATTAAAAATAAAAGGTTGAAAAATAAAAGGCAAAGCTACAATATTTACAAACCTTTCGGCTCACTAATGCCATGAATTGATAGCCATACCACAGTGGTAACATCCTGTGTTATCTGATCTAGAAAAGAAAAAAAATACAAAAATAAATATGTAGTAAATATATATACTGTCTTAAGTGTTGAGGTACAATATCCAATAAAGAAAAATAATTCTAACATTAAGACGAAGTTGCAAGTGTTGAATTAATATTTCTGAATGCAGTTGTTTGCCAGCCCAGAATTGCATCAATTGAGGGCAGTATGTTTATTATACTAAGTGCTTGCAGAAATTAATCCTAACTACATAAGCCAAGGTTGTTTATAATTATTAGAATTTTAAATAGCATGAAACATAACCAGTGCTTAACAATTGTAAAGTATTGTGTAACTTATATTCAGAACTGTTAACGTTAGATTATGTTGCTTGATGAATTTGGTGATTAGATTTTGTCAGTTGTCATGGTTGTTGTAGGATTTTTCTTGGATTTCAGTATTTCTGTTATTCTACTTTTTTTGTTATGTATAACAGCACTTACAAAAAGATTTTAATCATTTTAATTAGCCAAACATCACGTAGTCGCCAGAAATATGGTCATTGTATCGAAGCACATGTGAATGGTTCCAGTATGAAAAGAAGATAATTACACTTTTGCGAGATATGAACAAAGAAATGTTTAGCAACATTTTGAAAGCATATATTTCATGCTATTATCATTGCATGAAGTTTTAGAAGAACAATAATGTATACAAAATCATACATGTACATGTATTATTGGGGAAAAAAATGAAAAGCAAAGGAAGGGTGCTTTGGCTGTTGTCTTTCATCCTAAGGTCATGGTCAAATGGTGAGTACCCTGATTTAACATAAGTGAATTTCTTTGTTAGTGTGAGTAACCCTGCAAAGACGCCATTGGCATTGCAACAATTAATAAAAGTATATTTCAGGTGTAAGTAGGATGACAAAAGTATCTCTTATATTTGGAACTTGTAGCTTAACAGTGGAAAAGGTGTTTTCTAGAATTGATGCCACAGTAAACCAATCTTATTTCTCGGATTTAAACAAATGAGTAAAGGTTCTGTGCTACAAGAAAAAAAAGTATCATAAGTATAATGTGTACATACATTTTGAAGTTATTTTGCATTTTTTACAAAAAATATTTACATGGTAATAATGAGAAGTTCTGTTAATATTCACATGCAAATTTCAAAAACGCACACATGACATAGAGGGAATAAAAAGCCATATCTAGTTGTTACAATGGTCAACAAATATGGTCATAATTTAACTTAGGACTCAATAAAAACCAACGCATCCCAGCTGGAGAAAACTCTGCAAATTTTGTTTGTTTTTGGATTTGCAAATTTTAAATTCTTCTTCTTGTCTTTATCATGTTTATGTGTTTACAGATTTTTTTACATCATTTATTAATCTCCCACATTCATGACATTTGAATCAACTGATTGATGATTTGAAACAATCACATGGTCACAGTGTGCCCACATATAACGCATCCAAAGACGATTGTGTAAGATTTATTTTAATTCATTCAGAAGTTATATTATAACTTGCTTATTTATAAAAATCTGACTTTTTTTTTTTTAATATTGCAATGTATTGTAATGAAAGAAAAAACAGTGTATCGAAATTTTCTGTCGATAAACACATCTACATATTTTGTTCTTGTTATCTACAGAGTTTTATAAAATTCTGTTGAGTGGTTTCAGAGGAGTTGGGATGACTAGAACAGGACTGATGGACAAAGTCAAAAACATTATACCCTACAGAACTTTGATCCATGGGTTATAATTAATGTACATGAAATAAAAATCTCAGACATAAGAGATTTTATTTTACTTACACACAATTTTCCATTAGGATCCCCCATGATGCAAACTGTCACATGTCAGTTCTTACCATGCTGACCAAACCAATCACTCTGTTTTTCTCGATACTGTAACAAAAAAGAAAGATACATGTATAACAAAGGTATATGTTCCATACTCCAAGGTATATCTAAAAGTAAATGTCCATAAAAACTGTCAATACAAAATCCCACTATCATATCACTATTAGGTAAAAATACCATTTTTTTTTTAATCATTGTTAATGTTCCATTTTCTGTTCATCGTTCCAGAGTTTTATTTTTTTTTACACTATCTACATGTATAGTATATAAATACAAATGGTGTTGTGATGTAAACAAATGACACCATAATGACATTTATGTGGTGAAAACAGATACTTTTGCAGTATAAGCTATTTATTTGTCTAGCAAATATGAATAATTGCATACAATTCACATTTTGTATCATAATCCTTCATGCTTAACAAATAAATTATATACATGTACATGTAATCTGGCATATTTGACTGTAAACACTGAATTTGACTGAGAATGTGCATGTATGCATTGAAAGAAGTGAGCTCCTTCTTTATACGACCGCAGAGGTTGAACCCTGAACGGTTGGGGCAAGTATGGACACAACATTCAAGCTGGATTCAGCTCTAAATTTGGATTGTGATTAAATAGTTGACACATCATAGGTTTCTGACACAGAATGAATGTGTTCTAATGAACTTAAAATTTTTGTTTTCTCTTAGAGCAATTCACTATGCTGTTGAATATTAAACCTCTCAAAAAAATGTTTGAAGAAATTTTCTTTTTTATTTATGAAATTTCAAATGAGAAAAATTGAACCCAATTTTTTTAATCACATCCCCCTTTCCCTTATTCCAAAACTAATCTCAATTAAAATTTCTAATGGAGTTTGCAACAATAACTACTCATTTAAATACATCATAAAATATTAAGATGTAAAAAAACTGCTTGTTATCACTGAATGGTAAAGATTATTTTAATTTATCAGTTGGTAGTAAAAAGTGAATATACATTGTATATTGTATATAACAAAGACTTAAGTTGATTCTGGACAAAGAAAAATAACTCCAATTAAAAAAAAATCTTGCTATTGCACAATATTTTGCAATTAGATATTTCTTGCTTACTATTCTGGACAAAGAAAGATAACTCTAATTAAAAAAAAATTTGCTATTTCACAATATTGTGCAATTAGATATTTCTTGCCATTGCGCAATACTGTGCAATTGAAAAGACTTGCTATTGCACAATACTTAATATAATAATTTAAGATCCTGATTTGGACCAACTTGAAAACTGGGCCCATAATAAAAAATCTAAGTACATTTTTGGATTCAGCATATCAAAGAACCCCAAGATTTCAATTTTTGTTAAAATCAGACTAAGTTTAATTTTGGACCCTTTGGACTTTAGTGCAGACCAATTTGAAAACAGGACCAAAAATGAAGAATCTACATACACAGTTAGATTTGGTATATCAAAGAACCCCATTTATTCAATTTTTGATGAAATCAAACAAAGTTTAATTTTGGACCCCGATTTGGACCAACTTGAAAACTGGGCCAATAATCAAGAATCTAAGTACATTTTTAGATTCAGCATATCAAAGAACCTAACTGATTCATTTTTTGTCAAAATCAAACTAAGTTTAATTTTGGACCCTTTGGACCTTAATGTAGACCAATTTGAAAACGGGACCAAAAGTTAAGAATCTACATACACAGTCATGACAGTTAGATTCGGCATATCAAAGAACCCCAATTATTCAATTTTGATGAAATCAAACAAAGTTTAATTTTGGACCCTTTGGGCCCCTTATTCTGTTGGGACCAAAACTCCCAAAATCAATACCAACTTCCTTTTATGGTCATAAACCTTGTGTTTAAATTTCATAGATTTCTATTTACTTATACTAACGTTATGGTGCGAAAACCAAGAAAAAGGCTTATTTGGGTCCCTTTTTGGCCCCTAATTCCTAAACTGTTGGGACCTAAACTCCCAAAATCAATACCAACCTTCCTTTTGTAGTCATTAACATTGTGTTTAAATTTCATTGATTTCTATTTACTTTAACTAAAGTTATTGTGCGAAAACCAAGAATAATGCTTATTTGGGCCCTTTTTTGGCCCCTAATTCCTAAACTGTTGAAACCAAAACTCCCAAAATCAATCCCAACCGTTTTTTTGTGGTCATAAATCTTGTGTCAAAATTTCATAGATTTCTATTAACTTAAACTAAAGTTATAGTGCGAAAACCAAGAAAATGCTTATTTGGGCCCTTTTTGGCCCCTAATTCCTAAAATGTTGGGACCAAAACTCCCAAAATCAATACCAACCTTCCTTTTGTGGTCATAAACCTTGTGTTAAAATTTCATAGATTTCCATTCACTTTTACTAAAGTTAGAGTGCGAAAACTAAAAGTATTCGGACGACGACGACGACGACGACGCCAACGTGATAGCAATATATGACGAAAATTTTTTCAAATTTTGCGGTCGTATAAAAATCTAAATTTTATGCATTTGAATAGTTATATACCTTTTATGGCAGGAATTTCATTGCAAACTCCATGATTATTAAAATCTGCTGAGGCTTGAGGTCCTTTAGGATATCCAGTTGTGATTGGTCTTAGTTGATTGTTCAGAACTATATGTCTCTTCCAGACATGCATCTGATCCATGGTTTGATACAGTTAATTTTCTCTCCTGAATCTTCACAGAACTGAGCACACTGTAACATTTTCAACATCTCGAATCAGCTGACACTGCTCATGATCACATGCTGAGTATAATTCTAGCCTTTTTGGGTAACTGAGAAGTCAAGTAATGCAATGGTCTGCACGTCTACTCTGAGATGCACAATGTACATGACGTAGTTTAAAATCAATTTTAAGGCACTGCTTTGATGCAGAAAGCTTATTCTTACAAAACTTGGGCTGTTCATTTGACATACATGTGGATCCCTTATTATGAAGCTCTTCAATCATCTCTTCAAGTCGTGTAAATGTGTCATTTTCATCTGCTGCAATATTGTCTAGACCTTGTAAACTTGTTCTTTTTGAAGCTGCATATGTTTGTAAGATTCTATACAAGGATGATTTTCTTAATGGAGTAAAGTCAGTATTTTCACAATAAGAAAGATATATATCATATATATATTAACCATCTGTGAAAGACATACTGTTCTGACTACATCTGGAATACTTAGACTTTTGCCACAGAGTCCAATTTCATATCTGGTGTTTCATACATTTAACTAACGGATTGAACAAAACAGGAGTCAGTTAAGAATGCCATAGAATATTTTAATTTGACAGTGTTCATCCTTTTTCTGGGGTATTTTTCTTTGACCATGTCAACTAATCCTGTGGTTTCAATATCTAATATTTAGACTGATAATACATGTAGCTTGAAATGTTAGGTATGTATCTGTTTATATCTGACTTTGTGTATTTTTTGGACAGAACAGCCAGCAGTTGCTACTTTAATACATTGTTTTCAGTCTGTATGTTCATCTTAAATAATGTTAATATAAATCCTTCAGGTAATGAAGTTGTAATTCCAGAAGATAGTTTTGCTTTCTTTTAAATTCATCAGACTGGCCAGGTGCAATTCAAATATGTGTGATACAACTTCCTCAGTTTTTTTCGTGTATAGTATCTTTTGGTGCAGTCTGATGTACTATTCCAAGTTGTTTTAGTTGCAATTTTAAGGAACTCACAGTATTATTTGAGATCAGTGTCAAACAGTTATTAACATTACCAAGTTGATGATCAGTACATGTACTTCCCTGTGCCACAAAAATTCTGACGTCTGACTCCAATTTGATATCTGTGAATCTGTAATAGATCCCTGAAATAAAAGAATACAATTAACAGATATCTATGAACATGATACATTAATAATTCTTATAATAATATGATTTGCATATATCAATAAATACTTGAACGGGATTGGTCAATTTTATTATTCCCCCTTGGTTTACACTTCAATAAATATAAAAAAGAAGATGTGGTATGAATGCCAATGAGACAACTATCCACAAAAGACCAAAATGATACAGACATTAACAACTATAGGTCACTGTACGGCCTTCAACAATGATCAAAGCCTATACCGCATAGTCAGCTATAATAGGCCCCGATAAGACAATGTAAAACAATTCAAACGAGAAAATGATACATTAATAATTCTTATAATAATATGATTTGCATATATCAATAAATACTTGAACAGGATTGGTCAATTTCATTATTCCCCCTTGGTTTACACTCCAATAAATATAAAAAAGAAGATGTGGTATGATTGCCAATGAGACAACTATCGACAAAAGACCAAAATGACACAGACATTAACAACTATAGGTCACTGTACGGCCTTCAACAATGATCAAAGCCCATACCCCATAGTCAGCTATAATAGGCCCTGATAAGACAATGTAAAACAATTCAAACGAGAAAATGATACATTAATAATTCTTATAATAATATGATTTGCATATATCAATAAATACTTGAACAGGATTGGTCAATTTCATTATTCCCCCTTGGTTTACACTCCAATAAATATAAAAAAGAAGATGTGGTATGATTGCCAATGAGACAACTATCCACAAAAGACCAAAATGACACAGACATTAACAACTATAGGTCACTGTACAGCCTTCAACAATGATCAAAGCCCATACCCCATAGTCAGCTATAATAGGCCCTGATAAGACAATGTAAAACAATTCAAACGAGAAAACTAACGGTCTATTTATGTAAAACAAGAGGCTGTCACAACAACAGCAAACCAAATTTATTAACATTTATTTGTATCCTGCCAATATCACAAGAACCATAACTGATGAACGGTGAAAATGAAAATCGTCAATATCAAATTTGACCTCCATTTTGTCATCAGTATCAACATATTAAAATTTGAAAAGCTTAGGTTGAATGGTTCATGAGTAAATGCACGGACACAACTGGAAAAGCCATTTTTCAATCTTTCAAGAACCATAACTCCTGAACGGTAAAATTCAAAATCGTCATTATTAAACTTGACCTCCATTTTGTCATCAGTAACAACATATTAAAATTTGAGAAGCTTTGGTTGAACAGTTCATGTGTAAATGCACGGACACAACTGGAAATGCCATTTTTCAGTCTTTCAAGAACCATAACTCCTGAACGGCAAAAGTCAAAATCGTCATTATTGAACTTGACCTCCATTTTGTCATCAGTAACAACATATTAAAATTTGAAAAGCTTTGGTTGAACAGTTCATGGGTAAATGCACGGACACGACTGGAAAAGCCATTTTTCAATCTTTCAAGAACCATAACTCCTGAACGGTAAAAGTCAAAATCGTCATAATTAAACTTGACCTCCATTTTGTCATCAGTAACAACATATTAAAATTTGGGAAGCTTTGGTTGATAAGTTCATGCGTAAATGCACAGACACGACTGGAAAAGCCATTTTTCAATCTTTCAAGAACCATAACTCCTGAACGTTAAAGTCAAAATCATCATTATTGGACTTGACCTTCATTTTGTTGTCTGTAACAACATATTAAAATTTGAAAAGCTTTGGTTGAACGGTTCATGAGTAAATGCACGGACAATATTTAGTTGCTGCCCGGCCGCCCGCCCGACCGGTTGCCCGCTGTACATCCCCAAATCAATAACCGACATTTTTGTCACAAAAATCCGGTTAAAAATGAACGAACAACAAATATGTAACACATAAACAAACGTAAAACCACTGAATTACAGGCTCCTGATTTCATGTTTCTGAAACCACTTTCATAAACTTCAGTGATCTATTCATGCGCAATACACATGCATAAAAGGATCCCAGGATTTTCATCAAATTGAGATTGAAAAACAAATAAACATAACAGTAGACTTTTTTCTATTTAATGCACATATAACAGGAAAAAACAAGAATGTGTCCATATATAGTACACGGATGCCCCACTCGCACTATCATTTTACATGTTCACTGGACAGTGAAATTGGGGTCAATACTTTAATTTGGCATTAAAATTGGAAAGATCATATCATAGTTAATATGTGTACTAAGTTTCAAGTTGATTGGACTTCAACTTCATCAAAAACTACCTTGACCAAAAACTTTTCTTTATTCATTTATAGTTACAGAAATAATTTTTTTCCTAGTGTGCCAAATAAAAATAGATATGTGCTTTCAGTTACCCAACAATAAGTCAAATGAATGAATGGTTCATTAAAGTGCAACCTGTATATATACAAAACTAAATATCTAGTACAAAAAATTAACTATTTTTTTATATTATATTAAGTAAAGATAAAGTACTAGTAGTAAAAGTAGCAAAAAAAATATCAATTTAAAAACTTGTTTCATGGCACTGAATGAATTAGTCCCTGTTATTTCTTATCTTTACATCAAAATGATACGTATTTTTAACAAAGTTATCTAACAAATAGTCTATTAATGCGTAGTTTTCTCTAGGTATATTTTTTCTGTCTACCGTCCGTCTGTTGTCATTATCGTGAAAATGCGGATTTTTGTCATATCTGGTCCGGTTCCGATCCGTAGTTTACACAAAAATGTGCAATGGCGGCCGTAGAAAAATTTACGAAAATGAGTCTGAGAATAAACATTGTTTGACAAGAGATTGTGAATGAATAAGACGCTTTTAATGCATTAAATGAATTAAACATAAACTTAAGCCAATTAGGATCACTTTTTAAAGAAGTATCAAACTTATTTTAGCTCAAAACCAAAATTCTCGCTCTCGTATTACCGGAAGAGAAAGAAAGTATTTTTTGGAGACTCGAGTTGCACAAATAAACGACCTTTTAAAAAATAAAAAAATCGTTTTAATCTTTGAAATTTCGTAATACAAAACATAGATTTCGAATTGTTTTTGTAATTGAATTTTTCCATGTCGAAATTGGTGATTGCAGACACGTGGCAAGTGTCAGCTTGGGATATTCGCATCCAAACAGTTATCACCCTGAGGGCAATTAACACCTGGCTATTCAATCTCTTAATTGCCTTTAGTGTCCGACTTAAAGGGATTACAATTAAAGGTGATTTAATTTTTATGATTATAATCGATAATAGATGAAAGTTCAAAATTGAGGACAAGTAAAATAGCATCTTCAAAATAATTATAGCGTCGCGGGAATTATTATAGCATCACGGTGAAAAAATATAGCGTCGTGGTACCGCGACGCTATAACGGCCTGGGGAGAACACTGTCACCCTGCTAAGCCGAACCATTTTCTTTGTAAAAGTTATCTCCCTATTCACTGTTTTTCATCTGTGTGCATCTCCTTCGTAACAAAAAAAGATATTGACAAAATTCTTTTTACAAATTGTTCGTTACATCCTCAGTAATTTTTGGCTTATTTGGATCGAAGCGATTCGATGAAATTTTTATGGAGTTATCTCCCTTAACAAAATAAATTTTTCGGTATGTTCATTTAACTCATAAACAGTTAACCGTATAACCCTGGAATGTTTTTATTTGAGTCCCCTAGGTCCTAACTTAGAAAATGAGGTCAAGGTCAAAGGTCAAGGTCTAGTTCTCAATTGTGACTTTTGCTTGTTTTTGCATTTTCTCTGACACTTTGAAAGATACATACTAAAGAACAAGTGCAAAATGTAAGCTTTATTGTAATGAAGATATGCTACATTTAGTCTTATACAATTTAATGGCATCTTATAGGAGTTGTTGCCCCTCAAATGTCTTGATATGAGGTTATTTGATTATGACTTCAACTAAGTTCATTATAAAGGCATTTGACCTTGTACAAAAGATTAGGTGACAAATGACCTTGAAAAATGACTACCGGAAGTGACCTTGAGAAAACCGGAAGTAGCCTTTTTTGCAATTTTTTCATCTCAAAGTACCCAGAATCAATATATTTTGTCATATAGATACATAAACTGATTACTGGAGACTAAACATGACTTCCAACAAACCGGAAGTGGCCAATTATTTCCCCTTCTACATACAATAGTATATAGAAACTATATATTTTTGGAATCAGTGTGAAATAAGCTATCATATGAGACCGGAAGTGACATTTATTTCACCGGAAGTAGCATATTATCTCCCTTTTATCACTCAAAAACATAATTAAACCATTATTTATCTCATCAGTATGAAGAAACTATCTTCTTATCAAAATTTCTTTGGTGTGGAAAGACTTTCAATTGTTCTCTGAACAATTGGTTTATAATTGTATTTGTTCTGATTATTATTATTTTTTTTTTTTTCCGCCACATTCTAAAATTTTTGTTTCACAATATGTTGCTTAGATATTTTGTATATTGTATCGTATAGTTTATACGGCTTTAAATCTCACCCTGCTAAGACGAACCATTTTCTTTGTAAAAGTTATCTCCCTATTCACTGTTTTTCATCTGTGTGCATCTCCTTCGTAACAAAAAAAGATATTGACAAAATTCTTTTTACAAATTGTTCGTTACATCCTCAGTAATTTTTGGCTTATTTGGATCGAAGCGATTCGATGAAATTTTTATGGAGTTATCTCCCTTAACAAAATAAATTTGTCGGTATGTTCATTTAACTCATAAACAGTTAACCGTATAACCCTGGAATGTTTTTATTTGAGTCCCCTAGGTCCTAACTTAGAAAATGAGGTCAAGGTCAAAGGTCAAGGTCTAGTTCTCAATTGTGACTTTTGCTTGTTTTTGCATTTTCTCTGACACTTTGAAAGATACATACTAAAGAACAAGTGCAAAATGTAAGCTTTATTGTAATGAAGATATGCTACATTTAGTCTTATACAATTTAATGGCATCTTATAGGAGTTGTTGCCCCTCAAATGTCTTGATATGAGGTTATTTGATTATGACTTCAACTAAGTTCATTATAAAGGCATTTGACCTTGTACAAAAGATTAGGTGACAAATGACCTTGAAAAATGACTACCGGAAGTGACCTTGAGAAAACCGGAAGTAGCCTTTTTTGCAATTTTTTCATCTCAAAGTACCCAGAATCAATATATTTTGTCATATAGATACATAAACTGATTACTGGAGACTAAACATGACTTCCAACAAACCGGAAGTGGCCAATTATTTCCCCTTCTACATACAATAGTATATAGAAACTATATATTTTTGGAATCAGTGTGAAATAAGCTATCATATGAGACCGGAAGTGACATTTATTTCACCGGAAGTAGCATATTATCTCCCTTTTATCACTCAAAAACATAATTAAACCATTATTTATCTCATCAGTATGAAGAAACTATCTTCTTATCAAAATTTCTTTGGTGTGGAAAGACTTTCAATTGTTCTCTGAACAATTGGTTTATAATTGTATTTGTTCTGATTATTATTATTTTTTTTTTTTTCCGCCACATTCTAAAATTTTTGTTTCACAATATGTCGCTTAGATATTTTGTATATTGTATCGTATAGTTTATACGGCTTTAAATCTCACCCTGCTAAGACGAACAATTTTCTTTGTAAGAGTTATCTCCCTATTCACTGTTTATCATTTGTGTGCATCTCCTTCGTAACAAAAAAAGATATCTACAAAATTCTTTTTCTTAATTGTTCGTTACATCCTTAGGAATATTTGGCTAATTTGGATCAAAGCAATTTGATGAAATTTTATAGGAGTTATCTACCTTTACAAAATAAATTTGTCGGAATGTATTTTTAACTTATAAACCATTAACCGTACGGAATATTTTTATATGAGTCACCTAGGTACTAACTTAGAAATTGAGGTCAAGGTCAAAGGTCAAGGTCAAGTTCTCATTTGTGACTCTTGCTTGTTTTTGCATTTTCTCTGACACTTTGAAAGATACATATAAAAGAACAAGTGCAAAATGTCTGCTTTATTGTAATGAAGATATGCTACATTTAGACTTATACAATTGAATGGCATCTTATAGGAGTTGGTGCCCCTGAAATGTCTTGATATGACGTTATTTCATTATAACTTAAACTAAGTTCATTATAAAGGCATTTGACCTTGTACAAAAGGTTAAATGACAAATGACCTTGAAAAATGACTACCGGAAGTAGCTTTTTTTGCAATTTTTACATATAAAAGTACTCAGAATCCATATATTTCGTCATATAGATACATAAACTGATTACTGACGACTAAAAATGACTTCCAACAAACCGGAAGTGGCTAACTATCTCCCATTCTACATACAATAGTAAATAGAAACTATATATTTTTGGAATCAGTGTGAAAAAAGCTCTCATATGAGACCGGAAGTGACATTCATTTCACCGGAAGTAGCATATTATCTCCCTTATATCTCTCAAAAATATAATTAAACCATTATTAATTGCATCAGTATGAAGAAACTATCTTCTTATCAAAATTTCTTTGTTGTGGAAAGACTTTCAATTGTTTTAATTTTCTTTGGTTTTTCTTCTGACATCAGACTCAGACTTCTCTTGAACTGAATTTTAATGTGTGTATTGTTATGCGTTTACTTTTCTATATTGGCTAGAGGTATAGGGGGTGGGTTGAGAAAATTAAAATAATACAAGACTAACAAAAGCCAGAGGCTCCTGACTTGGGACAGGCGCAAAAACGCCTGCATTTTTGCGCCTGTCCCAAGTCAGGAGCCTCTGGCCTTTGTTAGTCTTGTATTATTTTAATTTTAGTTTCTTGTGTACAATTTGGAAATTAGTATGGCGTTCATTATCACTGCACTAGTATATATTTGTTTAGGGGCACTCTGAACGACGCCTCCGGGTGCGGGAATTTCTCGCTACATTGAAGACCTGTTGGTGACCTTCTGCTGTTGTTTTTACTTGTTGTGGTCTCTTTGACACATATCCCATTTCCTTTCTCAATTTTATTTAAAAATGTATAACTGTATAAAATTAAGATTCATACACAATTCCGGGAAATTTCATGAATGATTTGGTGAATTTACGTCATGGCAATTTAGGCAAAACACAATGTCATACGATAGAAAACTTTCAAAGGGAAGATTATTTCGTTACTTGTACACTTCAAATTCAGTTTATATCTAGTTAAAATGAAGTTTTTGAGGTAAGTGCTATTTCTTTTTAAATCCTGTTGCATTTATCGGACATTTATGGTTTTTAGAAAGTAAAGATGGTGGCATACTCCTTAGTTACAATATTCCATTGTGCTTTTGGTGGTAAATATAGTAGTCATCAATTAAATGATGTTAATTAATAATCGCTTATGATTGCCTGAAGAATTATAAGGATTAAACACATTTTTTCAAGAGGTTATTGATGTGTAAACTGGGTCTCTTACTCACAAACAGGGTTTACGCTGGCAGTTGCCATTTTCGTATTTTGAAAAAATAATAATTGTGGTGAATAAATTCCATCATTTGCAAAAGAATTTAATCTTGTTTATTTGGTTTGTTTTGAGTTTCTCAGACTTTACCTGATCAGACAATACTCTGAATTGACCTTAAGCTTGTTAAAATTTTGACAAAAAATCAATAATAAGGTGATTGCATTTAAGATGGTACCTAACACAACAGGGAGATAACTCTGTAAAGTCATCTAAATGTTTTAATTACGTTGTGTTGTAAAAGGAATATTTAGCTTCTCAATGATCAAAATTGGTGTTTGTCAAACTGCTATATAACCAGTGTAATTCTTCTGACAAAACAGTTGGTTCAAAATTTTTGAAATTTTTATATTTTTGTTAAAGGGTCAAAGTACATACTTGACAAAATTTTATGAAAATTAAACGAGCCAAATTAATTTTAGTGAAAGTGTTGGGTACCACCTTTTAAAATAGCTATAAGCAACAAAGAACTAATCGATGAAGGTGTTAATTGTATTGTTTGACAAAATGATATGATTAAATGACATATATGTCACATGTCACATAAAGGATTTTACCACTTTGCGGCGCACGTGTTTAAAGCCAACTTTTGGCTTTGATATAGATAATTGATTTGAAATGGTCTTTTTTCATTAAAGTCGTTTTGGCGATGCATGTGTTTCAAGGATAGTTTTTACGTCTCAACTTTTTCATATTTTTACGTCAACTTTTTCATATCATTGGTTTGGAATAGAAAACTGTCCGGATGAAGGAATATATTCAACAGGTTGAAATCAACAACTCAAATGCATGTTAACCCTTCAATGTATTTTTTTTTTTACTACAAATGTAATGAGGGATCCATTTAAAGTGATACAAAATTTGTTTTGTTTTAAAAAAATAAGAAACCTTTCCTAAAGAGCTTTACATCTATCTGCAATTATAAGGTCAGACATGTCCAGGAATTTATTTTCTTCCTGAACTTGTATCTCTTC
This sequence comes from Mytilus galloprovincialis, assembly GCA_037788925.1. NCBI lineage: Eukaryota > Metazoa > Mollusca > Bivalvia > Mytilida > Mytilidae > Mytilus > Mytilus galloprovincialis. The sequence goes on from CM075336.1 coordinate 78,484,836, forward strand.
TTTAAAAATGAAAGTAAGTGGACCCCTCTTTAAGGTAAGTTGTTCCAAATATAATGGATCCCCCCCTTCCCTATAAGCTAAAAAAGCAAAGAGCTTATTTTAAACCAGATGCTCTGCATGGCGCAGCTTTATATGACCGCAGAGGTTGAACCCTGAACGGTTGGGGCAAGTATGGACACAACATTCAAGCTGGATTCAGCTCTAAATTTGGATTGTGATTAAATAGTTGACACAGCATAGGTTTCTGACACAGAATGAATGTGGTCTAATAAACTTAAAATTTGTTTTTTGCCTTTGAGCAATTCACTATGCTGTTGAATATAAATCCTCTCAAAAATATGTTTGAAGAAATTTTCTTTTTATTCATGAAATCTGAAAGGAGAAAAATTGACCCCCCCTTCCCCCCCAATTTTTTTTTCACATCTCCCTTTCCCTTATTCCAAAACTGATCTCAATCCAAATTTCTAATGGAGTTTGCAACAATAACTCCTCATTTAAATACATCATAAAATATTAAAATGTAAAAAAAGTGCTTGTTATCACTGAATGGTAAAGATTGTTTTAATTTATCAGTTGGTAGTAAAAGTGAATATACATTGTATATTGTATAAAACAATGATTTAAGTTGATTCAACTACTATTCTGGACAAAGAAAGATAACTCCAATTGAAAATTTCTTGCTATTGCGCAATATTGTGCAATTAGATATTTCTTGCTATTGCGCAATATTGTGCAATTAGATATTTCTTGCTATTGCGCAATACTGTGCAATTGAAAATACTTGCTATTGCACAATACTGTGCAATTGAAGATTTCTTGCTATTGCTGAATACTGTACGTGCAATTGAAAATTTCTTGCTATTGCACAATACTTAATATAATAATTTTGGATCCTGATTTGGACCAACTAGAAAACTGGGCCCATAATAAAAAATCTAAGTACATGTTTAGATTCAGCATATCAAAGAAGCCCAAGAATTCAATTTTTGTTAAAATCAAACAAAGTTTAATTTTGGACCCTGATTTGGACCAACTTGAAAACAGGGCCAATAATCAAAAATCTAAGTACATTTTTAGATTCAGCATATCAAGGTGTAATACCACCATTGATTTTCCCCTATTAGTCTTTGTTAAATTTGCACTTTTCAAAAAAATGTGCAGAATTTATCTTTGTTTCAAATAAAGAAATACTTGGCATGAGTAAAGTTTTATCCTGTCCAGTACTATAGAAAAAAATTCACATAACATTTAATTACATATAAGAAAATAACCATCATTGGAAGTTAATCAATCAAATGTCTCCCCTTATTTTATCTGTGTACAAGGTTTAGTCACCATGTAACCTCAAGATTACAAAATTTTCTATAGAAATCCAAAATAAAAAATAATGGTGTTTTGAAATACCCAAGACATATGTTTATGAAACAGAAATGTTTTTACTGTAATAAAATGTAGGATTAATTACCTACAACTGTCAAATTCAAGGGAATATTTTTTTAGACCTACTTTCGTATACAACCGGATGTGACGTACCATGATTTGGTGGTATTACACCTAGAACCCCAAGGATTCAATTTTTGTTAAAATCAAACTAAGTTTAATTTTTGACCCTTTGGACCTTAATGTAGACCAATTTGAACACGGGACCAAAAATTAAGAATCTACATACACAGTAACATTTTTTGTAGATTCGGCATATCAAAGAACCCCAATTATTCAATTTTTGATGAAATCAAACAAAGTTTAATTTTGGACCCTTTGGACCCCTTATTCCTGAACTGTTGGGACCAAAACTCAATCCCAACCTTCCTTTCATGGTCATAAACCTTGTGTTTAAATTTCATAAATTTCTATTAACTTATACTAAAGTTATGGTACGAAAACCAAGAAAAATGCTTATTTGGGCCCCTTTTTGACCCCTAATTCCTAAACTGTTGGGATCTCAACTCCCAAAATCAATCCCAACCTTCCTTTTGTGTTGATAAACCGTGTGTTTAAATTTCAATGATTTCTATTTACTTATACTAAAGTTATTGTGCAAAAACCAAGAATAATGCTTATTTGGGCCCCTTTTTTTACCCTAATTCCTTACAGTTGGAACCAAAACACCCAAAATCAATCCCAACCTTCCTTTTGTGGTCATAAACTTTGTGTCAAAATATCATTGATTTCTATTCACTTAAACTAAAGTTATAGTGCGAAAACCTAGAAAATGCTTATTTGGGCCCTTTTTGGCCCCTAATTCCTAAACTGATGGGACCAAAACTTTCAAAATCAATCCCACCTTCCTTTTATGGTCATAAACCTTGTGTTTGAATTTCAAAGATTTCTATTTACTTAAACTAAAGTTTTAGTGCGAAAACCAAAAGTATTCGGACGACGACAACGACGCTGACCCCAACGTGATACCAATAAACGACCAAAAAATTTTCAATTTTTGCCATCGTATAAAAAGTAGTGTTTAGTGTTTCTTCATTACAATTTACAATGTAAACTAAAAGATGAGTTTGAGAATAATCATAGACAACAATAGGGCAAACTCATTTTGGTTGGGGGAGGGGGGGAAGATAGAAAGAAGTGAAATTTCAAACAAACAGTATATTTATAATACTTGGCGAATAAAATAATAAAGTGGCGAAAAATATATTGTTCTGGCGAAAGAGGTGGCAAAATTAATGATTGACCCAGGGGAAACCCTGCTCACAAACTTGACATATATATACAAATCTGAATATATAGTTTTTGAGTTAATCGCCCCGGTTTACACAGCCATTACAGCAATAACCTCTAGAAAAATGTGTTTAATCCTATAATGTTCATGATGTTTGCAAGTATTGAAGGTATATAAAACTCTATGTTTTAAATTTCTCAAATAAACCAATATTAAGGTATTATCTTAGGCTACATGAACATGCTAATTGTCATCATATTCATGATATTGGATGGCTGTGAGACTTACTGTATCTATCCTAAATTTCTAATCAACAATAATTTTATAAAAATTTAAATTATATAAAATTATATTAAAATTGGATTGTGATTAAATATTTGACACATCAAAAGTTCCTGACTTAAAGAATTTGATCAAAGAACTTAATATATGACATGTATGACATTACATTACCTTCTGTATTACCCAATATTCTAAATCTAAATACACATGGTTAGATTCAGCATATCAGAAACCCCAAGAATTAAATTTTTGATAAAATCAAACAAAGCTTAATTTGAACATAAATTTGGACCAATTTGATACAAAGGCTCAAAATCAAAATATAAATATAGCCAATATGATTAATTTTTATTGAAATCGAACGAAATTTAATTGGTCTCTGAAATTTAAGAAAATTTGAAAACTGGACACAAACACTAAAATATGGATACAAATTTCATTTTTTCTTCTTATTAAAATCAAACAAAGTTTAATTTTGGACCCTTTGGATCTAAATGTGAACTAATCTAAAGGAAATTATTATTAATTTCTTTGTCGTCATTGCTTGTGGAGAGTTGTCTCATTGGCAATCATACCACATCTTCTTTTTTTTTATAATATTGGACTTTTTGGACTTTAATATGGATTAATTTAAATTGGTTCAAAAATAAAAAATCTTAATGCAGTTAGTATAAGCATATCGTAGTACCAGAATAATTAGTTTGTGGTGTAATCACACAGATTAATTTGGGATCCTTTGGACCTCAACATGCTCAATGTGGACCAATTTAAAAGTAAGGCCAAATTTTCAAAATTCAAATACATTACAGGAATCCAAATGGTCACCTCATGTACATTAGTTTTCAAAGAGGATCATCTATGGACCATTTCACAAGTGTTGTCCTGATTGGCTCAGAAATTCAGAGGATAAAGTTTTAAAGATTTTTTTTATCATGAATTACTTGTACTTCAATATATATGTACTTCTTATTGGCTATTCAGTTTGAGAGGAGAAGATTGAAAGATGTAATTTGAAGAACAGCAGATGTAAAAATGCCAGCTGCTACTCATCCAACAAGAGCTCACAAAGCAGTTGAAGTTATTATCCATCATTGTCCATAATTACCTTATCACTGGTTTGAGATGCATAAACATATTTTCTTTTCCTAGTATTGTAATGACTCTCTAGATCAAATTGATTTTCCTGCAAAAATTATGAAATTTTAACAAGAAGGCATGCAATGTCATATTACAAATACCAATTATCCCCCTTGTAGTTCCAATTTTCTGCTTACAGGCAGTACATGTACATTGTGTAGGTGTTTGATAGATCTGAAAAGTGCTCAATTATTACAAGTTATCACTGTGAAGCTCATACATAAAATAGTCAGTATAAGAAGTAGTTTCAGAGAAACATGTGACTGAAATTGAGTCACTGAATTTTTTAGGACCAACTGGCCAAGGACAAATGGAGTGACACAATATAGCTCCTACTTTTAGAGTTAACACAGTTCTATTTACAGATCATTACATAAAAAAAAAATTTAAAAATCATTTGAAGTCCTTTTCATGCTTTTCGGGCAGATCATTACATATTATTTTTTTTTCAATTTCATTTTAAGTCCTTTTCGGCCAAGTTTTCATTTATGCCAATCAAGGTTACTTTTTTTTTTTAATTTTTGATCATTTCCAGATCATTGACAAATTAAAACATGAATATTTAATCAAAGCATGCAAAGTATTAACAAGAATGTGTCCATAGTACACGGATGCCCCACTCGCATTATCATTTTCTATGTTCAGTAGACCATGAAATTGGGGTCAAAACTCTAATTTGGCAATTAAATTAGAAAGATCATATCATAGGGAACATGTGTACTAAGTTTGAAGTTGATTGGACTTCAACTTCATCAAAAACTACCTTGACCAAAAACTTTAACCTGAACGAACAGACAGACAGACGGAAGGACGGACGGTCGGAAGGACAGACGCACAGACCAGAAAACATTATGCCCCTCTACTATCGTAGGTAGTAGACCATAAAAATGTAAGAACTTTACATTTTTGATATATTAGATTTTTTTCATGACTTACATGTACTGGACTAGACAATCATAATGAACTACATGTACATGTATAAAGTATACATTACATGTACATGTTTATAGCTACATGAACTAAGAACATTTTTTTTAAAAGTTTTGTTTGTACATGTACATACATCTATTAATGGCTCCGGTGGTACTTGTACAATGTAGCTGAGCTGGTAAATTCTCTTCCTCAGTCATACATGTAGCATTCTTTTGACTGCATCTCTTGTATATGTTGTAGCAGACTATACATAATCCTGTGCAAATTGAAGAAAAAAATCATATGTCATAAGCTGTTCATGTTATGCAAACATTTGAAAATCATAATAAACAATGATAAACTGCAGCTAATATTTTCCACCTGAAGTAGAAATTAAAAAAAAATATATCTATCATGTTCAGTTCATCAAAAAATGTTTTACCCATGTGCATATATACTACATACATGAACATGTATGTCTATGTGTATACATGTATATTGTCATGATTGTGATCAATACTATAAAATTGTGATAGGAGTAAATCGGTAAAAAGATTGTGAACAGCTGGATTCATATTTATGATTAAAACAACATTAATAATAGTTTTTTTTTCACTATTATATTATGAAGAAATAGCTACATTTGTAGTACAATTATTTATGGATCTCAGAAAGGCTGATCCTGAAGTCCCTTTCTTACAAGTGCAGTGTTATCCCCAGAAGATAGCATCCCATTTGGCGTAAAAAAAAATTAACTGTGTCATTTGTCGCGTCTCAGCGATGCTCTATTTCCATTGATTTCCTTTATGTTATACATGTATATGTTTATATTGTTCAATTCATTACTGAGAATACAATTAGACTAATCACTAATACCATATATACAGTTGTTTCAGTTTGTTTTATTTATTCATTTATAGTTACAGAATTATTTTTTGCCTCTTGTGCCAAATAAAAATATATATATGTGGTTTCAGTTACTATAAGTCATGAACATGATGAAAGTAAAATGAATGAATGATTTATCATAGTGCAACTTGTATATATATACAATGATAAACATATAAATATCTAGTACAAAAAAGGAACCTTTTTTTTTTATATCAAAAGAGTAAAGAAAGTGTTATAAATAGCAAAAAAATCTCAATTTAAAAACTTTTTTCTTCATCATGTCTATGAAATTCATTGTTTCAAGGTACCCAATTGGGCCAATGATTTAGTTCCAGTTGTTTCTAATCTTTACATCAAAATGATATATATATTTTTGACAAAGTTTTCAGAAAAATAGTCTTTTTATGCGTAGTTCTCTATCGTGAAAATGCGGATTTTTGTCATATCTGGTCCGGATCCGAACCGTAGTGTGCAATGGCAGCCAAATTTTTTTTAACAAAAATGAGTCCAACAATAAACAAGAGATTGGGAATGAATGACGCTTTTAATGGATTAAATGGATTAAACGTAAACTAAAGCCAATTATGATCACTTTATGAAGAAGCATAAAATGTATTAAGCTCAAAATCAAATTGTTCACTCTCAATAGAAAAGTAGTACCGGAAGAGACAGAAAGTATATTTTGGAAAGTTGTAAAAATAAACCAACAAACCTTTTTTTAAGAGAAAAATGGTTTCAATCTAAGATTTTCGTAATACAAAACGTAGATTTCAATAAATGCGACGAAAATATTCATGGGACTTACGGAAGGACAGACAGAGGTAAAACAGTATACCCCCCCTTTTTTAAAGCGGGGGTATAATAAGGAATGGGTTGTCCAGAAATTTTTCAGTATTTACGCAAGAAGAGTTAATTAAGGAAGAGGTTGTCTAGAGATATTCACTTAATTTTATTCACATTTTTTGGGGGTTGATGTAAATATTTTTTTCTCTCATATAAACTAAATGTGTATTTTTAATTATGTATAAGAGGTAATGGATATTTTTTATACATTTTTTAACCAGTTGAACATTTTGCAGGATTGTTGGTTTAAAGGGAAACTTCGCAAAAAAATCAAAAATTGATATTATGTCCATTCTGTATAAAAATGCTCAAATTTATAGATATTAAAGTTTTATTCCGCTAGATAAGAGATCACCATTGATTTTAAATTTTGAGTATCAATTGTCTGCATTCCGCTATTTTGTCATCTTCTCCGATAAAAAAATCATGATATGTCTATAAACCACAAAGATTTGAAGAAAGTAGAAATCTATTTACATATTTTTTCCAAGGGTTTATTTGGAAAAATGTAATATATACTCGTTGTCAATAGTAAACAAATGGTAAAGGACAGATTGGAACATACCAGATATTGATTTAAAAAATGTACGCACTTGTTGTCGATTCGTTTATACGCCTGGATAGAAAGTTACGGAACTATAGCGTAATTTAAAATATATACATGTATACATTGAACATAAGAAAGGAACATACATTTTGTGTAAATTTGGGTAAAAGTTTTGTAAATAGACTAGTCAACGTATGCCAACGGTATGTAATCAACGAATTCGATAGACTTTTGTATACCAAAAGAAGAAGAAGAAGAAGAGAACCAATTTGATTTAAATACAGGTCGATATATAACTTGCTTTGGTTCATCAAAGTTATGAACATAGTAAAATCACAGATTTATATATCAAATAGATTGTTCTCGAATAAAGGAAGAAATTCGTCATCATCACAATTGTTCCGACATTCATGTAATATATATATGCAACTGGAGGTACACTGATAATCCCCAAGGGATGTGAATATTTTCTAGGAAAACTATTAAGTATTACGTACAGTTTCAAATCAATTTCGGGATTTATTTTCTTTCTTGATATTCAATGACAGCAACTTAAAGAATAAACTGCTTGTCCGCTTTAGGGGTATTCTTGCCAGTTGAACAGACTTATAATTACATTCAAAAATAGGGAAAGATGACATTAAATTCGTTGTCTGTTGTTTTTAAGTAAAAGTTAATTGAATCTTCAAAGTTAATATCCTTTGGTCTTGAATGTATATTAACTAATTAATGTGTTTTTATAGGCTAGCTCAAATCCTCATCCAAATAATATAATCTATATGTAATAATCCCTTCCTTCCACACAGAGATTTAATGCCAAGCAGTAGACATATAGGTACTAATTAAGTAATTAAATGAACAATAGATAACAATAATTAATCATAAATGTGAAAAGATGTGAAAACAAAAGTATTCGTACATATTATATTCCGCTTCGGTAGAGTTATCTTCAGATAGTTTCAGATATTAATTAATACATGGCTTTCAAAAGTCTAACTCGTACATTTTTTTGCCTAATTAAGACAATCAAAATGCTTTGGTTAAGCTATTTCTAATTTCTAAGTTCCCCTTTTTTATGAGACATAAATCAAGGACAAGCGGTGTATATCATTTCATTCTGACACATGAATTAGGTTTCCAGGTGATCTATTTTTATTCGTCACCAACTTGAGTATGTACTTTAAATGTGTGTATTAAATGCTCCCTTGTTTTATAATCCACTGATCCGAAAAGACAGTCACACCTGGCAAGGTGTGCCCTAGAGGCGTGGTTAAATACTGAAGTGCAAATAACAATTTACCTTTCAACAAGCCATCTACGAGTATTGCCACAGAACCGTGAATACACACACAGTCATAGCAGAGGTAGTAAAAGGTCAATCAATAAGAGTACACCAACATATTGTCTTAACAAATTATTGTACGTTAATTTATTCACTTAATTAGTCCGAAAATGCATTAATTAAAAATAAATTTATAACTTTTTGTGTTGTCTACAAAAATAATTCAAATATATACGTTTTACATAGAAAATTTATCTCATGAATGTGTACAATTGCACGTCTGTGTGTTTTATCTTCTTATTATCAGATGGTTATTAGATAAAGCATAAGTCATTGGTGAGCTTACAATTACGTTAAAATATGATTAAAAGCCAAGACTTTTAATGATTGTATTTTAAATCCAAGCATGCAAAAACCAGGCGAAAACGTCACGACCTACAGGAAGTAGTTAATATTTTTTCATTAATTATTGCAGGGCTTCGTTGTTTCTTATGAAGTTTTTGAAGTAACTATGTTATTAATTACCTGAAAAGAAAAATTATCAAAACGTCAGTCATAGAATGTTGGGAAAACTTTAGATAATAAACTTTTGCATTCTAGCTGCTTGATGCGTTTTAATGCATGCCAAAATATAGTCCAAATAATTATGACGTCTGGCAAGGCTATTTTATTTTTTTTCTGGGACGACTTCCTAAAATTAGGTGTCAAAGTTCCCCCCAAAATTTGCTCTCAAACTCCAGATGTAAAAAATGGCTTCGGCGTTATGACGTCGTAGGAAGGCGTCCCAGAAAAAAATTAAAATAGCCTTGCCAGACGTCATAATTATTTGGACTAGCTAAAATCCAACCCCCATAATAGATCATGAATTTATACATTTTTAGAATTATTTATATTTATTTTATCAAATATTATAGGATGCCGAATTGACTTTAAATAGGTGCTGATTTGGCTAGTTCCGATTTAACAAGGTGCCGATTTGACCAGGTGCCGATTTGACTTGAAGTTGTACCCATTATAAATTGCCTTCCGACAGAATTTCGGCTGTAAAATCTCGTCTCTGTCCACATTTCAGTCCTAACCTTTTGAAATGTGATGTAACATCCCCCCTGGCAATCAAACAACTTTACTAAATGTGTGCCATGAAGATGTAAACATAAAACATAAATTGATAATGTTACAGCATCCATGTTGTATACAGCGCCATCTATAAATAGTTCTAAAGGGAGATAAGGTAAACTTCTTCTTCTTCCAAATTTTCACAACCTTTGTAGGACAACCACACCGTTACGGCGTGTAGAACAAAACCCACCACCATGAATGTAGGAATATAATATGTACACTATATATTGAATAATGATATCCTCCACTAATATATACAGGATCACTTTCTAGTTGCACAGAACGGGCAGATTTAATACTGCTGTTCCTCAATCCCAATCTTAACCAGCGCATACCAAATTTAAAGCACAGAGAACTTGAGAAAATACGTCGAGGAAAACGCACCAGAGAGGAAAACTGCACATTGGGACAATTCGTGCCAACAGGCCATAAGATTGAGGATTGAGGACGTATAGAAGAGGGACGAAAGATACCAAAGGGACAGTCAAACTCATAAATCTAAAACAAACTGACAACGCCATGGCTAAAAATGAAAAATACTAACAGACAAACAAAAGTATACATGACAAAACATAGAAAACTAAAGAAAAAACAACACGAACCCCACCAAAAACTAGGGGTGATCTCAGGTGCTCCGGAAGGGTAAGCAGATCCTGCTCCACATTTGGCACACGTCGTGTTGCGTATGAGATAACAAATCCAGTAAATAGTCTAATTCGGTAGGTCACATAGCTTGTAGTATGCATTCTTAGTTGCGTTAAAAATTGTTAGGCTAGTTACCGGACATATATACAGGGGGGATTACAGTGGCGGATCCAGAACTTTTCATAAGGGGGCCCGTTGACTGACCTAAGGGGGGCTCCAGTCATGCGTCAGTGATTCCTTATATATAAGCAACCAATTTTTCCCACACAAAAGGCGGGCGGGCCCCCAGGCCCCCCTGGATCCGCCTATGGGTTATATATGTTTTCGTAGTAAAATAGTAAAAGATAAATGTTGTAAAATAAATTACTTCACTCACATTCACACGGGTAAAAAGAATAACAAGCTTGCAGCATTTAAATCTAAAAATAGTTCGCTTTTCACAATATAGACTAAGGATCTAAAAGCTAAAACACTTTGTCTTCTTTTCATCAGAGACTCTGTTTTCATTAACTAAAATCGAATAAAACGTTCATAGTGTCTACATACTTAATCCACGCATAGAATTTGTCGTTTTACATCATAACATCTAATAAAAAGGTTTTTAAGATTTCATCGTATCTAAATATTAGCACTTTGTGTGACGTTTACGATCTAGGCACGCACTGTATATGTAAAGCCAATTGTCATGTTTTTATTTACTTAGATCTAAAACTTAAAAACTTGTCTTCGTCTCAACTCGGCCGATTCCGTACCCTCATCTAGGAGGAGCTAGAGTATCGGATTCTACCGAGGATTGTCGAATGCAAACCACCCTTCAGCTAATCAGAAAATGTTTCACGACTATTTTTCTGACTTACAGTGTTGTTTTTTTTTTTGGTTTTTTTTATAACCTTCTTCAGTTCAAATAATGATAACCTAGAATTTATTGTCGTTCTTTGCAAATCAAAGAACTGTGTTTTGTTTTTTTACAATTTTGGTATGGATACATACAGGATCATAAAGGAGGGGGAATAGGACCTTTATCGGGACTCCGGGATCGGGTGTTTTTAAACTCGGGATTTCGGGATTGACCCTTTCGGGATCCGGGAATCCTTTTTTTTCGGATTTCGGGATGTCGGGATTTGCTTTATTTAAATTCGGGACCTCGGGATTTTTTTCAAGTCCGGGATTTCGGGATCAAGACCCCTCCTATCCCCCCTCATAAAGGGAAACTGATAATTTTTTGTATGATATGTGCTCATGTTTTTCAGCGATGATCCTTTTGTGCTGGGTTTTATACTGAATAAAATTAGTTAGTTAGTTTCTAAACTTTTTTTATTAAATGGCTATCCGCAATATGTTTAATAAGATCATTTAGTCTGACTTGTTTGATTGAGTATCGAGAAAGAAAACAAAAATCTGATGTATGCAGCATAAACACGAAAATTTTGATAACTACATGGCAGAGGGAGGGGCAGGGCTTTTTCGGGACGTCGGGATCGGGTGTTTTTAAGCTCGGGCCTGATTTCGGGATTGACCCTTTCGGGATCCAAGATTTATTTTTTCTAATTTCGGGATGTCGGGAATTAAATTTCTTTAAATTCGGGACCTCGATTATTTAGATAATTTTATAGAGGTTGTTTTTTTTTTTTTTTTTTATTAAAGACAGTTTTTGTACTAGTGTAAATTGATATCATTTACCTGAATGGTCTCAAATATTAGATAGTATCAGATAGTAGAGAAACAACAGTCATATCACATCCCATATATATGATAATAAGAGATGTTTCTGGAATTACGTATATCAAAATATTTAAGTTTAGTGCTTTTCGGTAAAATCCTATTTATTACAGAAATGCAATCTAAAACAAAAACCAAAGGCATCTTTTTAAATAACAAGATACCCAAGTCGGAAGAATTAATATTTTAATTAATGATTAAAAAAAGGAAGCTGAAAGTATCTATTTAAGGTCTTTCATAACAGCGGTATTTGTTAAAGGGACTGAAACGATTAGACGCGTGCTCAAAATCAGCATGCATGATGAGTTGGTTACCGTTATGTGGTTAAAAGCTTGATAAGTGAAATGACAACTTTATTGCACCTACGCCTACGCAGGTCAATTCAGTTCAATGATGCACCGTCTAATAGAACTCGCACTTATATCATTAGCAACGCAAAAGTAAATACATCAATTGGGTGAAACATTTATATGCAACAGTTTTATCAAACGGTGCGAAAAGATGCAATTTAGTATTATGATTTGTATTTTTATATGTTGAATTTATATGTAGTAGTTTTAGACAAAACCGATTAATAATCTGATTGAAAAAAATACCATTTACCTGAATGGTCTCAAATATTAGAAAGTATCAGATAGTAGAGAAACAACAGTCAAATCACATCCCATATATATGATAATAAGAGATGTTTCTGGAATTACGTATATCAAAATATTTAAGTTTAGTGCTTTTCGGTAAAATCCTATTTATTACAGAAATGCAATCTAAAACAAAGACCAAAGGCATCTTTTTAAATAACAAGATACCCAAGTCGGAAGAATTAATATTTTAATTAATGATTAAAAAAAGGAAGCTGAAAGTATCTATTAAAGGTCTTTCATAACAGCGGTATTTGTTAAAGGGACTGAAACGATTAGACGCGTGCTCAAAATCAGCATGCATGATGAGTTGGTTACCGTTATGTGGTTAAAAGCTTGATAAGTGAAATGACAACTTTATTGCACCTACGCCTACGCAGGTCAATTCAGTTCAATGATGCACCGTCTAATAGTTCTCGCACTTATATCATTAGCAACGCCAAAGTAAATACATCAATTGAGTGAAACATTTATATGCAACAGTTTTATCAAAAGGCGCGAAAAGATGTAATTTAGTATTATGATTTGTATTTTTTTAAAACTTTACATCAGTAGGATACAGTCCTGCATGATCTAAGCCGTGGAGATTTTTTTCTCAGTTATAAAAAGGCAAAATAAAGCTATTAATCTGTTATGGCATGCAGATAATAACATGCTAAAACAACAAGTTCTAAGGTTTTGGGATTTTCTAATAACCACTCAAAGATAGAAAAATATAGTACATGTTCTAGAAATGGGACAACTTTGACAGATTATCTATACACATACATTTAATGCATTAAAAAGAATGAAGGAAATTGAAAAGAAACTTCAGTTTTACATATAATATTAGGTTTACATGCATTTAATAATCTAACCATACTCATTTTTTTCTAATAACCTACAATGAGACTTAATTAATTAATTAACTTAATTAATTTTTGTTGTTTTGTTTTTTTCAATGTAATAATGTCAAACTGTAACCAACACAAGAATGACGTTAAGATTTATACCGAAAACATGAATTTGGATGGTTTCGTTTTCCTGCGTTATGATATAATAGACCAAACATCAAAAACAATGTATGGATATAAGTTGTTTGCTTCACGTCCAATGGACAATATTTCATGATATTCAGGACGATACTAATTAACAAAAACACTCAGTTGTATTAGCATTAGCAAAACTCATATCCGTGATTCAAGATTCAAGATTCAAAGTTTTATTTAGAGTCGATATTCAATAAACTACATAACACAAGCTCTAGTGAGCTTTTCAAATCGACTTAATAACAAAATACAATACACACATACACAATACAATACACACATACAAAAGTCATGAAAAACAACACAATTTTAAACATATAATGCATAGTAAGATACCATAAATGACATATATAAGTAAAAAGCATATAGTACACTTAAAACATAGCACAAGTTAATAATAAGATTGCACAAATCATATAGTCACACAAAAAATAAAAGCAAAATAAAACAGGCATAAACACTATATGCATGCACTCCACTGGCATGAGCTATATTATGAATATTATATGAATGCATGGTCGACTTTGAAACTTTTGCTTATATATTATATATACTTTCTATGTTGAAGTTTGTGATGGAATGTCTGTCAATCAAAGATGGACCCATATAAAGCTGCTCAGTCTTAATATTTGGTATGCAGGTGTAATAATATTAGAACATCTCATTTCTTTGCCGCATAGTACATGGCCCAGCAGGGGCGGATCCAACCATTTTAAAAAGGGGGGTTCCTAACCCAGGACAAAGGGGGGGGGGTCCTAACCCAGGACAAAAGGGGGGGGGGTTCCAATTAAATGTCCCCATTCAAATGCATTGATCGTCCAAAAAAAGGGGGGTTCCAACCCCCGGAACCCCCCTCTGGATCCGCGCCTGCCCATTCGCCACAGTCCGCATAATGGACTGTTCACCGACTGGAACTTTTCTTCTATGGTACTGGCACGATTTAATTTATGATTATCATGATTATAGGTCCCTTATATTAATGATATATGGTACGCAATTGGATTAACATCGACATATCTCAATTCACTGAGATAATTTTACTCTACAATCAATGAAGTTTTTCACCAGTTATTTAATCGTGTAATCTTTCGGGGTTTCCCTTACAAAAAATGCTTAACTAGTATATTTATATATATAAATATAGGAAGATTTGGTATGATTGCCAATGAGACAAATCTCCACATGGTCAGAGAACAAATGCACAAGAATTATACAACTATTAGTTAACGTACGGTCTTCAAAAATGAGCAAAACCCAAACCACATATAGCAAGCTATGAAAGGCCTCAAATGACAAATATAAAACAACTAACGGCCTGACTTATGTACAACAACAGCGGAAAAATATTATGATATATAGCAATAAATGCAAGCATACAGATTTATACAGGCTACTAACTTGCTACATGCACATTTAGAATGACGCGGATTTAAACTAGTTTGCTGCATCAACAACTCCCTGATAACCTGGGACAGTGCATGGTGAACTAGTACATAGAACATAAGAACAAACTATAAAAAAAATCATTGAAAAGGGCTTAACTCATCAGATTGATCGAAAGCACAAAACAACTAACAGAACACATCCTGGACGTGCCAGGGATTTATTCAACCCCACAACAACAACAGACACATAACGTTACTCGCAGTTACTAACAGTTAGTTCAAAGTCAATAACAAATAATTAAAAAAATATCTCATACAGATCTTATCAAAACGGGAAGCTCCCTTTCTTAATTGTATTGAAAATAGGTTAAAGGTTCCCCATATTAAGTTTTTTCTGGTGCAATTGAATACCTATAAACTGGTATCAATATAAAAATGAATACATGGTATGATTGCCAATGAGACAACTCTCTACAGATATACATTAGGTCGCCACGTGCGCACGGGATTCAAGAATGAGTAAAACCCATATCGTATAGTCAACTATAAAAGGCTTCAAAATGACAAATGAAAAAAATGAAATATGTACTAAAACAATGAACGGAAAACAAATATGATATACAGCAACAAATGACAACCTCTGGTTTACAGGCTCCTAAGTAGGAACAGGCATATATATTTATATATATATACATAATGTGACAGGGTTAAATCATGTTAAAGGCGCCAAGCATTCATGACCTTGGAAAATGGTGTAACGATTGGAATATTCGATTAAAAAAAATAAAATAATTAAAAATGAGCTTTCCAAAATTTTCTGTACTTGTAAAACGAAGATGTGGTACGATTACCGATGAGACAACTCTCCACAAGAGACAAAATGACACAGAAATTAACAGAACAGTATAATCAATGATCGAGATCTTCATTTGTACTTGTGAGAGAACGAAACGGATGCAATCAACTGAAAACCAAGATATCTTATCCTAATCAATTAATAAATCAATATGTCTACGCCATCTTTAGAATTTCACTCATTTCAAGTGTTTATTTCATCGCATGTTATTTAAAGCAAATGTCTAAACTTCTTGAGATAGCGGATAACTGCAAGCTATTTTCTTCTAACTAGAGTATTAATATAGAAAAACATGTATGAGAAATCTGACAAGGACAGAACAGCCCATCTCCGAACCGTAACCACCAACAGAAGTTTCATCTTTAAAGACATTTATGAAGCAACATAATAATGAGAAAATGTAGTAAAATTGCCAATGAAACAATTAGTACAGACGAGAGTCAGATTTTGAACTTTTGTTTAATTTTGTAGACTGGGTATCTCAAATCTTTTTATCTAAAAAAAAAACGAAATGCCTTTAGTGGGAACTCTCGAGCTGAAACCTACACTATTCAGGCTAGCTGGGACAATATACTTTGTTATTTAGTTTTGTCATTTTTGTGCATGGGATCGTTAAAGAGACTGTCAGTGGTTTAAAGCATTGCTTGTCAAAGACATAAAATTGAGAATGGAAATGGAGAATGTGTCAAAGCGACAACAACCCGACCATAGAGCGGACAACAGTCGAAGGCCACCAATGGGTCTTCAATGTAGCGAGAAACTTCCACAGACGGACGTCATACTAAAATCCGAATTATACACAAGAAACTAATACTAAAAATCATAAAAGACTAACAGAGGCCAGAGGTCCCTGACTTGGGACAGGGGCAAATTGCGGCGGGGTTAAACATGTTTTTAGAGATCTCAACCCTCCAAACATGCTCCTTTTGAATAGCGACTGCTCTCTTTATTCTCAGAATTACTCTTTTCTATTGGAAATAGATATTCTACATTATTAGGTGTCGACTTTAAGTAAGGAATGTAACCTTATCCTTGGAAATGTTATATATCTTCTCATTACTTATTGTTTTCCCTTAAGGTAGCTGACACAATATTAAGATAGTTTTGCTTTAAAATTGTCTATTCCACTAGTTGTTCAAAATTATTAGAGTTTGAGCTTTTTCATATCCAGCGGCACATATTACAGTGTTATCCGGATTCACTATTAAACGATTCGGGGAAATTTCTATTGTCAAATTCAATTTCAAATAATAATATTTATGTTTAACAAAACTATGATCTGTTTGTGAAACGTGAAGGATACATAATGATTGG
Organism: Mytilus galloprovincialis; assembly: GCA_037788925.1. Classification (NCBI taxonomy): domain Eukaryota; kingdom Metazoa; phylum Mollusca; class Bivalvia; order Mytilida; family Mytilidae; genus Mytilus; species Mytilus galloprovincialis. The sequence goes on from CM075336.1 coordinate 78,502,105, forward strand.
TGTGTTCATTGTTGGTCTTTAACGCCACTTTTATCATTATTCGCTATTTCATGGCATGTAGAGAAAAACTGGGACGCCTGGAGAGAGACACTGACCTTCGACATGGAATCTGTCCATCCTTGTCAACTACGATTGAAGTGAAACTAAGCACCAAGTGTTCAAACTCTGAAATAAGTAATGAAGCAGTATTTTTCGAATTCACTAATGAAAGAAAATTCAGTTTTCGTTTTATTTGAATTTTTCAAATTGGAGAAACAAAGAGGTTTTAAAAACGAACTGAAGAATAAAAAGGTAGCAAAATGCTAAGTTCTTTCAAAAATATTCTTTTATCGCTAAGAGGCTGGCTTGTCATGCCAAGAAATTGCCTCCGTTGAAATTTCAAACATCCAATAGAGCAAATTACATCGATGATTAATATTGACCTTATGGTATGGGCACAGGACGTTTGCGCTTTTTTACCTGTATTTTAAAACGATAGGACATTTGCGCTTCAAATACTATGGACATTTGCGCTTTATGTTTTGATTCACCTGTATTAAATTGATTGGACATTTGCGCTTTTTACCTTTGTATAAGTGAACTTGGATGTTCCAAATTTGCAGACTATCTGCAAAAATTATGTGACAATTGAATCACGATTTACTTAACTCATCCTGCTATGTTTATCTTGTTGAAGAGTATCATTGAACAACACTCAGTGAATTACATTTAGATTCATTACTAGTATATTGATGATCAGGCATTCCAGTCAAGAACTGAGAAAGAAAAACTTGATTTTTGTATTTGAAATGTGGACAAAATACCAGTCAGAATAGATAACAAGAGCTACTTATTTTGACTCTTTAGGCTTCAGATATTAAGCGAAACATGAACTGTGATGACTGTTCGTGTTTTATGTGTTTTAAAATGTTAACTTTTAGCTGTATATAAACTTTTAAACATTTAAAAAAATATGACTTGTCGGTCCCAAGCCAGTATAAAAGAGGAAGGAAGTCATAAAAACAAATATTGCAAAAGCGCAAATGTCCTATGTAAAAAGCACAAATGTACATTTTTAAAAAGCGCTAATTTCCTATGATTTGAAGCGCAAGTGTCCAAAATTAAAAGCGCAAATGTCCTATGAAAAAGCGCAAACGTCCCGCGCCGTATGGTATATGGCCGTTTTCTAAGCGATACGTACATGCAGATCATACATTAAATTAATTTGTTTAGTAAAAACAAATCTTTAACTACTAATAGGTGCCGTAGGAGGTCCACAGAATTTTTAGCAAGGAATTCTTGGCTAGATCAGACAATTTAAGAACAGAAAGCATTGCACTGATGTATGTCCATTATTAATTTTTCAGTAGTCAAAATTCAATGTTAAGTGATGTATATTGAATAATGATATATAGTTTGTATTTCTGTTTTCAAGATAAAAAGTGAAGGTTCAATGTATGGACAACCTGAAAACCAAGACATATATATGATTCGGCGCGGGACGTTTGCGCTTTTTCATAGGACATTTGCGCTTATTTTTTTGGACACTTGCGCTTCAAATCATAAAACATTTGCGCTTTTTAAAAAAGGACATTTGCGCTGTTAACATAGAACATTTGCCCTTTTGCAATATTTGATTTTTATTACTATCATATCTTCCTCTTTAATACTGGCAGAATAATATTTTTTCTTTATGGTTAAAGGTTTAAAAAAATCATTTAATAGCACATTTCATAGCACATTCATTTCATAGCACATTGATATGTGTTTAAAAGTCTATATACACTGAGCTAAAGGTAAACATTCTAAAGACCTAAAAACACGTACAGTCATCACAGGTCAGTTTTCGCTTGATATATGAAGACCAAGGATTGAACAAATTTAGCTCTGTTTATCTGTTCAGACTGGCATTTCGCACACATTTCAAATATATATTCAATATTCTCTTTCCCAATTCTTGACAGGGGTGCCTGTTCATCAATATAACGAATCTAATGTGATTCACATACTGTTGTTCAATGATGCTCTTTAAAAAGATAAAAATATCAGGATGAGTCGAGTAGAACTGTTCATTATAATGTACAGGGAATGATTCTGGACCATGTGTCGTACTAATGCCAAATATAAGTTAAATTTATTTACGCAATAATTACTTCTCTTTAAAATTACAGATAGACGACAATGGGTGCAAAAGCGCAAATGTCCGGTCAATTTAATACTGGTGAATCAAAATTTAAAGCGCAAATGTCCATAGTATTTGAAGCGCAAATGTCGTATCGTTTTACAGGTGAAAAAGCGCAAACGTCCTGTGCCCATATGATTAAGGTTATTTTTATTTATGTATTTGCTGTTATTTATCCCCTGATTATAAAACATGTCGATTGAGCCACAATGATTACTACATTGGTTACGGAGGACCTAAATACCAAAAACACGCAAGACAAGGAAGAAATGCCCAATTTTGATTATAATGGAATGGATATTTTAAGTAATGGAATGGATATTTCAAGTAATGGAATGGATATTTTAAGTAATGGAATGGACTACAACGACCCTTCAGTCACTAATTACAGATATACTTTATACCTTATTCGAAAGTTTATTTATTGAGGAACAAAAGGTACATAGTTAATGTGTTCCACAACGCATATTAGAGGAGTAACAATACCTACATATCGAAATACGCGTGAACATTAAGATATAGCTTATTTTAAATGATGAAATGAACTGCTGCGACATTTCATCCCTTAATTCAGGAAAACTTTATGTACCATTTGAGAGTTCATTGCTGTCGCAATGACCATTAGAAGGATTACGGAGGATCTAAATGACAAAAATACGCGTGAAAAGAAAGAATTTTGAATGATAGCATGGATATTTTGAATAATGACATGATCTGTTGTGACCCTTCATCCCCTAATTTCAGAAATACCTTTAACCTCATTCGAAAGCTTATTTATAGAGGAACTAAAAGTATATAGCTAAAATGTAATGCGGGGAGTAACGAAAGACAAAAAATCGAAATACATGTGAGCATTAAGAAATACAATTGTAGCTTATTTTAAATAATGAAATGGATGAATGCGCCCCATCAGCCCATAATTAAGGAAAACGTTGTAATCATTTGAAAGTTCATTGATAGAGAAACAAAAATGGTTTAGATTATAAATAATATGTGCAGCAACGACCATTAAAGAGGTTGAGGACATAAATGCCAAGATAACAGTGAAGATTTAAAAATAGCCAATTTTGAATGATGGAATGGATTGCTGTGACCCTTCAACCCCTAATTACAGATATACATAATACCTCATTAGAAAGCCTATTAATAGCAGAACAAAATGTATGTAGTTAATATGTTCCGCAACGCATATTATAGGAGTAACGAAGGATCTTAATGTCAAAATATGCATAAACATTATGAAATATAGCTTTTTTAATAATATAATGGACTGCTGCGACTCGTCAGTAACAATATCGTTATTTAGAGGCAGTAACTCAGGCCCTAATTAGCGAAAACTTTATAGACAAAGTGAAAGCTTATTGATAGAGAAACCACAATGACGTTTAATAGGGTTACAGGGGACCAAAATGCCAAAATACGCGTGAAAATAAAATAAAAATAGCCAATTTTAGATAATGGAATTGATTGCTTCGATAATTCAGATCCTAATTACAAATAAACATTTTACCTCATTCGAAAGCCTATTAAAAGAGGAACAAAAGGTATATAGTTAATATGTTCCACAACGCATATTGGAGGAGAAATGAAGTACCAAAAAATCGAAATACGGGTGAACATTATAAAATAGCTTATTTTGAATCATGAAATGAACTTCTGCAACCCATAAGCCCTATAATTAAGGAAAACTTTATACACCATTTGCAAGGTTATGAATAGAGGAACAAAATTTTTATTGATAATATGTGCCCCAATGACAATTAGAAGGGTTACGGAGGACCTAAATACCAAAATACGCGTGAAAATTAAGAAATAGACAATTTTGAAAATTGGAATGGATATTTTGAATAATGCAATGGCCTGCTGTGAACCTTCAGCCCCTAATTACATATGAACCTTATATCTCATTCGAAAGCCTATTAATAGAGGAACAAAAGATATATAGTCAATATGTTCTGCAATGCAAATCTGAGGAGTAACGAAGGACTTAAAAATCGAAATGGGGGTGGACATTATGGAAAAGCTTACTTTGAATAATGGAATGGACTGATGCGACCTGTCAGCCCCTTATGAAGGACAACTTTATACACCACGTGAAAGCTCATTGATAGAGAAACAAAATGTATCAATAATACGTCCCTCAATGACCATAAAAGAGGTAACGGAGGACTTAAATGCGTGAAAAGAAAGAAATTGCCAATTTTGAATAATTGAATGAATATTTTGAAATAATGACATGAACTACTGTGACCCTTCAGCCCTATAATTACAGAAATAACTTCAAGCTCATTCGAAAGCTTAATCATAGAGGAACAAAAGGTATATAATATGTATATTGCTAATATGTTCCGCAACGCGGATGAGTAACGAAGTACCTAAAAATCGAAATACATGTGAACATTAAGAAGTACAAATGTAGCTTATTTTAAATAATGAAATGGACTGCTGAGACTGTCGGCCCCTAATTAAGGAAAACGTTATAACCATTTGAAAGTTCATTGATCGAGAAACAAAATGGTTTAGGTTATAAATAATATGTGCCGCAATGTCCATCAGAGAGATCGAGATTACGGAGGACATAAATGCCAAAATAACCGTGAAGATTAAGAAATAGCCAATTTTGAATGATGCAAGGGATTGCTGCGACCCTTCAACCCATACTTATATATTTACATGATACCTCATTCGAAAGCCTATCAATAGAAGAACAAAATATATGTAGTTAGTATGTTCCGCAACGCATATTAGAGGAGAAACGGAGGATCTAACATGTCGAAAAATACATAATGCATATTATGTGTCATTTAAAACTCTTATGGACCGTTGTCTCATTAGAAATCATACCACATCTTCTTTTTTATATAAAAATTAAGACATAGTTCTTTTTAAGAAAAAAATGAATTGCTGTGACTCGTCAGTAATAAAACTTTATTTAGAGGCAGTAACTCAGTCCCTAAATAAGAAAAACTTTAAATACACCATGTGAAAGCTATTGATAGAAAACCCACAATTACGTTCAAGACGGTTACATAGGACCAAAATGCCAAAATACGCGTGAAAATTAAGAAATAGCCAATTTTGAACAATGGAATGGATATTTTGAATAATGGATTAGATTGCTGCAACACTTCAGCCCCCAAATACAAATATACCTTTTACCTCATTCGAAAGCCTATTAAAAGATGATCAATAAATATGTTCCGCAACGCATATTAGAGGAGTAATGAAGTACCTAAAAATCGAAATACGGGTAAAAATGATAAAATAGCTTATTTTGAATCATGAAATGAACTTCATAATTATTTTTTTTTTCTAAATGAAAACCAAATATTTGTTTAGCCCCAACATTCATTTTTTCAAGGGGGTATAGTTATGTTTGCTCGGAACAAACATTTGTTTTCCAAATCGAAGGATAAAACGCCCTGGAACAAACTAACATATTCCCTTTTTTCAATATACATGGTTCCTTTTATAAATGAAAAGATGGTCGATGTTTAAAAATAGTTAAAAAAAGACTGTTGCAATTTAAAGTATCATATTAATAATTTTTTGATTCTTTTTTATATCTAATCCTTTACCGGTGAAGCAAAATACTTTAGAATGATGTCGAGCACTGTCAGATTAATTATAAATTGCAGCGGAAACTAGAGGATGGAATGTGTACTTGTGGTAGAGATGATAAAACAACGACCTTCCCTGTATCAAATATCCGTGAGAAATGCGTAATCAGCATGTTATGTATAATAGCTTACAGTTATATTTCCCGCTTCATTCGCCCTATCATCATTTAACAATTTTGGACACTATCTAAATAAACATGTTAGTTGGGTTAACACATGCTGATTTATAATGTATAGCTTACAGTTACATTTCCCGCTCCTTCTTAGTCTCAAAACAAACCAAAGTGTTTGTACATGTATCTGAGTATTAATTTGGAGAACAATTTCGTTTTGGTGTTAAATATATGGTTTTAATAAAAGACTTTGAACTGGGAAATATCATTATATAGAAAGATCTTCTGATCTGCACAATTATAATATAATTAAAACAAATAGATGCATGCATTTCTTATTTCTTTTAATATTTAGACATTTGTTTTAAGGTGACTTCTCACACACATGACCTTTTAACATATTTATATCTCTTAGAGATCTGAATAATAGGTGGTGTGAGTATACATCGACGAGACAGCAATCTAACAACACAAAACTTTTGGGTTTTAACTATTTGTTTATTAACAAATGGTGTGATGAGTGAAAATGGTTTAAACTTGGACTATGGATTTTATATAACTACTTACTGTAGATTCAGAAATCATTGCGTGCATTTATTATTGCGATTTTGTCATTTTAGACTTAAATGCGATTTTTAACTTTTACGAATCTTATTATTGCGTTTACAACTCTGTCTCAATTTTCGCAATAATTAAAAACCTCGCAATAATTTAAGAATTTACAGTAATATACCTGGCAGTCTTTAAAGAAATAAAGTAAAATACCACATATATAAGATCTTTAAACTTCATTATTTGCATTTGAAAAACTCAACTCTGTGTGTGTTTACGGCGCTTCACTATATATATATATATCTCGATAAGAGTGGGGGCACGGGCCTGAAAAACCCTTCAAATCCGTGAAAATTAAGAAATAGCCAATTTTGAATAATGAAATGGATATTTTGAATAATAAAATGGACTGCTGTGACCCTTTAGTCTCTAATTATTAATATACCTTATACCTCATTCGAAAGCTTATTAAGAGAGGAACTAAAGTTATCAAGTCAATTTGATCCGCAACGCATATTAAGGGATGACATAGGAACTAAACATCGAAATACGCTTGAACATTAAGAAATAGTTATTTTGAATAAAGGAATGGACTGCTGCAAGCCTTTAGTCCCTAATCAAGGCAAACTTAATACACGACGTTAAAGCTTATTGATAGAGGAATAAATTCATAAAATTTAGAAAGGAAATGGGGAATGTGTCAAAGCGACAACAACCCGACCATAGAGCAGACAACAGCCGAAGTCCACCAATGAATCTTCAATGTAGCGAGAAACTCCCGTACCCGTAGGCGTCCTTCAGCTGGCCCCTTAAAAATATGTATACTAGTACAGTGATAATGGACGTCAAACTAAACTCCGAATTATACACAAGAAACTAAAATTAAAAAGCATATACAAGACTAATAAAGGCCAGAGGCTCCTGACTTGAGACAGGCGCAAAATTGATGCGGGATTAAACATGTTTGTGAGATCTCAACCCTCCCCCTATACCTCTAGCCAATGTAAAAAAGTTAACGCATAACAATACGCACATCAAAATTCAGTTCAAGAGAAGTCCGAGTCCAATGTCAGAACATGAAACAAAAGAAAATAGATAAAATGACAATTATGATACATAAATAACAGCAGACTACTAGCAGTTAACTGACATGCCAGCTCCGGACCTCAATCAAACTGATTAAAAGATTATGTTTTCATCATATGAATATCAGGCATTAATGATATGTGCCGTAATGACCATTAGAGGGGTTACGGAGGACCTAATGTCCAAAATACGCGTGAAAATTAAGAAACAGCCAATCTTGAATAATGAAATGGATATTTTGAAAAATGGAATGGACTGGTGCGACCCTTTAGTCCCTAATTATAGATATACATTATACTTCATTCGAAAGCTTATGAAGAGATGAACAAAAGGTATATAGTCGATATTTTCAGCAACGCATATTAGAGGAGTAACGAAGGGACTAAACATCGGAATACGCTTGAACATTAAGAAATAGCTTACTTTGAATAACGGAATGGACTGCTGCCAGCCGTTAGCCCCTTTTCAAGGAAAAATTAATACAACAAATTAAAGCTTATTGATAGAGGAATAAAATGAGTATTAATGATATGTGCCGTAATGACCATTAGAGGAGTTACGGAGGACCTAATGTCCAAAATACGCGTGCAAATTAGGAAATAGCCAATCTTGAATTATGAAATGGATATTTTGAATAATGGAATGGACTTTACGAGACTTTAGTCCCTAATCATAAATATACATTATACTACATTCGAAAGCTTATTTAGAGATGAACAAAAGGTATATAGTCGATATGTTCAGCAACGCATATAAGAGGAGTAACGAAGGAATTAAACATCAAAATACGCTTGAACATTAAGAAATAGCTTATTTTGAATAACGGAATGGACTGCTGTAAGCCGTTAGCACCTTATTTTGGCAAAATTAATACACGGAATTGAAGGCTATAGATAGAGGAATAAATTTAGTTTAAACGATATGTGCCGTACTGACCATTAGAGTGGTACGGAGTACCTAAATGCCAAAATACGCGTGAAAATGTAGAAATCGCCAATTTTGAATAATGAAATGGATATTTTGAATAATGGAATGGACTGTTGCGAGACTTTAGCCCCTAATTATAGAAATACCTTCAACCACAATTGAAAGCTTATTAAGAGAGAAACAAAATATATATAGTTGATAAGTTCCGCAACGCATATTAGAAGAGTAACGAAGGACCTAAACATCGAAATACGCTTGAACATAAAAAAATAGTTTATTTTGAATAATGGAAAGGACTGGTGCAAGTCATTTGCCCTTAATCAAGGCAAAATTAATACACGAAATTAAAGCTTATTGATAGAGGAATCAATTGATAAAATTTAGAAGGGAAATGGGAAATGTGTCAAAGCGACAACAACCCGACCATAGAGCAGACAACAGCCGAAATCCACCAATGGGTCTTCATTGGAGTGGGAAACTCCCTTACCCGTAGGCGTCCTCCAGCTGGCCCCTTTAAACATATGTATACTAGTACAGTGATAATGGACGTCATACAAAACTCCGAATTATACACAAGAAACTAAAATAAAAAATCATACAAGACTAACAAAGGCCAGAGGCTCCTGACTTGAGACGGGCGCAAAATTGCGGCGGGGTTAAACATGTTTATGAGATCTCAACCCTCCCCCTATACCTCTAGCCAATGTAGAAAAGTTAACGCATAAAAATACGCACATTAAAATTCAGTTCAAGAGAAGTCCGAGTCCGATGTCAGAAGATGAAACAAAAGAAAATAAATAAAATGACAATAATACATAAATAACAGCAGACTACTAGCAGTTAACTTACATGCCAGCTCCGCACCTCAATTAAACTGATAAAAAGATTATGTTTTCATCATATAAATATCAGGCATTAATGATATGTGTCGTAATGACCATTAGAGGGGTTACGGAGGACCTAATGTCCAAAATACTCGTGAAAATTAAAAAATAGCCAATCTTGAATAATGAAATGGATATTTTGAATAATGGAATGGACTGGTGCGACCATTTAGTCCCTTCTTATAGATATACATTATACTTCATTCGAAAGCTTATTAAAGACCAAACAGCCTATTGTTTATGCGCATCAGCTAACGCAACTTGGTAGTGACATAAAAGCTCTATGACGTTGTTTCTAGCAATGAAAAAACGTCAAATTAGAACGTCCTATTTCGCGTTTTTCTCGGATTCCAACATGGTGTACGCTACGTAGGTACGCTACGTCTCCCAAGAAAAGAGAAACTATTATGCGTCACGTTACTTTAATATCCTGTAGAAATTTAACACAAATGGACACATAAGGTACTACACTATATTTAACCTTTGTTGTAATAAAAATAATAAAATATAAATTTTGATCTCGACTTTTTGCATTTGCGCCGTTCTGCATTTCATTTTATTTTTATTCTTTCACATGCGTAGATTTTGTCTTATATTTGCGTCGATCTGCATTTCATTTTTTATCTTCTTCAGTTGCGTAGATTTTGTCTTTCGTTTGCGCCGATTGTGTACAGGTTAGGTGAAAGTTTTTTTATGCCCGATTTATGGGCATTATGTTTTCTGATCTGTGCGTCCGTTCGTTCGCCCGTCTGTCCCGCTTCAGGTTAAAGTTTTTGGTCAAGGTAGTTTTTGACGAAATTGAAGTCCTATCAACTTAAAACATGTTCCTTATGCAATGATCCTTCTAATTTTAGTGTCAATTTTTAAAAAAATTAAAAAATTGAGTATTCACAAGGTTAGGCCAATAATCAATTATTCCTAAAAGTTTTGACATACTGGCAACATGTGCATGTAACTGATGTCTGGATGATTCTCGTAAAATAATTTCCTATTTTGCAATGAAGTTAAAATTTATTTATACTGCTTATTTGACAAAATCTTATAGTAAAAATAAAATGATGACAAAGGGTCATTTTTGTTTGTCATTTGTTTCATTTCAAATTGTCTCAAGGAGAAATGATAAACATATTGTCTAATCTCACTGAAGCTTACAGCTAATTTCCTAATGTATGTAGATCAACACTTTGGTTTGCCTGCTTGCTTTGTTTGTATATTTTGTATAATTATATTTTGATAACGTCCAATTCAATTAAATAGCATATATACAGGTTTACATACCTATATATAAAGATGTCAATCTTAATTACAGAGCTTGAGTTAATATTTATACAAAAAAGCAAGGAAGCCAACCAAAGTTTTACCCTACATGCATTAGGAAATTAGCTGTAAGGCAAAAAATATTAATAGAACTAATACTCAGCGAATGTGAATTAAAATAAAAAATTTCGGTGTTTAAAACTAAATTGTTGTAAATTTAACTTATGACAAAAACAATTGCTCCAAGAATAATATCTTACATAAAATCGCTCCCTTTCATTTAGCTACAACTGTGACCGGAAAGATTGAAAACAAATTTCGATTTTCAATGCCGGCAACAACCTTTTCTTTGTTTTAATTTCCAAAATGAGCAATTTAGATTTATTATATTTTATCCTGTTGAAGAAATCTTACTTTGTAGTTTTCAACGGAAAATTATTTCTAAATTAATTTTTGAATCAAAAACTTTTCGTATTTTATATTTACTGTCTCGTTTATTGAAAACACATGAGGTAGTAATAAAAGGATTGTATTTTAAGATAGATGTATAACGTTTTAGAATCAAAACTTTCATTCATATATTATACCTTTAATTTTAATTTCCTTATATCTTAAATATTCTAAAATAATGAATTCACAAACTCGATGCAATAATTTCTAAACGTTCGTCCTAGTCGGAAAAAATAATGGTATAAAGAACTCCGCTTTTGTATGTCCGTCTTTCAACAGTACCGAATGATTTCGTTACGGCAAACTTCTGAAATTGACGCGAAAAAGAAACAAGCACATCTAGTCTGGTATATTCAAATACTCTGTAAGTTAACCAGTGCCATCTTTCATTTCTATTTTTATTTTCAATAATTTTGCTATGTGGGACAAAAGACAAAAACAGACTTTCAATACAAAAGCGGGATGAAAGGTTATTTCAAACAATTTTCCATTCCGGAGGATGGTGTTTCTGAAGGTTTATATTGTGCGGCAACAACATCATAAAGATCTGAAACTGATACACGCTTAATCTCTAGTATTACCGGATAATAAAGTAGGTGAATATAGTTGTTATTCTTGGAAATTTAAATGTGGGTTTCAAACGTCCAATTTGCGATTTCTTTTTTCGAATAGTGCGCCAGCAAGAAAAGTTTTTACTATGACGTCAGATGCAATGTTCTGAAGAAAGACAACTCTTTTCTTCAAAACGAACGAGAAAAAAACATGAAAATTACTCATAATTTTTTTGAAAGGTCGGTGACATACACTTTTTTTTGCTTTAATTTGAAGAGTACATATGGCACTTTCCTTCTTTAAATTTTTATGAAGAAATCACTGGTAGATATTTTTTAATACTGGAAACGTGTTTCAGTTTTACGTTTAATTTTTGGCGGGAATGAAATAAATCATATTTTTAAAGATCAAATCGAATATGAGCCTTTAACTCTTGGACCTGTATTTGAAAGATACAAATCTAATGTTTAACGTGAAACAAGAATTATGCTTGTAGGTTTGATATAAAGCATTTTTTTGAGAGTTTAGATAACAAGCAAATATTATGTTGATATTCGGGAAAACACGAAACTAAGGTTGCTACAGTGACAAAACTAAGTCGGTGACCCCCAATTTTTTTCATCATATTTTGTTCCTCAAATCATGCAACACCTTCACACAAAATTTTAAGGAAAAATCACTGATAGAAATGAATAGGCTGTTTGGTCTTTAAGAGATGAACAAAAGGTATATAGTCGATATTTTCAGCAACGCATATTAGAGGAGTAACGAAGGAACTAAACATCGGAATACGCTTGAACATTAAGAAATAGCTTATTTTGAATAACGGTATGGACTGCTGAAAGCCGTTAGCCCCTAATCTTGGCAAAATTAATACACGGAATTAAAGCTTATTGATAGAGGAATTAATTTAGTTTAAAGATAGATAGATAGATAGTTTATTCTCATAAAACCATGCAAGTACAAAGGTTACAGAGAAGTTAAAAAAAATAGTATACATAAAAATAAAAAATGCATTAAAAATGCATAAAATTCAAAATTTCGGATGAGATAACATATAAAAGAATATATATATAGACTTGTATATATATAACGATATGTGCCGTACTGACCATTAGAGTGGTTACGGAGTACCTAAATGCCAAAATACGCGTGAAAATGTAGAAATCGCCAATTTTGAATAATGAAATGGATATTTTGAATAATGGAATGGACTGTTGCGAGACTTTAGCCCTTTATTATAGAAATACCTTCAACCACAATCGAAAGCTTATTAAGAGAGAAACAAAATATATATAGTTGATAAGTTCCGCAACGCATATTAGAAGAGTAACGAAGGACCTAAACATCGAAATACGCTTGAACATAAAAAAAATAGTTTATTTTGAATAATGGAAAGGACTGCTGCAAGTCATTAGCCCTTAATCAAGGCAAAATTAATACACGAAATTAAAGCTTATTGATAGAGGAATCAATTGATAAAATTTAGAAGGGAAATGGGAAATGTGTCAAAGCGACAACAACCCGACCATAGAGCAGACAACAGCCGAAATCCACCAATGGGTCTTCATTGGAGCGAGAAACTCCCTTACCCGTAGGCGTCCTGCAGCTAGCCCCTTTAAACATATGTATACTAGTACAGTGATAATGGACGTCATACAAAACTCCGAATTATACACAAGAAACTAAAACAAAAATCATACAAGACTAACAAAGGCCAGAGGCTCCTGACTTGAGACAGGCGCAAAATTGCGGCGGGGTTAAACATGTTTATGAGATCTCAACCCTCCCCCTATACCTCTAGCCAATGTAGAAAAGTTAACGCATAAAAATACGCACATTAAAATTCAGTTCAAGAGAAGTCCGAGTCCGATGTCAGAAGATGAAACAAAAGAAAATAAATAAAATGACAATAATACATAAATAACAGCAGACTACTAGCAGTTAACTGACATGTCAGCTCCGCACCTCAATTAAACTGATAAAAAGATTATGTTTTCATCATATAAATATCAGGCATTAATGATATGTGTCGTAATGACCATTAGAGGGGTTACGGAGGACCTAATGTCCATAATACGCGTGAAAATTAAGAAATAGCCAATCTTGAATAATGAAATGGATATTTTGAATAATGGAATGGACTGGTGCGACCATTTAGTCCCTTCTTATAGATATACATTATACTTCATTCGAAAGCTTATTAAGAGATGAACAAAAGGTATATAGTCGATATTTTCAGCAACGCATATTAGAGGAGTAACGAAGGAACTAAACATCGAAATACGCTTGAACATGAAGAAATAGCTTATTTTGAATAACGGTATGGACTGCTGAAAACCGTTAGCCCCTAATCTTGGCAAAATTAATACATGGAATTAAAACTTATTGATAGAGGAATTAATTTAGTTTAAACGATATGTGCCGTACTGACCATTAGAGTGGTTACGGAGTACCTAAATGCCAAAATACGCGTGAAAATGTAGAAATCGCCAATTTTGAATAATGAAATGGATATTTTGAATAATGGAATGAATGGACTGTTGCAAGACTTTAGCCCCTAATTATAGAAATACCTTCAACAACAATCGAAAGCTTATTAAGAGAGAAACAAAACATATATAGTTGATAAGTTCCGCAACGCATATTAGAAGAGTAACGAAGGACCTAAACATCGAAATACGCTTGAACATAAAAAAATAGTTTATTTTGAATAATGGAAAGGACTGCTGCCAGTCATTAGCCCTTAATCAAGGCAATATTAATACACGAAATTAATGCTTATTGATAGAGGAATCAATTGATAAAATTTAGAAGGGAAATGGGAAATGTGTCAAAGCGACAACAACCCGACCATAGAGCAGACAACAGCCGAAATCCACCAATGGGTCTCCATTGGAGCGAGAAACTCCCGTACCCGTAGGCGTCCTCCAGCTGGCCCTTTTAAACATATGTATACTAGTACAGTGATAATGGACGTCATACAAAACTCCGAATTATACACAAGAAACTAAAATAAAAAATCATACAAGACTAACAAAGGCCAGAGGCTCCTGACTTGAGACAGGCGCAAAATTGCGGCGGGGTTAAACATGTTTATGAGATCTCAACCCTCCCCCTATACCTCTAGCCAATGTAGAAAAGTTAACTCATAAAAATACGCACATTAAAATTCAGTTCAAGTGAAGTCCGAGTCCGATGTCAGAAGATGAAACAAAAGAAAATAAATAAAATGACAATAATATATAAATAACAGCAGACTACTAGCAGTTCACTGACATGCCAGCTCCGCACCTAAATTAAACTGATAAAAAGATTATGTTTTCATCATATAAATATCAGGCATTAATGATATGTGTCGTAATGACCATTAGAGGGGTTACGGAGGACCTTATGTCCAAAATACGCGTGAAAATTAAGAAATAGCCAATCTTGAATAATGAAATGGATATTTTGAATAATGGAATGGACTGGTGCGACCATTTAGTCCCTACTTATAGATATACATTATACTTCATTCGAAAGCTTATTAAGAGATGAACAAAAGGTATATAGTCGATATTATCAGCAACGCATATTAGAGGAGTAACGAAGGAACTAAACATCGGAATACGCTTGAACATGAAGAAATAGCTTATTTTGAATAACGGTATGGACTGCTGAAAACCGTTAGCCCCTAATCTTGGCAAAATTAATACACGTAATTAAAACTTATTGATAGAGGAATTAATTTAGTTTAAACTATATGTTCCGTACTGACAATTAGAGTGGTTTCGGAGTACCTAAATGCCAAAATACGCGTGAAAATGTAGAAATCGCCAATTTTGAAAAATGAAATGGATTTTTTGAATAATGAAATTGACTGTTGCGAGACTTTAGCCCCTAATTATAGAAATACCTTCAACCACAATCGAAAGCGTATTAAGAGAGAAACAAAATATATATAGTTGATAAGTTCCGCAACGCATATTAGAAGAGTAACGAAGGACCTAAACATCGAAATACGCTTGAACATGAAAAAATAGTTTATTTTGAAAAATGGAAAGGACTGGTGCAAGCCAGTAGCCCTTAATCAAGTCAAAATGTATACACCAAATTAAAGCTTATTGGTAGAGGAATAAGCGGAGTATAAACGATATGTGCGACAATGGCCATAAAAAAATCAAGAAATAGCCAATTTTGAATACGAAATGGATATTGATTTATGCAATGGACTGCTGCCACCCTTTAGCCCTTAATTATAGATATACCTTATACCTCATTCGAAAGCTTATTAAGAGAGGAAAGAAAAATATATAGTCGATATGTTTTGCAACACATATTAGAGGAGTAACGAAGGATCTCAACATCGAAATACGCTTGAACATTAAGAAATAGCTTATTTTGAATAATGAAATGGATTGCTGCAAGCCCTCAGTCTGTAATCAATGCAACAAGTATACACCAAATTAAAGCTTACTGATAGAATAACTAACTGAGTATAAACGATATGTTCAGCAACGCATATTAGAGGAGTAACGAAGGAACTAAACATCGAAATACGTTTGAACATTAAGAAATAGCTTATTTTAGATAAAGGAATTGACTGCTGCAAGCCTTTAGCCCCTTATCAAGGCAAAATTAATACACGAAATTAAAGCTTATTGATAGAGGAATCAATTGATAAAATTAAGAAAGGAAATGGGGAATGTGTCAAAGCGACAACAACCCGACCATAGAGCAGAAAACAGCCGAAATCCACCAATGGGTCTTCATTGGAGCGAGAAACTCCCGTACCCGTAGGCGTCCTTCAGCTGGCCCCTTAAAACATATGTATACTGGTACAGTGATAATGGGCGTCATACTAAACTCCGAATTATACACAAGAAACTAAAATAAAAAATCATACAAGACTAACAAAGGCAGGAGGCTCCTGACTTGAGACAGGCGCAAAATTGCAGCGGGGTTAAACATGTTTATGAGATCTCAACCCTCCCCCTATACCTCTAGCCAATGTAGAAAAGTAAACGCATAAAAATGCGCACATTAAAATTCAGTTCAAGTGAAGTCCGAGTCCGATGTCAGAAGATGAAACAAAAGAAAATAAATAAAATGACAATAATACATAAATAACAGCAGACTACTAGCAGTTAACTGACATGCCAGCTCCGGATCTCAATTAAACTGATAAAAAGATTATGTTTTCATCATATGAATATCAGGCATTAATGATATGTGTCGTAATGACCATTAGAGGGGTTACAGAGGACCTAATGTCCAAAATACGCGTGAAAATTAAGAAATAGCTAATCTTGAATAAGGAAATGGATATTTTGAATAATGGAATGGACTGGTGCGACCGTTTAGTCCCTACTTATAGATATACATTATACTTCATTCGAAAGCTTATTAAGAGATGAACAAAAGGTATATAGTCGATGTTTTCAGCAACGCATATTAGAGGAGTAACGAAGGAACTAAACATCGGAATACGCTTGAACATTAAGAAATAGCTTATTTTGAATAACGGAATGGAATGTTGCAAGCCGTTAGCCCCTTATCAAGGAATAATTAATACAACAAATTAAAGCTTATTGATAGAGGAATAAAATGAATATTAATGATATGTGCCGTAATGACCATTAGAGGAGTTACGGAGGACCTAATGTCAAAAATACGCGTGCAAATTAGGAAATGGCCAATCTTGAATTATGAAATGGATATTTTGAATAATGGAATGGACTTTGCGAGACTTTAGTCCCTAATCATAAATATACATTATAATATATTCGAAAGCTTATTTAGAGATGAACAAAAGGTATATAGTCGATATGTTCAGCAACGCATATTAGAGGAGTAACGAAGGAATTAAACATCAAAATACGTTTGAACATTAAGAAATAGCTTATTTTGAATAACGGAATGGACTGCTGTAAGCCGTTAGCCCCTTATTTTGGCAAAATTAATACACGGAATTGAAGCCTATTGATAGAGGAATAAATTTAGTTTAAATAATATGTGCCGTACTGATCATTAGAGTGGTTACGGAGTACCTAAATGCCAAAATAGTCGTGAAAATGTAGAAATCGCCAATTTTGAATAATGAAATGGATATTTTGAATAATGGAATGGACTGTTGCGAGACTTTAGCCCCTAATTATAGAAATACCTTCAACCACAATCGAAAGCTTATTAAGAGAGAAACAAAATATATATAGTTGATAAGTTCCGCAACGCATATTAGAAGAGTAACGAAGGACCTAAACATCGAAATACGCTTGAACATAAAAAAATAGTTTATTTTGATATAATGGAAAGGACTGCTGCAAGTCATTAGCCCTTAATCAAGGCAAAATTTATACACCAAATTAAAGCTTATTGGTAGAGGAATAAGCGGAGTATAAACGATATGTGCGACAATGGCCATAAGAAAATCAAGAAATAGCCAATCTTGAATATGAAATGGATATTGATTTATGGGATGGACTGCTGCCACCAATTAGCCTGAAGTATAGATATACCTTATACCTCATTCGAAAGCTTATTAAGAGAGGAAAGAAAGATATATAGTCGATATGTTCTGCAACACATATTAGAGGTGTAACGAAGGATCTCAACATCGAAATACGCTTGAACATTAAGAAATAGATTATTTTGAATAATGAAATGGATTGCTGCAAGCCCTCAGACTGTAATCAATGCAGCAAGTACACACCAAATTAAAGCTTATTGATAAAACAATTAACTGATTATAAACGATATGTTCTGCAACGCATATTAGAGGAGTAACGAAGGAACTAAACATCGGAATACGCTTGAACATGAAGAAATAGCTTATTTTGAATAACGGAATGGACTGCTGCAAGCCGTTAGCCCCTTATCAAGGAAAAATTAATGCAACAAATTAAAGCTTTTTGATAGAGGAATAACATGAGTATCAATGATATGTGCCGTAATGACCATAAGAGGGGTTACGGAGGACCTAATGTCCACAATACGCGTGAAAATTAAGAAATAGCCAATCTTGAATTATGAAATGGATATTTTGAATAATGGAATGGACTGTTGCGAGACTTTGGTCCCTAATCATAGATATACATTATACTCCATTCGAAAACCTATTAAGAGATGAACAAAAGGTATATAGTCGATATTTTCAGCAACGCATATTAGAGGAGTAACGAAGGAATTAAACAGCGAAATACGCTTGAACATTAAAAAATAGCTTATTTTGAATAACGGAATGGACTGCTGAAAGCCGTTTGCCCCTAATTTCGGCAAAATTGATACACGGAATTAAAGCTTATTGATAGAGGAATTAATTTAGTTTAAACTGTATGTGCCGTACTGACAATTAGAGTGGTTACGGAGTACCTAAATGACAAAATACGCGTGAAAATGTAGAAATCGCCAATTTGAATAATGAAATGGATATTTTGAATTATGGAATGGACTGTTGCAAGAATTTAGTCCCTAATTATAGAAATACCTTCAACCACATTCGAAAGCTTATAAAGAGAGAAACAAAATATATACAGTTGATGAGTTCCGCAACGCATATTAGAAGAGTAACGAAGGACCTAAACATCGAAATACGCTTGAACATAAAAAAAAATAGCTTTTTTTGAATAACGGAATGGACTGTTGCAAGCCGTTAGCCTATAATCAAGGCAAAATAAATACACCAAATGAGAACTTATTGGTAATGGAATAAACTGAGTATAAACGATATGTGCAGCATTGACTATTAAAGGGGTTGTGGGGGACCTAAATGCTAAAATACGCCTGAAAATTAAGACAAATAAGAAATTTTAAATAACAAAATGAATGATTGCAATAATGGAACGGACTGGTGCGATCTTTTAGCTCTAATTATAGATATACATTATGTCTCATTCGAAAGCTTTTTAGCAGAGGAACAAAAGGTATACAGTCGATATATTCCGTATCGCATATTCGAGGAATAAAGAAGGAACCTTACCTCGAAATACGCTTGAACATTGAGAAATAGCTTATTTAGAATAACGGAATAGATTGCTATAAGCCGTCAGAGCCTATTCAAGGCAAAAAAAAAATACCCCAAATTAAAGATAATTGATAATTGAATAAACTGAGGATAAACGATATGTGCAGCAATGACCATTACAGGGGTTATGGAGGACCTAAATGCCAAAATATGCTTGAAAACTAAGAATTAGCGAATTTTGTATAATGAATGGATATTTTAAATAATGAAATACACTGCTGCGACCATTTAGTACCTTATGATAGATATACCTTATTTCTCATTCGAAAGCTTATTAAGAGAGGGAAAAAAAATATATAGTGGATATGTTCTGCAACGTATATAAGAGGAATAACGAAGAACCTTAAAACGGCAAAATACGTTTGAACATTAAGAAATAGCTTATTTTGAATAATGGAATGGACTGCTGCAAGCCGTTAGCCCCTTATCAAGGCAAAGTTAATACACCAAATTAAAGCTTATTGATAGAGGAATAAATTTAGTTTAAACAATATGTGCTGTAATGACCATTAGTGAGGTTACGGAGGACCTAATTTCAAAAATACGCGTGAAAATTAAGAAATAGCCAATCTTGATTAACGAAATGGATATTTTGAATAATGGAATGGACTGGTGCAACCCTTTAGTCCCTTATTATAGATATACATTATACTTCATTCAAAAGCTTATGAATAGATGAAAAAAAATATATAGTAGATATGTTCAGTAACGCATATTAGAGGAGTAACGAAGGAATTAAACATCGAAATACGCTTGAACATTAAGAAATAGCTTATTTTGAATAACGGAATGAACTGCTGCAAGCCGTTAGTCCCTAATGTAGGCAAAACTAATACACTAAATTAAAGCTTATTGATAGATGAATAATTTTAGTTGAAACGATATGTGCCGTACTGACCATAAGGGGTTACGGAGTACCTAAATGCCAAAATACGCGTGAAAATTTAGAAATAGCCAATTTTGAATAATAAAATGAATATTTTGAATAATGGAATGGACTGTTGCGAGACTTTAGCCCCTAATTATAGATATACCTTCAACCTCATTCGAAAGCTTATTAAGAGAGAAACAAAATATATATAGTTGATAAGTTCCGCAACGCATTTTAGAAGAGTAACGAAGGACCTAAACATCGAAATACACTTGATTTATGGAATGGACTGCTGCCACCATTTAGCCCCTAATTATTGATATACCTTATACCTCATTTGAAAGCTTATTAAGAGAGGAAAACAAGATAAATAGTCGATATGTTCAGCAACACATATTAGAGGAGTAATGAAGGATCTAAACATCGAAATACGCTCGAACATTAAGAAATAGCTTATTTTAAATAATGAAATGGACTGATGCAAGGCCTAGGCCTTTAATCAAGGTAAACTGTATACAAATTAAAGCTTATTGATAGAGGAATAAACTGAGGATAAACGATATGTTCTGCAACGCATATTAGAGGAGTACAGAAGGAACAAAATATCGAAATACGTTTGAACATTAAGAAATAGCTTATTTTGAATAACGGAATGGATTGTTGCAAGCCGTTTGCCCCTAATCAAGACAAAATTAATACACCAAATGAGAGCTTATTGGTAATGGAATAAACTGAGTATAAACGATATGTGCAGCATTGACTATTAGAGGGGTTACGGAGGACCTAAATGCCAAAATACGCGTGAAAATTAAGAAAAATAAGAAATTTTGAATAATGAAATGAATAATTTGAAAAATGGAATGAACTGCTGCGACCTTTTAGCTCTAATTATAGATATACCCTATATCTCATTCGAAAGCTTTTTAACAGAGGAACAAAAGGTATACAGTCGATATATTCCGCAACGCATATAAGAGGAATCCTGAAATTACTCCCAACACTTGAAACTTTAGTTATAAAATCAAAATCATTGTCTCTAATTTCACAAAATCGATATCGTTGAAACACGGACCGCGAAGAGGACCCCAAAATGAACTGGTTTGGAAACAGAAATGTTCATATTACTGCTTGCTCAACGTGGAATTGGGGTAACAGGACAAGTACAAAAAAGCAAACATTTATTTGTATGTACCTGTTATTTGTACAATAGTTGGCTAATTGCAGGATTCATTTTTATACCCCACGCAACGAAGTTGCGGAGGGTATAATGTTTTTGACCCGTCCGTCCGTCCGTCAGTCCATCAGTCCGTCCGTCAGTCCTGTTTCTTGTCATCGCAACTCCTCTCAAACCAAACAACAGAATGTCATGAAACCTTTTTAGATGAAAAGGACATATTATGTAGTTGTGCATATCGTCAGGAAATTACGATTCAATTTTTTTCTAGGAGTTACGCCCCTTTGAACTTATTTGCTTCAATGTACTACTGCAACAGTTTGTCATCGCAACTCCTCTAAAACTACACTACAGAATTTCATGAAACCTTTTAGATAATAAGGACATACTATTAGATGTGCATATCGTCAGGAAATTACGATTCAATTTTTTTTCTAGGAGTTACGCCCCTTTGAACTTATTTACTTAAATGTACTACTGCAACAGTTTGTCATCGCAATTCCTCTGAAACTACACAACAGAATTTCATGAAACCTTTTTAGATAATAAGTACATACTATGTAGATGTGCATATCAACAGGAAATTGTGATTCAATTTTTTTTATAGGAGTTAGGCCTCTTTGAATTTTTTTGCTTTAAGGTACTACTTCAACAATTTGTCATCTCAACTCCTCTGAAACCACACAACAAAATTTCATGAAACTTTGTAGATAATAAGGACATACTACGTAGATGTGCATATTGACAGGAAATTACGATTCATTTTTTTCTAGGAGTTAGGCCCCTTTGAACTTATTTGTTTCAATGTACTTCTGCAACAGTTTGTCATCTCAACTCCTCTGAAACCACACAACAGTATTTCATGAAATTTTGTAGATAATAAGGACATACTACATTGTGACACAACAGCCGACAGTTTATTTTTGTGTTGATTTAGATGTAAATGTGAAAATAAAAGAAGATAAAAGATAGACGTTTTGCTATATAATATTTTGATATGAGCGTCACTGATGAGTCTTATGTAGACGAAACGCGCGTCTGGCGTACAAAATTATAATCCTGGTACCTTTGATAACTATTGCTACATTTTTGTTGATAAACAAACGCCACTCCGTCAATCACGCTCGTCGTTGGGAGATGTCCGACGTGGAGCAATTTTGCTTTTTATAATTATTTTCTCATCCGTTAATTCATTGACCAATTCAGATTCACAGTCACTGTCATATGACGATTTCGTAGTTGAATCGGGAATGTCATTGTACACACGAGTTGTCGGACTAAACTGGTCACCCGCTGATTGATACTTCGGCACACGATAACAGTGAAACAACAGCAGGGGTCCAGTTTATTCTCGGACTTTATCGTTGCTAAATAACTAACGGAAGTCTTCGGGAGCATTCGAATCAAATATATAGGGCCTCTAATGGGAATCCAGCAATCGAAATCCATTGACCTTGACCACGACTTCTTAATCCGGTAAAAGGCTTTCAAACTATTATTTAATTAAACAGTTTAGCTACAGAATGGCAGTTTCGATTTTGTGGCCGTAATTATTTGAGTAAGGTTCATTTAATTGATCTGAGGGAAAGTTCCTTTCTTGTCATTATCGGCGATGGGGGTAACTGACCAGTTTAACGTTTCTTTACGAAAAAATCACTTTATACATACACACAGAAATGCTAATTAGTTTGTAATAACAACTCACAAGTTCATTAAACCTCAAATACCTTCGGGGATACTCTGCCACCCTGTGTTTGTTTAATTAAATCATGCAAATAATTAATCATATTTTATTGTTTTGATTGGTATTGATCGATTTTGACAGGTACTTTTTAGATACAAATTTACTAACGAGCCTTCAAAAAGCGTTCGGAATTCGGTGTTGACAGGGTTCGGTTTTTTCAGGTTAGATTAACGTTAATTAATAGGGAAATTGTGTGGGACTTTGAAAATTGTTCGGTTTAAACTGAAATTCGGTTTTATCAGGGTTCGGTTTACCCAGATTTCACTGTATGTAGATGTGCATATTGACAGGAAATTATTAGTCATTATTTTTTCTTATACAATTTTGTTTTCTTACACTTATTCAATTTCTCCAGTGACAATGTGGGGACGTGGGGTATGTGAGCGTGCTCACTAAGGTTCTTTAATTTTATATGCTAAGACTTCATAAAGTTATCCTTAAAAGTGAAAATGTCCTTAAGACCTTAGTAGTACTCCTAAAGTTGGGACCACCATTAGGACATCTCTTAAAATAAGATCGTTTCAATAACATGGCTAAGAGCAAAAAAATCTCCTACGATGGTCTTGGGACATGTCTTAGTCCTAAGACACCTTCGATGACACGACCCCAGGTCACTACAATTTAATTTATTTATCTACAATGTACGCTTGCGTTAAACAATGGAAATTAACACTGTATATTATAATTCTGTTGACTGGTAAAGAAGAATTTTACAAGCCTGTCGAAAGAAATTGTACAAGCCAATTCCGTAGAAATTATTGTATAGCGTGAAGATTGTATGTTTTTCTTGTATATGTTTCGACATTTTACAGATCGTTTTCAAAACTCCATTTCATTACTCTGTAATATTATCCACTGAACATACACAAAACACTTTTAAGGATAATTATATAAAAACCGCGCCCAATAGTCAATAGTGTCCTGGTTTTGATTTCAAAATATGTAGTCATACTTGAATGCAAATGTTTTAGCTCACCTGACACCAGGGCTAGGTGAATAATTCTCATCATTTGTCGTGCGTTAACTTTTACAAACATAAAAAAGAAAATGTGGTATGATTGCCATGCAATGAGACAACTCTCCACAAGAAACCAAAATGACACTGAAATTAACAACTTTAGGTCACCATACGGCCTTCAAAATTTAGCAAAGCCCATAACGCATAGTCAGCTAAGAAAGGCACCAAAATGACAATGTAAAAAAATGAAACACTTAAACAAAAGACACCGGTACGTCTAAACACCGCTCAGGACGTCCTGAGTGCACGCAGGACATACAAACTGCACTCAGGACATGAAATATATGTTTTAGTGTGTTGTGAAGGTATGCATTCGATAGATAATATAACTCTTCATCTAATAATTTTTGTTTTGATAAAATCATTTTAACATTTTAACATTTAAGGAGTTATCGAAGTTTTCATCGGCCGTTTTTGTGAAATATGTCAGGCATGACCTAGGATTATATATATTGAATACCAATTATCAGGTTTATTTTGCCTAGCCAGTCAAGGTCGTTAAAAACTTCCATTTGTTGTTGTTTATTAGGTCATTTGGTCTTTGATAGTTAGGAGTTATTAGTGATGGTACTAACCGCATACAAGTAAACTTGGCAAACAAACAAAATAAGATGTCTTTTGAAATATCAAAAAACAATGAAGATATATTGTTTTAGAAAAAACCCGCTAAATAAACATTTTTCTTTTTGTTTGTAATAATTGAAGACAGTCGAGAAATATGAGAAATCTACATATATAGTTTGGAAATTTTAATTCAATAGACCACTTTCGAGTTCATCCGTCACCGGAAAAAAACTCGTCAATTATACGCGCCTTTATGACGTCATTTACCAGATAGAGGGGATCGCCTGTATCCCTGCACTATTAACGTTCATCAAGCGTCTTAGTGATCGTCATTATGCAGGATAAACTAGAAATAATGCTTGTTATATAGGTACTTAATAACAATTCCGAATGACAGTAGTGCTGATTGTCAATTTTGAGAATTCAATTTGCCGAATAATTCGTACAATATAGAAGTATAGTTTTCCAACCACTCGTTCAATATTGGAATGGAAGTGACGACGCCCCTTAACGCACAAATGACGTTCACTAAAACTAGAGTTTTTGACGGAAATGCATCGAATTCGAAAGTTGTCTATTCATTTAATTTCATTAACTTAATAGAAACAAAACATATCGTTATTTAATATTTTATTTGTATGGATTTTCGTACACTATATTTTATTTCAATTTCGTGCGATGAAAATTTTAGTTTTATTCTTGCTTCAAAAATTAGGAATTTTTATTATTAGATGTATTAACGACTAACTTCTTTCGATGACAGAAACCAACCCGCGTCAGCATACACTACAAAATTCATTTTTGATGGGGGAGTGTTATGACGACAAACGCTCGAGAGCTGTAACCGAGGTGTTGAATAATGGACATTCATTTAACTGTCTCACGACTTTGGTACTGATTATGCTACCTGTCATCGTTATTACTACGTCAGAAACTCGTAGACTAGTACGCCATCATCGTTGTTAGCGGGCTATCAAGCTAACCAACCTGGGCCTGAAAGTAGCCGTTGTGAAGTACAAAAGAAACATCAAAAGAGTAAACAAACCAAAAATAACTCAGCATAACCAAGATGGCCGCGCACCAAAATAGCGGCCTTCAACCTGTTGCTGATTACCAAGGATTTGTATAGTAAGTCTTACTATACAAATCCTTGTGATACCAACTGCAGAAAATATCTAAAGCTCACCAATTGCCCGCGGGATGTATATCCAGTCAATGTCGTTAAACACTTCCATCATCATCATGTTAAACCACGTACAACAAGATCAAAGCCACAAACATGATAAGCAGAAAAAAAGCATTATTATAGTCCATTTGCCAATTCCCGACCCTGTAATTAGATACCTTTTTTTAGTTGTCTCCATTATGAGGGACATTCATTTTTTTTTATTACAATGGAGAGCTAGCAGGAACAGCAAATTTACCTGTGCGTAATCTTAGATTTTGAAATCTTTTAATTACATTAATTTGTTGTTTAGATACATACTTACGACATCAGAAATTATTGTTAAAAACTTCCAAGTGCTCCACGAAACCTCTTTCTAAATTATTAACATCTATTTTATCAGCAATCAAAGATGGGCTTTAAAGTTATTGTGAAACTGCCTATTCTAGAGGTGGCGTGAATCAGATGTGGATACTTAAAAATTCCAAAGATCTTTTAGAGTACATACAATCTAACTCTCTTTCATCTTGTAACAGTGTTAAAACATTTGACTTTTCTACTCTTTACACAAGTATTCCACATTCCAAACTAAAAGACGAAAGAGTTGGTATTACTTTGCTTCATAAAAAAGAATGGCCAACGTAGATACCAGTATCTTGTCTTAGGGAGGGATAAATCATACTTTGTAAAGAATCACTCTGATTCAGACAAAAAATTCTCTGAAACCGATATTATCAAGATGCTTGATTTCTTGATTGACAACATATTTGTAACGTTTGGAGGACGTGTTTTTCAACAGACTGTCGGCATCCCAATGGGAACAAACTGTGTCCCTCTACTTGCCGACTTGTTTCTTTATTATTATGAAGCTGACTTCATGCAGGAACTTCTTAGGAAGAAAGATAAGAAGTTAGCAATATCCTTTAACTCTACTGTCCGCTATATAGATGACGTTCTTTCACTAAACAATTCAAAATTTGGTGACTATGTGGAACGCATCTATCCCATCGAATTGGAGATAAAGGATACTACAGATACAGTTAAGTCGGCTTCATATCTTGACTTACATCTAGAAATTGACAATGAGGGTCGGTTGAAAACAAAACTTTACGACAAAAGAGATGATTTCAGCTTTCCAATTGTGAACTTTCCATTTCTAAGTAGCAACATTCCAGCAGCACCTGCATACGGGGTATATATCTCCCAATTGAAACGATATTCCCGTGCTTGCATTTCCTATCATGATTTTCTTGATAGAGGGTTACTGCTCACAAGGAAGCTATTAAACCAAGAGTTCCAAATGGTGAAGTTGAAATCATCCCTACGTAAATTTTACGGACGCCATCACGAGTTGGTTGACCGTTATGGAATAACCCTTTCATGAATGTGATCTACCGAATTAGACTATTTACCGGATTTGTAATCACATAAGCAACACAACGGGTGCCACATGTGGAGCAGGATCTGCTTACCCTTCCGGAGCACCTGAGATCACCCCTAGTTTTTGGTGGGGTTCGTGTTGTTTATTCTTTAGTTTTCTATGTTGTGTCATGTGTACTATTGTTTTTCTGTTTGTCTTTTTCATTTTTAGCCATGGCGTTGTCAGTTTGTTTTAGATTTATGGGTTTGACTGTCCCTTTGGTATCTTTCGTCCCTCTTGTTGTTTAGATAAATACTTACGACATCAGAAATTATTTTTCATACAAAATTAGTTTAACCGCCGATACATCATTTTCAATCCATCATACTTTGCATTGGCAAAAGCCAAATTGTCCGGTATGGAACCAGTCTCAGATTAACAAAGGGAAGTAATTTGTTTAAAAAGTTTGTAATAACAGAATCAAATCGGACCAAACATTTTGCCTTATTTTGCATTAGAAATGCACAGAAGACTAAGTTGATGATATACATGCATTGGTTTAAGAATGGGATAAACATTACTTTTAACGAGTGACTCACTTTAAATATTGGTTTTATCGTGCAAAAAAACAAAAAAGAAGACAATTTTCATTCCAAATGTAATTAAGATTAATTGTATCGATGTATACCACCAGGACCAGTGCATCTATCCATTTTCAATGATTTTAATCTGAGGAATCTGCTCTAATTTCTGCATGATGACATTTTCAACCTTTCAAGCAACTGTGAAGTGCTGCAATATATTTTTAAGCAGCACATAAACAGTTATTAGAGAGGTACTTTCAGCTGAAACGAGAAAATATATTAGTTTTGAAAAAAACACTTTATACACTAAATAAAACATTTCAGTATCTCTTTTTATAATTTTTTTTTAGTGTTATAATATTTTTTTGGAATTTTACATTTGTTAGAGATACATGAAGTACCGGTACCTTATCCCGGCCTCGTGTTTCTTGTTTGTACACCTGATTTCTCTCACAGTCTATTAAAAAATAAACAGGGACTAAATTTAAAGTCAGTCCGGAGATTTAAAAAAAAAAAATATGTGTTCCAGGGTTCACGTTCCCCTTTTCTTGCCCACTCTTCATGTTCTTTGTATGTACTTCATGTCCAGGTAAATGAAATGTGAGGTGAATATCAACTAAGGTGTGATCAAGTATAAAAAATCAAATGACACTCTCTCTAAAAGAACAGATATTATGAAACCATATAACATTTTAGTTCCAGGAAAATATCTTAAGAAGGTGGAAATAAAATTATGTTATGTTTGTTCCAAAGAACTTATTACCATTCAAAGACTTGTTCCAGGGGGAACAAGTATTATGGGAACAACAATCATGTTCACACCACTATGAGAATAAAACGTTTTCTGGCTTTTGGCTTCAGTTGGAAAAGTTTTAAGATTTGTCATACACTAGATGTGTAAAAGTTAAATGCATTTTGTGTTTCAGAAAGATAATTTCTACAGGGGCGGATTCAGCCATATACATTATTAGATAAAGAACTTGTGTTATGATGAATCTTGAAAAATAAGTGATGAAAACTGCATTAATATGACCTCAATTGGAGATATAGCCCAGAGCCCAGAGGTGGATTTAAGGGGGAGCAGGGTGTTATTTCTGAACAATTGGTGGAATATAAAGGGAACACAGACGGATCAACCCATTTTAAAAAGGGGTTCCTAACCCAGGACAAAAAGGGGGGATTATATAGGGAACACAAAATCTTACCGCTTTTGAATCCGCCACTGTGGAATCACTGAAGAATGACTAGAGAGGGCCCCTACTTTATGAAAATTTCTAGATCCGCCCGGGTCTGTGATCAATTTAAATCTAAATAAGCTATTGTTATTTATTACATTAAGTAGGTCAACAGCTCATCTAGCTAATAAATATATTGTTGTGCCTTTTTATGTATATGGCTCGTTGTAGATTAACATCTAAGAAATAGTTAAATTCATGTTTATGATTTGTGTCATTATTGTTTCATTATTGTAACAATTATAAAAATCATTGTAATAACGTATTTAAGCACGTGAGATTCATTGCTATAAAAAAATAAACAGCTTACGCCCGACGTCTTGTGTGGAAGTTTTATGCAATAATCATAAATAGTTTCTGAGGAAGTTTTAAGCAATAACCATTTATTGTTTTTGAGACACGGCGGGACATGTGAACCCCCCACCCCCCCTTCCCACCCTGTTTTATTTTACAAATATCACTAAAATAAAATTTTGAATCAAACCAAAAAGTATACAGATCTTTAAATTAGTATAACAAAGAAGTGTGTACAGTTTCAAGCAATAATCATAAATTGTTTTTGAGCTACGGCGCGACATGTAAAAAAAACCCTCCCCTTTTTAACAAAATACTCAATAACTCAAAAATAAAATTTTGAGTCATCACCAAAAAGTATACAGATCTTTAGATTAATATAACAAAGAAGTGTGTAAAGTTTTAAGCAATAATCATAAATCGTTTTTGAGATACGGCGCGACATGTAAAAAAACCCTCCCCCTTTTAACAAAATACTCAAAAACTCAAAAAAGAAATTTTGAATCATCACCAAAAAGTATACAGATATTAAGATTAATATAACTAAGAAGTGTGTAAAGTTTTAAGCAATAATCAAGAAACGTTTTTGAGATACGGTGCGACATGTGAAAAAAAGCACACCCCTGTTTTAGTTACAAAGTGCCGTAACTCAAAAAGTTTAAATCTTATTTTCACCAAAAAGTATACAGATCATTTGACCATCATAAGAAACAACTATATTAAGTTTCATGAAATTTGGATAAGTCGTTCTCAAGTTACGGTGCGACATGTTTACGCCGGACAGACGGACAGACGGACGGACAGACGGACGGACACCAGACATTTGTATACCATAATACGTCCCGTCAAAATTTTGACGGGCGTATAAAAAAACCTTTTAACGAGGCGTATATCGGTTTATTAAATATATCTTTTTAAACTAAGAAAGTTGGTTTTACTTAATTTAAACAAAACATTAAGGTATCTTACACTTTATCTATTTCACAAATAAAAAGCAATATATATATAATTATATATCGTTACAGTTTATGTATAGAGGGGAAATGCATACTTAAACCCCGTGCCTACTTTGGTGTTTGTACACCTGATTTCTCTAATATGACCTCAATTGGAGATATAACCCAGAGCCAAGAGGTAGATTTAAGGGGGTGCAGGGAACTATTTCTGAAAAATTGGTTGAATATAAAGGAAACGCAGGCGGATCAAGCCATTTTAAAAAGGGGTTCCTAACCCAGGACAAAAAAGGGGGGATTATATAGGGAACACACAATCTTACCGCTTTTGAATCCGCCACTGTGGAATCACTGAATAATGACTAGAGAGGGCCCCTACTTTATGAAAATTTCTAGATCCGCCAGGGTCTGTGATAAATTTAAATCTAAATAAGCTATTGTTATTTATTACGTTAAGTAGGTCAACAGCTCATATAGCTAATAAATATATTGTTGTGCCTTTTTATGTATATGGCTCTGATCTGGTTGTAGATTAACATCTAAGAAATAGTTAAATTCATGTTTATGATTTGTGTCATTATTGTTTCATTATTGTAACAACTATAAAAATCATTGTAATAACGTATTTAATCACGTGAGATTCATTGCTATAAAAAAAAACTTTTAACGAGGCGTATATCGGTTTATTAAATATATCTTTTTAAACTAAGAAAGTTGGTTTTACTTAATTTAAACAAAAAATTAAGGTATCTTACACTTTATCTATTTCATAAATAAAAAGCAATACATATATAAAAATATATCGTTACAGTTTATGTATAGAGGGAAATGCATACTTAAACCCCGTGCCTACTTTGGTGTTTGTACACCTGATTTCTCTAATATGACCTCAATTGGAGATATAACCCAGAGCCCAGAGGTAGATTTAAGGGGGCGCAGGGTTCTATTTCTGAAAAGTGGTTAAATATTAAGGGAACACAGGCGGATCAAACCATTTTAAAAAGGGGTTCCCAACCCAGGACAAAAAAGGGGGGATTATATAGGGAGCACAAAATCTTACCGCTTTTGAATCCGCCACTGTGGAATCATTGAAAGTTGACTAGAGAGGGCCCCTACTTTATGAAAATTTCTAGATCCGCCAGGGTCTGTGATAAATTTAAATGTAAATAAGCTATTGTTATTTATTACGTTAAGTAGGTCAAGAGCTCATCTAGCCAAAAATAACAACTAAATGCATTTAATACCTATCTATTATATCTATTATACTGACAATAAACAAATAATACAAATAAAATCCTATTTGGAATTTTCATACCTTGATAAACTCGTAATATAGTGTAAATCTCAAAATATATAACTTCCATTTTCTACAGACTGTACATGATATCAAATGTCCTTCACATTACATGTGACGTATTTAATCACGTGAGATTCATTGCTAGAAAAGAAAACCCTTTTAACGAGGCGTATATATCGGTTTATTAAATATATCTTTTTAACTAAGAAAGTTGGCTTTATATAATTTAACCAAAAATTAAGGTATTTTACACTTTATCTATTTCATAAATAAAAAGCAATATATATATCAGTTTAAATGAGAAATATATGATTAAAGACCGTGCACTCTTAAGTTATATGTTTGAAGCAAGCGCATAAGTCATCATATATACGTCTTGAAATTTCGAAGTGTCGGCATTTCACGAAAATAAACGCAATTGAGCTAATTTTTGGTGCATGTGGAAGATAATGTAAAAGCCTTTAAGAATAATACCGTAATTCAATGAACAAATAAGTTTTTCATAGAGAAATATATCGCTACAGTTTAAGTATGCAGGGAAATGCATAGTTAAACCGCGTGCCTACTTTGGTGGTCATTTTTACGCACGAAATGCTGACTTTTACGCCAATAATTGATATATATATATATATATATATATATATATATATATATATATATATATATATATATATAATATTTTACAATGTTTGGCTATTTGAAACATTATGATCACATGTATATATTCTGACAGACATTTCAACATACATGTAATATACATAAGGTATATTTATAGATTTTAACAAGGTATATTTATAGATTTTAACAAGGCTAAGTAAGTATATAAGCTGATAATACTAAAAAGGCATACATGTAACTCTATCTTTTATCAAAGACAATAGCACGTCTCTATTTGAATTACATGACTTACAATGTACATTTATATCTTTTGAAAGATTTTTAAAATCATAAATTCAGAAAATGTAGACAATATATATATATATACAATATATACCTTTATATGTGAAGGGGCATGGATGGCTGTTGTATTCCCTTATCTTTGAGCATCTGTTTCTGCTTGAAATCGATTCTCTGTAACAATTGGTGCAATTCTTCAATTTTTTCACTGTCATCAAGATTTCTGTTTGGGAATCCATCATCTTCTTTATTAGCTTAGTAAAATAAAAACTTTTTGAGAAAATGTAAATATTCAGCATGATGTTCATACAAAATGATATTAAGTTTAAATTCTTTTATATAAATGCCTTTTAAACTTGAGTCGCTGAACTGTAGTAACATGTATATAAACAGCATGTAAAGGTTTGAAATGTTTCCAAAAAAATACTCAATAATCATAATATAAATGAAGGAAGTATGGTAACCTACATGTATGTATCATTTGTTTGGCTAGTAATTGGATCAACATCAGTTGGTCTTTAGCGGATAGCATTTATTTTGGAAACATACCACATTGTTTACTTTAATCTAATTAATCTTCATATACAACATGTACAATGTACATATACATGTATCTTAGTTTTCTCGTTTGAATTGTTTTACATTGTCATATCAGGGCCTTTGCGGTATGGGCTATGCTCATTGTTGAAGGCTGTACAGTGACCTATAGTTGTTAATGTCTGTGTCATTTTGGTCTCTTGTGGACAGCTGTCTCATTGGCAATCATACCACATCTTCTTTTAATATATCAATAAGCATTTGAATCACAGGCACTTGTTTCTATCCATTGGAAGACCCACTATCAACGTATATTTTCGAGAAGGTACCCAACTAATTTGTTCACCTCTCCGCTTAAAACCATTATTTCTGGTAAATATATACGTTAATAGTGGGTCTTCAAATGGATAGAAACAAGTGCCTGTGATTTGAATTTATACCAATATCAATGATATCAAGGGTACAACTCGTAGTGTCACCTGGGTAAGTAAGGTACATGTACCTATAGAACAAGTCAATTATCCAATAATCTTAAAAACTATAGCACAGTTTGTAATTATTCCGTGACAATAAACAATAATTGGGTTTGCACGACACCTTGACCATGTCCCCTCCTTTTTATAAGGTTTTGGGAATAAAATATATTGGGCATGCATATCAGATTAATCATAAAAGTAAATTGATTGTGTAAGAATATGTAATATATAATGATCAATATTAAAGTAATGCGGTTACCAAATCGAAAATCATGTTGAATTTGAAGTGTGTTCTTCTTTTCGGATTTGAAAATCCCGCAACATGACGACTTAAACCAAATCACCTAAACATTGCTATAATAGAAAACACTCGAGACAACCGAAAGGTGCACGGTCGCACTAAATACCAATAATATGTTATTAAGCCAAATAAAATAATGTATCCTAATTGATAGATTGATATGATGCGTATATAATATAATTGTTTAAAGGATGTGAATAACAGAATAAATGACAGACACATGATCTCCAGAAAGTAACTAGTAAAGATAATAAAGTATTTTCCTGGTCTACTTTTTGGTCTTAACTTACACTGTTATTACAACATTACAAAAAAACGCGGGACATGACCAGATAATAAATATAATTTTTCATACGTACAAATCAAGTTGATCGAGATACCTGGACTCATAATATTCACATATTAGTATAACCCTTAATATATATTTCTCAAATTATTGCTTTAATAGTGAGCATAGATACTTGGGTACAGGACATTTTTTTTACCCTACCCTTTTTTCCAAAATCTGTTATATTTTCGTTATCTATTATTTATTTTTTTCGCGTCTGTCTGTACGTGTCATTAGAACATAAATACACTACAAATTACTTGGTTTTGCTATTTACTATCTGTTGCAAGTTTAGTATCCACAGCGCTCACGGATATATATATTACTAAAAAGAGTGAATTGTAAAATAGAAAACGAAAAAGTAACGGATATTGGAAAAAAGGGGGAGTGTAAAAAAAATGGTGACATCCCATTAGTCTGACAACTATTATTCCGACAGCCTAATACTCCGACAACACACTATTCTGACAGCCCATTATTACGACAACCCATTACTCCGACAGCCATTATTCCGACAATATGCGTTTTTCTTAGTGTATGGATAAATTTCTCTAAAAAAAAAACAACTCCGCTCTCTGATATTTGTGGTTGTCCGTTTTGATTCCAATTATTTTTTGCATGCGGACATTAATTTTTTCTCAGTATGTTGGAGTTGATACACATGATTATAGCAACTGTTCAGTCCTTAACCTCGCCCCTCTTTCGTTTTGCGTGTCTAGTTACTTTATCTTTTATCTATTTATCTTTATATTTCGGTGTTTGTGTGTCTACTATCAGTCTATGCTGTTCTAGCTCGCTATTTCTTGCATGTGTGTCTTGATCTACCTTCTTTTCACTAGATCTTCGAATCCCCCTTTTCGCGGATCAGGGGAGTGAGGTTCCCTCACTATGAACTACATAAATAAATAATATATCGGAGTTGGAAAACACTACCCGCCCTCTTTGGTCGCAACACTTTCTCTCCTTGTATCACTCATCTGAGTTTTATTTAAATTTATTTTGTTGCAGAAATAATGGGATAAAGTAGCGTCAGTCAAAATAAGAAAAACAAAGAGACAAATACGTACCCAGAACCTAAAAAATAAGAAGACAAATAAGACGAAATATGTGCTCAGAAAAGATGAGCAATTCCAATCATGATCAATCATGAATACGGTATCTTGCATGTTCGGGAATGTGAATCCACGAAATACGGAGACAGTACATAGCACTTCTAATAGCGATCGTTCAGACATAATCCGAGAGATGACACTCAATATTTTGTTGGGAGACTGATTTTGTATCCTAAGATTATTTTAAATTCTAGAAAGATATGCCTCTTTTTTAATAAAATTGAGAATGGAAATGGGGAATGTGTCAAAGAGACAACAACCCGACCAAATAAAAAACAACAGCAGAGGGTCACCAACAGGTCTTCAATGTAGCGAGAAATTCCCGCACCCGGAGGCGTCCTTCAGCTGGCCCCTAAACAAATATATACTAGTCCAGTGATAATGAACGCCATACTAATTTCCAAATTGTACACAAGAAACTAAAATTAAAATAATACAAGACTAACAAAGGCCAGAGGCTCCTGACTTGGGACAGGGCGCAAAAATGCGGCGGGGTTAAACATGTTTGTGAGATCTCAACCCTCCCCCTATACCTCTAACCAATGTAGAAAAGTAAACGCATAACAATACGCACATTAAAATTCAGTTCAAGAGAAGTTAAGTCCGAGTCTGATGTCAGAAGATGTAACCAAAGAAATGGAGATGCAGGACTGATGATTTACAACAAAACTTATCACGAAAAACCAATATGACGGACATGAATATTTCGGCAATTTCTATCTAAATATGCATAAGGAACAGTGATATCGGGTCAGTGACTGTATATGTCATAGAAATATACAGTCAACGCATTTTGACTGCTCAAGTAGAACGAGTGCAGTATAAAAGACAATAACAAACTAGTAGAATAAGACAATGTGTGACATTCTTGTCCTTGTGTCTTTGTCAAATTGTTTAATTGTAAAAACTTAGTAACATGTGTTTTGTGGGAAACTTATTTTTCATTTAAAAATTGGTTTCAAGAAGAAACATATTTAGATATCATTCATTTTAAGAAAGGTAATTTATATGTTAATTCAGAATCGGTGCTCTTCCATTACATGAAGAATTGAAAATGCTAAATACTCAAAAAATCGTGTTGTACAGCTGATAAAGTTTAGGATGAGCGTCATTTTTCAATCGAATGCTCACTTCATTATAATTTGAGAGAGGAATTCTTTCGCCATATTTCTAGCACAGTCAGAACTTTAAAACGTTAGACAAATATGATTAATTTCGAAGTGAACACAAGAAAACTTTACTATTACGGAGAACAAAATGAGGATCATATCGTTAGTTCTTTTGAATAATGTAGTACATGTCTGGATACTGACTGTTAATTGATATTAATACGATTTTTTTTTTTATATTTTGTCTTAGCTCCGATTGTGACTGAGGCTTACAGTGCTATAAATATAATTATATCATATTAGTATTGTAATGTCTTAATGTTGACACAATCATTAAACCGCCGCTTCGAAAAAGTGGGGGTATACTGTTTTATCTCTGTCTGTCCGTCCGTCCAACCGTCCATCCGTCAGTTCGCCGCCCGTCCCATAACTATTTTCGTTGCATCTTTTTCATGAACTACATTACAAGGATTTCTGGAAGGTTTATTGAAGTCAGTTATATCGTGTGATGCTTTTTCAAACTCATTATACTCATTACATGACAGCCAAGTTGAAAACTTTTGTCACTTTTTTCTCAGGTACTACAATACCATGATTTCTGATATTTAGCTCCAAGGTTAATATTATAGTATTAATGAATGGGTGTTTTTATAATGGTCCTGTTATGTGTCCAAGGTCTGTAATAATGGTAGAGGAAGTATGTAATGGCCCGAGGCAACGCCGAGGGCCATTACAGACATCCGAGACAACTGAATAAAAGTGTATGTGTTAATATACCAAATATCCAAGATATTAAGTTGACAGAAGTTATGGTTGTTCTTGATTTACATAAATCCTTTAATTTGGAAAATAAAATATTATTTTCTGTTTTATTCTATATACAGATTTCGAATTGAGAATTAACACAGAAAGTATACGAACTACCTTAGCCTTGTATTATATATACGGAGTTATTTCTTAAAATATGTTATTACAAATATAAACGTAATAATACAGACAGACACATTTTATTTTACTCTGATATCCTGATACTTGACTTGATAATTGTCGGAATTATAGGTTGTCGGAGTATTGGGCTGTCGCAGCAATGGGTTGTCGGACTATTGGGTTGTCAGACTAATTGGTTGTCGGACCAATGGGCTGTCGGAATAATGGCGTGTTACAAAAAAAAACAAAGTTCCGATGATAGTAAGACCCTTATTACTATACAAATCCTTGATTCATGACAGTGATATATGCATTATAAACTGTATACAGAAATATACAAGATATTGACTTCTAAATTAACTTAATGTTACCTCAGTTACTGACTCCATGTTGATATTATTGTGTTATGTTGGTGTTAAATGAGATAGGTGTTGAAATTCTTCGTCGAATAACTGAATTTGGTGTGTCGATATCTACTGGTCCTCCACATGCCCCCGGCAAATCCAGAGGCGCTAACCGGGCATTCTTTTGCTTCTGACCGAGGAGAGTTTCAGAAGGACTGTATAGACGAATCTTTAATTGTTTTAGAACCTTCATCAGACCCTGAGTCTTGCATGGAGATGGAAACTGATAGACTTCAGTACTGGTACATTGTATTAACGATTTCACTACGAGGAATATCATCATCTTCAGAGTGTGAGAGACAAGCAAATCCGCCAGACGACATATCCAGACAGACTTAGTCAATGATGCAAATAATATTCTTGTAGACTTGTAGCCAGACTGGTATATATATATATATAAGCAGACTGGTGGACGTGTAGGACATGAAGGCAAACTGTTAGAAACGTAACCTGGCGGGTAAACATGTATATCGACTTGTAAACACGGAGAAAGACTGACGGACACATAGAGACCGCGGTTAAAACGTAGTGACTTGTGGACATAGTCAGACTGTTGAAAATCATATGGACAGACTAGGGGGCTATAAAAACAGACTAGTGGATGATTGAAAAACTGGTGAACATGTAGACAGACTTGTGCAAATGTAAATTGACAAAAAATATTTGTCAGCCTAAAAATCTAATTCTAACTCTATTGGGTTTGATTTTCAGACTTATATGAATACGAAATCTATATTCTTTTGGGGATGTATTATGTTGTAGGGCAAGCTAGGGTAACAGTTATCAAAGCCCCCCCCCCCCCCCCCCTCCTTTTTTCAAATAATTGGTCAGAAGAATAATTGAATAGGGGATTATTTCATTTGCACAACATTTAACAACGCATATCCCTCCTAAACGATTTTTTTTTTATTAATCTTCATTTTGTCGGACTAGAAATGTTCTATGATCTCAGTTATGATTTAAGTATAAACTAAAGGACACTTTTTTACTTGGTTGTGCTATAATGGATTTAGTATTACCATTTTTTTCAGTTAAGAACAAAAATGAAAATAATGGATTATTTAATGTTCTCTCATTAATATATTCAACATAATAATTCTTTATTTGCAAAACAAACAAAAAACAATTTTGATTATGGCAAATACATAGACAAAACAAACATAATGAAAAATTGTAAAGTTAAATTAAGTGTAATATTTCCAAAATAAATTCAACATCATGTCAGCTCATCGGGTCAATTTAATTAGCCGGATATCGTGGCCTTTACCAATTATTTCACACCACATTTTACACTAGTTTAACAAATAATTCATACTTTTTATACTGATTCAGAAGCGTTGCCTATGTGGTTTATTTATTATAAAAGTTGTAGGTCACTGGGTCATTATCAAACACTACAGGAAATTAAACAATGACTTTTGTATAAATTTGTCTTTGGTATACACGTCTATATACTATACTGAGTAATATAAGTTCAGCAGCGCATATTTTAATATATTTCAACAAATAAACAATACATATTGTCTGTGTGTGTGTTATAAGTATGCAAGTGATCTGATTATTACAGGAAAGAAATGGAACCATAATGCGTGATTTTCTTTACTTGAAAATGGAAAAACTTGACAGAAATTAAGATAGATTTGACTTGAATGTATCTGTTGTTTAACTTTTTTGTAAAGCAGTATATTTTGAATTTGTTAATAGTATATATAATGCGACGTAGGTAAAGATTTTTCTTTATAAAATATTATCATTTCCAATTTTGATGAAAACACATTATGTGGTCAAGAGGATAGCGTTGAATGTTTGCACTTCGCCATTTTTTAAGTTAAATGGTCAGTTTCATTTGGCCTTATTAACATTTTTTTAGTCGAGCGTCACTGATGAGTCTTTTGTAGGCGAAATACTTGTCTGTCGTAAATGTAAAATTTCAATCCTGGTATTTATGATGAGTTTATTTACCATATTTACAAATATCTTTCTATTAAATATATACCAACCGAGCTATACACTAGCTGTTGGCGCTTTTAATCTTGGCTGCAGTATTGAAAATAAATTGTAAAAATGAAACAATGTCACTTTTCTTAAAAGAGGATTTACGTATTCAGCTTCTTTTTTAGAGTGAATGGCAATATATATATATATATATTTTTAAACAAATACATGACAGGGTGCTGCCTGACCTAAAGTGAGGGGTATCTCCAGTCAGTGATTCCCTCTATAGTATATAATCAATAAAAAAAAAAATTCCACAAACGGGGGACCTGCCCCCCCCCCCCCCCCCCCAAAAAAAAAAAATGGATCCGCCTATACCAACCGAGCTATACACTAGCTGTTGGCGATTTTAATCTTAGTGTTATTTAAAATTTGCAGCTATTGAGAATAAATTGTAAAAATGAAACAATATTACTTTTCTTAAAAGAGGATTTACGTATTCAGCTTCGTTTTTAGAGTGAATGGCAATATATATTTTAACAAATACAGGACATGGTGCTGCCTGACCTAAAGTGGGGGGTCTCTCAAGTCAGTGAATCCTTATATAGTATATAATCAATAAAAAAAATCCCACGAAAGGGGGACCCTCCCCCCCCCCCCCCAACTGGATACGCCTATACCAACCGAGCTAAACACTAAGTGTCGGCGCTTTTAATCTTGGTGTTATTTAACATTTGCAGCTATTGAAAATAAATTGTAAAAATGAAACAATATACCTTTTCTTAAAAGAGGGTTTAAGTATTTAGCTTCGTCTTTAGAGTGAATGGCAATATATTTGGGTTTTTTTAACAAATACATGACAAGGTGCAGACTGACCTAAGGTGGGTGGGGGTCTTTCAAGTCAGTGATTCCCTATATAGTATATAATCACTAAAAAAAATCCCACGAGAGGGGGACACCCCCCCCCCCCCCACAACTGGATCCGCCTATACCAACCGAACTATACACTAGCTGTTGGCGCTTTTAATCTTTGTGTTATTTAACATTTGCAGCTATTGAGAATATTTAAGTAAAAGAGACAACGACTCGAAAACAAGCAGACGATAGACGAAGGCAATTGGGTCTTCAACGCGGCGAGAATTCCACGCAAAATACGGATATAACAGAAAATGTTCTATAATTGCCGATCCGACACATGTGTTGTAACTATCCATGCACCCATCGATTCAATCGAAAAACTCGACGTACGACCTTCGACAATAAACCAACACATGCGAAATGTATATACGTAACAATTTATAAAATGTCCCGATGTGACAAAATGTGAAACAATAGCCTAGAGTATGTAAAAACAAGAACAAAACAAAAAACCCAATTTGACATAAAGCAACCATCGCATGCCTGAAAAATAACTTTCAATTCAGAAACTCAAATTTATTACGATCTTAGAAATCTTAGAATTCATGGCTATAGGCTGAAGAGAAATGTTTAAGCAAACTGAGCACTATGAGGTTTTGATTTTTTGTAAGTATCAACTGCAATTTCAAGCTTATTTTATGACCTCACTTTCATCGAAGGGTATATTTATTTATCGCCTACAGGTTCGTTCGTCTACCCGTTCGTCTGTTCGTCAAGCTATAGATTGGTTTGTCTGGCTATCACCTCGTACAGTTTTTGAGTTGCAACTGAAACATTTTAAGTCAAATATCCTCAAAATTCAAGGTAGTTGGATACACTTTATTATAAAATGCAGAGAGAGATCATGGTTTGTCCTGCTTCCTCTTCCGACATTTTTTTAACTATAAATTTATAGTTTGAATTAATATTTCAGAGGTTGCCTGAACATACAATTGAGATGTTTATGCATGTATTCCTATATATGCATCTTGATTTTTGTCAAATATTCTTAAATGCCAGGAAGTTGAACCTTAACAATTATGTATATAACCAGCATCTAGAGCTACTCCTACAATTTTTTAAGCTACGACCTTGATATCTTGTAGGATGCAGAGGCGTATCAAAGGAATGCGGTAGCAGGTGCCCCCCGCTTTTTTTCTCTTTTTTTTTGTTATTGATTATAAAGAGAAGCACTGAAACATGACTGGCACATGCCCCCTTTTCGGCAGTACTGAGACCAACTTATGAAAATTTCTAGTTCCGCAACTGGGATGTTTATACGCATAATAGTGATGTGCAAGTCCATATTTAGTCTTAGATACATGATTTGTTTTATTAATTGTTGGTGGCTTTGAACTAGCTGTCAGTTAACTACGAGTACTTTGAGATATGTTCCTATAGTGTCTTTTTGTTGGGGGGATGTACAAGTACCCGGCCACGTCCACTTGTAGTTTTGTCATCTGATGAGTTAAGCCATTTTCAACCGATTTTAATAGTTCGTTCTTATGTTGTACTGTTATATTATTGTCCCATGTTAAGTGGGGTTGGGATCCCGCTAACAGGTTTAGCCCCGCCACATAATATAAGAATGTGCCTGTCCCAAGTCAGGAGCCTGTAATTCAGTGGTTGTCGTTTGTTTATGTGTTACATACTAGTATTTGTTTTTCGTTCAATTTTTCATATAAATAGGGCCGTTAGTTTTCTCTTTTGAATGGTTTTACATTGTCATTTCGTGTCCTTGTATAGCTGACTATGCGGTATTGGCCTATCTTATTGTTGAAGCCCGTATGGTAACCTATGATTATTAATTTCTATGTCATTTTGGTCTCTTGTGGAGAGTTGTCTCGTTGGCATTCATACCACATCTTCTTTTATATATATATAGGATATTTTTTTCAAATATATATTCATATACATTATAACTAATAATTGGACTAAATCAACTATGGCTGTTTCATGCAGTGGTGTCACAAGGGGGATGGGGAGGGATCTTCTGCATGCATATGTAGTTCCTAAAATTTTATACTATATTCATTTAAATCTGAATTGCCCGGCATAGTTTTCTCGTTTGAATTGTACATGTTTTACATTGTCATATCGGGGCCTTTTATTGCCGACTATGCAGTATGGGCTTTGCTCATTGTTGAAGGCCGTACGGTGACCTATAGTTGTTTATATTTGTGTCATTTTGGTCTTTTGTGGATAGTTGTCTCATTGGTAATTATACCACATCTCCTTTTTTATATAGTCTTTCTAAAACATTCGATGAACATCTTTTCATTTTCGCTAATACATTATTTTTTTCATTTGCCCAAATTTTAGATACATGGCGTAAACACATACTATATAGTTAATTAATAAAAAAAAAAAAAACACTTCTTTCTGCTATTTGCACCCGCCTTGTTCGCCATGGGACATGACTGTGTGATAATCATATATAGGCGGTATGATATAACTTATAAATTTTTGTGAACAGGATGACGATCGGAATTCAATTTTGTTAACTTCGGAAATTAGTACATACATGTACATGTAAAAAAAAAGTTCTTATTAATAATCGTGTCAAAAATATCGCTCTAATATATATTTTGCCAACCTGGCAGTCAGCACTGTTCTTCTTTATAATTCTTAAATGTATCACCCTACGCGACATGCGTTGCGGTAGACATAAAACTTTTTCATGGGCGTCCGAACGTGTCCGTGTTTCTGTCCAGCCACCTCTCATGTAAAATTCTTGTCAATTGTGAATCAAACTTATATCAGAGATGAATCGTCACAAATGGCTGGAACCAGTATTGAATTTCAACATTTTTTAAAATATTCGATCTCTCTTTTGCACCGATTATTATCCAGTCTGTTGGGGTAGTAGAGAGAAAACTCAAGTGAAATTGGTAAATGGCTATAGCAGTTTTGCGGTGACCATTCCTTCCCCCATGAAATCGAGGATTGCTTCACGTTTGACATTATGTCTGACGCTCGAATCCGTCATCCATGCATTCTAATTTGTTGTACTTATATATGCTGAACTTCAAGTAAGCCATCTCATTGCTGGTCGTCTGCACGCGTTGAAAACTGTTAGAATAACGGTGCAGATTTTCATGGATATAAACAGAGTGCTTTTATCTTAATTTTACTAGTATTTTGTTAAACAGTTATACCATTGGCATTGTCC
Organism: Mytilus galloprovincialis; assembly: GCA_037788925.1. NCBI lineage: Eukaryota > Metazoa > Mollusca > Bivalvia > Mytilida > Mytilidae > Mytilus > Mytilus galloprovincialis. Next base: position 78,546,066 of record CM075336.1, read on the forward strand.
CACGTTAGGGCGATGGTTGGGATCCCGCTAACATGTTTAACCCCGAAACATTATGTAATGTGCCTGTCCCAAGTCAGGAGCTTGTTATTCAATGGTTGTCGTTTGTTTATGTGTTTCATATTTGTTTTTCGTTCATTTATTGTACAAAAATTAAGCCGTACGTTTTCTCGTTTGAATTTTTTTACATTGTCAGATAGGGACCTTTTTTAAGCTGATTATGAGGTATCGACTTTGCTCATTGTCGAAGCAGGGCCAAATGGTGACCCATAGTTGTTAATTTCTGTGTCATTTTTGTCTTTTGTGGGGAGTTGTTTCATTGGCAACCATACCATATCTAAAAAAAAAAATTAAAATCCTGCTCGGAAGCCTACTTTCACCTCCTCTTGAGTATGTTACAACAGTTATATACATGTTATGATTGACAATTTATAACTTATGTACTGGCTAACGGAAGAGATTTATAATGATCAAAACGACCCTGAAAGTAACATGTACACAAACAACGCAAATGAAACACAAATTCGGCAAAAAAGAAATTAAAAAAAATCAGCGCAAAAGAAATGCAGATCAGACCTGTGCAAATGATGAGTAATCAATGATAGCGTTAAATTAGAATTTGAATGTTATGGTCCCATATCATGGTTTAAAAGAATTAGGGACCAAAAACTGGCCATAATAAGCAAAACAACGTTTTTCTGGTTTCCGGACAATAACTTGTGTAAAAGTGTATTGATATCTATAAAATTATACTACAAATATTTGCACAACGGAGGGAGGGTTTTGTTTTATTTTGTTGGTTATAGCTCAAACCGTTCAGGAGTAAAGTGCAAACAAGAATGTAAACACAATACACGGATGCCCAACTCGCACTATCATTATCTATTTTCAGTAGATAGTGAAATTGGGGCCAAAACTCTAATTTGGCATTAAAATTAGAAATATCATAGTATAGGGAAAATGTGTACATAGTTTCGAGTTGATTGGACTTCAACTTCATAAAAAAACTACCTTGACCAAAAACTTTAACCTAAAGTGGGACAGACGGAGGACGAACAGACGAACGGACGCACAAAGCAGAAAACATAATGCCCCTCTGCTGGCGTTGGTGAAGAATACAAATGGGTATTTTTAATGATTTTCGGAATATCAGTATACTAGTAATAATATCTATAATTTAAAGCACAAGATTCATAAGACCCAGAGGCCCCCTCCCCCTTTTTGTGGGAACAAAATGGTTGAGTGTATAGGGAATCACTGAATCATGACTGGAGCGCCCCCTTTTAGGTCAGTCGACGGGCCCCTCCTTATGAAAAATTATGCATGGATCCGCCACTGAGGTTTCATTTCACAAAAGAAAGGTTGTATCGATTTAGGGGTTAAGGATATATTGCTTAAAATTGTTATAATAATAGAGGCCAAAACAAGACTTTTTGAATACTTTGTAAAACCTAGATAGTTATTAATCAAAGAAACAAAAACCCTTTACTTCTCCGAAATCATTCCAACTGAAAATGTCAGTTTAGTTGTATACATAGAGATGAACGCGTTACGGACATAATTTTGCATTTACCAATCAATACATGTTGAGTTGTACTATTCATATTATTTCACTAACTGTTTTTCAATTTTCACTGAAGTTATATAAATATATATATATGTTCGTGTTTCTAAATTCATGTCTTTAATGTGTAAAGATGTTTAGTAACTTTTTATCACAGTAGTATTGTCAGTTAAAATATTTTGGTTAATCTTTGGTGATGTATTTTTTTCCCTTAAGTTAAAGGTATATTAGAGTAATATGATCTCTTTTTAAAAATGCATCAATATGCTTTTCTATTGAACCGTCTACAATATATTATAAGCTTATATTTCACATTCACCTTTTAAATAATTTCAATACATCAGTTTTATTTAAAATTAAAGATAATTCTTCTTCTGAACACCCCCCCTTTTTTTCTTTATGTTGTATCGAAAAGAAAGGATCTGAATCAGAATTTACATCTATTTTTATCTGTGATCATGTTTCATTGAATGCAGCTGTGTACCTAGTTGAGTGGGGTTGATATAAATGACATGTTAATTTGAAGTTATGCAGTTACTGATAAGTTTCCTTGTCAGTTTTACTGGATAATTTAAGAGTGTTCAGACTGGAGCGTTGTCAATGTGCACAACTTGTGTTTTTTAATTATAAAATTTCAATAGCAAGGTCAACATTCCAAAACTGAATGATTACCTTTGGAAGACAAAAGTTTAGTCGGAAGAATAGCCTGCTACGTACAATACTGTACAGATGCTCGAAAAGTTGTTTTTGGGAGAGGAGTCGTCAAAATTATAAAAGAGGATGTTTCAAATTCAGAGGCGGATTTAGAGGGGACCAGGGAGCCCCCCAGGTTTCTGGGGGAAGTTTGGTTGATTATTTAGGGAATCACTGAAGCATGACCAGAGCGGACACCCCCCTCTTAGGCAGTCAGTGTGCCCCCCACTTATAACATTTCTGGATTCGTTAGTTAAATTCCCTATTCTCATACTATATATTTTTCTTATCATGGAACTTAATGCATTAATTCCCAGGGGAAGGCTATAGGGATAGCTTGAATAGGTCTTTCAAGCTTCATTAATATATGAAAAGGGTGGGAAATTTAAAACGGTCAGGGTTATTTCTAATTAAGTGTCTGATGCTAGTATTTATCGTGTTGCGGTTAAAACCACATTTGTAAATGTGTCAGATGTTTCCGGCATTATTTGTACCCATTTGACATCAAAAATAGACTGCAAGGCCGTAGCTAGGCATCTTATTTTAGTGAGGCAAAACAATTAAGCCGGGCGAAGCGAGGCGATTTTTTTGGGGGTTTTTTTGAGGGTATGAAATGAATTATGCAAAATCCTACATTCTAGGCTTTTTATACATTTTTTTTTCATTTTTTAAGACTTTTACTAACACCAAATTTTTAACAACTTTATTTAGATTTATATGTAAGATAATCATCCAAATATCATTGATTTGAGTCTGCTGCCAGAACATAGAACAAACATCGATTCAGTAGAGTTTTCCAAATTTTTCTATGGCCGGTTCAGTCAAATCGTTTCAGAATCATAATTTGGTCTGCTGATATCCTTATCGTGATGAACATGGAGCATGGCAAGACCGCACAATCTCGCACCACTCATGCATGCTCTTTTCCAAGTTTTCAGTTGTTTCAGGGCAGTCAGTGTTTCTAAAGGTTACCATAAGCACATCATCATCAACACATGCCAAGAAATCCTCGCTAAAAATTCCGGTCGACCTCCTACGGCAGTCATTAGTAGCTAAAGATTTGATTTCATTCAAGAAATTAATTTATGACCTTCATGTACGTGTCGCTTAGAACACGGCCATATACCAATTGGTCAATATTAATCATCCATGTAATTTGCTCTATGGGGTGTTTGCAGAATTTCAACGGAGGCAATTTCTTGGCATGCAATGATCAATGTCTTCTTCCAATTCCTTCTCCATCAGCAATTCGGTAGCAGCATCGGTAGTAACAGTTTTGTTTGCAAAAGGGAATTAAGCTTTCATGTAAGCACCATCATACAGTCGCAGTTACAAAATATTAAACTCGCTTTTATGCTGACAAAGAGTAGACAAACTAGGAATAGAATGAGATAAGATACAGGTATATGATTCTATCTATAGAGTAAGTATATATGGGTACAGGGGAATTGGAATGGAGTTTTTGACTTTTCACTTTGTACATGTAGTTCCGTAATTTCAAATTATTTCTGGAAATAGTTGGTGGTATTTTAGTTCCAGAATCTATAAATTTAGGGGGGGTGTCCGATTCCGAAACCCCGAATGTAAAGAAACGAAATGCCGTAGTCCCGAATAAGTAAAGACAAAATCCTGTGTTAAAGGTTCTACCATTCCTCAATAATATCAAATTGGAATATGGGATATTCTTTCAATTTTTAAGGTTAAAGAAACCACGGATAAAAACTAATCCATGCATGCATTCATGTTTCATGTTATTTATATTTCATTTATCTGTAAAGAGAAAGTTTAAAGTTCGTGAAATGAATATGCAGACAGGACTGCCTCCTTGCGATGCCCAGTACTTGATTTGTCAAAAGTTGGTGAAACGGAGAAATGAATACGAAGACAGGACTGCCCCCTTCCGAAGACCAGTACTTTATTTGTCAGTCTACTTATCGTTTTTGATTGTTCTAATGAAGTTATATACAATACTCAGACTCTGTTAAAAATTAAATCGTTTACTAGAATTATTCCTTCTTTACCTTCAGTGTCGCTTTTCCCTTTTCTGCAAGAGCCTGTTTTTAACTAAAGATCCATGATGATTATCGTTACTAGGGTAATCGAGAAACATCACCCGTTGAGACGCTGAGTTATATCCAGGAAGAATATTTTAAAAGGAATGATGACAAGTTATAGAAATTAAGGTTGAGACAGAACATCAAATGAATTTTATATTTATATGTATAAAAAAAATTAATCAGTGTCGAAATTTTAGTGAGGCAATTGCCTCACTTGCCTCAAGGGTAGCTACGGCCTTGGACTGTAGGAATTCGCAAGTGTCGATAAGCTTTGTTTTAAAAATGTTTTAAGAGGGAATGGCAATGTAGCGCAAATCAGATCATTATATAGGTGTAGGTCTCCATTTTGGTATATAAATATCTGGAAATATACATGGACATATATATCATGTTTAAACAAAAATATATATTAGAAAAGGGACAGGTTATAAGCAGATCCGGGTGGGTGGGGTTGGTGGTGGGGGGCGATCGCCCCCCCCCCCCCCCCGCCCCCATTTCCTAAAGAAAAGGGTTGATTATATAGGAAATTACTGAAGCATGACTAGAGCGCCCCCCCTTTTAGGTCAGTCATTGACCCAACCCCCTAATGAAAAGTTCTGGATCGCCACTGCAGGTATATGAAGTCTTAATGGCTGACATCTACCTAAACGGCCTTTTGGGAATAACTTTTTTGAAATGCCTATTTATTTTGATATTTATAAACATCATACAATAATAGTTCAATAAAATCTTACTCGCAATAGGGATTCCTTGAAAATAAAGAGAAATTAACGTCGTATTAGATCAATCTATGTTTCAGCATGTACATACTTAATGAAACAATCAAAGTGACAATAAAAGAAGTATTATTGTGATGTGTTTCAAAACCGAACATTATCTTTTGCATGTTTTGATAATTATTTTAAGTTATTCCATCAAAATATGGACTTTTCCCCCGATATTATCTTTTCATTGTAAACATAACACGAAAAGAGTCATATTCCTGAAAGAAAAACCAAAGAGACATTCAAAATCATATTAGGTAGAAAATAATCTGACAATGCCATAGGTATCAACACAACATAGACAACACAAACCAAAAGGAGGGTGCTCTCATGTACCCTAATGGGCATCGGATGGGTAGTCATATCCTACTCTACACATGACACACGTCGTGTTCCTCATATAAGTTTAAACACGTTCAAAAGTCTTATTCTGTATGTTACAGTCGTGAAAAATTGACAGGAAAGTAGTTTGGACATTATGAATATATCCGCTATCATCTCTGAGAAGGATAACCAATAACGGTCAACCAATTCATGACGGTGTGTGTAAAACTTACGATGGAAGGATTTTAACTTCACTATTTGAAAGTCTTGGTTTGATGTCTTTTTTGTGAGCAGCATTCAATTATCCCGGTTATCATGATAGAAAATACACCATGCCAATAAAGGTCTGCACATTTATAACCGAGTCCCCCCCCAAAAAAAATGATTAAGTATCTCCTATTTCATAAAATGTCAAAAGTAAACAGAGGAGCGGTTAAACTCATAAATCGAAAATCAACGCCATGACTTAAAATGAAAACAAGACAAACAGACAAATAATAGTACACAAAAACAACATTAAAAACTAAATATTGAACAACACGAACCCCACAATAAACTGGGGGTAATCAGGTGCTCCTGAAGGGTAAGTAGATCCTGCTCTACATGTGGTATCAGTCGTGTTACTCATACTATTAGAAACCCGGTAAATAGTATAATTCATGAAAAGGAAGGGGATTGTAGTTACAACGTAAGAAATATATCCGATATTATCTCTGAAACAGTTACTCTATAACGGTCAACCAACTTGTGATGGCGTCCGTAAAATTTACGAAAAGGATGATTTCAACTTCATCATTTTGAACTCTAGGTTTATTGGCTTCCTTGTGAGCAGCAACCCTCTATTAAGGAAATCATGATAGGAAATACACGCGCGGGAATATCCTTTCAATTGGGAGATTTATATATATATACCTCGTATGCAGGGGCTGCTGGAATGGTACTACATAGAAATTGAACGTTCACAATGGAGAAGCTTAAATCATCTCGTGTGTCGCAATGTGTTGTTTTCAATCGACCTTCATTGTCAATTTTTAGATGTAAGTCCAGATATGAGGCATACTTAACTGTGTATGTTGTATCCTTTAACTCTAGTTTGACGGGATATAAGCGTTTAACATAGTCACCAAACTTTGAATTATTTAGTGAGAGAACATCATCTATATAGTGGACAATAAAGTTAAAGGAAATTGCTAACTACTTTATTTTTTTGTTCCTGTATGAAGTCAGTCTCATAATAATAAAGAAAAAAGTCTGCAAAAAGAGGGACACAATATAACATTCATTTTACAAAGTGATCTACTGTCATTTAAGTGATTAAAAGGCTTCTAACTGCACATTTTGTAGGTTAACTCATTATAAATACCAGAATAGAAATTTTAAACGCCAGAAGCACGTTTCGACTACTAGAGACTCGTTAGTGACGCTTAACACGGCCAATAAAAGTACGAAGCTGAAGACCAATGGTGACAAAAAAGCATTGAAAATTAGTTAAAAACAGCTAAGGTGATCATTTTCTTGGATATAACATCCTTAGTATTTCGCAAAATTCGGAAAAAAGCTTTGTAAACAGTAAGTATTTTATAATGGCTATATCAATGACAGTTTTTGTCAACACATAATGGATTGATTGTATTGAAATGTTATAAGGATATAGCAACTAATGTAGAGGGATTCAAATATGACTTGTCGACTGCATTATTTAATTTTAAAATGGAAATTGATGATAGAAAAATAAAATATCAACATGATGAAACTTCATGAATCAAAAAATAAATTGACCTTACTTATTAAATTATTGAAAAATTATTAAAAGATTTAATTACCATTTTTGAAGCATTATTATAAGTGTAACCTGATCGGTAGAATGAATAAAAGAGGAGAAGGCATTTTTAAAATTCATCATTTAAGAATTCACTGGTAATCACATGGCAACTCCTTGAAATTGACATACAGATAATAATGTATTGTATTGCACATTCTAAAAAGAACAAATGAAGCATTTGAAGCTCTTTTCTGGATTCACGTTGGGCTTTAAACACTCTGAATGTTTTAAATATGTATAAGAAACCGAACCCTGAGAATTTTAAGGATATTGTTAATTAAGTTATTTTCTTTAATTTTTCCTAGTTAAAAAATTAGCTAACAACTGAAAACAATACTGAAATTTTGACCCAGTCCATATGGCTGAATCCGAACATCAAAATGGATGGCAAGATGATTTTGAGGTTCAAATATATTGAAAATAGTATATTCTTCATTAATGATCTGATGTCAGATAATAATACATTATTCTCATATGATGAATTTAGAAAAAAGTATGATATCAATACCAATTTTGTAGAATTTTATAGTATTTTAAGTGCAATTCCAAAGAGATGGAAAAGTATTATAGAAGGTAATTCAAAACTGGAAATTATTGAAAATAAATTAAAAGATAAAGTTAAAAAGGAACCAAAATCTTGTAAATTTTTCTATACATTATTTTTGGAGGATAATAAAGTGATGTCTTTATCTTCCCGTGAAAAATGGGAACGAAATTTAAATATGCAGATTGAGGATTGGAATGCTATTTATTCCATGCCCTTCATTATAACTAGAAACTCTTTTTTGCAAAGCTTTCAATTTAAGATTGTTCATAGGATTCTACCATGTAATTCATTTTTATTGAAATGTAAATTAAAAGAGACTGAACTTTGTACTTTTTGTTCAGAAATTAAAGAAAATATTTTTCACATTTTTTGGGAATGTAATGTATCACAAAACATCTGGCTATCTGTTATAGGTTGGATTAAAAATTATGGCATTGTCAGTGCAAAAGAAGCCATTTAAGGTGTGTCTGAGGATTTTGTTAACAGTAAAACAGTTAATAATATTTTGTTGTTATTCAAATATTACATATACAAATGTAGATGTAAGATCATATTCCCCACAACATATGATGGGGTAGAATATTTAAAATATTGGATTAATATAGAAAAATACTCTGTATGTTTCTTAACCCCTGTACAAAAAGTAAAAATGGATCAGAAATGGCATTTGTTAGAAGCAGCTTTTATTTAATTTATTTGTTTAATTAACAAAATCTTTTGTAATATTTTGTATATCTATATATTATTATATCCATATGACTTAATTGATCTATCAAGTATTACCTTAATTTTTAAAGTATTGTAGTATGTAATTTCACTTGTTTAATCATCAAAAATAAAATAATTACAAAAAAAATTATTTTCTTTAATAGTTTTATTCGAAAGAAAAAAAGTGTAAACCTATATATTTCTGTCTGAATCTGTGGGAAATCGGGTATATGAGTTTTGGAATATATCTATTAGAATAAAAATAAAAAAAAACTCACATTTTTCACTTGCAATTGTATTGCATTGTACTACCTTCTGGTCGAACAAAAAGGCTATGAAAGATCAGACACCGAAATTATACATACCACGACACCTGATTTAGCTGCTTAAAACGAAGGTTGGTGATTTTTTTCAGCTGAATTATGTTTGAAATTACTTGATGTGTTTATTTTTCATGAGAAAAATACTACTATTATTGTATCATAAGCTTGACCTGCATATAACATGTATAAACAAGTGTTACTGTCGTAATTATCCAATTGCAGCTCCATTATGCATGGTAAAATATATTTACGTAGGACCAGCATTAAAACACTGTTACGTTTTTAGCAGTATGACTATGACAATATTAAAAATGAAGAAAAACATATTTGAAGAAAAAACTTGCATTATTATTGTCGAGACATCCATTTGTCCTAATGATGTTTAATGGTCAACTCTACAGCGATTGCCCTTCATATTACTCGATAGTCCATTTGTCGAAATTGGGATCAATTTTATAAACAAATAAACAAATTGAAGGAAATCCAACATTAGAAAGCGGCATTGATTCAAGAGAGTTACAGATCACCTAATGACTCGAACTCTTCATAATTGTTGTGAACAGGTCGAAAGTAATACTTCGTCACATTTTTATGAAAATCAAACTGTTCCGTAACCCTCAAGTAATCCGTCAGAACAACAATCAGAAGAAAAAAACATAAATTTGTATTGGTAATTTTGAGACACAAGTTGATTTTACGGATATACAAGTGTGTATTTCGTACTTAATTTGGACTTGTTAACTTTTTCAGATTTGAGCGTCAGTGATGAGTCTTTTGCAGACGAAACGCGCGTTTGGCGTATATATGTTACAGTAAATAGGTGAAATTAGGAATTACATGTAATTACTAAAATTTAGGAATTACAGGTAATTCCCGATGCACTTAGTTAATACAAGTAATTCCTTAAACGGCCCAGTTATTACCAGTAATTACTAATTTTAAAATGAATTTTTACACCTATTTACTGACTGCTAAAACAATGTTGTATTATGGTTAGATGATCAAAAGTTATGGTAATACTAACTAGAAGATCAGTTAGTACTCTTAAAATTTTGAATGGTTGATTTGTATAAAAAAAATCTATTGAATAAATATGGACTTTCAAATATTTAGTTAAATCAGAGTAAAAGTTTAGTTTTAATCCAAAATTGTTAAAGTTGATCATTATACAGATAATTTTTTACCAATTTCAGCAGACATGGAAATCAGAAATGGAAAATTCTCCCAAAGCATTATGTTTTAACTTTTTAAAGAAAACTTTGAATTTGAAGAATATTTAGACTTATTACCTTATAAAGATAAGATAAAGTTATGTCATTAGCTTCTAGATATAAAAAAAATAAATATTTTTTTTTTGTTGTTAAATCATTAATAAAAATGATATAGTGAAATTATAATTCACTGTTAGCAGCCAATCTGGTTCTATTTTGTTAAATTAGCTGAGAAACAAGGTTGATGAGTTGTGCACTTGCGAGTGAATATTTGGACCTCATTGAATACCTTCTAGCTAGAGATGGGTTATTGATGTATTAAGCTATTAAAATTGTAAGGGTTTTGCAGAACAAATAGTCTTCTTTTGCTGTTAATCGCAGGCTCAACAAAAATGAGGAAAAAATATTAAAATTTTCCTCTAGATACTATCTTTTGACTAGTACTGTAAGAAGCTTCTGTCAAAATTGGGTAAAAATACAGGATGGTTTATAAATTCTAATGTTTTAAAAACTTTAACTGCAGAGTGTATGTAATGTTAACTGGGGAAAAACTAGTCCTTTTATAAGTAATATACGAAAAAAAGGATTTTTTTTCAAACTTTACTTTTGGATATCATCTTATGATCATAAGCATTAAGCTTCTGTCCAAGTTTGGTAGAAATCCAGGATATTTGGAGAAAATGATTTTAAAGTTTTAAACCACAGTGCATGATGGAGATTTTAGTTTAACAAAATTATGAAAATCAATTTTGAATTGATATCATTGTCTTGCATGCATATATTTACGGAGTTTCAAAACCTATAAAACAACCATTTTCCAGTTTCAATTCATAAAACACTGAAGAGTATGCACTTTTGATGTGTCTTATATTCCAACATCCCTAAGTAAGCTCACTTAAAATACTCTACCCTTTACTTTTTTATTTGGTATCTTGAATTATGTTTTGAATTTTAAAACAAAAACATCAAGTTAGTAAATAGCTGTAAAAATGACATTAAAAATCAGTGATTACCAGTAATCACTGAAACAACTAGTAAATACATGTAATTACTAAATTGACTAGTGATTACAGGTATTTACTGAAATGTTTAGTAATTACATGTAATTCCTAATTTCACCTATTTACTGTAACATATACAAAATTTAGTTCTGGTATTTATGATGAGTTTATTTACAGCCACAAGGTCGATGCCACTGCTGGTGGAGATTTATTTCCCCGATGGTAGTACACGCCCAGTAGTCAGCACTTTTTGTGCTGACATGAATTATCATTGATATGGTTATATTTATAAATTAACTGTTTACAAAAATTAGAATTTTTGGAAATACTAAGGCTTTTTCTACGTCAGGCATAGATTACCTTAGCTATATTTGGCAAAAATTTTAGGAGTTTTGGTCCTCAATGCTCTTCCACCTCGTACTTTATTTGACCTTTTAAACTTTTTTGGATTCGAGCGTCACTGATGAGTCTTTTGTAAACGAAACGCGCGTTTGGCGTATATACAAAATTTAGTCCTGGTATCTACAGACCTTCTAAAATTCAAACTGACCATTATTCCGTGCGTTCATCGTGTATCGTGCGTGTTGCGTGCCTGCATCGTGCGTGTATCGTGCGTGTGCCAATCGTGCGTTCATCATTCATCGTTCCGTGTATTTTCCGTGTAACGTGCGTGCATCGTGTATTCTTAATCGTGTATCGTGCGTGTATCGTGCGTTCATCAATCATTCATTCTTAACCGTGTATCGTGCGTGTATCTTGCGTTCATCAATCATTCATTCTTAACCGTGTATCGTGCGTTCGTCAATCGTGTATAATTGTGTATATCAGATAATGTGCATTTGTCAAACGTTCATCTCTAATTCTGTAACGTTCATACATTGCGGTTTTTATATGATAGTGTTATGATATTGTAATTATTATGTTTATTTATGTTGGCCTAATTTGTGTTGTATGGCCTGATAGTTGTTTACCAAATAATCTTATAACTGTGCAGTTTAGGAATGATTGGAACTTTCTAGAATGATCCTGATAAAAGATGCGTAATTTAAAGTTCTACGTTATTCCAGAAACTTCCGTTGTAACTTTCCAGGATTTTCCACAATGTTCCATTATAGAGTGTTCTAGAATTTTCCATGACAACACTATATATACAGACACTAAAGTTAAACTCTCATAATTAAACTTGGACTTAGACATTGATAGACATTAGTATTCACGGCATTTGGATTGACACTTTTATTCTACAAACAACATCATACTGGATTGTGACCTTAGTAGTGAACATAATATTCAGATTGGATTCCGAAAGATTTCCGGATACAGATAAAGATAAAAGAGTGGACTCATATTTTGACAGTTAAGTTATCAGTAATATTTGTAAAATACTTCTTGTAAACTTTTGTATAATAAATATTGTTAAATTTTAGTATTGATTTGTGTCTTTTGTTGGCTACAATTTAAAGGCGATTTCTGGCCGTAACAGAAATTGGGGGCTCGTCCGGGATACTGAACATATTTTATTCAAAATTTGTTTAATATTTTTATTATAACTAGCCAACAAAATTCTACAAAATGGCATTTGATGCTGGTAAATTTTTGAAAACGCCAGACCTGGAGGGGTTTGATAATTTAAAGAAAGAGGAATTAGTGTTGCTTGCTAAACATCTGAAATTAGATTTTAAAGTATCTATGAGAAAACAAATTATAAAAAATTTGGTTATAGACAAATTAGTTGACGCAGAAATTTTAGGTGAAGAGGCTCTTGAACTTAAGGTCGAAAATATTGACGCCTTTAAATTAAAACAGCTTGAATTAGAACATGAACTCAAATTAAAAGAACTGGAGATAAGAAAAGAAGATGAATTTAAATTAAAAGAACTGGAAATGAAGGAGAGGGAGAAATTAAAAGAACTTGAAATGAGGGAAAGGCTAGAGATGGAGAAACTGAAAATTGAAATGGTCAAAGAAGAAAGCAACACTAAAGTTCACTCGAAATCAGATTATTTTGATGCAGCAAAAAACATACGTTTGGTTCCAAAATTTTGTGAAAAAACAGTTGATAAATATTTTCCACAGTTTGAGAAAATTGCTAACAATTTGAAATGGCCTATGCCGTATTGGACTACGATGCTGCAAAGTGTTTTTGAGGGGAAGGCCGCTGAAATATACTCCGCACTTCCATCAGAAAAAAGTTCTGATTATGACACGGTAAAACAGGAAGTTTTGAAAGCTTATGAGCTAGTACCAGAAGCATATAGACAGAAATTTAGATCTTATAAAAAGTTTGATTCACAAACATATGTGGAATTTGCTCGGGAAAAAGAAGATCTATTTGACAAATGGCTTACGTCAAAGAAAACAGATAACAATTTTGATAACCTAAGACAATTGATATTATTAGAAGAGTTCAAACTATGTGTTCATTTAGACTTAAAAACACATTTAGACGACAAAACTGTTGAGTCGATACATGATGCAGCTGTCATTTCAGATAATTATACTCTTTCACATAAAAGAAGTTTCAAGGGTCAAAATGTCAATACTTCCAGTGGAAATTACAAAAATCAAAGCAATGAGCGTACTGATAGTAAGTCTGTTGCACAGAATAAGAGTCAGTCCAGTTATAATATGTCTAGTCCAAAATTTGATACTTTTGAGAAGAAGTCACTGACTTGTGCTTATTGTAAGAAGATTGGTCACCTGATGGCTGATTGTTTTAGACTCCAGAAGAAGAATGAACGAGATAATAAGCCGAAGACCAGTGCTTGTACGACACCTTATAATACCAGTACATTGGAATGCCCTGCGCGTCAGGCTTTTAAGTCCAGTTTTTGTGATTACATGGAGGAATACAAACCCTTTATGTCTGATGGGTTTGTTTCTATTGTTGATGATACCACTCTTCAGCCTATTAAGATTTTACGGGACACTGGAGCTTCTCAGACTTTATTGTTAGAAGGTGTGTTGCCTTTGTCCGAGAATACTTCTGTTGGTGCCTCCGTTTTGTTACAAGGTGTAGAGTTAGGTTGTATAGATGTTCCTCTCCATCGTATTTATCTGAAGTCAGATTTGATAACTGGACCAGTTGTTGTAGGTGTTCGTCCTAATCTCCCTGTTGAGGGTGTTACATTATTGCTAGGAAATGATCTAGCTAGGAACAAAGTGGTTGCTGAACCAATTGTTACCAGTGAACCGGTGGTGGATGTTAAATCACCTGAAGATGATGTTGAATTGTATCCAGCTTGTGTTGTTACTAGGGCGATGGCTAGAAAACAACAAAATCAGAATTTGCAAGAAGACAAGTTTGATTACATGGACCTTTCTGACACTTTTATAGCTGACATTGAAGGTCCTGGTAGCTCGGAAAAGGCCATTACAAGACCACCTAGTGTTAACAAGAATGTTATTATGCCATGGCCAGACGTTAACAGCCATTCATTAGACCGAAAGAATTTATCTGAAGAACAACATAAAGACCCTGAGGTTCTTCAGCTCAGCCAGAGAGCTCAACCACAGGAGGAAGCAGACAAAGTGGCCGAATGCTATTACCATCAGGACGGCATTTTAATGAGGAAGTGGAGGCCTCCTGATGCCACCCCAGAGGAGGAATGGAGAGTGCTATACCAAGTGGTGGTGCCTAAAGTTTATAGGCAAGAAATTATTGGTCTTGCCCATGACACCCCCTTGGCTGGGCACTTAGGTATAAGGAAGACTTGCCTAAAAATATTGCAACATTTCTACTGGCCCAGACTTAGAAATGATGTCGCAGAATACTGCAAATCATGCCATATATGCCAGGTTGTTGGTAAACCTAACCAGAAAATACCACCAGCACCACTTCTGCCTATTCCAGCCTTTGACGAACCTTTCAGCAGAGTTCTAATTGACTGCGTTGGACCTTTACCAAAGACCAAAACTGGAAATGCCTATTTATTGACAATAATGTGTACATCCACTCGCTTTCCTGAGGCTATTCCGCTTAGAAATATCAAGACACCTACTATTGTCAAAGCTCTTATCAAATTTTTCACATTAGTAGGACTTCCTAAGTCTATACAGTCCGACCAGGGATCAAATTTCATGTCAGGTCTATTTCAGCAAGTCGTGTACCAGTTAGGGATTGCTCAGTATAGATCAAGTGCGTACCATCCAGAATCTCAAGGTGCCTTAGAACGTTTTCATCAAACATTGAAGAACATGATTAGAACTTTTTGTCTTCAATTTGACAGAGACTGGGATGATGGAGTTCACTTTCTACTTTTTGCAGTTCGAGAGGCTGTTCAAGAATCCCTTGGATTTAGTCCCTTTGAGTTGGTATTAGGCCATACTGTAAGGGGACTGTTAAAATTGATTAAGGAAAAGTGGCTTACTGAACATACTGACTTGAATCTTTTAGACTATGTATCTAGATTTAATGAAAAATTGTATACTGCATGTCAAATTGCTCAGAAAAACTTAAAAAATGTACAGAACAAGATGAAAATTTGGTATGATAAAGATGCCAGGGATAGAGTTTTTGAGCCTGGTGATAAGGTACTTGTATTTCTGCCTGTCCCTGGACATCCTTTACAGGCTAAATATTGTGGTCCTTATACAATAGAGAGTAAAATTAATGATTTGAATTATATTGTAAAAACTCCAGGTCGGCGCAAACAAAATAGAGTGTGTCATATTAATATGTTAAAACCATATTTTGAGCGTACTAATGTACTATGTGATAGTAAACCAGTTGCCACTTTAGGCATGGTTAAATTTGAGAACAATCATGACAAACCAGATGTAATTGAACCAACTTTTAGTTGTAAAACTATGGAAGAGACAGTTAGATTGAAAAATTCAGAAATTTTGTCAAATTTAGATTCAAAACTTGCACATCTGTCTTTTGATCGTAGAGAAGAAATAAAAACTTTGGTATTTTCTTTTAAAAATCTTTTTCCAGATGTGCCAAACAAAACCACTGCTGTTTGTCATGATGTTGATGTAGGAGATGCTTCTCCAATTAAGCAACATCCTTACAGGCTCAATCCACTCAAACTTGAAGTTATGAGAAAAGAAATTAAATATATGCTTGACAATGATATTATTGAGCCGAGTAACAGTGAATGGAGCTCTCCTTGTCTCCTTGTGCCAAAACCAGATAAAACTTTTCGTTTCGTGACTGATTTCAGAAAAGTAAATTCAGTCTCAAAATCTGATTCCTATCCGATTCCAAGGATAGACGATTGTATTGACAATATTGGTCAAGCAAAATTTGTGAGCAAATTTGATTTATTGAAAGGTTATTGGCAAGTTCCATTGACACAGAGAGCTCGTGAAATATCAGCTTTTGTTACACCAGATGGCTTATTTCAATATACTGTAATGCCATTTGGCATGAAAAGTGCTCCAGCTACATTTCAAAGAATGATCAATAATGTTATAAAAGATTTAGACTGTTGTTATGCTTATATTGATGATCTTATTGTATGTAGTGATAGCTGGGAACAGCATTTAACACATTTGTATGATACTTTTGATAGATTTTCACATTCAAATTTGACTGTTAATCTTGGTAAAAGTGAATTTTGTCAGGCCACTGTTGATTATTTAGGGCATACAGTTGGCCAAGGTCAAGTAAAACCTATTATGGCTAAAGTGGAAGCTATTTCCAAATTTCCACCTCCTACAAATAGAAAACAACTTATGAGATATTTAGGCATGATAGGATTTTACAGGAAATTCTGTTCAAATTTTGCTACTGTTGTTCAACCATTGACTCATCTTTTACGAAAAGATTCTAAATTTATCTGGAGTGAAAATTGTCAAAAAGCTTTTGAAAATAGCAAATCACTTTTAATTAATAGTCCAGTTCTGATTACTCCAGACTTTGAAAAACAATTTAAACTTGCCGTTGATGCAAGCGATGTAGGAATAGGAGCTGTTTTATATCAAGAGACAGATGATAATGTTGAAAAACCTATATCATATTTTTCTAAGAAATTAGATAAACATCAGAAAAATTATTCAACTATTGAAAAAGAGTGTTTTGCAATGTTGTCAGCACTTCAACATTTTGATGTATATTTGAATCCCACTGTATATCCTATTCTTGTTTATACTGATCATAATCCTCTCACCTTCATGCATAAAATGAGAAACAAGAATCAGAGGTTGACTAGGTGGAGTTTATGGTTACAGGAATATGATGTAATTGTAAAACATATTAAGGGTAAAGATAATGTAATAGCTGATGCTTTATCTAGAGCTTATTAAATCACTTTGTATATATTATGTATTTTTGTTCATATTATTCATGATAAGTTTTTGTTACACTAAAACTTCTTTTAAGGGGGAGGTGTTATGATATTGTAATTATTATGTTTATTTATGTTGGCCTAATTTGTGTTGTATGGCCTGATAGTTGTTTACCAAATAATCTTATAACTGTGCAGTTTAGGAATGATTGGAACTTTCTAGAATGATCCTGATAAAAGATGCGTAATTTAAAGTTCTACGTTATTCCAGAAACTTCCGTTGTAACTTTCCAGGATTTTCCACAATGTTCCATTATAGAGTGTTCTAGAATTTTCCATGACAACACTATATATACAGACACTAAAGTTAAACTCTCATAATTAAACTTGGACTTAGACATTGATAGACATTAGTATTCACGGCATTTGGATTGACACTTTTATTCTACAAACAACATCATACTGGATTGTGACCTTAGTAGTGAACATAATATTCAGATTGGATTCCGAAAGATTTCCGGATACAGATAAAGATAAAAGAGTGGACTCATATTTTGACAGTTAAGTTATCAGTAATATTTGTAAAATACTTCTTGTAAACTTTTGTATAATAAATATTGTTAAATTTTAGTATTGATTTGTGTCTTTTGTTGGCTACAATTTAAAGGCGATTTCTGGCCGTAACAGAAGTCGGTTATAGAACTCACCAAAGCTTATATTTTTTCTCACGGTTAAAGTATATACATGTATATATAGTATATATAGAGTCTAAATTGAAAACTAAGTTCAAACCTATGATTGCGTTGGATGAAAACCGGAATTTTTATACGTGTGCTTGTAAAACAAATTTCGTTGTAGTAGGGTCTAAAAGCAGCACAAACAACATTTTCCAAAAGACCAAAAAAGTGAAAAAGTATATTTAAACAAAACGCATTTGACCATCGGCGATTGCCAAATAAAATTGATCACAAGATGTAATAAATGGATCTTAATATAAATTTAATACTAAACAGAAATTGTTTTACGTGTGGCCACGATGTTATGCCACTAACATACGGTGTCAATATTTTTTTATTACACCAGATCCTGATTTCGACAATAAATGTCTCTTCAGTGATGTTAGGGATCGAAACGGTATTTGGAAGGCCATATAAAAAGTACCCTCTTTTTTTGAAAAAGTATCCTCATTTTTTAGAAAGACTCTTGAATTTTAAGAGTCAATGTAGGATGAACGGATCATATAAACCGAGGGGAAAAAATGATACAAGCCCAAACGAAAAAATATAAACGTGTCTCAATCGAAAACTACGTCCAAACCTATGATTGCGTGGATAAAAACCGCACTTTTTATACGTGTGCATGTAAAACAATTTTCGTTGTAGAAGGGTCTTAAAACAGCAACATGTATATACAGGTTCCAGCCCCGGCGCCGGGGAGGAAGTTATGAATCAAATCTACTCTAACATCGTTAGGTTGATTTTCTAGGCATTTAATATATATAGTGTGTGTATGTGTATGTTCCGATTTAAATAAAATTTACAGTCATACTTACTTTCTTGTGAACACTTAATTAACTTTAACGTACATAACGTTCATACAGATTTATGACTTTTGTATAAATATTTTATTATCTGTAAATATTTCGGGGTTATTTAGTGA
This sequence comes from Mytilus galloprovincialis, assembly GCA_037788925.1. Classification (NCBI taxonomy): domain Eukaryota; kingdom Metazoa; phylum Mollusca; class Bivalvia; order Mytilida; family Mytilidae; genus Mytilus; species Mytilus galloprovincialis. Next base: position 78,564,969 of record CM075336.1, read on the forward strand.
ATCTTGGCTGGGACTGACACTTCTTGATATAATGATACATGTTGTACGTACAAACAATAACATGATATTGACATTTCTACGACATTAAAATTGGAATTTGTGTTCAACTGAGCGAAAATGGACTTAAAAATATACTGTTAGCCAACTGTTATTTGTTAAAAATATTCTGTCAATTAAAAACAAATGTGCTTTTGCAAAATTTAAATGTGGGGAAGCTCCACTAAAGAAATCGAAACTGGAAAGTATGAAAGACAAGAAGTCCATGAGATGACATGTGTTGTAGCTCTACTATTGAAGATGAACTTCATGTCATTCTAAAATGCCCATTATATGTAGTTTCAAGAGAAATATTATACATTTTAATGAACATTTTAACCTATAATTATCAGATAGCGAAAATTTTATATTTTTATTTAATAACGGCAATGTTGCTGCTATAGTCGCCAAAACACCAACAATATTTTATTGAAAAGAACCTAGTATACAAATCCTTGGTTGAACTAGGCTAGATTATAATTCTTCGCTTATTTGGCAAATATATATGCTACTAAGATATTTTCAAATATTTGATAAATACCATTATAAATATCATTTTTGTCTTAGTTTCTGATGGTCACATGCACGTTATGTTATTCCATTGAGAAAATACAAAATACAAGATTGTCGGGTAAATATGGATTGCGGATTAAAATGTTAAATGTCAAACTTGAATTAACAAATTAAACTGAGGCGAATTAACACGAATATGTATATTCTCTTCTACAGTGTTTGAATTCTTTCTTCTGAATTTCATTTAATCTAAGCTAAAATATTTTGTGGAAAATTGAATAAAAATAAACATTATATGTATTTGAAGGCATTATTTTAATTAAACAAATATAAGATCAGGCAATTATATCATGTATTATTTTAACTTGAGGAACCTTTAAAAACTTGAAATTGAATTTACAAGTTTAAGATATAATCTTGGTTTTTTTTATATATAAAAATAGTTAAATATATGGTTTTATCATAACAAGTCTTTATTTGAATTGAATAAACATGGAACACGTTAACGGATTAATTTTTCATTGTGTTCATTGTTGCCTATCAATGACACCGTTTTTAATGTACTAGTATGTTTAAAAGATTTTTATCCGCAAACATAATTCACAATAGTACGTTGTTACTGACTAGGTTGGTCCCCTCTGTAAAACATTTAGTATGCCTTCGGAATATAAAAATATTAAGGTATTGTCAAGAATTTCAATAACGGCCGGGAAACAGACAACATGTAGTTGTTAACCGTCTATGATTATTAAAGAATGGCGGATGTTTTTTTTCGGTACGTCTAAACACTGCTAAGGATTCCTTGGTGCACTAAGGCCTTGACTATACAATTCCACTAAGGACTAGAATGAGTCACGGCTGTTATATGTATTATGTTTATATATCATGTTAGAGATTGATATTTAATACATAAATTTCAAATTTTACAGAAAATAATCATAAATAAACGAGATATTCAACATTATTGAGACACGTGCCGTTTTTTCTTTGACATGCCGAAAATCAATGAACCGACTGACATGTGCCAAATAACATAGCAACTGATTAAACAATCACGATCTTTTTTTATTTCAAGTAATTCAAAACAATTATATCGAAAATATTTATGCTTCAAATATTTATAATTAAATATGTTGTTCTTATTCAAAATGATAAAAGGACAAATAATTTTGCTGTTGTTTTATTTCCTTCCCAACAAAATTGTTTGTCATAGGAGCACGACTTTTATGTGCGCCAACATATATATTTATAAGTATTTCGTTTTTATTTTAATTCTGACAAAGATACGTGTATATACAAATGGTTTCAATAAAAATATGAATAAATTCCGAAAACCATCATAAGAAACAACTATATGTTAAGTTTCATGAAATGGATAAGCGGTTCTCAAGTTACAGTGAAACATCCGGACGCCCGGCGGACACAAAATGATTGCACTGAATAATTTCACTACCATTCGGATCGATTTTTCAAATCTCATCAAATTAGACATGCATTTGAAAAAAAAACCTAGGGATATCTATTACCGTTTGGTTTCAAATTGGAATTAAAAATTGCATTTCCCCAAAGAGTTTTAGGTAAAATCCCGTGAATCTCACTTCATAGAAATTTGAAGTGTCAGGATGTTTGAAAATATGTCTGAATTTCTAACATTTATTTATTACAATCAATTATACCAAACATGTAGTTGAAATAATTTCTAGAACCAGTCACTGTCTGTAGATATAATGCGTCGGACATTGTATGAATAAAAATAAAATTAAGATTTTTAACTGTATGAAATAAAATTAGTAAGGGTTTCGCGGAACACAATGTCTTGCCTTCGTTTGTCGTAAACTTGAACTCTCAGGCTGAACAAAATCAAGACACTATATTTTGATTGTTAGGATCTTCTATCCAAGTTCACAAACATTGCCGGTGCCTATAAATAGCCGACTTTAATTAAGTTATTTGAATCTGAGCTGGTGAAATAGCTTATTATCTATTATGCTGGTATCAGCAAAACAGCTACAAGTAGTGCCTTTAATTAAAATGCATATTGATTTTAAATACTATTCTAAATAAAATAGCTTTGAGAATCGTGTAAAAAGCGTTCGTTGTTCATTCGTCAATGAATCATTCAACGTGCGTGTATCGTGCGTGCGTGTATCGTGTATTTATCATTCATCGTGCATCGTGCGTGTATCGTGCGTTCATCATTCATCATTCATTTTGCATTAATCCTCCGTGTAACGCTCATTGCTCATCGTGCGTGTATCGTGTATCTTGCGTGTATCGTGTATCTTGCGTGTACCGTGCGTGTATCGTGCATTCACCGTGCGTGTATCGTGCGTGCGTGTGGTCAGTTTGAATTTTAGAAGGTCTGTATGATGAGTTTCTTTTCTATATTTTGTTGAAACAGTAATAATGCAAATCAATCGTTGTAATGTCAAAAGATGGGACATCATCTAGATATAATTTTAATTATTCAACAATGTATATACATGACTCATGATAACTTGATAAACAAAGAGATAATTTTAATCTGTATCTCATTTCATTATATGACATATGATATAGATGTGAATAGAACGTTTTAGCTCTACCAACGTAATTATTTGTACAAACGAGAAGAGTCTGTCATGACTAACTTTAGTTACCTTTAGAAAAAAAACAATCAGAATATCAACAACACGTGTGACACAATACAATTATATTTGCAAAATTACCAAATACAAAAAGAAATACAGACATACTGAAAAGTAAAATCACAAAAATACTGAACTTAGGGGAAAATCAATTCGGAAACTCCATAATCACATGGCAAAATCAAATAATAAATCGCATCAAAAACGAATGGACAAGAACTGTCATATAAACACACAGTATAAAGAATTGCTGCATTTTATACTTACATCTGGCAAATGACAACGAATGTCGTATGAGAACACTATATATTTTGTTGACACTTGTTCAGTCGTTTTACCACGTCTGAATCTGTGTTCTGTCACGTTGGCCTTGTTCAAATTTCGGATCCGTAGGATAGGTTCACATAACATGCATAACGAGAATGGCGATACTAAATAAATATATTTCTATTCCGTTACATTTGGATTTTCCCTGATCTCTTTATATCTTTAGTAACTGTGGGTCAAGTTTAGAGAACTAGGTTATAGAACTAGGTTAGTAAACTTAAGTATTTGGTGAGTACTGCCGTTCTCTTTTTTATATCAATTGGAGTATTCAGACATGTGTCACAAACCAGAAAGATAAAAAAAAACGCCAGAATATTTACATTTCTATTAACAATCCAATTTTTCTGATTAGGTACTATTAATATCTTTATATCTTTCAAAACTAGAAATAAGAAAAACAACAGACACGTGCACGGCTTCCTCCGGCTAATTTGTTTTACTTATATTTCAAATTCAACTGCACGGACATTTCAGTACAATAATCTCTGACAAACGAGACATTGGTACACAGTTCTGAAACTGGCGAGCATTATTTTTTAACTATGTACATTGTGTTTTGATTAATGAAAAAGTCAAGTCAAGAAAAGATGACATATGAATGTTATATTCATTTTATTCAGGCAATGAATGAGCAATGGTTCCATATAAGACATATATACAAGACGGAGTAACATACTACATATATGGTAAGGCATGTGATACATGTGGTTGCCTTGTCTATTTGGGAGTTGTTTAGTGTTTATATTTAATTTACCTCTGGTATAGATTACCTCAGCTGTATTTTGCAAAACTTTTAGAAATTTAAGTCCTCAATGCTCTTTAACTCAGTTTTTTTTTGCCATTTTCAGAAAAAATATATTTGAGCGTCACTGAGGAGTCTTTTGTAGACAAAACGTGCGTCTGGCAAACATATGTAATGTCAATCCTGCTATCTATGATGAGTTTATTTGCTACAAACTGCATATTATTGCATTTATTTGAAGAAGCTAACATTGAGATTGGTAGTGCTTATTTATAATACTTTACAGCAAATGATTCTGATACTGTATATTAAGTACATTACTGTACCTTTGGTATCTTTCGTCCCTCTTTTTCATTTAAAATTGAGAAGTAATAGGTTGGCACGTATGTAATGTATTCCCTTTGTCTATATAGTTATGTTATTTTGTTATGCATTTTTATGTGTTTTGTATTTATTCTTGCTATATATGTTATAGTGTTTAATACGTATGCGCAGTTAGTGTGCATAGAATCACTGAGAACCCTATATAGTATACACTTGTTTGAGCCTTTTGGCCTGCTATAATATATATAACAGTAGACAGGTGTTATATATTTAAATATTTAAATACGTGTATGGATTTATCGCATGCAGATAGCCTATTTTAAACTAACATTTGAGAGATGTCTTTACTGTTATCGCTGTAGGTAAATATATATAATCAGTAGAGGGGGTTATGTTCGCACATTATCTCACATTACAGTTTTAACAACTAAGAGGTAAGTATTGACTAAAAAACAGGAAAAGACATTGAAAAAACATGTAACTAAGCAAAGGTTGACCTGGTTCGCTACTTTGTTAAAAAAGAACAAGCTTTTTAAAAGACTGTTATGAATTGATAGTATATAAATAAAGAAACTAAAAAGCAGAAAAAATGGAGGGTCCGTGTACTTGTTTTTAAGAAATAAGCCATTGAAAAATTTGGCGGGAAATATTATCTCTAGATTTTTCATACATTTATCATTGTTACCTTTTTATTTCAAAAACTATGAAAAAATAACAAACATTTTAAAAGGTTTTGAAATACGGCTTTTTATAATAATTGGTGTTATAAAATTATGAAATGAAAAGTAGGAGTCAGTGGGCACAGTATTTTAATGGTAATACATGAATAAGACCAGCGGATTCCGAAAATCTGTCAAACATTCCAAAAAATAGAGGAGCAAACATCCTTAAGTGAAAATTGACGTATATTATTATGACATTATTTTCACTACTATCATCTGAATTTACATTTTTTATCCTTGTCGATTAATCATTGAACAGTCGCGACAATATACTTTTTAACATGTTTAATATACAAAACAGTCAACTAATTTGAATAACATCAACATGATAAATAAATTCAGTAATGCAAGTGTATCTTACTACATTAAGTTTATAAGAACAACCTTTACTTTAAAGTCTGGATTGTTGATCACAACTACGCTTGACAGATATATTAACTAGCCACAGGTGACTTATATTTGAATATTAAAAATGGCCCAAGCTGCAGCTTCGACTTGTGAAATTTGTACTGCCGGTCCTGGTGAACATTATTGTCAGCAGTGTGATCAACTATTTTGCGGAAGCTGTAAATTATCTCATTTACGCACAAAGATAAGTAAGAACCACACGTTTTTAAGTGGACCAAGCATCAACAAGGAAGAAAAAGTTTTTTGTACAGAGCACGAGGAAATGTTTTTATTTTACTGTGATGATTGTGATACTCCTGTCTGTAGAATTTGCTCTGTAGAGAAACATCGTCGCCATTTGATGACAGATCTTACTAAATCAGCTGAAAAACTCAGATTCGAAGTTGTCAAGAACATAGAAGCAAAGGTAACAACATCAAAGGTAAACCTTAGCAAAATAGAGAAAGAAACAAAAACCTACCGTGACGAAGTCAAAGCAGTCATCAAGACCATTACTGAGGAGGGGAACTACTGGAAGAATTTGATTGATAAGAAAGTAGGTAGTTTTGTTAGGCTATTGCATGACGAGGAACAGAAAACTATACAAAATATAACTGCACTAACAAAAGTTTATCGTAGAGATATCGAAAACTGCCAACAATGGGAAAAGAAAATCAAGGAAATGGAAACAATGGCAGACGTTGTATTGTTTGAGGGGCTGAAGAAACTTAAAGTTGATGTAGACAACATAGATTTAAAGCCAGTTCCCGAAGGGTCTTATGTGTCATACAGAAACAAAAAGCCTTCAGGCACAGAAATAGACAGCCTATTCGGAGAGATGAAGTTTAAGTAAGTAACCGATTCAAATAAAAGGGATAATTATGGTATTAATAATTGCATTGGTATAGGAAATGATTTCGCGACTACTGGATTTCCGTGTAAGTTGTAGGTGTGTCATGTTGCAATGCAATAGGAGCAACAGATACCAAATGGGTCGATGAACCGACAAAAATTTTAAAAAATACAAACAATATTAAAAAAAACAAAAGACAAACAACACCACGCAAGATAAGAATACACTGATACCCTTTCGAGCTTTTGTTTGAAAAAAAAACTTTATCTTCCAAGGCAAATATATAAAGTAGGTTTTAGAAAGGCTAAAAGATAATAATAACGGACTATCTTTATGTGTGATACTACAAACCTAGGAAAGAAAATGTTGATATTTATTGTTTCAAACAGACTAATTTCGTACACTCATTTTGATACGACGAAGGTTTAGTTTTGGTCGTCATTGTATGCATTGTAGCCTACATACAATGTATTAGGATGGAGTGTTGTCTCATTGACACTCGTACCACATCTTCCTATATCTAGTGCCTCAATTATAGCGGACAACACGGTTTATAAGGCCATCTATACAACAATAAGAGCAGACAGTTTGATAGAACGACACAAAGTGATTAATGCATCTGGTATTGAAGCTTCAGATTTAACATTTGTAAAAATTAAATAAAAATATTAAACAAAATAAAGTTTTAACATCGTAAAGCAAAGTTAAATTGATTGATTTTTATTATCGGTAGGTGGTCTCGTATACCTACACAGTCCTTCGGTCTTTCGGCATCTTATGATGTAAGCGTTCCCTTTAAATGTAGACTATGAACATATAGAAGAAGCATCCACTGTTGAAAAACAAAACTATTGACATTTTTCATACACTTCGTTGAGTCACTTATGTTGGACATTCAGTTACTGAAAGATTTACTGTTTTATAGCCAACGCTTCATTCATAACGACAAGTTTGATAAACAAGCTACTGTCATTACCTTTCATGTTTTATACTAAGGAATGTTGTCTGGAACTGATTCGACCATAATTGTTATGATTGTGATTTATTTAATAATGTATATAGGTCATCACATACTTAACCTATAAAACATCTCCATCTTTCAAATCTCTTAGTTGTATATTTCCTCATTATTATTAAGTATATAAAGTAAAATCAGAAAAATAGTGTACTCCGTGGAATATTTCAAAACGGGAAGTCTTAATCAAATGGCAAAATCAATGATAAAACAGACAACAACTGTCATATTCCCGACTCGGTACAGGCATTTTCAATTGTATAAAATAGTAGACTGAACCTTGTTTTATAGCGCTAAACCTTTAGGTTGTATGATAGATTCATTGTTATATTTTCATCTATTCTTGAACAAAACAGACATAACAGGTAGGATAGTCAAATACTGGTGCAGATGTCATTACTGTGTCTCATAACTAACAAATATTTAACAAAAAGCACAAAAAACATCTATCAGATTTAAAAACCAAATTTATTTCTTTGCGTGTTTAACGTCATAAAATGTAAACGTCACATAGGAAGAACTTTTGTCGTTCAAAAAAGTTATAATTTGACAAGGGGAGTTGTGGTATACAGGGTTAAAAATAAAAAAATATGTTAAAAATTATTTAATATAAAAGGTGCTTCGGAAAATTTATCTAAAAACTGTTTTCATCTATTATGAATTCCTGGTGTATATAATCATTTTCTTTTAGGGAAGGTAAAGCGATAACCGAAAAATCTGAAAGCCAACAAAACTCCAGGTAATACAAATAATGTATTGTTTAGTAAGGTAAATATAAGTACATAAACCTTATTCAACCATCGAACACTACTGATTAAAGAATTATAAAAGTAACCATTCACCATTGAATATGAAGACAAAGCTAAAAGCACAACACAAATACTAGATAGTAGACACAACATTTGCAGTTCAACTGTTCGTCATTTAAAGTCACTATCAGAGCTTGTGGAAAACGAACAATAATATGTTGATCACCAATAGATGGCTGGATATTTGTAAAGAAGCGGTGAATTTCTAGATACTCTTTAAAAAGATAACACAATAAGATGTGTTAGGGGTCATCCATACTTGTCAACCATTTTCCAAAGTGTACAAAACGTACACTTGGGGAAGGGGGTTAAAAAATCAATTGTTTTACCGTACGCTTTTTTTTTCATTTTCGGAATTTAATTCGTTTCCGTAGGGAAAGTATATGTATAAAGTTGAGAATTGGCTTGGGTGTGTTTCTCTTCTTATTTCTTCTTTATTATTTTCACTTGATGATATTTATTCGATATCATAATTCTCCTCAATCTGGATTGAACGATGAAAAGATCAATTCATATGAAGACTAAATCTTTCAAACATGTGAACCAGTAAAATTATTTTGATAAAAAGAATTTCTCAGTACCCCCGATTGTCAATTTCACCTGCCTCGTTATAGATCGTTATCGTTTTACTCTTTTTAATAAACAAAATCGATGGAAACACTAAATTCTTTGAATGTTTTGATTTTGACAAGACGTCATTTTGTGAAAAGATTTTAAACTGATCCTTCGATTAATTTCCTTGTAATGCATTCCAAAATAGTAAAACAGTAAACCAGAAGTAAACTTATTTTTCTTAGTATAAGCCTCCTTTAATTAGGAGCACCTCCATATGAAGTTTAACCTTAACTTAAACAAATGTCCAATATATGTACACATTACCAATGCGGTGATTTTAAACAAACTAATGTGGTTTAATAGAATAAATGATTAAAAAAACTTTAATGACCGAAATGTCGTATTCAGTTTATTATTGTTTAGAAAGCTTTTTTTTTAAACTAAGGCAATTTTTACCTCACGGATAGCTATATTTTGCAAAACTTTTAGAAATTTGTGATCGTCGATGCTTTTCACATTCCAACTTTATTTGGCTGTTAATATTTTTTTGAATTTGCGTCACTGATGAGTCTTTTATAGACGAAATACGCGTATTGCACAAATACAAAATTTAAAACCTGCTTTCTACGATGAGTTTATTTTGAAGGTTGTAAAATTTCTGCTTTCTATGAGTACATTAAAAAAACTTCCAGTAGGGGTGATCAAATAGTACCCCCTAGGAAACCGACTGTCTATTGAAATATTTATCCTCCAAAAACATTCCCAATTTTATAGAAGCTATGTTTAATGAGAAGGTTAAGTCGATTTTTTAACTGTGCATTTGTAATGTATCTGCAGTGCAAAGGTTTAAGAATTAAAGAGAATTAGGTTTTCAGATAAGGAAACAAGTTGCTTTGAGTTTTAATTACATTTTATTGAATTAATTGAATTCGATTGAGCAACAAACAAAGCCAACATAGGCCTTCGTAGTAAAAAAGATCAAATAAGCATAAATAGTTTGTTTAATGGATATGACAATGATTTAGTTGTGTTAGTTGTTTCAAGTAAACCCTTATAAATATCAGTACACTGGTTAAATTCATCTAGATTGACCAGGTCTACTAGAATCTGGTTCACAACTCTGACAGAAATTGCGTGTGAACTAGTAAAATCATTTAAATAAAAAGTTTGCAGTTTTTCTCAATACCCCCGATTGTCATTTTCACCTGCTTTATTATAGGTGGTTATCGTTATACTCTGTTTAATAAACAAAATCGATGGAAACACTAAAAAGAAACAGATTTTAAACTGGTCCTTCGATTAATTTCCTTGTAATGCATTCCAAAATAGAAAACCAGTAAACAGGAAGTTAATTTTTTTTTTTTAGTATAAGCCTCCTTTTATTCGGAGCGCCTTCATATGAAGCTTAAACTTAACTTAAAAAAATATCCAATATATGTACACATTACAATTCGCGGATTCAGCGGGGGGGGGGGGGGGGGGGGGTCCGAGGGTTGGAACCTTCCTTTTTTGGCCGATCAATGTATTTGAATGGGGACATATAGTTGGAACCCCCCTTTGTCCTTGGTTGGGACCCCCTTTTAAAATGGCTGGATCTGCCACTGACATTACAGTATATATACAACAACGATAATAGAGCATATTAACAGGGAACCTTTTGAATAGAAATACAGGCTTGAAATTTGAAAACTTTAAACGTTTTAAAACATTACACTTTTATTGATGGCTGTCTTGAGCTCTGATTCCATTAACAACTGTAAGTCCATACTATACCAATGCAACACAACCATGCATTTCCCTTTCTTTGATTCTTAGCATAATTTATGTGCCCTTTTGTTAACCTTTTGCATGCTCTAGATGCCCTTTTTCATTTGAGTTACCATTCCCACTGTGTGATAGGGGAAACACTAATCTTTGTACTCTTTCTTCCGACAAAATACAGACATCAGATAGATGTCATCAAATAAAACAGTCAGATATGTTTTAGTTTATTTTCAATGCAAAATTCTATATTAAACTAAAATATAATAGACAGGATCTTCTTTTTATTAAGAATGATTGATTCTTCTCTTGAAATCTGAAAATGGTTGTTGTACGCTTTTTATGGAAGGTGGGGGTTTGAAAAAGCGTATGTTTTGTACACTTTGTAAAATGGTTGACAATTATGGATGACCCCTTATGATTGCCAATAAGACAAATATTCACTAAACTTCTAATAAAAAATATGTTATCAATCACAGGCAGCTGTACGGGTTTCAACTAAAAAAAGATATACACATACCGTATAGCTCACCATGAATATACCTATGTTTTCGTTGTACATGTTGTAGATATTAACACGTTTTTTTGGCAAACATTACAGTTGTGTCATATACTTCTTTTTCCACTCGCAGTGTGCAAATACCTGCATGCGTATTCAATGATAAGAGTTACACTCTGGTTAATAATATTTCAGGCCTAAAAAATCACAAAAGAGATACAAATATACCTGTGGACTTTGTGGGTAAGTTTAAAAAATGTACACATGGAAAATGTTGTTTTTAGAATTGTCTGGCGTGTTTCTCTGACTTATTGAAACGTTATTTCGAGTACGTTGGTAAATTTGGATGTAATATAATAGAATTATTTATTACTGACATTCTCATCAATTATGATATATCATAGTAAAGAGAAAATATTTCCCATGAGTATTAATATCAAAGTTAATAAAGATATGGTCAGAATAAGTCTCTCTATTAAGGAGTTTTATTCAATTTGAACGATACAACACCATAGCAAATTATCTTAAAAGTTTATATACAGTATTATATTGACTGTTAGTTAAAAAACTAACGTGACTCACAATTTTATGTTCAAATATTTGGATGATGTTACTTTCCAATTGGCCGTAAAAGATTATTAATAAAATACTACTTTTTCATATTACAGACACTATATCAACCCGAACCAAAACATATAACGAACATGCAATATGTGTCCGATGATGCGTGTAACATGCTTAAATTTATAAGATATCAAAGCAATGTATTTACAATATTCAGACTATTGTTCAGTTTATCTGGACAGCGGCAATGCATTTGTATTTCGTAACTGCATACACGTTCCCCTCTATAAACTACTTGGTATTAGCTTTGGGGATTTCTATTAAAACTGTTTAGTTTTTTTAAATTCAACCTGATATGAATTTCTAACAAATACTTGTGTTTCGAATTTGCACTAAAATAAAACATTTTGAATATCTTATACTGTATTGTTAATTTGTAAAGATTATTGTATTCTTTTGACAGGAATGAGCAGGTTGTAATGTAAGTATATTGTACTAAATAAACTACATGTATTACAGAAAACAAATATATGAAAATGGTACTGATCAAATTATTTTGAGATGGAAAATGTTTATTCATGGGTATGCTTCAATCATACAAATCTTAATTTTCTGAATTGTCTGTGGGTGTGAGGTAAAGTGTGTGGTCAGCTAAACACTTATCAATTCAAAACTCGGGAGTGGGTAATCTAATTTATATTTTTGGAAATGGAATAAAAAAAAATATGTCAAAATTCTAAATCTTTTAGAATTTTTAAAATTTAATTTTGTTAAGCAAAATAATTGAAATTAAACAGAGAACAATTGAAGGTCTTTTCACCAAAACAATGTATTTTGATATGAAAAAGTTGTGAAATTAAGTTTAAAATGTCATTTCAATCGTCAAATGATAGCTTATTGTAGGCTGATTCCAAAAATATATGGTTTCTATACCATATTTTTTTAATAAGGGAGATAATTTCTTACTTCCGGTTTGAAAAGTTCTATTTCCGAAAATATTCGGATATTTATTTGACACTGATTCCAAAAATATCTGGTTTTATATACTTTTATATTAATAAAGTACAATAAATAACTACTTCCGGTTTACAAAAGGTAAATTCCGGTTGTTTTTTCAAGGTTAAATGGTTTGATACCGTTTTCCAAAAGTCTCATGGCTTTATCATTTATACATATGAGATAAAAGCAAAGGTCAAAATCTAGAACGTCAATTTAAACTATAACCTTGAGATCAATTTCAAGGTCATAAACCCAGGACCTCAAATCAAAAGACCATAGGTCTTAAGTATATTTGATTAATTAGTTATATCACCATACGCATATTTTTTAAATAACAGAGGGGAGAAAACTCCCTTTTAGGTTCAACGTACCCTTGCAATCAAAATTCACGTGTTATGACAAGTCGCAACTAACAATTTAGTAAAAATAATTTGTTGATATCTTATACAGTTTTTGAAAATAAGTGAAAATAAGCCAAATTCTAAAATTAGAATATGACCTTGACATTTGACCTTGACCTAATTTTCATTTTTTTGGACCAATGACCTCAAATCAAAAGATCCTAGATCTATCACTGATGGTTTACAAGATAGAAATGCATATCACTTATATCAAATGCATTAGGGGAAATAACTCCCATATGGAGCGTTCATATTGCTTCTGTCAAAATTGGACAAATTATGCGAAGGATACAACAAGCAATTTTATAAAACAAATGTGTTGTAATCTTTTCCGGTTGCGAAGAAGTGGACACAAGGAAAACAGTGTTTGGGGAGATAACTCCTACAAAGAAAAGTATTCGGTTACGCAGGGTAAATTTCAAAAGCGCAGAAACTGTTCGATATCATATACCAAATATCTAAGCGACATATTGCGAAACAAATATTTATCGCAAGAACAAAATTAGGCAGAAGAAAAAAAAATAATCAGAAGAAAAACAATTATAGGTCTTTCCACAGAAAAGTGGAAAGACATAATTAGTAAATGAGATAATTGAAAATTGCCCTGTGTAAACAAAAACTGTTCATTCGATATCTTTCACTTCTTTTAAAGTAGAAAATATTGAAAATTATTCACACGAATGCTAGACAGATTAGATATCAGGTTATCAAACTTGAAGCATTCGAACATTCAAAATCAGAGACAACACCAAGACCAAAATTAAGAAGACAAGATATTCATACCAATATGCAAAAATAAAATATAATCATTTGCTTGTGTGTTGGATGTGTAGTTATTTTCGGACATGACATAGTACATGGTGTATCCACACTAGTGGGTTTCAAATATTCTTTTGTAAATAAAGTCGGAAGAATGTTCATTTCTAGTTGTATTGAACCGTTATTCCGGTAATATATATAAGAATACAACGTACATACATGCATCTCTTTTTCTAAAGTAAAGATTTGCGACTTCTCAAAAACACTTGATAAGACACATGTATGTCATTTGTTTTACAGGGATGAACCCAAAACACAGTGGAACAGGTATGTATTAAAGTTATAATTCTTGTCAGTGCTTAAACATTATTAAGATTGTTTTATTCACATACAAAACTAAAAAGCTAGGTTGTGATCTTATTATTCAGTGTAATTTTTTATATTGATGAAACTCCAGTAACTGATGGTACATAGTTAAGGGGATCTTTAGCTTAACAAGATAGCTCATGTACTTACATGTATATCCATTACTTAAATAATGTAAATAATTCATTAAACATAGACTGTTCAATTCGGTTAGCTTTAATTTCTTTTTTTTTGCATGATTCTAAATAAGCATATTTGTTTTAACTTTGAACTCTGTTAATTTTTAAAAAAATAATTTTTACTGTTGCGTATATTACGACTGATTAAGATTTTTACAAAAAACTCAATCACTTATAATGATATGTTGTGTCTTATATTATAGCAAACGTTTCCATTGTACAGTATGTGATAAGGATCATTAAAAGATTATATTTATACCAGACACAGTGAAACTGTTTTATCAATGTGTGTTCAGCTAAAACTTTTCTTATGTAATTTTTTATTGCAGTTCACGTTTTTCTATGAAACTAAAGCGAGAGAGAATATGCTGTGTGTGTTGCCGTTCTTGTTTACTCCCCGTTAGATAAAACTCAAGCATTCTAATAAATAAATAGCTTGCATGTGTTATTTCGTGAATAGCCGCAAGAAAAAAAAAACTGTTTAATTGTTTTTATTCTCTAATTCAACATTTGTCATTTTTAATTTACATGTTTTTCTCGTAAGCTACCATCAAATCCAAAGTTGACATTTCAACTACGGAGCCGCCATTTTTTTGCTGAAATCAGTATAATAATGATAACAACACGTTTATATACTGAACGACTTTTAAAACGCAACACTGATTTTGTTGATTTTTTTTTAACTAAATCATGTTTGATTCTCTTACAACTACTTTTTATGCTTATCATACTGCTTTATTTTTACAAAAAATCAAAATCTGACTAACCTGTGGTTATTGATCATACCGAATTTTTGAAGTCGCACGAATTTCTTAATGCGAAATGTCGGACCCATGAAAGATTGTTTCAGGTTTTTTTTGCTTTGAGAAACAGTTCTTTCAATCCTTTGCCTCACTTAAATCAGTTTAGAAATGTTTCATCTCCATATTGCCAAGACTAAGAAATAAAAAAAAAATGAATTAGCCCTTAAGAATACCGAAACATGAACACATAAACGTGGTGCAACCATACTGTATGACTTCAGAAACTCGTCATACTGTCCTTCCAACAACGATACAAGTAGACAAGATTTGTTGCTGGCCATCGATGAACGGATTAACGTGTAGTGAAAATGAAACGTCAACAGAATTTGATTACGCAACGTCATTTGTCAGACATGTTTGCGGCCGCAATGTTAACTGCTAATCAAATTGCCGAGTGCCATTGTGTACAGATTCATGTCATAAATGTTTCCCACCAACTGAATTGCCAAAGAATCGACTGAGGAAAACCCTTTAAAGCCCTCAAGTTCCAACTGCATAATTGCCCTTACCAATTAATGGGTTGAACAAATGCAAAATTTTAGAAAGTGTAACAGAAGACAAAACTTATCAGAATTTTTTTTTACCTTTTTGAAAATCCTTTTGGCGTTTGTAACAGGCAATTTTTTGCTTTTCACGGTGACACATTCATTCAAAAATAACAAAAAAATAATCTAGTGTTGCGTTTCTAAAGTCGGTCAGTATATATGGGAATAATACAATTCAAAAGAAAAGTAAACTAAAACCAACCTCAAAATCAATTTAAATACAATATTATACATGTTATACGAATTTGGATTGTTCATGTAACAGAAAACTTTCAACTCTAGCGTTTTCATTTGTATGATGTCATGTTTTGAAATGACTTAAATGCGCCAAAATCAGTAATAGACTTTCGCGGAATGTTGATTTATTTTGATTTTGTTGATTTCTTCGAGCTCTAGTGCATAACTTCTTTTTTTCATGCATCCGAATGAGAATACAAGTTATTTTTTTTATTTTTAAATGCAAGTTTTAAAACAATAAAATGGGCAAAGGATTTGTAAAAAGGGTCCAGTACATGTGGATTAACGTGGGAAGTGTTTTGTACCAGCCAGTATTATGTATATATCTGAGTCGATATATCGAAAATGGTATCACGTATTACGACAGATTAAGATTTTCACAAAACTATCATTCGTACTATAATTGTGAAAGCATTATTTGAATTCACTTAATTAAGTCCAATAATCATTATTTTGTGTGTATTATATTAGAGCAAACATTTATATATTACATTATGAGATGAGGATCATTAAAAGTTAATAATTATACCAGACTCAGTAAACACATTGTTTTTAAATGTTTGATAAGCTTACCTTTTTCTAATTTTTTTTTTTTTTTTTTGCAGTAAAGGTTTCTGGATGTAAGTAACACAGATTTACCTTAATCCTATCACAATCTTGTGTTCTTTGATATGTTAATGTATGAAAAATAAAACTACAATTAGTTGTCCTTGAGACTAAACACAATAGTGATGTCGTTATATATTGCAATATGTCTTGTTGAAGTTTACTTTATTTCTTTTATTATCTTAAGTACAGCGCAAATTATCCGGTTATAATTATATATAAATTAGTAGTTTGGTGTGTGTAAAACACATATTTAGATAAACGCAAACACATAGCTTAAAGTACAAATAAAACATGACCAAAAACAATTTGACATGATGATAAGTCGTTTTTGCGGTCGTATAAAACATTACAAATCAAATAATATTGTTCGTCAGATAATTGATGTAACAGACTATCGTGAATAAAAGTAATGAGGGAACATACAGTTATTCCTCTTATATAAAACAAAGATGTCAAAGTAAAAATTTGGTTGTTCCACTTGTACACATTTGTTGTTATTTACAAAGAAAATTAAACACTGTTTTATCTAGCGTGCATGAATATGCAGTCAAATGTTTTGTTTTATTTCACTATAATTGTAGATGACTGTTTAAAAAATCATTGGTTTATTTTGATATTACAACGATTACACACGAAAGGCTGCATGCATACAACAGAAGGTTCATCAATTGAATACAGTTTCAATTTAAAACCGTGTCTCTTTTATGTTGTGTCAAACCGTATAGAATTTGTAAATGTATATTTGTTTTTGTAATGAAAAAAGATATTTGATCGATCAGGTATAGCATATGAGACACAATTCTTCACAATAGTAGCTAGAAATTTGTTTTATTATTTTTATTCGTATTAGCTATTTTTATTGCTCTTTGATATACATCTATATCTCTTCTGTAATGTAATGCAGATAAACAACAATAGTTGTATAGTATAATTCTAACTATTTTTACGGGTGTTTTATTTATCCTTTTAAGTGTGTGCACTAACAGTAACTGTCTTGTGTAAGTATTTGCTCATTTAAAATGTTTTTTTTTAAGCGAGTCCATATTCATTTCACTGCCAACCAGTGACTGTCTGAAATTGGTACTATTTGAACATGACCATTCTATTTAATTCTATTTTGTTTCGTATTTTCATCGGATAGTTTAGATAATTCTGCCTATATGTACTCTATGCGAGCGACCGACTTGTGATCGATTTTGATCTGCAGATTACTAAACATAATGAAATAGTACTTCAACATACTGATACAATTTAGACCTGTGGTCATCCTATGCTTTGACCAATTATGTCCATCTTTTTATTTCTGATTCATAACCAATAATCACAAAAAAAAGTACAAACTGATTCTATTTTATCAATTATGAATTTGCATCTGACTACAGCTATACAGTGGTTCAAATTGCTGTGTTTTGATTTTATATTGCAATTTCTACTGTATGTTTAAGATAAACACTCATTCATTTGAACTAATTGTCATTTAGATAATTGGAATATAATTTAGTACGTCAGACGCGCATTTCGTCTATATAAGACTCATCAGTGACGCTCATATCAAAATATTTATAAAGCAAAACAATACAAATTTGAAGAGCATTGAGGATCCAAAATTCCAAAAAGTTGTGCCAAATACGGCTAAGGTAATCTATGCCTGGGATAAGAAAATCCTTAGTTTTTCGAAAAATTCAAAGTTTTGTACACAGGAAATTTATAAAAATGACACCCGTCAATAAAACAGACAACAGCAGAAAGTCACCAACAGGTCTTCAATGGAGCGAGAAATTCCCGCACCCGAAGACTATTTACCGGATTTGTTATAACATTAGCAACACAACGGGTGCCACATGTGGCGCAGGATCTGCTTACCCTTTCGGAGCATCTCAGATCACCGCTAGTTTTTAGTGGGGTTCGTGTTGCTTATTCTCTAGTTGCCTATGTTGTGTCGTATGTACTATTGTTTGTCTGTTTGTTTTTTTCATTTTTAGCCATGACGTTGTCAGTTTATTTTCGATTTATGAATTTGACTGTTCCTCTTTTACTGGATTGTAGAAATGTATTATATGTATAAAGCAGATCGTTCATGCTTTTGTTTTTAACTTGCGCATTCAGTCAAACATATTACAAAGCTCCATGTACGTATATCATTTTACTTCTGTTTATGTTTGAATTAGATGTCTCTGTATCTTTTGGAAATGAGTTTCATCAATGTGAAAGTATAAAAAATATTATGAGGCCTAGTAAGGCATGATGTATCTAGCAATATCACATTATTAATACATCTCCGTATAAATTGTGTTAGCATAAAGTTATAAGGTTTTAATTCAAAGCAGACGTGTATACAATCATTTAATCATTTTGAAATATAATATTAATTGGTTTAAGAAATATTAAACAATTGCAATAACGTGGTGTGTATGTTTTTGTTTTAATGTGTTATCCTATGTTATTCTAGCTACAATATTTTACTTTGGCATGAGTTTATTGGAGAAGCATAGAACAGCTGACAACCCAAGGACTTTAAGATATCATAGTCATTTGTATACAGAGTACGTTATAATGCAAACAACAATTACCGTCATCATATGATCCATCTGCTATTTAAGTGACAGTATTAAACATTTGTTTTTTTGTTAACTTTACCGTAAAAAAGGTAGATTCGTATTGACCACTAAATCTTTTTTCTGACACATTATCATTTATATTTTATAGCACACGACTTTATTTGTTTCAAAAATATTCATATACATTTGATGAATTAATAATTATATCTTTATATAATAAAACGTTTATGTGTAGTCAAGCCTGATTATGTTTAGAATATCGTTTGAATTAGAAAAAAAGGAAACAATATATGTCACAATAGGAAAAAGAACTTCACACACAAAAGAAGGTAAAAACACAAAAGACTATTTGACCATTGTCTGCCACCTTAACTGAAATGTATAGATAATCCTAAATAATATACATATTATGTCATATGATCAGTTTGCCAATTAGTAAATCAGTCATATCCTCAAATAAACTGCTGTATAAATAAAGTTGTAAAAAAGAAGATTTGGAGCGATTGCAAACACTTAACAAAAGAACACAGAAATCAACAACGTTAGGTCACCGTACGGCTTTGAACTATGAGCAAGGCAAATACGGTACAGTCAGCTTTAAAATGCCTCGAACTGACAAATGTTAAACTATTTCTACAATAAAACTAACGTCCTAAATTAAATACAGAAAACATCAAATTATAAAAAGAAAAGTAAGGGTCGGTTGGCAAAATTTGTTAATGGTACTACATGAATAAAACCAGAGGATTCTGAAAATCTGGCATAAGATAAAAAAAAAAAAAGAGGAGCGACCATCCTTAATAAAAGGATTATTAGTAAATGGAAATTACTATTTGTTTTAAAAGATGAATGACCAGAAAGGAGTAAGTCGAAAACAAACTGACAAAACTATTTCAAAACGAAAAAAAAAATCTAAATATTTACAACAGTATACAAAACACAACATAACAAACTAAAGCCCTAACAACACGACCTCAACCAAAGCCGGTTCTCAGATAGTTTATTAATATATAAGTCGTATAGCTTTGCATTATCCCCATTTTTTTGTTTGAACTTGCCGTTGACTTAAAAGAGGGACAAAAGACACCAGATGGCTTAAAATGGAAATGACAAACAGACAAACAATAGTACACATGACACAACATAAAAAACTAAAGAATAAGCAACACGAACCCCACCAAAGAATAGGGGTGATAGCAGATGCTCCTGAAGGGTAAGTAGATCTTGTTCCACATGTGGCACCCGCCGTGGTTTTGTTTAATTTGCCAAAAAAACAAAATATTTCTGAAGACGAATATTGTTTATTCATCTATCATCACAAAACAAAACATGAACAATGTCACAATGCTTATACACATTGTAGACAACAAACGAAACATTATCAATATAAACGAAAAAATATGACAACCAACACAACATCAAAGCCCAACATATTAATTTGGAATAAAAAAAAGTACCGTGCCACATCTTAAAGCAATACAAACTCACACTCAGCAAAACAGCCACGGGACAACATGGACAATATTCAGACTTCACGATCATCCAACATTTCATTTATATGTTAAGATCCTTTTTATAGGAAACCTTTTTCCCATATAAAAAATGAAAGCTTGTTGAATCATTGTAGTGTTGATGGTGTATAGTTATTTGATTCCTTACTATTAATTACAAAGTTGTCATGCATTGTGTCGCTTCTCTTTCTCCCTCTGTGTCATAAAAGTAACATGCATAGTCGCATTTGTAATTCTCGCTTATGAGTGGGTTATTTTGGAAAAACAATCATAAAAAAGGCGTCCGTAATTGTTCCCGTTATTGGACGGACTATTAAGTCATAAACATGACTCCCGTTCGAAACTGTTTGAACATACACTTAATTTTGGTAGATTTCCCAAACCCCTTTATTCCTAACTCGATTACACACAATGTTTGGGTATCTGACCTACATCAACCGGTATCTAACATTCCTGTGGACCCTGTGAACCATAGAAATCCGATTTTCCGGGACCCTTAAATCGGTATATAATCATGTTTTATCTAAATAAAAGTCATAGATTTGTTAAAAATAATCACATGGACTGGTTTATTTTTTAAATTTAGTCAAAGCGTTAGCAACAGATACAATTGACGAATGTAGCTACCCATGCCATGTGCAAATAAAAAGCAAACAAACTATGGAATTCACGTTCAATAATTTGAACTGGTGTTAAGAAAATACTTCTGGTATCAATTCCTGTTTAAGATACTTTTGATACCAATCTTGAAATTCCCTGTCATAATTTTATTTCACTAAAAATCATCCAACAACAGTGAACATATTTCAACTGCGCTCCAAATGCTTCCGATTTGGTGGGTAATATCGGGTTTATTTTTAAACAAGAACAAAGGCTGCACTGAAATAGACTATTAGGTGTAATACCACCATTGATTTACAACTATATTTCTCAAATAAACACATACTTGGCATAAGTTAAGGTTTGTCCTGACCAGTAATATAGAAAAAAAATCACATAAAACACCATTCCATATAAGATAATAACCATCACTGGAAGTTAACCAATCAAATTTCTCCCCTTATTTTATCTGTGCACAAGGTTAAGTCACCATGTAACCTCAAGATTACAAAATATTCAATAGAAATTCCAAATAAAGATATACCCCAGACATATGTTTAGGACACAGAAATATTTTACTGCAATAAAATGTAGGATTAATTACCTACAGCTGTCAAATTCAAGGGATTATTTTTTTTCGACCCATTTTCGTATACAACCGGATGTGACGTACCGTGATTTGGTGGTATTATACCTCAAGGTTTGGTTTTTGGCGAATCGGATAAAGCAGTGGTATTTCATTCCATTACTTTCGAAACAGTACCAAATGATTCTCTTTTTATTTATTAGAATCAAAATCAAAAATTTAAACTCAATCAATCTATGATATTTAACTCAAATGTAGTATATTTTAATGTATCGTTCTTTTTTTCCACACACTTGACAGTCGATTGAACACGCTTATTGAACTAAAAGTATAATAACAAAAACACTGAGTCTGAGAAAAAATTCCAAATGTTATCATCGTTTAAGGACATCATTCGTAAATATAGCTAAACAAAGAGGAACGAAAGATACCAAAGGGACAGTCAAACTCATAAATCGAAAATAAACTGACAACGCCATGGCTAAAACTGAAAAAGACAAACAGACAAACCATAGTATACATGACACAACACAGAAAACTAAAGAATAAACAACACGAATCCCACTAAAAACTATGTGCTCCGGAAGGGTCAGCAGATCCAGCTCCCCATTTGGCACCCGTCGTGTTGCTTATGTGATAACAAATCCGGTAAATAGTCTCATTGGGTAGGTCACATTCATGAAAGGGAAGGGGATTGTAGTTACGACGTAAGGAACATATTCGATATCATTTGTGAAACGGTAATTCCATAACGGTCAACCAACTCGTGATGGCGTCCGTAAAATTGTGTATAAATATTCTTTATAAAGCACAAAAATGTCAGAAGCTAACAAAACCTTTAAATAGACTAATCAAGAAGTGACATAGTTCCGATACTGTTGCCAGGTTATTAAAGACTGCATATTTTCGCGTTTATATTGATTCACTTATAGGGTCTTTGCATCGGAACTTTTCAAGATCATCGAATCAAAAGTTACAATACCGAGGCAAAACATAAGCACAATTGGAGTTAAGTATGGCGTTTGTTTATCATAGTATATATATTTTTTTAAAGGGCCAGCTGAAGGACGCCTCCGGATGCGGGAATTTCTCGCTGCATTTAAGACCTGTTGGTGACCTTCTGTTGTTGTCTGTTTGTTGTCTCTTTGACATGATCCCTATTTCCGTTCTCAATTTTACAATGAGGTTTCTTTTTTAAAGTCTATTGTTTTTTTGTTTTTTTTTAGTTCATTTAAATATTTACGAATTTAGTATGACGCCATTTGTTACGGACTTAAAACGAGTGTTTGTTTAGGGAACAGCAGAAGTATTAATGGCTTTCGGCTGTTTAATGCGCTTTGGTGGGTTTGTTGTCTTTTTAAAAAATTAAAAAAGTCCAATTCTTACTTTTATTTTTATCGAAGTGTAATTTTGTTTAAGAAAACCTTCAAAAACTGAAGATAATTGGTAGTCTAGTTTTATCGTCTATATATGTACAAAGTAAAAAGAAATATATGCAAAGGAAATACATATTTGGTGGATATATTTCGTCATTGAAATCATTATATCTGGCAACATAAGGTTTATTATATCAAACAAAGCCAATTATACTTGATAGTGTATTCAGTATGCTAAGTCAAATTTAAATGAATATACATTATGTCTCTTAAGTACAATGATATTTAAATACATCAATGTGTAAACTAAAATTAAAAACGTATCTTTCATCTCTTAAGTGGAGATAGACAGGTAAAGATATCGAATTAATTATCCGATCTTCGTTTGATTGTTAATAATGAAATACTCTGATGATATTAATAGAATCATTTAGAATCAGTAATTGACGTAAGTGGCATACGGAATATATTATTATATTAGTTTATATTAGATACAGATTAAACATTATAAACCTTCTTAACCATTGACGTTCTACTGTAAGTATCAACACTTTACTACAACTTTTATTCTAACTTCTATTTTAAGGAATGTTTTTAAACATTCAGCAGAAATACAAAGTATTTCATTTAAGACATAGTAGAACGGTCGAAAACATTAATTGTGTGAGACACTCAGAAAATATACATACGTTAATATATTACTTCTTTTCTGTTTCCTCGTATATTAGATACATATTTTGTATTTCCAGACTACACTTAGAAGATAAAAGAATGAGCTAAAAGGTAACTGTAACTAGTCACTAAAACATATAAAATGGCACAAGCCGCTGCATTGACTTGTGAAATCTGTACTGGCGGACCAGGTAAACATTACTGCAAGCAGTGTGATCAGTTATTTTGCGGCAGTTGTAAATTATCTCATTTACGCACAAAGTCTTGTAAAAACCACACTTTTGTAAGCGGACAAGATATCAACCAGAAAAAGAAACTTCTTTGTACGGAACACACTACTGTCAGGATTGTGATACTCCGTCGAGAAACACAGTCACCATTTGATGACAGACCTTACTAAAACAACTGTAAAACGAAGATCTGAACTTGCCAAGGATATTGAATTGAAGATAACAACATCGAGACGAAACGTAAACAAAATTGAAAATTACACAAAAGCTTACCGCGAGGAAGTCAAAGCAGTCAACAAGACCATTACTAAAGAGGGCAATTACTGGAAGAAATTAATTGATAAAAAAGTAGATAGTTTGGTAGAGCTAGTACAGGACGAGGAACAGAAAGCATTACACAATATGTCTGCACTAACCAAAGTCTATCATGGAGTTTTCGAAAACTGCCAGCAATGGCAAAAGAACATAAAAGAATTGGAAACAGTAGCAGATGTACCATTGTTACAAAAGCTGAAGAAACTTAAAGTGGATGTGGACAACATAGATCTAAAACAAGTTCAGGAAAGATCTTCTGTGTCATACAGGAATAAAAAGAATTCATACACAGAAATAGACAGTCTATTCGGAATGTTGCAGTTCCGGTAAGTCATCAATTTTGAGAAAAAGATGTTTTCTTAAATACATAATGTCCCTCTAATTTGAAATTGTGACAACAGATAGGGGATATTGAAACGCATAAGTCAAAAATAAACCGACAACACCATGGCAAACACATAAATAAAAACATAAAAAACAAACAACAGTACACAAAGCAAAAAAGAATGATACACTAGCGTACACCCGTTGATAGTTAACGTATATATCAAATGCAGACAAAGCACGTTTTAAATTGGATGTTAGATAACAGTGGTATATTTTCTTAACAGTAGTTTATTTAAAATGTACGTTACATGTACTTATATGATAAGTGATGGTTAAGAGCGGTAGCCTTCAAAACAGCAAAATTTAAAAACTAACAGTTTGATAGAGTGACATAATTAAAGTATCTGGCATTGCAGCTATATATTATAATGTTTATCAAATTTGTATATGAAGAACAGTAAGGTCCTGTCGCCTTTATTTAATTCTAAATGTCTCTAGCAGCAACATGTAATATCTCAAATATAACTGTCATATTGCTGAATAAGAACATACATTTTTCTATGCAGAACAGTAGGCATTAACTTTTTTCTTTCAATCGATTTATGACTCTCGAACAGCGGTATACTACTGTTGCCTTTATTTATAACTAGCGCATCCTTTCAGTTGCATATTAGTCACATGCAATTCCGTTTACAGAAACAAAGTGTGCACAAAACAACTCTATAGAACTCACATACTTAAATTGTTACAGGAATTGTTAAAATATATGCGCGATATAAGATTAGCGGCAACGAGGTCAGAAAACTGGGCCACCTATGACAAGCAATTTAGGCTAAAAGTAGAAAAGAATCAAAATTTATCTCGGAGAAATATACATGGTGAATATTGGCTATTACACATTACATCTCCCATAGTAAAAAAGAGTGTGTCAGTGCAATCACAATCACAGGGTTATAGAACAAATACACAACATCCGCTAATATAATGATTATAAATTCCTAACTGTCAGTATTAATCATAAGCCAATTAAACTATAAAAGTGTTAATGTATAATGTAAACATAAAAATCTTTCCCCCTTTTTTATTTAGATGATCAAGATAAACGAAATTAATCTTTAGTGAATGAAAGTAATAAATTCAATTTGCACTCAACTAAACTAAACAGCTCCAAGCTGTACTGTCTATGTATTAAATGTTCAATGATGATATCCTAATCCTACAGTTATATCACTACACTAATTTAACCACAAATATCTACAGTCATACGTTTTCAATAAGTCTCTCTGGTGCTTTTTTTACTCTTACAAAAACTTTGTAATAGAAAATGGGGGAAAAGCTATATTACATGAGAACATGATTAAGGATTTTCCTTTTTGAGTTTTTCTCAGAGTTGAAAGTTTTTGCGATTCAACTTCTCCATCTTTATTAACTGATGCAATACTCAAAATGCAGAAAGACATATATTGTGATTGATATCTTTTTGTTCCAAATCATGATCACGTTTACACAATCAAGCAAAACTGTACAGACGAGTAATTCATACACGTTTTTACTTTTAGAAAGAAAACACTACCTTTACATAAGTCATGACACATAATTTACTCATTTAATGACAATCTAATCAACAAGCAAATAATCATCATCACTTTAAAGAAATAAAATAGGACACAATATTACGAATTATACAGCATTCATAAATTACTATTTGCTTAGTATTAGTTGATATACTTAAGTCATATATTTAGTTATTCTTTCCTATATTGGACCTCCGTCATTTTCATGTACTGAACCTCATTCAGTTTTGGAGGGAAACATCTGTGCATTGTGTAGGTCATTTGTAAGTGTCTTGGGTAAAACAATAATATAGAGAATTAAAAACCAATTGTTCAGAGAACAATTGAAAGTCTTTCCACACCAAAGAAATTTGGATAAGAAGGTAGTTTCTTCATACTGATGCGATAAATGATGGTTTAATTATCTTTTTGAGTGATATAAGGGAGATAATATGCTACTTCCGGTCAAATGAATGTCACATTCGGTCTCATATGATAGCCTCTTTCACACTGATTCCAAAAATATATAGTTTCTATATACTTTTGTTTGTAGAATAGGAGATAATTGGCCACTTCCGGTTTGTTGGAAGTCATTTTTAGTCTTCAGTAATCTGTTCATGTATCTATATGACAAAATATATGGATTCTGGTTACTTTTATATGAAAAAATTGCAAAAAAAGCTTTTTCCGGTTTTCTAAAGGTCACTTCCGGTAGCCATTTTTCAAGGGTATTTCTCACTCAACCTTTTGTATAAGGTCACATGTCTTTATAATGAACTTAATTGAAGTTATAATCAAATAACCTCATATCAAGACATTCCAGGGGCACCAACTCCTATAAGATGCCATTTAATTGTATAAGACTAAATGTAGCATATCTTCATTACAATAAAGCAGACATTTTGCACTTGTTTTTTTATATGTATCTCTCAAAGTGTCGGAGAAAATGCAAAAACAAGCAAACGTCACTATTGAGAACTTGACCTTGACCTTTGACCTTGACCTCATTTTCTAAGTAAGGACCCAGGGGACTCAAATAAAAACATTCCAGGGTTATGCGGTTAACGGTTTATGAGTTAAAAAAACATACGAACAAATTTATTCCGTAAAGGTAGATAACTCCTATAAAATTTCATCGAATCGCTTCGATCCAAATACGCCAAAAATTACTGAGGATGTAACGAACAATTTGTAAGAAGAATTTTGTCGCTATCTTTTTTTGTTATGAAGGAGATACACTCTGATGATAAACAATGAATAGGGAGATAACTCTTACAAAGAAAATGGTTTGTCTTAGCAGGGTGAAATTTAAAAGCGCATAAACTATACGATACAATATGAAAAATATCTAAGTGACATATTGCGAAACAAACATTTATCGCAAGAACAAAATTTGGAGGAAAAAAAAAAAAAATAATAATTAAAAACCAATTGTTCAGAGAACAATTGAAGGTCTTTCCATCAAAACAATGTATTTTGATATGAAAAGTTGTGAAACTAAGTTTAAAATGTCATTTCAATCGTCAAATGATAGCTCCTAGTAAGCTGATTCCAAAAATATATTGTTTCCATACATTTTTTTTAAATAAGGGAGATGATTTGTTACTTCCGGTTTAAAAAATGTTACTTCCGATTATATTTGAACATTTACTTGACACTAATTCCAAAAATATCTGGTTCTATATACTTTTATATTAATAAAGTACAAAAAAATAGCTACTTCCGGTTTACAAAAGTTCACTTCCGGTTGTTTTTTTCAAGGTTAAATGGTTTGATACCTTTTTCTAAAAGTTGTATATCTTTATCATGTATACATATAGAATAAAAGCAAAGGTCAAAATCTAGAACGCCAAATTAAGCCATGACCTTGAGATCAATTTCAAGGTCATAAACCAAGGACCTCAAATCAAAAGACCATAGGTCTTAATTGTATTTAGTTAATGAGTTATATCACCAAACGCGTATTTTTAAATACAAGAGGGGAGAAAACTCCCTTTTACATTCAACGTACGCTTGCAATCAAAATTTACATCTTACGACATGTCGCAACTAACAATTTAGTAAAAATAATTTGTTGATATCTTATACAGTCTTTGGATATAAGTGAAAATAAGCCATATTCAAATATTAGAATATGACCTTGACCTTTGACCTTGACCTAATTTTCATTTTTTGGGACAAAGGACCTCAAATCAAAAGATCCTAGGTCTCTATCACTTATGATTTATAAGATAGAAATTCATATCACTTATATCAGATGCATAAGGGGAAATAACTCTCATATGGAGCGGTCATATCGCTTCGGTCAAAATAGGACACATCATGCGAAGGATATAACGAGCAATTTTGTAAAATAAATTTGTCATAATCTTTAACGGTTGCGAAGGAGATGCGCTAACAAGGAAAACAGTGTTTGGGGAGATAACTCCTACAAAGAAAAGTATTCGTTTACGCAGGGTAAATTTCAAAAGTGCATAAACTGTTCGATATCATATACCAAATATCTAAGCGACATATTGCGAAACAAATGTTTATCGCAAGAACAAAATTAGGCGGAAGAAAAAAAAAAAATAATCAGAAGAAAAACAATAGGTCTTTCCACAGAAAAGTGGAAAGACCTAATTAAAAACCAATTGTTCAGAGAACAATTGAAAGTCTTTGCACACCAAAGAAATTTGGATAAGAAGGTAGTTTCTTCATACTGATGCGATAAATGATGGTTTAATTATCTTTTTGAGTGATATAAGGGAGATAATATGCTACTTCCGGTCAAATGAATGTCACATTCGGTCTCATATGATAGCCTCTTTCACACTGATTCCAAAAATATATAGTTTCTATATATTTTTGTATGTAGAATAGGAGATAATTGCCACTTCCGGTTTGTTGGAAGTCATTTTTAGTCTTCAGTAATCTGTTCATGTATCTATATGACAAAATATATGGATTCTGGGTACTTTTATGTGAAAAAATTGCAAAAAAAGCTTTTTCCGGTTTTCTAAAGGTCACTTCCGGTAGCCATTTTTCAAGGTCATTTGTCACTTAACCTTTTGTATCAGGTCAAATGTCTTTATAATGAACTTAATTGAAGTTATAATCAAATAACCTCATATCAAGATATTCCAGGGGCACCAACTCCTATAAGATGCCATTTAATTGTATAAGACTAAATGTAGCATATCTTCATTACAATAAAGCAGACATTTTGCACTTGTTTTTTTATATGTATCTCTCAAAGTGTCGGAGAAAATGCAAAAACAAGCAAACGTCACTATTGAGAACTTGACCTTGACCTTTGACCTTGACCTCATTTTCTAAGTAAGGACCCAGGGGACTCAAATAAAAACATTCCAGGGTTATGCGGTTAACGGTTTATGAGTTAAAAAAACATACGAACAAATTTATTCCGTAAAGGTAGATAACTCCTATAAAATTTCATCGAATCGCTTCGATCCAAATACGCCAAAAATTACTGAGGATGTAACGAACAATTTGTAAGAAGAATTTTGTCGCTATCTTTTTTTGTTATGAAGGAGATACACTCTGATGATAAACAATGAATAGGGAGATAACTCTTACAAAGAAAATGGTTTGTCTTAGCAGGGTGAAATTTAAAAGCGCATAAACTATACGATACAATATGAAAAATATCTAAGTGACATATTGCGAAACAAACATTTATCGCAAGAACAAAATTTGGAGGAAAAAAAAAAAAATAATAATTAAAAACCAATTGTTCAGAGAACAATTGAAGGTCTTTCCATCAAAACAATGTATTCTGATATGAAAAGTTGTGAAACTAAGTTTAAAATGTCATTTCAATCGTCAAATGATAGCTCCTAGAAAGCTGATTCCAAAAATATATTGTTTCCATACATTTTTTTTAAATAAGGGAGATAATTTGTTACTTCCGGTTTGAAAAATGTTACTTCCGATTATATTTGAATATTTACTTGACACTTATTCCAAAAATATCTGGTTCTATATACTTTTATATCAATAAAGTACAAAAAAATAGCTACTTCCGGTTTACAAAAGGTCACTTCCGGTTGTTTTTTTCAAGGTTAAATGGTTTGATACCTTTTTCTAAAAGTTGTATATCTTTATCATGTATACATATAGAATAAAAGCTAAGGTCAAAATCTAGAACGCCAAATTAAGCTATGACCTTGAGATCAATTTCAAGGTCATAAACCAAGGACCTCAAATCAAAAGACCATAGGTCTTAATTATATTTAGTTAATGAGTTATATCACCAAACGCGTATTTTTAAATACAAGAGGGGAGAAAACTCCCTTTTACATTCAACGTACGCTTGCAATCAAAATTTACATCTTACGACATGTCGCAACTAACAATTTAGTAAAAATAATTTGTTGATATCTTATACAGTCTTTGGATATAAGTGAAAATAAGCCAAATTCAAATATTAGAATATGACCTTGACCTTTGACCTTGACCTAATTTTTATTTTTTGGGACCAAGGACCTCAAATCAAAAGATCCTAGGTCTCTATCACTTATGATTTATAAGATAGAAATTCATATCACTTATATCAGATGCATAAGGGGAAATAACTCTCATATGGAGCGGTCATATCGCTTCGGTCAAAACAGGACAAATCATGCCAAGGATATAACGAGCAATTTTGTAAAATAAATTTGTCATAATCTTTAACGGTTGCGAAGGAGATACGCTAACAAGGAAAACAGTGTTTGGGGAGATAACTCCTACAAAGAAAAGTATTCGTTTACGCAGGGTAAATTTCAAAAGCGCATAAACTGTTCGATATCATATACCAAATATCTAAGCGACATATTGCGAAACAAATGTTTATCGCAAGAACAAAATTAGGCGGAAGAAAAAAAAAATAATCAGAAGAAAAACAATAGGTCTTTCCACAGAAAAGTGGAAAGACCTAATAATAATAATCAGAAGAAATACAATAAGTCTTTCCACAGAAAAGTGGAAAGACTTAATAAGGGATATTATACGGGTCAGTTATATCCTTTTTTCAGACAGGAACAAAAATGTATAGTAATGTTTTAAATATTGACTTAAATATGAATACATGTGTTGATTGAAAGTTTGCAATTGAAAGTGATACATAAACGGGACGATATTCCAGACCGCAGATACCCTTGAATGAACGATTATGTAAACTATGTGACCATTCAAAAGTAGAAAATGAAATACACTTCATGATGAACTGTCCACTCTATTCGGACATTAGATTTGAACTTTTTCAAAATGCTAAACAGTTGATTGCCAATTTTGAAATATTAACAATTGCACACCAGTTTACATCTTTAATGAAATGTGATGAAATCCAACCACTTTTGGCTAATACACTCCATAAATGTTTTATGAGACGTAAAACATTTATATAATATTTTTTAAACTTAATGTTTTGATTTAAATTTCCTTTTTTTGTATTTTTATTTTGTAAATCTTTACTTAACGAATTTTTTTTGAATTAATCGTTAAATTTTTACTGTAAATTTTACTAAAAATTTTACTGAACTATAACTGAATTCTTATTGACCATTTTATTTTTTAACCTTTACCGTAGTGGCGCTTTTAAGCGAACTAAACTGTAATTATACTTCTTTTGTGTTTATTGTTGATTTTTATTAGTAAGTTCTTATATTATTATTTTGAAGCATTCATGAATAGATATTTTATAATTGTGTGTACATATTTAATGAGTTTTAAATCATGTAATGCATGACTATGCCTTTTTATAAAAACCTTTTCCTTCAGTATAACTGTTATAGCTTTTATTTGTATTTACAGTGTCTCGTAAGTCTTTATAGGCTGGGTATTGATCCTTTTTTTTTATGATGTTAACGTTTTTATGTATTTTAATGTAGATCAATATGTGACACTTTAATAAACTATTAGTTATCTTATCTTATCTATCTTATCTTATCATATTAATAACACTTACATTCAAATGCAAACCGTTATTAGTGAAACAAATTTAGTAAACGCCAAATTTTATGAATAATATTTCTGTACAGTATATCAACATAAAAAAATCTCTATATCTAAAACTACATTAGAACAGAAATATTAAACTCGTAAGCATCTTATTGGGTACATTGGGTTTTGATTAATGTAAAAGTAATGTCCAAGTCAGTGGACAATGAATGAAAAAAATATTCAAGTTATGATATCGAATTCCAGCAGACAGTATACATGTATCTTTCATTGTGTGCTGGTTCCGTTCATACCACATAAACGAAAGAGAATGTATTGCAGGTGTTAGTTTACGGTTGTCTTGTCTTTGTCGTAACTTTGTAATGTTTAAATGTAGTTTGCTTCTGCATAGTACAAATGTATTTCATTCATATGAATATGTTGGAAAAGTATCATTGCGAGTGGTTGTGCTTATTTATTATACTTTATAGTACATGATTATGAGAGTGTATAGTTACATATGAATTTAAGATTGAAAAGTAATAGATTCGATGTATGTTATTGATTTCCCTTTTCGTTTCTTCTATTAATCACACATACAACTTTAACAGAGTACATGTGTATACCACTGTTCGAAATTCCTAAATTGATTGAGAAAAAAAAAAATCCGGGTTACAAAGTAAAACTGAGGGAAACACATCAAATATAAGAGGAAACAAACTAAAAGTTAACCTGGTTAGATATGGTGAACATTGACGCATATTATTATGAGATTGTTAGTACAGTGTATCCATTTCACTTGTTTTAGCCTTTTTGGCCTCCTATAGTGGATACAAATAGTAGACAGAATTTATAAATAGATTAATACGCGTATGTATTGATCACATACAGATTACTTACTTTAAACTATCATGTGATAGACATAGTTACTCGTATCGCTACAGGGAATTGTATATAACCAGTAGTGGGGAGTTTACGTTCGGATATTTATCACACAAACAACTTAAACAAAGTAAGAGGTGAGTAATGACTAAAAGAAACGGTATTAACAATGGAAACACACATTACTGAACAAAAGTTTATCTAGATTTGGTGAACATTGACGGACATTATTAAGAAATTGATTGCACTGTTGACATATGTATTTACCTTTGTCGATTAGCTTTAAACAGTCGCTAAAAAAATGTATTTAATAAACAAACAAGTCAACTTATTGAATAGCATCAACATGATAAATTATTTCAATAATTCAAGTGTATCTTACTATGTTTAATTCTATTTTTAGACTATTAAACAACCTTTACTTTAATGTCTGGATTGTTGATCACAACTACGCTTGACAGATACATGAACTTGCCACAGGTGATTTACATTTAAATATAAAAATGGCTCAAGCTGCTGCTTCCACTTGTGAAATTTGTACTGCTGGACCTGGTGAATATTACTGTCAACAGTGTGACCAGTCATTTTGTGGAAGCTGTAAATCATCTCATTTACGCACGAAATCTTGTAAAAACCACACGTTTTTAAGTGGACCAAATATCAACAAGGAAGAAAAACTCCTTTGTACAGAACATGAAGAAATTTACTTTTTCTACTGTCAAGATTGTGATACTCCTGTGTGTAGAATTTGCTCCGTAGAGAAACACAGCCGCCATTTGATGACAGATCTTACTAAATCAGCTGAAAAACTCAGATTCGAAGTTGTCAAGAACATAGAAGCAAAGGTAACAACATCCAAGGTAAACCTTAGCAAAATAGAGAAAGAAACAAAAACCTACCGTGACGAAGTCAAAGCAGTCATCAAGACCATTACTGAGGAGGGGAACTACTGGAAGAATTTGATTGATAAGAAAGTAGGCAGTTTTGTTAGGCTATTGCATGACGAGGAACAGAAAACTATACAAAATATAACTGCACTAACCAAAGTTTATCGTAGAGATATCGAAAACTGTCAACAATGGGAAAAGAAAATCAAGGAAATGGAAACAATGGCAGACATTTTATTGTTTGAGAGGCTGAAGACACTTAAAGTTGATGTAGACAACATAGATGTAAAGCCAGTTCCCGAAGCGTCTTATGTGTCATACAGAAACAAAAAGCCTTCAGGCACAGAAATAGACAGCCTATTCGGAGAGATGCAGTTTAAGTAAGTAACCGATTCAAATAAAAGGGATAATTATGGTATTAACAATTGCATTGGTATACGAAATGATTTCTTGACTACTGGATTTCCGTGTAATTTGTAGGTACGTCATGTTACAATGCAATAGGAGCAACAGATAGCAAATGGGCCGATAAACCGAGAAAAAAATTAAAACAAATCTAAAAAAAAAACCAACAGACAAACAAAACTACACAAGATAAAAATGCTTTGATATCTTTTCGAGCTTATGTTGAAAAAAAAGCTTTTATCTTCAAAGGCAAACATATATATATACGGGTGTGGGAGTTTCTCGCTGCATTGAAGACCTGTTGGTGGCCTTCGGCTGTAGTCTGCTCTATGGTCGTATTGTTGTCGCTTTGACACATTCCCCATTTCCTTTCTCAATTTTATATAAAGCAGGTTGTACAATGGCTAAAAGATAATAACGGAATATCTTCATGATTGATACTACAAACCTTGGAAAGAAAGTGTTGTTATATATTGTTTGAAACAGACTAATGTCGTACACTCATTATAATACGACGAAGGTTTAGTTTTGGACGTCATTGTATTGATTGTAGCCTACATAATACTATGATGAAGAGTTGTCTCATTGAAACTCGTACCACATCTTCTCATATCTAGTACCTCAGTTATAGGAGACAACACAATTTAAAAGGTCTTCTCTACAGAACAAAATGAAAACAGACACTTTGATAGAACGACACAAAGTACATTCAAGTATCTGGTATTGCTGCTTTAGATTTAAAACTTGTAAAAATAAAAATAAAATAAAAAAATAAACGTTTCAACATCGTTAAGAAAAGTAAAAAAAAAATAATAATTGTCGGTACGTGGTCTTCTATACTTATACAGCTCTTCGGCATCTTTCGATGTGAGCATTTCTTTTAAATGTAAACCATGAATATATAGAAGAACGTCTACTTTTGTTATATGAAATATATATAGGGTATCACATACTTAACCTATAAAACATCGCTAACTTTTAAATCGTCTAGTTGTATATGTCCTTGTTGTTATTTAGTATAAAAAGTCAAATAACAAAAATAGTGTACTACGAAGAATAATTCAAAACGGGAAGTCCCTAATCAAATGGTAAAAATCCATGATAAAACACATTAAACGAATGGACAACAATTGTCATATTCCTGACTGGTACAGGCATTTTCAAATGTAGAAAATTATGGACTGAACCTTGTTTTATAGCGCCTAACCTCTCACTTGCATGACAGTCGCATCAAATTATTCTGTTTTATTTACATCGATGCAGACATAACAGGTATCTAGAATAGTCAAAATATTGGTACAGAAGTCATTACTGTGTCAATATCTCATAACTAATAAATGTTTAACAAAAAAGCACAAAAAGCATCTATCAAATTTAAAAACCAGATTCATTTCTTCGCCTATTTGACGTCATAAAATGTAAAACGTCACATAGGAAGAAATTTTGTCGTTCAGAAAAATGATAATTTGACATGAGAATGGTGGTATACAGGGCTAAAAAATCAAAAGTTATGTTAGAAATCTTTTAATATAAAATGTGCTTCGGAAAATTTGTCTAAAAACTGTTTTTATCTATTATGAATTCCTGGTGTACATAATCATTTTGGCCGAAATTTTCAGTCCACCAGTTCATTTAAAGTCATTACCAGAGCTTGTGGAAAAACGAACAATAATATGTTGATCACCAATAGATGGCTGGATATTTGTAAAGAAGCGGTGAATTTCTAGATGCTATCTAAAACAATAAGATGTGTTATGAGACAAATATTCACTTAACTTCTAATAAAAAAAGATGTTATCAATCACAGACAACTGTAAGGGTTTCAACTAGATACAAAAACCTATACCGTATGGTCCGCTATGACAAATGATTTTTGCTTGCGAAAATGTGCCTGGAACTTGACTATACCAATGTTTTCGTTGTAAATGTTAACACGTTTTTCGGCCAAAAAAATACGGTTGTGTCATATACTTTTTTTCCTTTTCGCAGTGTGCAAATATCAGCATGTTTTTTTTCAAAAATAAGATTTACATTTTGGATGATCATATTTCAGGGCACCAGAGTCACAAAAGAAGTACAAATACGAATGTTATTCTTGTGGGTAAGTAATAAAAATGTCCACATTGAAAATGTTGTTCTTATAATTGTCTGGGTTGGTCCGGGGTGTTTTTTTTTCTGAATTATTACAACTTCATTTCAAGACTGTTGGTAAATTTAGAAGTAATATAAAAAAGCTTGTCATTCCTGACATTATCATCTGTAATAATATTGTATAGTATATGTAAATTGTCTCCCATGAGTGATTATATTGAAGTCAATTCAGATTAATCAGAATATGGTCATGTTGGTTGAGCAGT
Organism: Mytilus galloprovincialis; assembly: GCA_037788925.1. Taxonomy (NCBI): domain Eukaryota; kingdom Metazoa; phylum Mollusca; class Bivalvia; order Mytilida; family Mytilidae; genus Mytilus; species Mytilus galloprovincialis. The sequence goes on from CM075336.1 coordinate 78,601,782, forward strand.
TGTAATCAACTTAAACAAAACAACACCGTTACACATGTTCTTAACAGATAAAATAAAGTATTATATTGACTACTTACAAAATTAGAGTAAATAGTATCTAAATTAACATTAACGTGCCTTACTGTTTTGGTGCAATTATTTTGGAAGATGTTACTTTCCTATTGACCATAAAAGATTGATTTTAGTGCATACACAACAGTCCCCACACTAGAAATAAAAAAACATGCAAACTGTGTTCAATGATGCGTTTAAAATGTGTTGTTTCTTTTTATAATATTCAGAGTATTATTTAGTTAGTCTGGACAGATGCAATGAATGTGTATTTCTTAAATGAATACACACCATTCCACGTTCTTGAAATTAGTATTTCGGTGAAATGTTTGTTGTCCTTTTTAATTCAACCTGCCATGATTTGCTATCAAATACATGTGTTTGGATTTTTTTACAAAATAACAAACTCTTCAATTGTTTCGTACTGTATTGTTATTTGATATATGTATTGGATTCTTGTTACAGGAATGAACAGATTTCAACGTAAGTAAAGTGTACTTAAATGTATAATTACAGAAAACAAAGATGGTTTGAATTAACCTTTTTTGATTGCTCTTCTGATTATTAGTGAACGATCAAGTAATACCTCCTATTTCACTTAAATCGTAAGGCCTTTGAATTCACCTGATAAGTAATACGTGAGTTAAAGAAAAGTTGATGAACGTCGGTTAATACTTGGTCAAATATGTTCAGATTATGTCGGGTGCGGTTCTGACTAGGTCGAGTATGGTTCCTAGTAGATTGTGTATGGTTCAGCCGCGTACACAATGGTTAAATACTGGTCGAATAAAGTACAAGTTCAGACTGTAGATATAAAAAAAGAAGAGGTGGTATGATTGCCAATGAGACCAGTCAACAAGAGACCAACATGACACAGACATTAACAATAATAGGTCATCATAAGGCCTTCAACAATGAGCAACGCCCATACCGCATAGTCAGCTATAAAAGACCCCGATATGACAATGTAAAACAATTCAAACTTGAAAACTAACGGCCTTATTTATATAAAAAGAAATAAGTATATTTGAAATTGCAGTCGATTATTATAAAGTAAATTTTAGACCCGTTTATATATAACATGTAAACAAAAATGATTATCTGAACACAACCTAAAACACTTTGTAACCTCATTGAATTATTGGTGTGTTTCCAAGAATATTTCTTTGTAAAATAAAATGAAGGATGCCATTCAAAATGTATGGACATTTTAGGGGGATATTTTCTTTAACAAATCTCATTAAACCATTATTCCGATAATATTTTTTTCAAACACACAGCGTACACGCATGCGTCTTATGTACTAAAGTAAAGATTTGTGACTTCTCAAAAACACTTAATTAGGCACAAGTATTTTTTTTTACAGGAATGAACCTATTACCGGGATGTTCGGGTATGTATTAAACTTATAATTCTTTTCAGTGTTTAACATTATGAAGATTGTTTTAATCATATACGAAACTAAATAGCTCGAGTTTTAAATTATTCTAAGCGGGATTATTCATTCTATGTGAAAAAAATACGTTTTTTATGTGAAAACAATGGTATATTGATAAAGCTTGAGTGATCCAGTAACTAATGGTACATACTTAAGAGCATCTTTAGCTTAACAAGAGAGTGTATGTATTCATATTGATATCTTAAACAATGTAAATAATAAATTAAACATAGACCTTTCAATTTGATTAGCTTTAATTTCTTTTTTTTTGTGATCATAGCATATTTGCATGATTCTAAATAAGCATATTTATTTTAACTTTGAACTCTGTTAATTTTGAAATGTTTAATTTTTACTGTTGCGTATATTACGACAGATTAAGATTTTTACAAAAAGTTCAGACACATTTTAACTGTGAACGCATCATTTGAATGCACCACTAAATTAGGTCCAATTATAATTATATTTTGTGACTTATGTTAAACCAAACATTTCTATTTTACAGTATGTGATAGGAATCATTAAAAGTTTATATTTATACCAGACACTATTAAACTGTTTTATAAATGTTTGTTCAGCTAAAACTGTTCTTATGTAATTTTTTATTGCAGTCTTGGTTTTCCTTTATAAGTAACACATATTTATCTTAATATAATATCACACTAATTCGTTTTTTAATGCATCAAAAAAGAAAAGTCTATCTCACATCAGCATTAGTCATGCCATTATATATTGCAAATGTGTTGTTGAAGTTTACTTAAGAAATGTTTTATGGAAGCTATTGTTTGAAAATTTTTTATGACCTGGGCCGAGATATTCGAATGTTATCATGAGCATTAGCGAGGGATAAAATTAACGAATATAAAGACCAAGGCCATGTGTAAATTCCCAACAATGTATGCCTTCAATGCATTATTCCGATTCTAATAAGACAAATACGGCCATAAGAAAACGAGAAAGAATATAGCTGTTCTTTTTTAATCCCCATTAGATAAAACTCAAGCATTCTAATACATAAATAGCTTGCATGGGTTATTTCGTGAATAGCCGATAGAAAAAAATATGTGTAATTCTTTTTATCCTCCGATTCAACATTTGCCATTTTTAATTTACATGTTTTTCTCGTAAGCAACCGTCCAATCCAAAGTTGATATTTCAACTACGGAGCCGCCATGTTCTTGCTGAAATTAGTCAAATAATGAAAACAACACGTTTATATACTGAACGAATTTAAAAACGCAACACTCATGTTGTTGATTTTCTTTCAACAAATCATGTTTGATTCTCTTACAACTACTTTTCATACTTATAATACTTCTTTCTCTTTACAAAAAATAAAAATCTGACTAACCTGTGGTTATTGATCATACCGAGTTTTTGAAGTCGCAGGAATTTCTTCAAGCGAAATTGTGGACTCATAAAAATTTGTTTCAGTTTTGTTTTGCTTTGTGAAACAGTTCTTTCAATCCTTTGCCTCACTTAAAAAATGTTGCATCTCCATATTGCCAAGACTGAGAAATAAAAAAACTGAATTAACCCATAAGAATACTGCAAACATGAACATATAAACGTGCTGCAACCATAGTGTATGACTTCAGAAACTCGTCCTTCAAACAACGATACAAGTAGACAAGATTTGTTGCTGGCCATCAATGAACAGATTAGCGTGTAGTGACAATGAAACGTCGACAGAATTTGATTACGCAACGCCATTTGCCAGACATATTTGCGGACGCAACGTCAACTGCTAATCAAATTGCCGAGAGCCATTGTGTACAGATTCATGTCATAAATGTTTCCCATCAATTGAATTGTAAAAGAATCAACTGAGGAAAAACCTTTAAAGCCCTCAAGTTCCAACCGCATAATTGCCCTTACCAATTAATGAGTTGAACAAATGCAAAATTAGAAAGTGTAAAACAGAACCCAAAACTTGTCAGACAGAATTTTTTTACCTTTCTGAAAATCATTTTGGCGTTTGTAACAGGCAATTTTTTTGCTTTTCACGGTGACACATTCATTCAAATATAACAAAAAAATAATCTAGTGTTGCGTTTCTAAAGTCGATCAGTATATATGGGAATAATACAATACAATAGAAAAGTAAACTAAAACCAACCTCAAAATCAATTTAAATACAATATTATACATATTATACGAATTTGGATGGGTCATGTAACAGAAAACTTTCAACTCTAGCGTTTTCATTTGTATGACGTCATGTTTTGAAATGACTTAAATGCGGCAAAATCAGTAATAGACTTTCGCGGAATCTTTATTTATTTTGATTTTGTTGATTTTTTCGAGCTCTAGTGCATTACTTCTTTTTATTATGCATCCGAATAAAAATACAAATTATTTTTCTTTTTTTTAAATGCAATTTTTAAAACAATAAAATGGGCAAAGGATTTGTAAAAAGGTTCCAGTACCAGTGTTTTGTACCAGCCAGTATTATGTATATCTCTGAGTCGATATATCGAAAATGGTATCACGGTGTTGCATATATATATATATATATATATATATGTTACAGTAAATAGGTGAAATAAGGAATTACATGTAATTACTAAAATTTAGGAATTACATGTAATCCCTGATGCACTTAGTAAATACAAGTAATTCCTGAAACGGCCCAGTTATTACCAGTAATTACTAATTTTAAAACACATTTTTACACCTATTTACTAACTGTTAAAACAATGCTGTAATATGATTCAGCTGATCAAAAGTTATGGTAATACCAACTATAGAAGATCAGTAAGTACTTTTAAAAAGTGATCAGCCTAAAATGTACCTTTTTGTTATAGGATCATTATTTACGAGATATACAAAAAATAAGATATATTTTTTTTGTTAAATCATTAAGGAAAATAATGTGGTGAAATTGTATTTTTTTAGCAGTCAATCTGGTTCCATTTTACTAAAATAAGCTGAGAAACCTGGTTGACGAGTTGTGCACTTGCAAGTCAATAATTGAACCTCAATGAATATACTTATTCATGTTCCCTAGCTGGAGATCGGTTATGGATGTATTCAGATTTTAAATTGTAAGGGTTTCGCAGAACCCAGTATCTTGCTTACTTTTGCTATAAGTCGCAGGCTAATATATTATCTGGAAAAAAAACTTGCCGAAGCCCATTTATAAAGGATATACGAAAAAGGATTTTGTTTTACAAACTTTACTTTTGAATATTATCTGATGATCATAAACAAGCGTCTGTCCAAGAAATCCAGAATATTTTGAGAAAGTTATTAAAATTCTAAACACTTTAACCACAGTGTGATTATGTGAATTGGCATAACAACTAAGTTCATGTTATAAGTAAACCAGGGGAAAACTTGATTTTACTTCTTGAAAATTATCTTATGATCATAAACAAGGGCCTATTCAAGTTTGGTAGAAATACAGGATAATTTAAGAAAGTTATCAAAATGTGAAGAACTTTAACCACATATTTATAGTGAATATTTGTGGACTGTAGTGACGACAGAATGGTTTTCTATGTCTCGCTTTTGCGACAAAAGTCGCAGGTTCGACAAAAAGAAACAGAATGACAACATTGAAAGTAAAACAAAAGGGATGGACTATTTAGTTGAATTATACAATCCACAAAAAGACGATTCTTATATAAAGCCCCAGTCCCACTAGACCACGATCGCATCACGCTCACCGCGATCTAAAATAAATTTAGATCGTGGTGAGATCGCGGTATGAGCGGCATGAAAATGTTAATGTTCGTTGCTTTCACGATGCTACTACGTCCTAATTACGCTTCTATAACGATCGCGCTACGATTAAACCACATTCTCACCGCGCTTATTCTGCAACCTCACTACACTTATAAAGATCTTTCTACGCTCTTCACGTTCTCAATACGACCATACCACGAGTTATCCGATTGCAACACGATCTTACTGCGATTATAGCACGTTCTTACCACGATTATACTACGTTCATACCGCGATCTTACTACGTTCTCAGCAATACCGTCAATATCGTGTTTCATATCAATATAGTTCCATTCCTTCTATTTCTGATTAAAACGGAGATTTCTCGGAAATAATACAGTCATGCCACCAAAATCTACTAGAACACGTTGGCGTGGTGGTAGGGGTTGATGTAGAGGCAGAGGGAGCAAAGTATGAACGCCATACTAAACTCCAAATAGTTCACAAGAAACTAAAATTAAAAATGGTACAAGACTAACAAAGGCCAGAGGCTCCTGACTTGGGACAGGCGCAAAAATAGTGTGGTTAAACATGTTTGTGAGATCTCAACCCTCACCCTATATCTCTAGCCAATGAAGAAAAGTAGACGCAGAACAATACGCACTTTAAATTCAGTTCAAGATAAGTCCGAGTCTGATGTCAGAATATGTGACTAAAGAAAATAAACAAAATGACAATAATACATAAATAACAACAGACTACTAGCAGTTAACTGACATGCCAGCTCCAGACTTCAATTAAACTGATACTATACACATAAGTAGTATAATACTTGTCATCAAGAGATGTCGGAACGACCAATCAAACCTAAATTACAACCTATTGCTGGTCCATAAAGCTCAAATGACGATATTTTAGTGAACGATAGCAGAGATGACACAGATGTGTCAATACATATAGGAAGATGTGGTATGAGTGCCAATGAGACAACTCTCCATCAACGTAAAAATCTATAAAAGTAAACCATTATAGGCCAAGGTACGGCCTTCAATACGGAGCCTTGGCTCACACCGAACAGCACGCTATAAAGGGCCCCAAAAAATACAAATGTTAAACCATTTAAACGGAAAAAACCAACGGTCTATTCTATATAAAAACGAGAACAATGGTTGAGCCGTTAGAGCAAATGGATAAATACATTCAGACAAACAAAATCTAGGGAGTTTTTTTTATATATTTTATGTGAAAATGACAATAAAAATGATGGTCGTAGTGTGAACGTAGTAAGGTCGTGAGAAGAGCGTGATGAGGACGGCAAGGGCGTGCTAGAATCGTACTATGGTCGTGAACAGCGTGGTAAAGTCGTAGTGGAAGCGTAGTTGGGTCGCGGTGAGAACGTGATGGTCGTAGTAAGGTCGTGATAACGTCGCTGTGAGATCGTAGCGCAATCTCTCCGAATAGAATCACGCTTTCGCTACGCTCACGCTACGATTGTACAGCGACCTTTGCGATCTTACTACGATCTTAGTGCGCTCTCACTACGCTTCTACTACGACCTTATTTCGCCACGACCGCACCATGATTGTTTTGAACATGTTCAAAGTTGGCCACGCTCTTCGCGATCTTGAAGACCTCACCACGATCGTGGTACGACCTTACTGCGACCTACACGATCGTACCACGATCATCAAAATTTGCATTCTTTTCACAGATCGTAGTGCGATCGTGGCCTAGTGGGACTAGGGTATTAGTAAAAAGGATGATAAAATTTTGTTGCAGGTATATAAGCTTAAGTTTGGAGGTTCCTGAAAAACTCAAAAAAAAAAACAACACAGAAATATAAAATGTGACTCCTAACACCATCAAATTGTATAAATTTGTTTGTGAAGAATGTCAGCTTCATGCATAGCAACAGTCTGACAAAAGAAGTCTTAACTAAACCTATTTTGTAAAAGGAATTTAACTTGTGTCATTGGGCAAGTTTATATATGCAAAAAGTTTTATAATTTCTTGCGTCTGATGCGCTTTTCTGAAATTTACCCTCATCTGGAACGCTCAAAGCCAAACATTTGAAATCCAAAGATGTATAAGTACCGAAACCGTTGATTAAGAGCTATATGTCAAAAATATTTCAAATGCATAGCTATATTCATCTATAGCCAACCTTGCCCGAGGGAATTTTAACCTTACTTATAATAATTTCAAAATTTATAAACGTAAAATATGAGATTTTACGAATTATCAAGATTATTCAACCAAATTTGGAATTATAGAATGCCTATCATGAAAAAGAGCTTGCAAAATAGCGTATAAACTTCTCACAAATATATTTCTCAATTTTGGATTGATATCATTGCCTTGCATGCTGAAAATGATTTTTATGGAGTTTCAAAACTTTTAAAACAACCATTTTCCAGTTTCAATTCACAAACACTAAAGAGTATTCACTTTTGATGTGCCTTATATTCCTTGATCCTTAAAGAATTAAGTAAGCCCTAAAATATCTAACCTGTTACTTTCTAATTTGGTATCTTGAAATATATCTTTAATTTTAAAACAAAAATATCAAGTTAGTAAATAGCTGTAAAAACGACAAAAAGAATCAGTGATTACCAGTAATCACTGAAACAACTAGTAAATACATGTAATTACTAAATTGGCTAGTAATTACAGGTATTTACTGAAATGTTTAGTAATTACGTGTAATTCCTAATTTCACCTATTTACTGTAACATATATATATATATATTAGAATTTAAATTTTCTTTTATCTTAGTATACTTCAGATTATCTGCAGCTTAACAAGAGAGTTCATGTATTTATATTGATTATTTAAACAATGTTTATAATTCATCAAAACTCGACGTTGAATTCTGTTTGCTTTAGTTTATTTGTTTAGTGTTCATAGCATATTGAAATATTAACAACTAACTTTTTTTGATGCATATATGACGACAGATTAAGATTTTTACAAAACGACCATTCTAACTATAATTGTGAAAGCATTATTTGAATTCACCACTTAATTAATTCCAATAATCATTATATTGTGTGTATTAGATAAGAGCAAACATTTATATACTACAGTATGAGATATGGATCATTAAAAGTTAATAATAATACCAGACTCAGTAAACACATTGTTTTTAAATGTTTGATAAGCTTACACTTTTCTTATTTATTTATTTTTTAGCCGTCTAGGTTTGATGATGTAAGTAACACAGATGTACCTTAATCCTATCACAATCATGTGTTCTTTGAGATATAAATGTATGAAAAATGAAACTTCAATTAGTTGTCCTTAAGACAAAACACAATAGTCATGTCGTTATATATTGCAATATGTCTTGTTGAAGTTAACGTTTGTTCTTTGACTAATTTAAGGTACAACGCAAATTATCCGGTTATAATAATATATAAATTAGTAGTTTGGTATGTGTAAAACACATATTTAGATAAACGCAAACACATAGCTTAAAGTACAAATAAAACATAACCAAAAGCAATTTGACAAGCTGATAGATTTTTTTGTGGTCGTATCAAACATTACAGAGAAAATGATATTGTCCGCCAGATAATTGATGTAACAGACTATAGTGTATAAAAGTAATGAGGGAACATACAGTTATTCCTCTTATATAACAAAAAAATGGTTGTTCCCCTTGTATATATTTGTTGTTATTTACAAAGAAAATGAAACACTGTTTTATCTGGCGTGCATAAATATGCAGGCAAATGTTTTGTTTTATTTTACTACATTGTAGATGACTGTTTAAAAGATCATTGGTTTATTTTGATATTACAAAAGTCAGACGAAAGGCTACATGCATGCAACAGAAGGTTCATCAATTGAATACAGTTTAAATTTAAAACCGTGTCTCTTTTATGTTGTACCAAACCGTATAGAATTGGTAAATGTAAATTTGTTTTTGTAATGAAAAAAGATATTTGATCGATCATGTATAGCATAAGAGAAACAATTCTTCACAAAAGTAGCGTGAAATTTGTTTGATTATTTTTATTCGCATTCGCTTTTTGTATTGACCTTTGATATACATCTATATCTCTTCTTTAAACTAATGCAGATAAACAACAATATTTGTATAGTATAATCATTTTTACGGGTGTTTTATTTATCTTTTTTAAGTGTGTGCACTAACAGTAATTGTTTTTGGTAAGTATTTGCTCATTTAAAATAATTTTTTTAAGCGAGTCCTTTTTCATCTCACTGCCAACCAGTTACCTCCTGAAATTGGTACTATTTGAACATGACCATTCTATGTAATTCTATTATTTTCGTATTGTCATCGGATAGTTTAGATAATTCTGCATATATGTACTATATGCGAGCGACCAACTTGTGATCGATTTTGATCTGCAGAATACTAAACATTATGAAAAAGTACGTCAACATACGGATACAATTTCAAACAATTTAGACTTGTGGTCAACCTATTCTTTGACCAATTATGCCCATCTTTTTATTTCTGATTCATAACCAATAATCACAAAAAAAAGTACAAACTGATTCTATTTTATCAATTATGAATTTGCATCTGACTACAGCTATACAGGGGTTCAAATTGCTATGTTTTGATTTTGTATTGCAATTTCTACTGTTTGTTTAAGATAAACACTCATTCATTTGAACTAATTGTCATTTAGATAATTGGATTCTAATTTAGTACGCCAGACGCGCATTTAGTCCACATAAGACTCATCAGTGACGCTCATTTCAAAATATTTATAAAGCCAAACAAATACAAAGTTTTTTTTTTTTTTTTTTTTTTTTCTTTGCAAGTACAAAGTTGAAGAGCATTGAGGATCAAAAATTCCAAAAAGTTGTGCCAAATACGGCTTAGGTAATCTATGCCTGGGATAAGAAAATCCTTAGTTTTTCGAAAAAAATAAAGTTTTGTAAACAGGAAATTTATAAAAATGACACCCGTCCATAAAACAGATAACAGCAGAAAGTCACCAACAGGTCTTCAATGAAGCAAGAAATTCCCGCACCTGCAGACTATTTACCGGATTTGTTATAACATGGGCAACACAACGGGTGCCACATGTGGCGCAGGATATGATTACCCTTTCGGAGCACCTCAGATCACCACTAGTTTTAAGTGGGGTTCGTGTTGCTTATTTTTTAGTTGCCTATGTTGTGTCGTATGCACTATCCTTTGTCTGTTTGTCTTTTTTTCATTTTTAGCCATGACGTTGTCAGTTTATTTTCGATTTATGAATTTGACTGTTCCTTTTTTACTGGATTGTAGTAATGTATTATATTTATAAAGCGGATCGTTCATGCCATTTTTTCTAACTTGCGCATTCAGTCAAACATATTACAAAGCTCCATGTACGTATATCATTTTACTTCTGTTAAGGTTTGAATTAGATATCTCTGTATCTTTTGAAAATGAGTTTCATTAGTGTGAAAGTATAAGAAATATTATGAGGCCTAGTAAGGCATGATGTATGTAGCAATATCACATTAATAATACATCTCCGTATAAATTGTGTTAACAAAAAGTTATCACGTTTCAATTCAAAGCAGACGTGTATACAATCATTTAATAATTTGCGGTAAATGTTAAATTTGAGACTGTGGACTTTACACATGAACAATCTAGCCGAACATTAAACACAATCATCAATTAATCGTTATGTGATACAATTTATGATTACTATTTTGAAATATGCTTAGCCTATTGATTGGATTAAGAAATATTAAACAATTGCAATAACGTGGTGTGTATGTTTTTGTTTTAATGTGTTATCATATGTTATTCTAGCTACAATAGGTCACGTTGGCATACGTTTATTGGGGAAGCATAGAACAGCTGACAACCCAAGGACTATAATATATCATAGTCATTTGTATATAGAGTACGTTTTAATGCAAACAACAATTACCGTCATCATATGATCCATCTGCCATTTAAGTGACATTTGTTTTTCTGTTAACTTTACCGAAAGAAAGGTAGATTCTTCTTGACCACTAAATCTTTTTTCTGAATCATTATCATTTATATTATATAGCACACCACTTTATTTTTTTCAAAAACATTCATATACATTTGATGTATTTATAATTATATCTGTACATAATAAAACGTTTATGTGTAGTCAAGCCTGCCACCTTAACTGAAATGTATAGATACTCCTAAAAAATATACATATTATGTCATATGGTCAGTTTGCCAATTAGTCAAATCCTCAAATATACTGCTGTATAAATCAAGTTGAAAAAAGGAGATATGGAACGATTGCAAACACTTAACAAATGACTAAAGAACACAGAAATCAACAACGTTAGGTCACCATACGGCTTTCAACTATGAGCAAGGCCAATACCGCCCAGTGAGCTTTAAAATACCTCGAAATGACAAATGTTTAACAATTTCTACAATAAAACTAACGTCCTGAATAAAGTACAGAAAATGAACGTAAAACAAATATGTAAAACATCAATAAACGACAACAACTGAATAACGGGCTCCTAACTTCGGATAGGCACGTACATACAAAATGTGGTGGGGTTAAACATGTTAACGGGATCCCAACCCTCCCCTAACCTGGAACGTTATGTAACGGTAATCAAGTATGTTTTAACACAGTATTCTTTTGTTCATGCTGACTTCCAATTTTAACAGATATTTATCTTTTCAAAGCATGGTCCAGCAAGCCATTTGATTACTTCTCTCTTTGGCACTCATGGATGATATTCTCTTTAGAAAGCATATAACAGTTCTGTATATGTTATGTTTCCTACAAATTTATTTTACCCTGTAACTATATGATATTTTTGGGTGAAAGCTTGTGCATTTTACTTTCGAAACTTGAATGATCTATCGTGGTTGTTAACACATCAATGGAAGAATACATTTTCTCTAATTCTATTGAAATTTATCCCTTTCTTAACCCATTGTATAAAAACAATTAATCAACGTGTGGTTGCCGGAGATCATTGATTGCTATCAAGGGTCATAACCTTTTAAGCTAACTGGATGATTCAAATATGCTGAGACTCGGACTTCAAAATGGATAATTTAACTATCTCGATTGGATAAATCCGATAATCCACTGGTATTAATGTAAGAATCTACATGTATACGTTCACAGAATAAATAAAATAATAAACTGTTAAAACAAAAGGTTAATCGTCACGTGTTAAGTTTCTATTCTATCTCAGAGTAGATGCGTAATTTTGAACTATGATATGGATTATATGTTTTTAATATTACATTATAAAATGTGATTTATGTTTTATTATAGAAAGACAGACAAAATATATTTTGTTTTTAATTGCAAGTCATTGTACACTTTTGTGTTTATGAAGGCTGTCTAATTAAGATCATTAGGGAAATCAATATGACAAAAACATTGTGTTATAAGAATAGTTACATGTATACTGCCAAAACAAAGAGGCAAAAGGAACCAGAGGGACATTATTAGTCGACAAAAAAAAGAAGAAAAAAGTTGGGGCTAAAAAAAGGTAAACAGACTACATAGGCTACAATGTAACAGACAATAATAAGTAAGAAAAAAAAACATATAGAAGAGGCGAAAGATACCAGGGGACAGTTACACTCACAGATTGAAAACAAACCGACAACGTCATATCTAAAACAGAAAAAAAAACCAGACAAATAAGAGAACAAAATACACATAATACACAACATATATATAAAACTAAAGACTGACCAACACTAATCCCATCACACATGGGGTTGATCTCAGGTGCTCCTTTGATGTCAAAAGAAACCTTTGTTGTCAGAATAAACATAATATGTCGATGATCATGATGCTATAGATGATTAATTAATAATATTACATTAAAAAAGCAAGTTTTTATTTCATTAAAGAGAAACTTTCAAAACTATTTTGGTGTTAGTGTGCATGTGTGTGCCATGTTATGTATCTAAACACTGTCTTAATTAACAAGATTATGGAAAAATATGACAAACTTTGTTTTATTGAAAAGTTATACTGCATTGTATAATAAATATCATTCTTTATATCATGTATACAATCATATTAACCACTAACTCATCGTATATACATGCATTGGATCGTCAAAAAGGTAAAAGGTCACAAACATACTGTACTCCGAGAAAAAAATCAATCGGAAAGGCCATAATCACATGGCAAACTCAAATGACAAACCACATCAAACAAATGGACAACTGTCATAATCCTGACTTGGTAGAAAATGATAAATTGAACCTGGTTTTATAGCGCTTAACCTCTCACTTGTACGACAGTCTCATCAAATTCTGATATATTCACAACGATGCGTGAATTAAAGACATACTAAATAAAATAGCAAGTAAGTCAAAATATGGGTACATCATTCATCACTGTCTTACATCTTAAAACAAACAATTTTACAAAAAAACACAAACGCATCTATCAAATTAAAAACGCATTGACAGCTTCATGTGTCTGACGTCAGAAAATTTATGCGTCACATATTTTAGAAATACCAAAATAGGCAATCTTTCTTAAACATGTTTTTTCTTCATTAATCTATAACTTTTAAAGGTATAGATAGTTTACATACTTCTTATATCTAATGAACGAGTAGACTTCGTGAAAAACACAAAGCACTGTCGACATGAACGTTACGCAGTGTACTATTTCTTAAAAATACAAAGTTGTGTGACTTTGTTTATTGCATTCATATACATTATTTAACTTTGGAAAAGTACAACGAATACGGTCACTTTGAGTGTATGGAATTATTTAAAAAAAAAAAAAATGTATTATCCCTTTATTTTGCTGGCCTGATCTTAGGAATTATATTCAATAGTCAACAGTTCTGGAACAATGGATATTCAATTACTGTCTTACATAAGGATTTGACACGATTCTTAAAAAAAATCAAATACTATTCCAAAGGTCTTGCAATTCACAAAATTAAAACACAAAGACCTTATTTTTGCAAACAAAAATAGGATGGCGACACCTTGTCATGTTTGAAGTAAAAGCAGGACAATAGTTTGTAACCAAGAGTCCTAGATTTTTGTAAAAAATATTTGAACTTTACATAGCAGCTACATGCATTTCCCATGTTACTTAAATAAGGCCAAAGAAATTAAAGGTTGATCAACACAAATCGTACCAAATATAAGGTAAACAAACCGGGTAGTACAGACGAAAAAGAGAGCAAATACTACTCCATTTTCACTGTGTGAATAACAGTAGTATACCGCTGTTTGAAACTCATAAATCGATTAAAAAAAACTAATCCGGGCTACAAACTAAAACTAAGGGAAACGCATCAAATAAAAGAGAAAAAAAAAACGACACAACAGAAACACACCATTCAAATGTAACACAAACAGAAACGAACTAAAATGCCACATTTTCCCGACTTCGAACAACAAATTTTTAGAATAAAAAAGGTGGGTTGAACCTGGTTTTGTGGCACGCCAAACCCACCGTTTTATTTGCAATGCTAAATACAACATTAAAATGACAACACAACATGACAAGACTACAATATAAATAAATAGGAGAACATAAAGGACAGAGAAACACACGAATAATAGTTAACAAAAGGCACCAGGTTTAAAATCTAATACGCCAGACGTGCGTTTCGTCCACACAAGACGATGATATATTTTGGAAAAAAAAATACAACCGACAAAAACAAATGTAGTTTACACGTGATTTTGTCATCCAGTTAGGCGAATGAGGATTCAGTTTTAAATAAAACTCGAAGTAACCCACGATTCTAAATTAACATTATTTAGTCAAACTCAAACCTCAATTAAAGGAAAGCAACATATGCAATAATAGAATCAGACCGAAAATCCAAAATATAGTTAATGAAATTCAAGAGTAACTGTATTTGCCAATTTCGTTCACAAATTATTTTTAGAAGGGGTAAGCTATGATTTGTCTACCGAATCAGCAGTGGGATAATCGTTGTAAGTTGGGTAACGTCAGATAAGGCTGTTTACAACGTCATTTGTAACAGATTTGATATTAAAAATTATTTTCTGAAGCTTGATAATCGATAGACAATTCAAGACATTAAAATTCCATGAGATATTTAGATAATTTAAATTTCTAAAAATGTCATGTCCGTCGCTCCACTATTATTTCAAGATGAATGGGATAAATGCATTCAACATAACCCCAAACAGTGAAACTTTTAGTGATATAACATTGTCTTAATAGCGGAATGCTAAATTCTTCTCAAGAAGCTCCTTTGTGAAATCAGTATCATATGAATAAACGAATAAGTCTAAAATGAGAGGATCGACCCCTTTTGAAATATCGAGTCGTTGTTGAAAACAAAAACGTTTACAATAACTTTCTTTTAATAAAAGGATTATTAGTGAATGGAAATTACTATTTGTTTTAAAAGATGAATGACCACAAAGGAATAAGTCGAACACAAACTGACAAAACTATTTCAAAACGAAAAAAAAATCTAAACATTTACAACAGTATACAAAACACAAAATAAAAAACTAACGACCTAACAACACGACCTCAACCAGAGTTGGTTCTCAGATAATTAATTAATATATAAGTCGTATAGCTTTGCATAATCTCCATTTTTCTGTTTGAACTTGCCATGGACTTAAAATAGGGACGAAAGACACCAGATGGCTTAAAATGAAAATGACAAACAGCCAAACAATAGTACACATGCCACAACATAAACAACTAAAGAAGTAGCAACACGAACCCCACCAAAGAATAAGGGTGATCTCAAGTGCTCCGGAAGGGTAAGTAGATCCTGTTCCACATGTGGCACCCGCCGTGTTTTTATTTAATTTGCCTAAAACAAAATATTTCTGAAGACAAATATTGTTTATTCATCTATCATTAACATGAACAATTTTACAATGCTTACGATAAGACAACATTTATATAATAGTTCTTGAAAAACTGGTCATTATCGTGATATATGGACTGCTCACAGGACAGTGGTATTGACTAAGATAGTGATAATGACTGAGCCAAAGGCGAGGTCATTATCGCTGTCGCAGTCAATACCACTGTCCTACGGGCAGTCCATGTATCACGATAATGACCAGTTTTCAAGAACTATTATGTTTATTTCATTGCGAAACCATGTTTTGGAAAATTCTCGTAAATTCAAAATGCCTGAAGCGAACTCGGGTAGTTGTACGATTTCTATGACAAAGAGTGAAGACCAGTCGTAGTAATACTGCCATTCATTTTAGTGCAATTTTTCAGTATATAAATACTTAATCAAGTTATCTTTAATTTTATATTTAACGAAAACATATAATAAACAATTCAACAACTTAAATACAATATTAAAATCAGGGACATGTTTCATAAAAGGTAAATCTCTCTAAACAGAGAAGCCACGCCCCAGCGGTCATTAACAGAGAAATCACGCCCCAGCGGTCATTATCAGACGGAAACCACGCCCCAACGGTCATTATCAGAATGAAACCACGCCCACCGGTCATTATCATGAAAAAGTTCGTTAACGACCGGTTTTCTGGTCTGTTTTTTTCTGTTAATGACCGATAGAATTTATTACTGAAGAATAATGAATGCCATGTGACCCCTTTTTATCCAATAAGAGAATCTTATTCTCAACCGATAGGAAATAAATACACATTATAGACAACAAACGAAACATTATCAATATAAAGGAAGAAATATGACAACCAACACAACATCAAAACCCAACATATTAATTTGGGATGGAAAAGTACCGTGCCACATCTTAAGACAAAAGTCACAGGACAACATGGAAAATATTCAGACTTCACGAGCATCCAATATTTCATTTATATGTTAAGATCTTTTTTTTATAGGAAACCTTTTCCCCATATATAAAAATGAGAGCTTGTTGAATCATTGTAGTGTTGTTGGTATATAGTTATTTGATTTCTTACTATTAATAAAAAAGTTGTCATGCATTGTGTCGCTTCTCTTTCTCCCTCTGTGTCATAAAGGTAATATGCATAGTCACATTTGTTATTATCGCTTATGATTATTTCTTTTGGGTTATTTTGGAAAGACAATGATAAAAAAGGCGTCCGTAATTGTTCCCGTTATCGGACGGACTATTAAGTCATAAACATGACTCCCATTCGAAACTGTTTGAACATACACTAAATTAAAAAGTTGTCATGCATTGTGTCGCTTCTCTTTCTCCCTCTGTGTCATAAAGGTAACATGCATAGTCATATTTGTCATTCTCGCTTATGATTATTTCTTTTTGGTTATTTTGGAAAGACAATGACAAAAAAGGCGTCCGTAATTGTTCCCGTTATTGGACGGACTATTAAGTCATAAACATGACTCCCATTCGAAACTGTTTGAACATACACCTAATTTTGGTAAACTTCCAAAACCCCTTTATTCCTAACTCGATTAAACACAATGTTTGGGTATCTGACCTACATCAACCGGTATCTAACATTCCTGTGGACCCTGTGAACAATAGAAATCCGATTTTCGGGGTCCCCGAAATCGGTATATAATCATGTTTTATTTAAGAAATAATTCTTGCAAGTCATAAATTTGTTAAAAATAATCAAATGGACTGGGTTATCTTTGAAATTTATTCAAAGCGTTAGCAGGAGATACAATTGACGAATGTAGCTACCTATGCCATGTGCAAATTAAAAAAAAAAAACAACTGTGAAATTCATGTTCAATAATTTGAACTGGTGTAAAAAGATACTTCTGGTATCAATTCCTGTTTGAGATACTTTTGATACCCATCTTGAAATTCCCTGTCATAATTTTTATTTTACGAAAAATCATCCTACAACAGTGAACATATTTCAACTACGCTCTAAATGCCCCCAATTTCGTGGGTAATATCGAGTTTATTTTCAAACAAGAACAAAGGGTGCACTGACATAGACTATTAGGTGTAATACCACCATTGATTTACAACTATCAGTCTTTGTTAAAGGAGTATGTTCGATAAGGTCCTAAAATGGCCCCCTTTTTTAGCGTAAATTTCAAATTCGGATTTATTGACCAATATCACGATAAATTATAGCTAATACATTGACTAGATAGGATATAAGCCATTTTGTTGAAATTTTTACGTCTCTGCGTTTCATTATGACGTCACAAGTTGTGCACATATTGATTCTCCACGAAAAAATCAATCAAAATGGGTAAATTTCCAAAGATTATTTGACAGGAAACACAGAGCGCATACGTCGACAACAAAGATCTTTTAAAATAATGTTTGTGAAGACATTTAACATGTCTTATTTGAATATTAAGGTTGTCGACGCCTGCGCTCTATGTTTCCTGGTCCTTTATTTGGTTGAAATCCAGCTGATTTTGTCAAATCTCACCAAAATCCCTTATCTTGACCTTTTTGGGATGTAAAAATCAACGTGTTAGAATTAAACTTTGACAAAAACAGCTCTTTTTAACTTTCTCACATGTCTCTAAGGCAACTTAAAACAATTATTGTCTTGTTACCATGAACTTTATAATTGGGGCCAAATATGGCGCTTACCGAACTTACTCCTTTGCACTTTTCAAAAAAATGTGTAGAGTTTATTTTTTTTCAAATAAACAAATACTTGGCATGAGTTAAGCTAGGTTTATCCTGACCTGTAATATAGAAAAAATTCACATAAAACATCATTGCATATAAGATAATAACCATCACTGGAAGTTAACCAATCAAATTTGTCCCCTTATTTCATCTGTGTACAAGGTTTAGTCATCATGTAACCTCAAGATTACAAAATATTCTATAGAAATTCTAAATAAAGAAATACCCAACATGGACACTATTCAGACTTCACGATCATCCAATATTTCATTTATATGTTAAGATCTTTTTTTTATGAAACCTTTTCCCCATATATAAAATGAGAGCTTGTTGAATCATTGTAATGTTGTTGGTATATAGTTATTTGATTCCTTACTATTAATTAAAAAGTTGTCATGCATTGTGTCGCTTCTCTTTCTCCCTCTGTGTCATAAAGGTAACATGCATAGTCACATTCTTATCGCTTATGATTATTTCTTTTGGGTTATTTTGGAAAGACAATGATAAAAAAAGGCGTCCGTAATTGTTCCCGTTATCGGACGGACTATTAAGTCATAAACATGACTCCCATTCGAAACTGTTTGAACATACACTTAATTTTAATAAATTTCCAAAACCCCTTTATTCCTAACTCGATTACATACAATGTTTGGGTATCTGACCTACATCAACCAAGAACAAAGGCTGCACTGACATAGACTATTAGGTGTAATACCACCATTGATGTAAAGACAATAAAGAAATACCCAAGACATATGTTTATGACACAGAAATATTTTACTGCAATAAAATGTAGGATTAATTACCTACAGCTGTCAAATTCAAGGGAATTTTTTTTTTCGACCCATTTTCGTATACAACCGGATGTGACGTACCGTGATTTGGTGGTATTATACCTCAAGGTTTGTTTTTGGCGAATCGGATACAACAGTGGTATTTCATTCCATTACTTTCGAAACAGTACCAACTGATTCTCTTGTAATTTAGTAGAATCAAAATCAAAAATTTAAACTCAATCAATATATGATATTTAACTCAAACGTAGTATATTTTAATATATCGTTCTTTTTTCCCACACACTTGACGGTCGGTTGAACACTCTTATTGAACTAAAAGTATAACAACAAAAACACTGATTCCGAGGAAAACTCCAAATGGACAGTCCCTGCACAAATGGCCAATTCAAATGTCCAAATTCGTCAAACTAAATGATAACAACTGTTATGTTTCGGACGTGGTACAGCCATGTTTAATAGAACCTGGTTGTATACCTACTTGAACCTTTCAATTGTATTACAGTCACATGAAATTCCAGAACAAAACAAAATTTTCGATCATTTTAAACACAAACAAACTAACTGTGCACCACTTATTGTTGACCAATTTGTGTATTGCTATGAGTTACAATTTATGACAAAAATCAGCAAAGATTCATCGAAACAACATCTAATAAACAAATTTAATAATACTTTTAGATATTTTGATGATATTTTGGCTCTCAAAAATGACGACTTTAGTATGTATACTAAAAACATGTATCCTGTTGAACTTACTTTACTTTAAATAAAGCTAATACTAACAATGACCACTGCCCTTTCCTCGATCTTGATATCTATATCATTCACGGAAAGCTTAATACTAAAATTTGTGACAAAAGAGATGAATTTTCCTTTCCTTTCGTCAATTATCTATTTTTAAATCGTGACGTTCCCTTGTCACCATCTTACTGTTTTTATGTATCTAAATTTGTACGATTCGCTCGTGTATGCATTACGGAAGCCGTAATGGGACACACAAAACATTAGAAAATATTTTTTTTAATTTGAGATCACGATAAAACATTACCGTTTTACCGAGATCTCGATAAAATGAAATTGTTATATCGAGATCTCGGATTATTATATCGAGATCTCGGATTATTATATCGAGATCTCGGATTATTAAATCGTTATCTCGATTTATCAAATCAAGATCTCGGATTATTATATTGTTATCTCGGTTTAATATATCGTTATCTCGAGGAAATGAAACTATTATATCGAGATCTCGTATTATTCAATCGTTATCTCGGTTAAGTATATCGAGATCTCGATAAAAAATATATCGTTATTTCGATAAAACGAAACTGTTATATCGAGATCTCGGATTATTATATCGAGATCTCGATTTATCAAAACGAGATCTCGGATTATTAAATCGTTATCTCGGTTAAATATATCGAGATCTCGAAAAAAAATATATCGTTATCTCGAAAAATCGAATCCTTATTTCTGAATTCGTCATTTTGATGTTATCTTACAAATATTCAAATTAATATCAGGAACAAAAATTCAAAGCCCTTTTTAAAAATTTTAACTTAATTCATTCATTTATTTAGTTTCGGAGAATAAAGTAGTGGATTTCCCTAACTACTATTAACCGAAATTCCTTGGTTCAATGTATGGAAAACCTGAATACCAAAACATATATATAAATATTAAGATACTCAACGTTATTTTTTTTTATTTTCACGTTCCCTTTGCTGTTCTTCATCCCATTTGTATAGATATAACATGTCCATTGTGCCGTAATGACCATTAGAGGGGTTACGGAGGACCTAAATGCCAAAATACGCGTGAAAATTATGAAAATAGCCAATTTCAAATAATGGAATGGATATTTTGAATAATGGAATGGACTGCTGCGACCTTTTAGCCCCTAATTACATACATACCTTATACCTCATTCGAAAGCTTATTAATAGAGAACAAAAGACATATAGTCACTATGTTCGGCAACGCATATTAGAGGAGTAACACAGACCCTTCGGCCCCTTTATACACTACTTGAAAGCTTATAGAAAGAGAGATAAAATGGTTAATTGATAAGCTTTCGAATGTGCTATAATGTATATTTGGAATTAGGGATTAAAGGATCGCAGCAGTCTATTCCATTTTTCAAAATATCCATTCCATTATTCAAAATAAGCTATTTCTTAATTTTCACGCGTATTTTGGCATTTAGGTCCTCCGTAACCCCTCTGATGGTCATTGCGGCACAATGACCATGTTATATCTATAAATATGGGACGAAGAACAGCAAAGGTAACGTGAAAATGAAAATAGATAGAGTTGAGTATTTTAATATTTATATATATGTTTTGGTATTCAGGTCGTCCATACATTAAACCAAGGAATTTCTGTTAAAAACAGTTAGGGACATCCACTAGTTTATTCCCCGAAACTAAAAAAAATAAATGAATCAAGTTAAAAATTTTAAAGAGTGCTTTGAATTTTTGTTTTTGATATTAATTTGAATATTTGTAAGATAACATAACAATGACCATGATGACGAATTCAGAAATACAGATTCGTTTAATCGAGATAACGATATATTTTTATCGAGATATCGATATATTATTATCGAGATGTCGATATATTTAACGGAGATAACGATATAATATTCCGAGATCTCGTTTTAATAAATCGTGATAACGATATAATAATCCGAGATCTCGATATAACAGTTTCGTTTTATCGAGATAACGATATAATAAATCGAGATAAAGATATAATAATCCGAGATCTCGATATAATATATCGAAAAAACGATATAATAATCCGAGATCTCGATATAACAATTTCGTTTTATCGAGATAACGATATATTTTTTATAGTGATCTCTGTAAAACGGTAATGTTTTATCGTGAACTCGAATTAAAAAAAATTATTTTCTAATTTTTTTTGTGTCCTCTTACGGCTTCCTTAATGCATCAATGTTTTAGATTTTAACGAGAGAAATTTATGTTTTTCTCACAAAGTATTACACCGATATCACAAACTAGTCAAAACATTTACAAAATTTTATCATCGGTGTAAAGACATCATTCGTAATTATAGCTAAAAAAAGAGAGACGAAAGATACCAAAGGGACAGTCAAACTCATAAATCGAAAATAAATTGACAACGCCATGGCTAAAACTGAAAAAGACAAACAGATAAACCATAGTACACATGACACAACATAGAAAACTAAAGAATAAACAACACGAACCCCACCAAAAACTCGGTGCTCCAGGAGGGTAAGCAGATCCTGCTCCACATGTGGCACCCGTCGAGTTGCTTATGTGATAACAAATCCGGTAAATAGTCTCATTAGGTATGTCACATTCATGAAAGGGAAGGGGATTGTAGTTACGAAGTAAGGAACTTATCCGATATCATTTGTGAAACGGTTATTCCATAACGGTCAACCAACTCGTGATGGCGTCCGTAAAATATATGCAAACTTCTTATACGTTCAGGTATTTATCCAATTTTGTATGAAAATTCTTTATAAAGCACAAAAATGTCAGTGTACATCTCAGAAGCTAACTAAACCTTTAAATAGACTAATCAAGAAGGGATATAGTTTCGATACTGTTGCCAGGTTATTAAAGACTGCATATTTTGGCGTAAATATTGATTCACGTATAGGGTCTTTGCATCGGAACTTTTTTTTAAATTTTAAATGTTTACGAATTTAGTATGATTCCGTTTGTTACGGACTTAGAACGAGTGTTTGTTTAGGGAACAGCAGACGTATTTGTGGCTTTCGGCTGTTTAATGCGCTTTGGTGGGTTGTTGTTTTTTTGACAAATTAAAAAGTCCAATTCTTAATTTTACTTTTTTCGAAGTGTAATTGTGTATAAGAAAACCTTCAAAAACTGAAGATAATTGGTAGTTTAGTTTTATCGACTATATTTGTAAAATGTAAAAAAGAAATATATGCAAAGGAAATACATATTTGGTGGATATAATTCGTGTTGATGTCATTGAAATCATTATACCTGGCAACATAAGGTTTATTATATCAAACAAAGCCAATTATACTTCAAAGTGTTTTAAGTCCAATTAAAATGAATATACATTATGTATCTTAAGTACAATGATATCTAAATACACCAATGCGTAAACTAAAATAAAAAAAAACGTATCTGAATGGGTCTATCAATGCCCATGCTACGTCAATCTTTAAAGACCCAAATGTTGCAAAACACCTATCCTACCTCCATGACAAATATGTTGTTGTCCCCGCAGATAAAGCCCCAAACAACATCGTTTTTGTGTGTAAAACTCATTACATTAACTGCTTGATAAACGAATTAGGTATTGACAATTCACTTGGAAACTCAACGACACTTACCAAAGAGGAAATCCTGGATAATCATAGGTCTGTTCTATGTTCCTTTGGAATTTCAAACAAAGATGAAGAACTGGATCTGCCATCACTATATTGGATACCTAGACTACATAAGTGTCCTTACAAGCAACGGTATATTGCTTGGTCTTCCAAGTGCTCCACGAAACCTCTTTCGAAATTATTAACATCTATTTTATCAGCAATCAAAGACGGGCTTCAAAGTTATTGTGAAACTGCCTATTCTAGAGGGGGCGTGAATCAGATGTGGATACTTAAAAATTCCAAAGATCTTTTATAGTACATACAATCTACCTCTCTTTCATTTTGTAACAGTATTAAAACATTTGACTTTTCTACTCTTTACACTAGTATTCCACATTCCAAACTAAAAGACAAATTGAAAGAGTTGGTATTGCTTTGCTTCGTAAAAAAGAATGGCCAACGTAGATACAAGTATCTTGTCTTAGGGAGGGATAAATCTTACTTTTTAAAGGATCACTCTGATTCGAACAAAAAATTCTCTGAAACTGATATTATCAAGATGCTTGATTTCTTGATTGACAACATATTTGTTACGTCCGGAGGACGTGTTTTTCAACAGACTGTCGGCATTCCAATGGGAACAAACTGTCCCCCACTACTTTCTAACTTGTTTCTTTAATATTATGAGGCTGACTTCATGCAGGAACTTCTTAGGAAGAAAGATAAAAAGTTAGCAATATCCTTTAACTCTACTTTTCGCTACATAGATAATGTTCTTTCACTAAATAATTCAAAATTTGGTGACTATGTGGAACGCATCTATCCGATCGAGCTAGAGATAAAGGATACTACAGATACAGTTAAGTCGGCCTCATATCTTGACTTACATCTAGAAATTGACAATGAGGGTCGGTTGAAAACAAAACTTTACGACAAAAGAGATGATTTCAGCTTTCCAATTGTGAACTTTCCATTTCTAAGTAATAACATTCCAGCAGCACCTGCATACGGGGTATATATCTCCCAATTGATACGATATTACCGTGCTTGCATTTCCTATCATGATTTTCTTGATAGAGGGTTGCTGCTCACAAGGAAGCTATTAACCCAAGAGTTCCAAATGGTGAAGTTGAAATCATCCCTTCGTAAATTTTCCGGACGCCATCACGAGTTGGTTGACCGTTATGGAATAACCAGTTCACAAATGGTATCGGAACTATAATCCCCTTCCCTTTCATGAATGTTAACTTCCGAATTAGACTATTTATCGGTTTGTTATCACATAAGCAACACGACGGGTGCCACATGTGGAGTAGGATCTGCTTACCCTTCCGGAGCACCTGAGATCACCCCTAGTTTTTTTTGTGGGGTTCGTATTGTTTATTCTTTAGTTTTCTATGTTATGTCGTGTGTGCTGTTGTTTGTTTGTCCTTTTCATTTTTAGCCTTGGCGTTGTCAGATTGTTTAGATTTATGAGTTTGACTGTCCCTTTGGTATCTTTCGTCCCTCTTTCATCTCTTAATTGGAGGTAGACAGGTAAAGACATTGAATTAATTATCCGATCTTCGTTTGATTGTTAATAATGAAATACTCTGATGATATTAGTAGAATCATTTAGAATCAGTAAGTGACTTATTAAGTGACATAAGGAATATATTATTATAATATTAGATACAGATTAAACATTATAAACCTTCTTAACCATTGACGTTCTACTGTAAGTATCAACACTTTAATACAACTTTTATTCTAACTTCTATTTTAAGGAATGTTTTTAAACATTCAGCAGAAATACAAGGTATTTGATTTAAGACATAGTAGAACTCAGTGTTTTCCATTCGGCATTTGAGCCGGGTGTGCCGACCACCTTTTGAAAGCCGACCACCTTTCGATGTTAGGAGGTGGTCGGATTTTTTTTCAAATTAAGGATTTTGTTTCGGTCCCGTACCGTTAAAATTTGAATACTAATCGCGCCTCGCTGATTTGTTTTCATTGACAAAGATGGCGTCCAATTGTCAAATTTCAATGTTTTCATTTATCAATCGGAACGGTCGAAAACATTAATTGTGTGAGACACTCAGAAAATATAAATACGTTAATATATTTCTTCTTTTCTGTTTCCTCATATATTAGATAAATAATTTTTGTATTCCACGACATGAAAGTCTTTTCCACACTACACGTTAAAGAAAACAGAATGAGGTAAAAGGTAACTGTAAGTAGTCACTAAAACATATAAAATGGCCCAAGCTCGGGCATCGACTTGTGAAATATATACTGGCGGACCAGGTAAACATTACTGCCATCAGTGTGATCATTTATTTTGCGGAAGCTGTAAATTATCTCATTTACGCACAACGTCTTATAAAATCACACTTTTGTAAGCGGACGACATATCAACCAGAAAAAAACTTCTTTGCACGGAACACAAGGAATGTTTCTTATTCTACTTTCAGGATTGTGATTGTAAAATGTCCGTCGAAAAACACAGTCGCCATTTGATGATAGATCTTACTAAATCAACTGTAAAACTTAGATCTGAACTTTCCAAGGATATTTAACAACAAACGTAAACAAAATTGAAAATTGCAGAAAAGCTTACTGTGAGGAAGTCAAAGCATGAAGAGGGGAATTACTGGAAGAAAATAATTGATAAAAAAGTTGATGATTTTGTTAAGCAAGTGCAGGATGAGGAACATTGAAACGCAAAAGTAAAAAATAAACCAACTACATCATGGCAACCATACATATAAAACACCAAAAGACAGACACCAGTATAAAAAGCAAAAACATTTCTTGTTGTTTATTCTTTAGTTTTCTATGTTGTGTCATGTGTGCTGTTATTTGTTTGTCTTTTTTCGTTTTTAGCCATTTCATTGTCAGTTTGTTTTAGATTAATGAGTTTGACTGTTCCTTTGGTATCTTTCGTCCCTCTTTTATACACTAACGTACACATGTTGATTATTAACGTATATATCAAATGCAGACAAAGCATGTGTTCGAATGGATTTGAGATAACAGTGGCATATTTTCATGATTGATACTTTTGACACCAGGAAAGAAAAGGTTGCTTGAGACTGTGTAGCAAGGACTAGTTTCGAACACTTATTTTGATATAAGAAATGTTTTGGTTTGGTATTGGTTGAGCAGTAGCTTACTTAAAATATACATTACTCATATGATAGGTAATGGCAAAGAGCGGAAGTCTACAAAACTGTCAAATTTGAAAAACACAGATATTCATTCGGTGTTTATCAATTTTGTATTTGGAAAACAGTAAAGTGCTGTCGACTAAAGGATGTTCTTAGGTGAAATTAAAAAAAATCAAGATTTTAAAATTGATACTTTTAATCGGAAGAGCATAAGTTAAGAAACAAAATAAGCTAAATATATTAATAGGTCATGGAGCGCCTTTTCGAGATATTTGATTTTTAAAATATTGCGGGAAAAGGTTGACTCGGACTTTTACCTTATATTTGCATTGGTATTATTTGGGTCTCTAATAAAAAAAAAATCAAGAATTTGCTTAAATCATGAGCTATTAAAAATGAGGGACGAAAGATACCAAAAGGACAGTCTAACTCATAAATCTAAAACAAACTGACAACGCCAGTTCTAAAAATGACAAAAGACAAAAAAAAAAAAAAAACAACAGCACACATGACACAACAAACAGAACTAAAGAATAAACAACACGAACCCCCCAAAAAACTAGGGGTGATCTCTGGAAGGGTAAGCAGATCCACATGTTGCACCCGTCGTGTTGCTTATGTGATAACAAATCCGGTAAATAGTCTAATTCGGTAGGTCACATTCATGAAAGGAAAGAAGATTGTAGTTACGACGTAAGGAACATATCCGATATCATTTGTGAAACGGTTATTCCATAACGGTCAACCAACTCGTGATGGCGTCCGTAAAATTCACGAAGGGATGATTTCAACTTTACCATTTGGAACTCTTGATTTAATAGCTTCCTTGGGAGCAGCAACCCTCTATCAAGAAAATCATGATAGGAAATGCAAGCACGGGAATATCGTACCAATTGGGAGATATATACCCCGTATGCAGGTGCTGCTGGAATGTTGCTACTTAGAAATGGAAAGTTCACAATTGGAAAGCTGAAATCATCTCTTTTGTCGTAAAGTTTGGTTTTCAACCGACCCTCATTGTCAATTTCTAGATGTAAGTCAAAATATTAGGTTTTATATAAAAAGATAAATGGGTGCTATCGGGCAAAATATTTTACCTTGCATCAGATGGTAAAAAACTAAGGATTTCGAACAGCTAACACAAATTCCAAAACCGCACCTAAGTACATCCTTAATCTAATTTTAACCTCAGCAGCAACATGTTGAATTACTCTGATTTGCATCACACACGTAATTATGTCAAGGTCTGTAAAACATATTTTTGTCGAAAGCTTTATTGGCATCCAAAACACAAATATGTTTTTAAACCTCTTCTGTATTTCTACATATTTCAACATATGACATTATGTATTTAGAATCAAATCTGTATATTATAAAACCCAATGGCAATGATTTCGAAGAAATATTTGCTTTTAATATGCTTGTTCACTTTATTTTATATTCTCTTTTTTCAGTGACAGTTAATTGAAACATCTGACAAGCTACCAAATATAAGGTAATAATATCTATGTATTGATAAGCAAGGAACATATTTGTACATATACCAATTCGGATGAGAAAGCAAGTGTTTGATGGATAAGATTAACAATTCAAAAAACAATAGAGATCTTGAAAACGCAAAAGATCCAGCAAAATTGGAACATAGACGATCGGATCTGGTAATCGAACATTCCATCATTTACAGAGTTCGTAAAAACAAATATATTTCTATAACGGATGTATGGCATGCAGATTTGTCGAATGAATTTCTAGTATCTGTATATAAAAAGAGATTTAGTAGAGTTTACAATGGGACAAATATCTATCAAAGTTTTCATAAAGTGAGTATCAACATTTATAAACAACTGTAAGGATTTTAAACATAAGAAAACACCAATACGATATCACCAGCTTTAAAGGCTAAACATTTTATTAGCAGTAATGTGCTTTGAGCTTGACTTTACATCCAGGTTTCGTTGTACATCTTTTCACATTTTGTTTCCTCACAAACTACGGTTGTGTCATTTACGTCTAAGTCACAGTGTACACATACCAGTATATTGTTTGCAAAGATATTGATAACATATGAATAATCATATTTCAGGCAACCGGAATCGCAAAAGAAATACATATATGAATGTCATTACTGTAGGTAAGTTAAAATGATTATCACATTGAACTCTTTTACTATACTTGTATGATGCTTTTTAACTAAATTATTCAACCATCATTTCCAGTGTTTTGGTAAATGTGAGAGGAATTCGTTTGAACTTGTTATTACTGACAATTTCATTTGTTATGATATACAGTATCATTAGTAATATGATATGCTATAACTATATAAACGTGTTTTACAGTTTTTGTGTTTAAATATTTTGAAAGATATTACTTTGAAACTGACTGAAATGATTGATAACCATGTTTAGTGTATACAAAATAGTTACTATTATATAATAGTGAAATGCATTTAAACACTAAAGACACACATAATATGTGTCCAATGTTGCGTTTAACATACTTAGTTTTAATTTTAATCAATTTATTTTTAATATTCAAAATACAAAAAAGTTTATTTGGATAGCGACAACACATCTGAGTTTTTAAAATGAATAAAGGGTACATAAGTTTTACCGCTGTTCGAAAGTCAAAGGATGCACACTTGACCTACAATACTCCATCACTGGTGTTGCAAACACATAATTGGGTCAGGACTTCGCAACAAATAACTTTTTTTTTTAAATCTTATATTTTGTATTTAATGGTTATTTGATAATTGTTGTTTCACGAATTGTCAGTTTCAACGTATTTGGCACAACTTTTTGGCTTTATAAATATTTTGATATGAGCGTCACTGATGAGTCTTATGTAGACGAAACGCGCGTCTTGGCGTGCTGAGTAATAATCATGGTACCTTTGATAACTATTAACACCATTGGGTCGATGCCACTGCTGGTGGACGTTTCGTCCCCGAGGGTATCACCAGTCCAGTGTTGGCATGAATATCAACCGAAGTGTTGACATGAATATCAACCGAAGTGTTGATATGAATATCAATAGTGGGGTCATTTTTATAAATTTCCTGTTTACAAACTTTTGAATTTTTCGAAAAAAACTAAGGATTTTCTTATCCCAGTCATAGGTTACCTTATTCATATTTGGCACAACTTTTGGAATTTTTTTTATCCTCAATGCTCTTCAACTTTGTACTTGTTTGGCTTTATGAATAAATTGATATGAGCGTCACTGATGAGTCTTATGTAGATGAAACGCGCGTCTTGGCGTACTGAATGATAATCCTAGTACCTTTGATATCTATTTTCCAAAAAAATTGACGCTTAAAGTTCCAGTATTGTAGTTCAATCATTTGCAATATTTCCTCAACTAGTATAAATTAGTATTTATTGTTTAATATACTTGATAAACGTGTGATATGAAAAGGTTTGATACCTGTTATATTTCGAATAATTGTTAAAATTACATCGTATGACAGGACTCACTTATGTCATCAGTCATATTTGCTTGCGATACAAAATTACAAGTTACTTGTACATATCTCAACATTTTTGATGAGTTTATCAATATAAATCTGTAGTAGATCAACCCAAAAATGTATTTGTTTTCAGTGACAGTATTTTTGAAAATAGAAAGGCCTACAACAAACTGTGGTGAACGGTAATACTATTCATATTATATTGTATTTCTAACAAAAACATTTGAACGCTTAAGATTCAAACAAAGTGTATGTTCCAAAACGAAGGGAATCATATGAGTAATTGTCCGAGTGTAGTGCACTAGTTGATTTTAAAGTTTTGAATCAGAAAACTTTTTTTGACAGGAACTAAAATTACATGTAAGCATGAGGATTTTCTACAGTTTTTAGATTTATTAGTAGTATTGAGCGTACTGTAAACTTAGCATTGATATTTTTATTCTTAATGACGGCAATTCCATGAGACGCACTCACTTATAACAATTGTAATGTTAATTTGATATCATCAGTTTTAGTATACCTTGTATTAAAATCAGTAAGTTTAGGTTCTTTTTTTAACCAAGATATTCGGATGAGCTATGTATATTTTTCTAAAAGAAAAATTGTGACGAATCAAACTTTAAAATGCGTATGCATTGATATTTATAGAATGAGGATTAATTGTGGAAAGAGTAGATACGTCAATTGTGGATTAGACTTTTGCCATTTTTTGTCATATATACGTATTTACCAATATCAATGTATTTGTCCTTATTCTGTTGTTGTCGTTGGTTGGTGTTTGTCTTATTTATTTCCAGTAAATAATCTTGTTGCAAATAATGCTGTTTGTTTTTCTGATGTTTCCAAAAGGGAAAGTACATTCTGACATAACTGTTTTACAGACCATAATGCAAAAGAGATATTTATACAAATGCAGTAAATGTGGGTTAGTACAAACAATTAGTTCATTTTAAAAGTTTGTTTGTCTGATTGTTAATTTTAAGATTTTATCTCTACATGTGGCACCCGTCGAGTTACCTATGTTATTACAAAGCCGGTAAATAGTCTTATTCGTTAGGTCATAGTTGTGAACAGGGAAGTATATTGAAGTTACGACATTAGGAACATATCCGACATCATCTGTGAAACGGTTATTCCATAATGGTAAACCCGTGATGGCATCCGTAATGTTTATGAACACCATTTTGAACTCTAGGTTTGATAGCTTCTTTGTGAGCAACAATCCTGTATCAAGGAAATCATGATAGGAAATACATCTCGGGAATATCGTATTATTTTGGAGATATAATTATATTCCGTATGCAGACGCTGATGGAATGTTGCTACATAGAAATGGAAAATTCACAAAACTAGTCACTTCAGTGATGTTCGATGTGATTCCGTATTTTTAAACCAGACACGAAGTACTGGGTACTGTTCTGGTCATGGCCGCTAAAACTAATATTTAAGCAACCGAGGAATCAAAACAGAAAAATTACAAAAATACTAAACTCCGAGGAATGAAGATGTATAGCATAAAAGGCGGTACATCGTCACGAACTTGTAAGCTGTGTCACAATTCACTGGCGGCATACAATTTGATATAGACCATACATCACAAACAGTTAACGCACGTTAACACCGCATGCACATATTTCGTGAGTTAATTTTAATTTTCGCGTTTACTATGATTACGTTATCGTGGGCAAAATTGAAATTTAAACTTGCTGCCCTAGTCAATGCGTGTGTATTGATAATGATTGTTATATTTTATATTCATTAATTAAGACAGTTAGTTTTTTCCCGTTTAAATGATTTTACACTGGTTATTTTTTGGAACCTTTTATAGCTTGCTTTTCGATGCGACCCAAGGCTCTGTGTTGAAAGCTGTTTCTTGACCTATAATGGTTTACCTTTTATAAATTATTACTTGGATGAAGTTGTCTCATTGTCACTTATACCACATCTTCCTATGTTTATGTTATATTCAAGACAAGAGAGACATACATGTGGGTGTTGATTGGGGTTTCAGAATATGGTATAATGGGTGAAACTATACAGAATGGGTCCCAAAGAATATAAAACAATTGAGTGATTACCTGTTTCTATTTTTCAGATACGTTATAATGTGATATCTTAGTTCAAGGTATTCAGGATACGAGGACAATCGGCGTAAATGTGCATTTACTACAAACAGTAAACGGGTGTTTACTACAAACAGTAAATGTGCGTTTACTACAACCACTTAATGTGCGTTTACTAGAAACAGTAAATGTGTATTTACTACAAACAGTAAATGTGTATTTACTACAAACAGTAAATGTGCATTTACTACAAATAGTAAATGTGTGTTTACTATACCAAAATAGACGTCCCTTTTTGTCATGTTAACGCTAACGCGAAAGTAAAGTGATTTTTATTGAAATAAGAAGGCGCGCTGTTTTTGCGTTAACGCGAAGTTAACAGTTTATGTCTTCTGATATTCAATGCGGCGTGTACTTGTAGTGCATGCGAGTTAAAGTTTTCAACCTGCCTACATTAATACTTGGTCTGCACCCAGATGTAGTTTTGCGGTCAAATATGTATTTAAATATCATAACACGTGTAGACATTTGAAACTGGACAATAAAAAGAGAGCAAACAAAATACGTAACTTACTGCAACAAAAAACAGTACTATGGTAAAAGTTAGAATTGCGTATTGCGGATTTTGTTACAAATTTCAGCCAATCCAATTAGTTTTATCAACATGACCAACTGTTCAGTTAATCATTTACTGAATTGATACTTTATTGAATTTTTTTAACAGGAAAGAACATGTATCAGAGTGAGTATTTGTATATATTATGTTTCTCCATAACAATAATACACTGTCAGTAAGTGACAATCACACATATTCTTCTATTCGATGAAAACATTAATCTGTTTGTAACAAGATTTAAATTTACTATGTTGGTCTGATTGTTACAAACAAGACATTACAAGTAACTTGAAACGTCATGCGTTTGTTGCTTATTATAAGTAAAGGCTTCGAGAGGCATCTCACGTCTCTCTTGCATTTCTACCAAATTATAATTGTGCTATCTTTGACTAGTTTGTTAAACATTTAGATGAAGACAATTTAGATTTTAGAAATTAAGACACAATAACAACGAAACACGTAACAATATAGTAAATAGTAACAAAGATACCAGAATTATAATTTAATATGCCAGACGCGCGTTTCGTCTACACAAGACTCATCAGTGACGCCCAGATTAAAAGAGTTATTAAGCCAAACAAGTACAAAGTATTGAGGACCCAAATTTCGAAAAGTTGTACAAAATATGGCTAAGGTAATCTATTCATGGGATGAGAAAATCCTTAGTTTTTCGAAAAATTCAAAGTTTTGTTACAGGAAATATATGAAAATGACCATTTGATTGATATTTATTTCAACACCGAAGTGCTAACTACTGGACTGGTGATACCTTCGGGGACGAGCAGTGGCATCGAACCGGTAGTGTAAATAGTTATCGAAGGTACCAGGGTATAATTTAATACAGCAGACGCGCGTTTCGGGTTCATAAGACTCATAAGAGACGCTCGGATCAAAATAGTTATAAAGCCAAACAAGCACAAATTTGAAAAGTATGGAGGACACGAAATTCCAAAAAAGTTGTGCCGAATATGGCTAAGGTAATATATTCCAGGGATAAGAAAAAGCTTCGTTTTTTTCGAAAAATTCAAAGTTTTGTAACAGGAAAATTTAAAAAATGACCGTATACTTGATATTCATGTCAACACCTAAGTGCTAACCACTGGATTCGTTATATCCTTGGGGCAACACATTCACCAGCAGTGGCATTGACCCAGTAATGTAAATAGTTATCAAAGGTACCAGGATTCTAATTGAATCCGCCAGACGCGCGTTTCGTCTTCACAAGACTCATAAGTGACGCTCAGATCAAAATAGTTATAAAAAGTAAAATCACAAAAATACTTAACTCAGAGGAAGATCAATTCGGAAAGTCCATAATCACATGGCAAAATCAAATAACAAAACGCATCAAGAAAAAGTACAAATTTGAATAGTATGGAGGACCCAAAATTTGAAAAAGTTATGCCAAAATACGGCTAAGGTTATCTATTCAAGGGATAAGAAAATCTTAAGTTTTTCGAACAATTCAAAGTTTTGTTAAAAATTGTTAAGGAATTGTGTTAGGACAATTCTAAAAATTACCATATAATTAATATTTATGTCAACACCGAAGTGCTTACTACTCGACTGGAGATACCCTTGGAGGCAAAACATCCATCAGCAGTGTTAATAATTATCAAAGGTACAAGGATTAAAATTCAATACGCCAGAGGCGTATAGCAGAGGAATTAAAAAAAAAAGAAATATATATATGTGTTAGAAAAAAAATTTAGAGAAGAGGTTTAACAGCATTGCTTATTTTTCATTCAATCTCAAATTATATATGTTTTCGTATGATGGTGGTAGAACGAACGTTGTTACATATAGTACACAAGTTATGAATGTTATGGATCAATGGAGCCATCTTCTCATCACAAACAAGGCAATTCTTATTTTGAAATTCATTTTCAATTTAAAATGAAATTAAGAAGTGAAAAACAGTTAAGAATTATTTTAGCTTTTGTCAAGATAGGTCAAATATAATTTGATATAAATACATGTAGCAGTACAGCGTTGTTGGAAAGAACAATTAGCTATCTGGATAGTAAAGTTACAGGATACCTCTTACCTCTTTTCGTTCTTCTTAGAACTTACTGTCAAGAGTCAACCTTAAATGGATAAAGTTAATAGCTGAGAGGGACATCCTTTGTTTCCATTGAAATGCCTTTAAAACTGTTGAAAAAACACGGCCTATAAAGGTATCAGGTATGCTGCTTATCAAGAAATCAAGCATATTTATAATGTGAGTTTCAAAAAATTCGTGTTGTTTTGCAAATTTTTATACTTCTCTCCCTTAGAGAAGGTACTACATGTAGTACCTACGTTGGTCAAGTTTTATATACGAAACAAAACAGAACCAATATTTTCAATTTGTTTTTTAGTTTGGAATACGGAATACGTGCGTAAAGTAAAAAAAAAAAATTTTTGTCTTCTGTTTTGAGATGAAAGAGTGTCAGATAATATGAACTATTAAAATATCAAAACTAATGATTTGATTTTTGATTATCCACAGCTGACTCACGAAACCTCTAAATTAGTTTGTTCACAATTACTTCGATGCGCGGCTTTGAAGATTGATAACATTTATGTTAATAATCTAGAAAGATAGTTCTACATACGTAACGATACTAATAATGTGGAAGAAAGACAAATTCTAATTAAATGTGATCTGGTTTTGTTTGTCTGCTAATCTTCCTAACGGTAAAAAATTCATTTTTTTACCACGGAGAGGGTTGGGATCCCGGTAGCTCCGGTAACTCCGCCACATTCTGTATATGCCTGTAATTCAGTAGATGCCGTTTGTTGATGCGTTACTTAGTTGTTTCTCGATAATACTTTTGTACATGAATTTTGGCCGTTTTTTCTGGTTTGAATAGTTTTACACTTGTTATTGCGGTGCCATTTATAGCTGAATATGTGGTATGGGCTTTGTTAATTGTTGAAGGCCGTCTGGATACTTATATTTGTTTTTTTTATGTGTCATTGATTTAGTGTAGTGAGTTGTCTCATTGGCGATCATACCACATCTTTTTTTTGAATATATAATATTTTAAACTAAAAATGTAAGTTTTGTTCATTTGTTTTTATAATGATTCAATCTAAATATAGTTTAAATTGTAAACATAACATAGAATCGACAGCTATTTCGCTTTAAAAAGATCATAAAAATAAAGATCCGCAGTAATTTTACCAAATTCTCAAAAAAGAATATAGATATTTTAATATGTCTTTCGAACGTCGGATATGATTTTAATACTATGACATATTTACTACAGTTTTTATACTCTTATAATAACAGTCAGGTTTACTTAAACCCTCACCTTAACGCTAACCATGTATCGATACATTTATATACAAATGCATATAAAAGAACATACAATTACAGAAGAAGAAAACACATGACGTGTAAAAAACATATCAGAAACACAACTCATAATAGCATAAGGGGGCTCACGGGTCTAAATCAGGTTTTTTTCTTTATATAGGATTTCGCTATATTTTTCTATAAATGAACTTTATCTTATACTTAATTGAAAAATAAAATAAAAAACATGGGGTCACAGTTCATTTACGCTCACAATCTGGCTACGAAAGAAGCATACATTTTTGTAAAGTACTTTTTTTCTGTTGAACTAATAGGAGAAATAGAGGTTATATCGAAATGAAAAAAGAACCATACTACAGAAATCGCTCAAATTTTACAATAGTTAAGTTTATAAAAGGGAGATTTCGCATGCCACAAAACCAGATTCAACCATTACTATAAGACGTGTCACCGTTCTTATCTATTCACAATTCATGTATTTGTTTTTGATGTTATATTTGTTATTCTCATAGGATTTTGTCTAATGCTTAGTCCGTTTCTGTGTGTGTGTATGTGTCACATTTTAATGTTGTGTCGTTGTTCTCGTCTTATATTTAATGCGTCTTCCTCAGTTTTAGATTGTTACCCCGATTTTGCTTTTTGTCCATGGATTTATGAGTTTTGAACAGCGGTATACTACTGTTACCTTTATTAAGTACAGATTATTTGAAAATAATAATAAAAATATAGGTCACGGATCAGTTAAGAAAGATATTTGAATTTGAATGCCACAAAAATGACATTTTTGCACGGAAGGGAGATAATTTGGAGCTTTTTCAATGATTTGTACATTTTAAAAGTCATCTGGGGTCAAAACGAATATATTTTGTTAGATGATTATTGTACCATAGGATAAAGTAACAACTAATAAAGCAATGAATAAAATTTGTTATGAAAAACATTTTTTTATCTCTGAAATATTAATACCCTCGAGCCTTCTTAAATAGGCTTACATGTATCTCGAGCCAGAACGTAGGTTTCGTTTAATTCAAGTCATTCTTTTACGATCTATGAAATAAAAAACAGATTCATCTTAAGGGCAACAAAAGTATAAAATTGTTCAAAGGCCTTAAATCGATTGAGTAAACGCAAATCTGGACTTACAAACTAATACATGTTACCAAGGAATTCGACTAAATAATTTAAAAGAGAAAACAATGGAGCAATAGAAACACTGAAGTGCAACGAAACCAAACGCCAATACAATATGAATCAATATAATTTGATTCTCGACCACTTTCAATTTTTCTTTTTTATTTTGTTGGTTGTTCAACTTTTATGGAAGTTTTAAATTAAGCCATAACAAACTGTCATGCAATTTGAAAAAAAAACCCGACTTCCTAGTTCTTTTTTAATTTAGCTCAAATGCCATAACGATTACAAATTAAACGCAGTAAAGTATAACATAATTTTCTACATTGAAAATAACAAAAATGTATTAAAATGTTACAATATAATTCTATACAAGAGATACAAGAGATACTCATGACAACAATTTAGAAATATTCAGTATGCGGAAAAAGTAATAACACTTTTGAAATTCTAAAATCTATAAAGTGTTGTTTGTTTACATAAGGTTACACTTCAACCACATTAAAGATCACTTTTTGAATTAGCATTGTATTAAAATACGCCTTTAACTGCATCATGATCGTCATTTACCTTGTATCAATTGCTTATTAGTTTTGTTGTCTGGTATTGAACATACGTGCATTATCATCACATATATGTCTGTTTGCTTTGTTCATATATCGTTGTCAATATAATGGAATTACATGCGACTGTCATATAAGAAAGAGGTTAAGCTACCTATAAACAAGTCAGAAAAGTGACAGTTGTTGTCCATTCGTTTGGTGTGTTTGAGGTATTGATTTTACCATATGATTAACATGATTAAGGATTTTCCTTTTTGAGTTTTTCTCAGAGTTGAGTGTTTTTGCGATTCAACTTCTACATCTTTATTAACTGATGCAATACTCAAAATGCAGAAAGACATATATTGTGATTGATATCTTTTTGTTCCAAATCATTATCACGTTTACACAATCGAGCAAAACTGTACAGACGAGTAATACACGTTTTTACTTTTAGAAAGAAAACTCTACATTTACATAAGTCATTACACATAATGTACTCATTTAATGACAATCTAATCAACAAGCAAATAATCATCATCACTTTAAAGAAATATAATAGGACACAATATTACGAATTATATAGCATTCATAAATTACTATTTGCTTAGTATTAGTTGATATACTTAAGTCATATATTTAGTTATTCTTACCTATATTGGACCTCCGTCATTTTCATGTACTGAACCTCATTCAGTTTTAAAGGGAAACATCTGTGCATTGTGTAGGTCATTTGTAAGTGTCTTGGGTAAAACAATAATATAGAGAATAGGGGATATTATACGGGTCAGTTATATCCTTTTTTCAGACAGGAACTAAAATGTATAGTAATGTTTTAAATATTGACTTAAATATGAATACATGTGTTGATTGAAAGTTTGCAATTGAAAGTGATACATAAACGGGACGATATTCCAGACCGCAGATACCCATGAATGAACGATTATGTAAACTATGTGACCATTCAACCGTAGAAAATAAAATACACTTCATGATGAACTGTCCGCTTTATTCGGACATTAGATTTGAACTTTTTCAAAATGCTAAACAGTTGATTGACAATTTTGAAATATGAAAAA
Organism: Mytilus galloprovincialis; assembly: GCA_037788925.1. NCBI lineage: Eukaryota > Metazoa > Mollusca > Bivalvia > Mytilida > Mytilidae > Mytilus > Mytilus galloprovincialis. The sequence continues at coordinate 78,640,972 of CM075336.1, forward strand.
TTGCACACCAGTTTACATCTTTAATGAAATGTGATGAAATCCAACCACTTTTGGCTAATAATCTACATAAATGTTTTATGAGACGTAAAACATTTATATAATATTTTTCAAACTTAATGTATTGATTTAAATTTCCTTGTTTTTATTTTTACTTTGTAAATCTTTACTTAACGAATTTATTTTGAATTAATCGTTAAATTTTTACTGTAAATTTTACTAAAAATTTTACTGAACTATAACTGAATTCTTATTGACCTTTTTATTTTTAACCTTTACCGTAGTGGTGCTTTTAAGCGAACTAAACTGTAATTATACTTCTTTTGTGTTTATTGTTGATTTTTATTAGTAAGTTCTTATATTATTATTTTGAAGCATTCATGAATAGATATTTTATAATTGTGTGTACATATTTAATGAGTTTTAAATCATGTAATGCATGACTATGCCTTTTTATAAAAACATTTCCCTTATAACTGTTATAGCTTTTATTTGTATTTACAGTGTCTCGTAAGTCTTTATAGGCTGGGTATTGATCCTTTTTTTATGATGTTAACGTTTTTATGTATTTTAATGTAGATCAATATGTGACACTTTAATAAACTATTATTTATCTTATCTTATCTTATCTTATCTTATCATATTAATAACACTTACATTCAAATGCAAACCGTTATTAGTGAAACAAATTTAGTAAACGCCAAATTTTATGAATAATAATTCTGTACAGTATATAAACATAAAAAAATCTCTATATTTAAAACTACATTAAAACATAAATATTAAACTCGTAAGCATCTTATTGGGTACATTGGGTTTTGATTAATGTAAAAGTAATGTCCAAGTCAGTGGACTATGAATGAAAAAAATATTCAAGTTATGAAATAAAATTCCAGCAGATAGTATACATGTATCTTTCATTGTGTGCTGGTTCCGTTCATACCACATAAATGAATGAGAATGTATTGCAGGTGTTAGTTTACGGTTGTCTTGTCTTTGTCGTAACTTTGTAATGTTTAAATGTAGTTTGCTTCTGCATAGTACAAATGTATTGCATTCATATGAATATGTTGGAAAAGTATCATTGCGAGTGGTTGTGTTTATTTATTATACTTTATAGTACATGATTATGAGAGTGTATAGTTACATAATTATGAATTTAAGATTGAAAAGTAATAGATTCGATGTATGTTATTTATTCCTCTTTTCGTTTCTTCTATTTATCACACATACAACTTAAACAGAGTATACCACTGTTCGAAATTCCTAAATCGATTGAGAAAAAAAAAAATCCGGGTTACAAAGTAAAACTGAGGGAAACACATCAAATATAAGAGGAAACAAACTAAAAGTTAACCTGGTTAGATATGGTGAACATTGACGCATATTATTATGAGATTGTTAGTATCCATTTCACTTGTTTTAGCCTTTTTGGCCTCCTATAGTGGATACAAATAGTAGACAGGATTTATAAATAGATTAATACGCGTATGTATTGATCACATACAGATTACTTACTTTAAACTATCATGTGATAGACATAGTTACTCGTATCGCTACAGGGAAGTGTATATAACCAGTAGTGGGAGTTTACGTTCGGATATTTATCACACAAACAACTTAAACAAAGTAAGAGGTGAGTAATGACTAAATGAAACGGTATTAACAATGGAAACACACATTACTGAACAAAAGTTTATCTAGATTTGGTGAACATTGACGCACATTATTAAGAAATTGATTGCACTGTTGACATATGTATTTACCTTTGTCGATTAGCTTAAAACAGTCGCTACAAAAATGTATTTAATAAACAAACAAGTCAACTTATTGAATAGCATCAACATGATAAATTATTTCAATAATTCAAGTGTATCTTACTACGTTTAATTCTATTTTTAGACTATTAAACAACCTTTACTTTAATGTCTGGATTATTGATCACAACTACGCTTGACAGATACATGACCTTGCCACAGGTGACTTACATTTAAATATAAAAATGGCTCAAGCTGCTGCTTCCACTTGTGAAATTTGTACTGCTGGACCTGGTGAATATTATTGTCAACAGTGTGACCAGTCATTTTGTGGAAGCTGTAAATCATCTCATTTACGCACGAAGTCTTGTAAAAACCACACGTTTTTAAGTGGACCAAATATCAACAAGGAAGAAAAACTCCTTTGTACAGAACATGAAGAAATTTACTTTTTCTACTGTCAAGATTGTGATATTCCTGTGTGTAGAATTTGCTCCGTAGAGAAACACAGCCGCCATTTGATGACAGATCTTACTAAATCAGCTGAAAAACTCAGATTCGAAGTTGTCAAGAACATAGAAGCAAAGGTAACAACATCTAAGGTAAACCTTAGCAAAATAGAGAAAGAAACAAAAACCTACCGTGACGAAGTCAAAGCAGTCATCAAGACCATTACTGAGGAGGGGAACTACTGGAAGAATTTGATTGATAAGAAAGTAGGCAGTTTTGTTAGGCTATTGCATGACGAGGAACAGAAAACTATACAAAATATAACTGCACTAACCATTGTGTATCGTAGAGATATCGAAAACTGTCAACAATGGGAAAAGAAAATCAAGGAAATGGAAACAATGGCAGACATTCTATTGTTTGAGAGGCTGAAGAAACTTAAAGTTGATGTAGACAACATAGATTTAAAGCCAGTTCCCAAAGGGTCTTATGTGTCATACAGAAACAAAAAGCCTTCAGGCACAGAAATAGACAGACTATTCGGAGAGATGCAGTTTAAGTAAGTAACCGATTCAAATAAAATGGATAATTATGGTATTAACAATTGCATTGGTATACGAAATGACTTAGTACCTCAGTTATAGAAGACAACACAATTTAAAAGGTCTTCTCTACAGAACAAAATGAAAACAGACAGTTTGATAGAACGACGCAAAGTACATTCAAGTATCTGGTATTGCTGCTTTAGATTTAAAACTTGGAAAAATAAAAATAAAATAAAAAAATAAACGTTTCAACATCGTTAAGAAAAGTTAAAAACAAATTGTCGGTACGTGGTCTTCTATACTTATACAGCTCTTCTGCATCTTTCGATGTGAGCATTTCCTTTAAATGTAAACCATGAATATATAGAAGAACGTCTACTTTTGCTTATATGCTATATATAGGGCATCACATACTTAACCTATAAAACATCGCTAACTTTTAAATCGTCTAGTTGTATATGTCCTTGTTATTCTTAAGTATAAAAAGTCAAATCACAAAAATAGTGTACTCCGAAGAATATTTCAAAACGGGAAGTCCCAAATCAAATGGTAAAAATCCATGATAAAACACATTAAACGAATGGACAAAAATTGTTTTATTCCTGACTGGTACAGGCATTTTCAAATGTAGAAAATGGTGGACTGAACCTTGTTTTATAGCGCTTAACCTCTCACTTGCATGACAGTCGCATCAAATTATTCTGTTATATTTACATCGATGCAGACATAGCAGGTATCTAGAATAGTCAAAATATTGGTACAGAAGTCATTACTGTGTCAATATCTCATAACTAATAAATGTTTAACAAAAAAGCACGAAAAGCATCTATCAAATTTAAAAATCAGATTCATTTCTTCGCCTTTTTGACGTCATAAAATGTAAAACGTCACATAGGAAGAAATTTTGTCGTTCAAAAAAATGATAATTTGACATGGGAATGGTGGTATACAGGGCTAAATAATCAAAAGTTATGTTAGAAATCTTTTTATATAAAATGTGCTTCGGAAAATTTGTCTAAAAACTGTTTTTATCTATTATGAATTCCTGGTGTACATAACCATTTTGTTTTTGGAAGGTAAAGCGATAAAGGAAAAAACTGAAAACCAACAAATTCCATGGTAATACAAATACTACTGATTAAAAAATTATAAAAATAACCATTCACCACTGAATATGAAGACAACGCTAAAAGCACAACACAAATTCTAGACAGTAGACCGAAATTTTCAGTCCCTAGTCCGTCTTTAAAGGCATTACCCGAGCTTGTGGAAAAACGAACAATGATAATAGGAAAAGAAGTATATGACACAACCGTTTTTTTTTTACTGAAAAACGTGTTAAAATGTAAAATGAAAACATTGGTATAGTCAAGTTCCAGGCATGTGATTGATAACATCTTTTTTTTATTAGAAGTTAAGTGAATATTTGTCTCATAACACATTTTATTGTTTTAGATAGCGTATAGAAATTCACCGCTTCTTTACAAATATCCAACCATCTATTGCTGATTTAGTAAGATCTGTCATCCAATAGATGGTTGGATATTTGTAAAGAAGCGGTGAATTTCTATACGCTATCTAAAACAATAAGATGTGTTATGAGACAAATATTCACTTAACTTCTAATAAAAAAAAAAGATGTTATCAATCACATGCCTGGAACTTGACTATACCAATGTTTTCATTTTACATTTTAACACGTTTTTCAGTAAAAAAAAAAACGGTTGTGTCATATACTTCTTTTCCTATTCGCAGTGTGCAAATATCAGCATGTTTTTAAAAAAAAAATAAGATTTACATTTTGGATGATCATATTTCAGGGCACCAGAGTCACAAAAGAAGTACAAATACGCATGTTTTTCTTGTGGGTAAGTAATAAAAATGTCAACATTGAAAATGTTGTTTTTATAATTGTCTGGATTGGTCCGGGGTGTTTTTCTCCTGAATTATTACAACGTCATTTCAAGACTGTTGGTAAATTAAGAAGTAATATAAAAGAGATTGACATTCCTGACATTATCATCTGTATTAATATTGTATAGTATATGTAAATTGTCTCCCATGAGTGTTTATATTGAAGTCAGTTCAGATTAATCAGAATATGTTCATGTTGGTTGAGCAGTTGTAATCAAATTAAACAAAACAACACCGTTACACATGTTCTTAACAGATAAAATAAAGTATTATATTGACTGCTTACAAAATAAGAGTAAAAAGTATCTAAATTAACATTAACGTGCTTTACTGTTTTTGGTACAAATATTTTGGAAGATGTTACTTTCCTATTGACCATAAAAGATTGATTTTAGTGCATACACAACAGTCCCCACACTAGAACTAAAAAACATGCAAACTGTGTTCAATGATGCGTTTAAAATGTGTTTTTTTCATAATATTCAGAGTATTATTTAGTTAGTCTGGACAGATGCAATGAATGTGTATTTCTTAAATGAATACACATCATTCCACGTTCTTGAAATTAGTATTTCGGTGAAATTTTTGTTGTCCTTTTTATTTCAACCTGCCATGATTTGCTAACAAATACATATGTTTGGATTTTTAAACAAAATAACAAACTCTTCAATTGTTTTGTACTGTATTGTTATTTAATATATTTATTGGATTCTTGTTACAGGAATGTACAGATTTCAACGTAAGTGAAGTGTACTTAAATGTATAATAATGATTACAGAAAACAAAGATGGTTTGAATTGACCTTTTTTTAATTGTTCTTCTGATTATTAGTGAACGATCAAGTAATACATCCTATTTCACTTAAATCGCAAGGCCTTTGAATTCACCTGATAAGTAATACGTGAGATAAAGAAAAACTGATGAACGTCGGTAAATACTTGGTCAAATATGTTCAGATTATGTCGGGTGCGGTTCTGACTAGGTCGAGTATGGTTCTTAGTAGATTGAGTATGGTTCATCCGCGTACAAAATGGTTAAATACTGGTCGAGTAAAGTACAAGTTCAGACTGTAGATATAAAAAAGAAGGGGTGGTATGATTGTCAATGAGACAACTGTCAACAAGAGACCAAAGTGACACAGACATTAACAATAATAGGTCATCATACGGCCTTCAACAATGAGCAACGCCCATACCGCATAATCAGCTATGAAAGGCCCCGATATGACAATGTAAAACAATTCAAACGAGAAAACTAACGGCCTTATTTATATAAAAAAATTAAGTATATTTAAAATTACAGTCGAGTATTTTAAAGTAAATTTTAGACCAGTTCATATATAACATGTAAACAAAAATAATTATCTGGACACAACCTAAAACACTTTGTAACCTCATTGAATTATTGGTGTGTTTCCAAGAATATTTCTTTGTAAATTAAAATGAAGGATGACATTCAAAATGTTTGGACATTTTAGTGGGATATTTTCTTTAAAAAATTCCGGAAACATTTTTTCAAACACACAACGTACACGCATGCGTCTCGTGTACTAAAGTAAAAATTTGTGACTTCTCAAAAACACATCATAATTAGGCACAGTATTTTTTTTTTACAGGAATGAACCTATTACCGAGAAGAAATGGTATGTATTAAACTTATAATTCTTTTTAGTGCTTAAACATTATGAGGATTGTTTTATTCACATACGAAACTAAATAGCTTGAGCTTTAAATTATTCTAAACGGGATTATTCATTCTATGTGAAAAAAACGTTTTTTATATGAAAACAATGGTATAATGATAAAGCTTCAGTGATCCAGTAACTAATGGTACATACTTAAGAGCATCTTTAGCTTAACAAGAGAGTGCATGTATTCATATTGATATCTTAAACAATGTAAATAATAAATTAAACATAGACCGTTCAATTCGTTTGCGATCATTTCTTTTTTTCGTGTTCATAGAGTATTGATTCCAAATAAGCATATTTTTTTTAGCTTTGAAATACTGGTAATTTTGAAATATTAAATTGTTATTGTTGCGTATATTATGACAGATTAAGATTTTTACAAAAAGATCAGTCGCACTTTAACTGTGAACGCATCATTTGAATGCACCACTGAACTAAGTCCAATAATCATTATATTGTGTGTCATATATTAGAGCAAACGTTTCCATTGTACAGTATGTGATAGGAATCATTAAAAGTTTATATTTATACCAGACACTGTTAAACTGTTTTATAAATGTTTGTTCAGCTTAAACTTTTCTTATGAAACTTTTTTATTGGAGATCAGGGGTATCTATGTAAGTAACACATATTTACCTTAATCATATCATATCACACCCATTCGTTCTTTAATGCATCAACAATGAAACTTCTATCTCACATCAACAACAGTCATGCCATTATATATTGCAGATGTGTTGCTGAAGTTTACTTAAGAAGTGATTCATGTAAGCCATAAATTGTTTGAAATTTTCACATAGCCTGGGTCGTGATATTCGAATTTTATCCTGAGCATTAGCGAGGGATTAAATTAACGAATATAAAGGCCCAGGCTATGTGAAAATTCCCAACAATCTATGCCTTCCATGAATTATTCCGATTCTAAAAAGACAAATACGGCCATTAAAAAACTAAAGCGAGAGAGAATATGGTGTGTGTTTTGCTGTTCTTTTTTACTCCCCATAAGATAAAACTCAAGCATTCTAATAAATAAATTGCTTGCATGGGTTTTTTCGTGAATAGCCGCTAGAAAAAAATATGTTTAATTCTTTTTATCCTCCAATTCAACATTTGCCATTTTTAAATTACATGTTTTTCTCGTAAGCATCCGTCAAATCCAAAGTTGACATTTCAACTACGGAGCCGCTATGTTCTTGCTGAAACCAGTATAATAATGAAAACAACACGTTTATATACTGAACGACTTTAACGATCTCTGTGCCATGGGCCACTTTTGGGCCATTTTTTTCATACTACGTTCAGTGCCACGGGGCCACTTTTGGGCCATTGTATTTTTTTACTCTGATGCTATGAAATGTACTATGACGTAACGTCATTGTCTGTGCTTCTTTGAAATGCACAAAGCGCGCCAAATTATTGGAATATTGTATTTTTTTGAAAAGTTACCTATACTAAATACACAACTGAAAAATAGTTTATCAATAAGATAATATATTTTTCTAATAAATCAAATTATGCTTTATGTCTTTTATACATATCTTTTTTATTCTCTCAACATTTAGTTTAGCTATCATAATCTAGTTCGCTTTCATTGTTGTATATTTTTTATTTTCTTTGCCATGCGGAGGACATTATAACTAAGTCTTATCTACGTGCATATCCGTAGATATGAATATTTTAACACCCTGAAGTATCCAGGTACACCCTGAGGTCTCAGTCTAAATCTGGCAATTTTTAGAGAAGGTGATCCACAAAGTTTAAAGGGAAATCAACGGGTTTTTTTCTTCATTTTTTATATATCTTTTATTGAAATTTGACTTATTTTTAACAAGGTGTAAGGTACACTAAGCCGTGGATAAAAGTTTTTGACAGTTACCCTTGAATCTCTCATGGCACATTTTGAACTGATTTTTAATAATGATAAAAATAAATCATTAAAAAATACACGGGAACATTTTTTTTAAAGATCAGACGCGGATCCAGAAGGAACCCCCGGAACCCCCCTTTTTTTGGACGATCAATGCATTTGAATGGGGACATGTAATTGGAACCCCCCCCCCTTTGTCCTGGGTTAGGAACCCCCCTTTTTTAAAATGGCTTAATTCCGCCCCTGAAGAGGTAAGTTAAATGCATATTTATGACGAGGAGATTGTATATGAGATTTGAATATTTACCAAGCTTTGTATTAGACCGACTCGCTTGCTAGTTCAAAAAATGAGTTTTAAAACTTTGTTGAAAAACAAGTTACCCTACGCGAACACATAATTTCGACTCCTGGACGAAAAGAATTTCTTTACTTCTAAACAGCGCGTGCTTAACAGAAAAGCAGTAAAGTTTTTAATAGTGACCAGGCGCAAAGCTTGAATCCACGACTTCGTTTTGAAAATCAGTGCCATAACTTTTAGAATTTATCTTAGTAAAAATTCAATTTATTTTATATAAGAGATACATGCAACGGCGGGCACATGTTGAGCAGTATCGGCTTCCCTTTCTGTTTCGGTAAAGGGTTTTTGTTACTCAGTCTTCAGTTTTTGAGTAGTTTTTCGAAGACTCGTTCTTTGTCTTTTTGTCGTTTTAATAAAATTTCTTTACTCGGGGTTTATTTCCGTTGTCTAGGACAGCCGTTTTGTTGGGGCTTAAATTCAGAACAATTTTCTTTGTGCTCTTTCGCAATATGCAAACATTATAGAATGTGTCCGTTGAGAGTGTATAAAATGTATATCCACGTGCGCTTGATATGGCATGTTTTATCATGTTCGGCATGTTCCTGTTTTGGCGAACAGTTCCTGTAAAATTTGCGCCGAGTTGTAAAAAGATGTTCAGCAAGTGATGTAGAAGTCAAGAAGCTGTTACATACGACATTGGTATTTTTTACGAAGTAATTTAAATAAGAAGATGTGATATGAGTATCAATAAGACATTACTTCTCCATCAATTTAAAATGTATAAAAAAAAAAAATTAAAGATCATACATGCATAGTACACAGAACAAAAAGGTACAACGCTCCCAAAATGACCCGTGTGAAATAGTTCAAGCAGGAAACGGTCTAATCTATATATAGGAATTAAAAAAAATCGAGAAGCATCTATGAACCACATCAACAAACGACAACCACTGAACAACAACCCTTGGGTTGACCTGATGGTATTTGATTGACTGCACGTATTTTCTCTCTATATACTATATATATACATGTACAAAAAAGTATAATATACTATAGTGAGCATGATATATCCTGACACTGACTCTACCAGCATCCAAACTTTTACCTCGAAATAAGAACTTTTTGAAGGAATGCATTGCAGCATGCATATTTGACTGCGAGTTCTTACTAATTGACGATTGAATAAATCCGAAATTTCGCTGTCGGAGTGTAGTTAAGATTGTTTCTACCGGGAAGGTTATTGTTGTTTGTAAGATGAGAATTAAAAATTAGTTGAAATATGTTGCGACTAAACATGCATGTTCTTAAAACATTTGGTCTCTTGGCTAAGGAATTTTATGTTCCAATATTCAAATATCGACGCTATGAGTATGTATCGTACAAGGAAAGGAGAATTAATGTTCTTTCTTTGAACAATTGTTCACTGTGTGTTCAAATGTATACGAAATGCCTGCAAAATTTATTTTGCAAGAACTGCAGAAGCCGATTTTTTTCGGCGTTAAATTCATCGTCATTTTCATTCATTTCGTATAATTATATACAAACCACAACTCTCAAGCCTTTTAGTTACAAATCATTGAAAATTGACACAATAGTTGTATGAAATTAACATCGTGAATGCAAAAGTAGAAATAAAGCAATTAAAACGTTCGTGGTAGAAATGGCCAAGTACCTGAATCAAAATTATTTGATAGTATGTACGTGAATATCATCGGATTATAATTTAGTCATGTGATTTTTACATGTTCTATCAGTAAATAGTTATCAAAGGTACCAGGATTATAATTTAGTACGCCAGACGCGCGTTTCGTCTACATAAGACTCATCAGTGACGCTCATATCAAAATATTTATTAACTGTTGTTCGTAACACTTTTTAATTGCAAAATAAATCACAAATCACATGATGTATACGAAAAAAATGCGAATAATTATAAGGAAGACGATACAATTCAATTGCAGTACATGTACATGTATATCATTGAAATATTGACAAAATAAAAGATTTTCGTTATAAAGTTTATGTATGAACTTGTATAGGTTTTTTATTTGAAAAAAATGTTTTCATTTTTTGTTTCATTTAAAGTTTTATAAGACTGTAAAAATCTTTGTTAAAGAAGAATTATACATATGTATGTAAATACGGTAAAAACTGTGCTTATTCGCAAAAAAAAAAACCAATATTTGGACTTTTCCGTAAATTTTTATTTTCCCCGCGTTTTCCCGCTAACGCTTTCTTGCAGTAAGCCTACACTATGACGTTAGGGTACAGTAACGTCATAATACATAGCCAGTCTAGATGGGAAAACATGCCTTGGCACTGAACGTATATTTTTACTATTTCGCCGTGGCATTGAAAGGGTTAAAAACGCAACACTAATTTTGTTGATTTTTTTAAACTAAATCATGTTTGATTCTCTTACAACTACTTTTTATGCTTATCATACTGCTTTATTTTTACAAAAAATCAAAATCTGACTAACCTGTGGTTATTGATCATACCGAATTTTTGAAATCGCACGAATTTCTTAATGCGAAATGTCGGACCCATGAAAAATTGTTTCAGTTTTTTTTTGCTTTGAGAAACAGTTCTTTCAATCCTTTGCCTCACTTAAATCAGTTAAAAAATGTTACATCTCCATATTGCCAAAACTAAGAAATACAAAAAGAAATGAATTAGCCCTTAAGAATACTGCAAACATGAACACATAAACGTGGTGCAACCATACTGTATGACTTCAGAAACTCGTCATACTGTCCTTCCAACAACGATACAAGTAGACAAGATTTGTTGCTGGCCATCAATGAACGGATTAACGTGTAGTGAAAATGAAACGTCAACAGAATTTGATTACACAACGTCATTTGTCAGACATGTTTGCGGCCGCAACGTTAACTGCTAATCAAATTGTTGAGTGCCATTGTGTACAGATGCATGACATAAATTTTTCCAATCAACTGAATTGCCAAAGAATCGACTGAGGAAAAACCTTTAAAGCCCTCAAGTTCCAACCGCATAATTGCCATAACCGATAAACGGGTTGAACAAATTCAAAATCAGAAAGTGTAAAACAGAACCCACAACTTGTCAGACAGAATTTGTTGACCTTTCTGAAAATCATTTTGGCGTTTGTAACAGGCAATTATTGCTTTTCACGGTGATATATTCATTCAAAAATAACAAAAAAATAATCTAGTGTTGCGTTTCTAAAGTCGATCAGTATATATGGGAATAATACAATACAATAGAAAAGTAAACCAAAACCTAACTCAAAATGAATTTAAATACAGTATTATACGAATTGGGATGGTTCATGTAACAGAAAACTTTCAACTCTAGCGTTTTCATTTGTATGACGTCATGTTTTGAAATGACTTAAATGCGCCAAAATAAGTAATAGACTTTCGCGGGATCTTGATTTATTTTGATTTTGTTGATTTCTTCGAGCTCTAGTGCATTACTTCTTTTTATTGTGCATCCGAATGAGAATATAGGGTTATTGCATGAATATTGGGGAATATTGTCCCGAGTAGAATTTTATATTGTACGAGCTTGCGAGTGCAATATATGTTCTACGAGGGACAATATTCCCCAATATTCATGCAATAACCCTTTTATTGTATAGCAATATAATATTTGAAAGTAAAAAATTGGTTTAAACTAAGATTTAAACGTTGATGACGTCATGAATTTTGAAGATTTATTGCACTAGTGCAATATTAGAATTTATTGCACGCTAACTTTTGGTTACGTTCTGTGGGAAATATTATATTGCTATACAATAATACAAGTTATTTTTCTTTTTTTTAAATGCAAGTTTTAAAACCAAAAAAAAATAAAAAAAATTGGCAAAGGATTTGAAAATTTTAACGAATCATTTTTTTATTATTGCGTATATTACGACAGATTAAGATTTTTACGAAAAGATCAGTCGCACTTTAATTGTGAAAGAATTATTTGAATGCACCACTGAATTAAGTCCAATGAACAATATTGGTTGTGTCTTCTATTACTAGAGCAAACGTTTCTTTTTTACAGTATGTGATAAGGATCATTAAAAGTTTATATTTATACCACACACAATAAAACTTTTTTTTAAATGTTTGTTTAGCTAACACTTTTCTTATTTCATATTTTTTGCAGTCAAGGTTTGAAAATGTAAGTAACACATATTTACCTTAATCATATAATATTATACTCATATAATCTTGAGATGTTACTGTATGAAAAAGAAACTTCTATTTGACATCAACAATAGTCATGTCATAATATATTGGAATTATCTTGTTGAAGTTTACTTTAGTTTATTATTAGCTACGTGCACAGCGTAAATTATCAAGTAATAAGTATATATACAAACTAGTAGTTGGCTGTGTGTAAAACACATATTTGTATAGATAAACGAAAAAAATAAGCTTAAACTACAATTAAAACTTGGCCTTTTATGTCAGCTTTGTTATACATGTACTAGCATTTTAATGCATTAACCGTCACATCGTTGTACATGTATTCGTTTGACATACAATGTACGGTTTATATGGATTGAACTGTGTTTCTTGTTTTGATTTTTTTTTGTGTAAGAATACATGTGTGAAGTTTCCTATTTATGGTATGTACCCCGCAAAACAATCAAATCAGAAAAGCGGTTCAGACACATGTAATTCATGTCATGACTCATAATATAATTTTCCATGATTTCCCGTAGATTAATTCACAAAATAAGAAACACATGTTCCAACTTGATCTCAGAAGAATTGTGTTATCCTTTTTAAATACTTGTTCTATATTTGATACGATAGCTCCTGACTGTTCTTCATGGCGCATGAATATTTTTGGTGGCTAACGCAAAAATGTATACCAAATGAAATTTGCCATCTGATAAAAAGTATACAAAGAAAACCCCTTATTATGCTTTTGTGCATTATTTTATTTAACGATTAACGTGCAGTGAAGATAAATGTTGTTAACGTCGGTGTTATTATCGCCACTATCTTGTTTACATTGGTTACGAAAAGAAGTTCGGTCAACTTGGTCTATCGAAAAATAACCAGCGTCAAGATCAACTACCGGAACTCCTCTCGGCCAATCATATCAAGGTATTCCCTAATATGCAAATTATATAAGAATTATTAGATAATGTAAAGTGTGCATAAAAATATTGATTTTTAAGTTTAATTGAAATAAGGGAAAGTAATACATACCTTAAATCATCAAATGTTATCACCAAACGGAAAGAGTGAAGACCAAATGTCAAATTCGTGACTTAGAACAGGCATTTTTTCCCCAAGATATCGATTGTTCAAATCTGATTTTTAAGATAACTAAATATCTAACGTAAATGATATATGTGTAAAGCTCTGTTATAATAAAAATGGATGAGCAAATATATGATAGAAAAAAAAGAAGTTCATCGTTTTGTTTTGTTAAATCTGTTTCCATTTACTTAGTATTTCAGCTTGTCTGTTATCATGTGCATTACTGTCCGATAAACATTTACATCTCTACTTAATTGAAACGTAGATACACATGTGTAAAGTATATTCATTAGCCGTGTTTACGGGTATTACAATTTGTATTGATATTTTTTCAGGGAGTGTATTACTGAAAGCTGTCAAAATCGATTGTAAGTGTTTCCTCATTTCACTGTTGAAACGAACAATAATCCTAGAAAAAATAAAATAAACTTTACTTTCAGTCTGCTCACCGGTAGAAATTTACAAAACAAAAAACACATTGTCTACAGAAGCAGTTCCGATATTTAAATAGTTTTACAGGCTGTGAACATATCACAATGAAGAAAAACTATGGCGTTGTGATCGGTGATGACTAACATTGCCTCTTTCTTTCACTACACACCAGTGAGTGAAATTGACAGTATCTGTTCTCAATCATTCTGAATAAGGTTTGAATTTCTTCCAATAAATGTTTTATTGCGCCTATGTTGACCCTACTTGACAGTGTTGAATTCTACTCGACTCGATCCATATCTGGATCATATCAAGCATTCTGAAATATTACTTTACCATACTGAAACAGACGCCATTAATGTGCGACCTGCACATGACTTACATTTAACTTTCACTTAGCCTGCTTTGAATCTTTATTAAATATTTAAACCATACTCAAACAGTTCTGAACCATAACTGATGATCTGATTTCTGTTTTATCAAATTAAAACGAGTATAGTACTACTATAAACAAGACTTGCAGTTGCTGTTATTCGGGATTGTATTTGAAATGCCACTGTAAAGCAAAGATAAGCACGTAACAAACATTCATTTTAATTGTTGGTTAACCTTCTACTTGATAAACTTTAAGTTTTTGTACAGTCTAAATAGCAGTTGTACTTTATTGAAGATCCCTAGATTACAACCATTCAGATGTTAGAATATTGTAGTTTACGGTTCTGAATAGGATAAAGTATGCTTCAAAAAAGGTAGAAGTATGGTTCGTACTAGGGGGTTGTACGGTTAAAAATAAAGATGAATATAACATGTATACTGCAAAATAGAAATGAAGCTTGTGCAGAATTGACTTAAATAATATCAAGTATGATTCCGACCATATCTGAATTGTCTATTTGAAATTCGCACCTCGATGTGTCGAACCCTAAGGGACCGGACCTAAGTATTCGACTCATCCGAGGTTCGACTCATCAGAGGTCGAGAGTGCCGTCACATATTTGGAATTCATGAAATACGATATGATATTTGCGTTAACTGGATACGTTGAATAATGTGCCTCTTTTTTCGATATTACACTTTTATTGTTTATTCAATCGCCATGTTTGGTCCTTCATTATAATTAAACAAACAAGTACAAATACAAATACAAATAATGCACAACCAAAATAATGATTATGCCTGTAAATGCATATTAATTATTAATAGTATTTAAAAAACAAATTGGTTTCAGACTTTTTGTCGTTTGTTCATTACATTAAATATGTATAATTGAGTTTAACAGTTCCTAAAACGTCCCTGGATGTTCTGCTTTTTGGTCTGGTTGCTATCACTTTTACAAATTTCCTGTTTGCATTCTTAATTTTTTTAGTATTCTTTTTATTCAACTGATTGATAAGATTATTAATGAATTAACTGTTTGTTTAAAAAAAATTTGCAGCTAAGTATTGATTTGTATAATGAAGTTCAAATAAAGATGTTGTAAAATGTAGAAGGACATCATCACTAAACGTTCAATTTTAAAAAGTAATGACGTTTACATATATAATGCAGTATAATGCAGTATTAGAACATGCTGTCAGCTTCAAACAAATGTAGATAAGATGCGACAGATGATTAACTTTGAGAGTAGACGGTCTTTTTTAATATTAACAGTTCTGTTAAATTTAAAATATTGACAACAACATGAACAAAAATCATATAAAATGGGAAATCGCATTTCAAGATGAATCATAACCTAACAAAATTGTTCTCACATCTGTCACTTTCAAAAACCAAGCAGATAATATTGAATGTAACAATCATTATCATATTGGTTACCAATAACTTAAATATGGCATGTATTCATTCGAAAAAAAATTGTTACATATTTTCAATTCAATAATTTGTACGCTTATACTTTAATATACTATCATATATTACTTTAGCTATACGCATCAAGCTGTTTGGCATAGTTTTAAAGGAAAGGCATAGAACCATCTTACTCCCTACAGACGTGTAGATTTCAAAGCTTGATGTAAACATAATCACAGTATTCTGAGCCAAATATTAATGGAGGTCAGCATATAAACTGTCTGTCTTTTGTAGCGTACGAACATGTGTAATTCTGTCTTATTTATAGACAGTATTCTCTTCTCATGATTCTTCTGTTTGCAATTATTCTAATATTTCATGTAGCATAGCACTTAACGTTTATTATATTAATTATAATATTGAAATGATTCTTTAGAATACCGTCTTTTATATTTTATACATCAGTTACCTTTGTTTAGTTTACAGATTTAAGTAAACATGACCTATGGAATAACACAAAACACTGCACGAAAAAAAAAAAACACAAATAAAACCAGAATAGAACGTAAAAATAAATCTATTATCTTCTCCTACATATTATAACAAAGACGATGTGGCATGATTGAAAATGAGACAATCCTTCACAAGAGTCAAAAGGACACAGAAACTTGCAAATTAAGGTCACCATATAGTCTTCAACAATGAGCAAATTCCGTATCGTATAGTCAGCTATGATAGGATCCCGAAATGATTAATGTAAAAAAATTCAAACGAGAAAATTAACGGCCTAATATATGTACAAAAAATGAATGAAAAACAAATATGTGACGCATCAACAAACGACAACTACTTAATTACTGGCTCTTGACTTTGAACAGGCACTTACATAGAGAATGTGGCAGGGTTTAACTTGTTGGCGGGATCCCAACCCCTAACTTGGGACAGTGGTGTAACAGTACAACACAAGAACGATTTATGCAGTCTGTTAAAAAAAGGGTTAACTCGACATATGGATACAAATAGATATACATCTAACAAAAACAGTGTGGACGCGGCCTGGTGCTTGTCTATCACGGCAACAAAAAGACAATAAGTACTGATCTGAGACTACTCGCAGTTGATGACAGCTAGTTCAAAGCCACTACCAACTGATAACAAAACATGTACCGAAGACTTAATTTTCAATTAGTACTCATTCAACTTCCAATCGATTTATTGTAAAGATGACATAAACTGAAACATAACATTTTGCAATGCCATCTCATTATATAAACAAAAAAAAGATAACCAGTTTAGAATTAGGAATACATAGACAAAATAGTGCATTGACTTGACACATCAACGGGAAAACGCGAGGCTCTACTGAGCTTTTTCCAATTTCGGGCCGAATCCTTATATCGTTGATATGTCAAGGCAATGCAATATTATTGTCTTTATACTGCAATCCAAAGAAAAAACAATTCAATTGTTGTTTAATGATTCAATGTTATTATTTGATGTATATACGGGGAAAGTTCCCCCTTTTATAAAAAGTCCTCATAGCATGAAGGCGGAGAGATATACAACACAATGAAATGAATATTTCTGTTGAAACCCGCAATCAATGGTGAACGAACTTGTATGAGAAAGAACTAAAATATCAACAATAAGCATGAAACATAATGACTTATAGTTTGAAAACCAAAAACATAATCAAGTGAAATACGATTTTTTCTTCTTTTAAAAATTGCAGAAGAAATAAGTTTGAGTAGTTGTATACATTGGGAACAAGGGATATCAGGTTCGTGACTGTATATGACAGAGAAATATACGGTCAACGCATTTTGACTGCTCAAATAGAACGATTGCAGTATAAATCTTATTACAATGAGCATTGCCAGTTGGTCAAAACATGGAAGTATTATATTGGCATGAATAACAACAACGGCAGCTAAAAGATTTTAAAAACTCCTCGTTAATTTAATTTGAATAGGGAATGATAATTGACTATCGGTATGTGATCGACTACACTAGACAGTAATTTTTGTGTTCACGGAAATATATGAAAAATTTAAAGTAAAATCACAAAAATACTGAACTTAGAGGGAAATCCAATCGTAAAATCCATAATTACATGTCAAAATCAAATGACAAAACACATGAACAGACCAGTCGTTGTCGGATGTACTTACGAAAAAAACCGAAATTTCACTGGATATATTCTTATCTAGGCTAGTGAAATTAATCTTTTTTATAACAGCAGACTTAATGCATTTTAACAAAATTTTAATAATCGCGTCGCCAATAGGATAAAGTAGTTTTTTATCCTATTTCTTGTTTCAGTCTTTATTTTATCTTGATAGATTTTGCCGACAGTTATTACATATTGAATTGTGAAAATACTGTGACACATTTTCAATTTTAATATTTGAAGATAGTTTAATGTCTCTTGTGTACATTTCACAATAGAGGCAAATAATGTAATGTTCCTTTCTCTATTTTCCACATATATAATAAACAACCATTGCTTAAAGTTATAAAGATAATTGTACAAAAATATGTTTGCCGTCCAAAAAGTCTGAAAATTACACCAAACAGTGTTAGAGTTAGATTTTCTACTGACAAATTTTTGTCCGTCCCTCAGCGGGATTCGAACTCACACCTTTGATACACTACAGCACGAATCACTTAGCCTCATGTCCAGCGCTCTAGACCACTCGACTACATCCCCTATATAAAAATATAACTTCAATAGTCGTAGTGTTACCTTGTCACAGAAGGTGAATCTAGAGATAGACATGAGACACGTGTTTTTTAAGCGTGTGTAGATGTTATATTATTATTTTCATACACAATGTATTTATTATTTATCAGCAATCTAACTCAACAATTTTTATATATCATAAAGAATCATGATTCATTTCATTATACAGTCACTAGAAATAAGTATATCATACAAACAAGTCTAAACAAGTGACAAACCATACAATATACATGTCCACTGGATCTAAGAGTGATATAGATACAAGGTTAATGCAAATATTTATATAAGTCTGAAAATTACGTCAAACAGTGTTAGAGTTAGATTTTCTACTGACAAATTTTTGTCCGTCCCTCAGCGGGATTCGAACTCATAGAAGTCCAATGACATTGACTTGCGGAAATATAAGAGGTGATATTTGACAATAAACCTACAGAGTAAGTTAAAACTAACATTAAGATCTAAGAAATCATTTTCACTTTTGACAATTGTAAACGATCATGTATGAAATCTTTGTGAAAACAAAAAGTCATAATGTGTACGAACAGAAACATGTAAACCTTTTGCATGGCATTTCTAAAACAAATTCAAAGAATATCAATATATATATATGTACGTCTGAGTCAGTGACAACTCTACAACAGATGTATCCATCGGATCGCCATCAATGATGGTGATACATGGCTGTGTACATAATGTATATACAACTCGTCTAAACATGGGTTCGAATCCCGGCGAGGGAAGAACCAAAAATTTGCGAAAGCAAATTTACAGATCTAACATTGTCGGGTTGATGTTTAGACGAGTTGAATATATATATATATATATATATATATATATATATATATATATATATATATATATATATATATATATATATATATATATATATATATATATTTAAATGTCTAAGAATATAACTAAAACACACTAATTGATACATTAAAAAGTTCTATTAGATGTTAAATAGAAATACGCAATATTTCGCTAAACAAATTAGCTTCATCAGGCGTGTGCATCTCTCAAGGTGAAATCGGATGCATGACAAAAAAATATTTTTGTAGCTTAATCTATACAAGATTTGAGGGATGGGTGTAACATATTAATTCGGTCATAAAATATGTTTGTAGCTACAACTACATGAAGTTGGAATAAAAGTTTAACACATTTATAGATGTTCGATTAATTGTATGAATTTTTATAAATTAATCTGTATGATTTCAAGATAGCTATGGTTTTGATTTGCTTTGAAATCTTTTTTCGTCTCTCTCATTGAGTCCATCAGGTTCAAGAGTTCGTAACTGGTGCATCCAAAATCTCTCTCTTTTTTGTCTTCCTTGTGTATCCCAATTTTGATTTTTCTCAATGATTTGAAATGTGATGTTTTCAAAATCATGTCCTGCTCTTAAAAGGTGTCTTGTAATTGGGCAGTTCCTTTCTTTTGTATAAAATGACCGATGGTTATTTAGTCGGATGTTAAATGGGGTTTCTGTTTCACCAACATATTGTAATTTGCAAGTTCCACACGTTAGAACATAAATGCAATTTTGCGTTTTGCAATTTGATGTTATAAATATGTTGTAATTTTTCTTTGTGACTGTGCTGATGAACTGGGTTTCTATATTGGCGACTTTGCAGCACTTACAATTGCCCCTTCCGCATTGTTTATAACCTCCGATTGTTGATTGTTGAAAACAACAATTTTGTATTCAACGACCAGCACTACTTGCAGGTTGACGGTACCAGTATGGGAACCAAAATGGCACCTTCTTTTGCCAACATTTTCATGGGGAGTCTCGAAGAACGCATCCTTTCGAATGTACCATACAAACCCTTGTCTTGGCTCCGTTATATTGATGACATCGACATCAAATGGAACGAAACTGCAGAACGCCTGCAAGAATTTCTCGATTTCTGTAACAACTTTCATCAATCGATCAAGTTCACATCTGAAGTTTCAAATGAGAAAATTGCGTTTCTCGACACCACCATAACTTTAGAAAACGGAGTCATGACAACAGACCTTCACACCAAAAAAACTGATAAACACCAATTTCTCTCTCCGAAGAGTTGTCACCCGAAACACTGCTCCCGGAGCATTCCGTACAGCCAAGCCATCAGGTTAAAACGGATTTGTTCATCGGAATCAAAGTTAAACCATCGTTTAGGGCAACTCAGACAGCAACTCAAATCAAGAGGTTATAAGAACAAAAGCATTTCAGAAGCTTTCGGAAAAGCAAACGAAAAAGAACGAACAAACCTACTTGAATACAAAGAAAAGACGGCCCAGACAAATAAAATCCCGTTTGTTGTTAGCTTTCATCCTCATCTGACAAATATTTCATCAATTGTCCACAAACACTGGCGTCTTATTGAAAATGATCCTTCCTTAAGCGAGATTTTTCCATCACCTCCTGTTATGGCTTACCGCAGACCAAAAAACCTCAAAGATATTCTAATATCATCCAAAGTATCTAAACGGGAGATATCAACAATCGGAGGTTATAAACAATGCGGTCATTTTATACAAAAGAAAGGAACTGCCCAATTACAAGACACCTTTTAAGAGCAGGACATGATTTTGAAAACATCACATTTCAAATCATTGAGAAAAATCAAAATTGGGATACACAAGGAAGACAAAAAAGAGAGAGATTTTGGATGCACCAGTTACGAACTCTTGAACCTGATGGACTCAATGAGAGAGACGAAAAAAGATTTCAAAGCAAATCAAAACCATAGCTATCTTGAAATCATACAGATTAATTTATAAAAATTCATACAATTAATCGAACATCTATAAATGTGTTAAACTTTTATTCCAACTTCATGTAGTTGTAGCTACAAACATATTTTATGACCGAATTAATATGTTACACCCATCCCTCAAATCTTGTATAGATTAAGCTACAAAAATATTTTTTTGTCATGCATCCGATTTCACCTTGAGAGATGCACACGCCTGATGAAGCTAATTTGTTTAGCGAAATATTGCGTATTTCTATTTAACATCTAATAGAACTTTTTAATGTATCAATTAGTGTGTTTTAGTTATATTCTTAGACATTTATATAATTTTAATTCAGTAACTGTATCAGTTTATCTTCACAAACTGATCCACGCTTAATTAGATTGAATGTTGATTGTTGCTATTTTTAGACATTATATATATATATATATATATATATATATATATATATATATATATATATATATATATATGTAGAAGAGAGTTAAGATAACTAATCAGCTAGTTCATGTATATGTTTTTCAGTTGAAAGCAACTATATGCACAAGATATTTTTTTTTTACACATTCATGATTTAAAGGAAAAACCCACATGGTTAGACAATTTAAATATTCACACCATTACTAACATTTTACAATATTAATATTTTTTGTAATGGTTTAAAATCAAAAAGATAACACCAATACAAACAAAAATCCAAATTTTATATTCTATTTTTGTTTTTTAAATTACATGTGACGTCACTTTTTGTAACTATATTGTGGTGTACTTTGTGTGGAAGGTGTCCATTGTTTCTTTTTGATTTACATGTTGTAATGTAATTTTATATTATTTATTGATGTATTTCTCTGTCCTGGTGTATTTTGTTTATTTGTATTGTATTCCTGTCATCTAATGTTGTCATTGTATCAGTATATTTAACATTGTCATGTAAGAGGGAGGTTTATTGACGAGCCATAAAACCAGGTTCAACCCATTAAATGATTAACGTCCTTTGCTTTGCCAAGTCAGGAATATGGCAGTTGTATGTATGTTGGCCTTTATTTTTGTATCACTTTTGTGTTCCTTTTGTTCTATTGTTTAATCCTTATAGTTGATTTGTTTCCATTGGTTTTGATTTGTTTACGCTTAATCAATTCATGACTATTGAACACCGGTATACTACTGTTGCCTTTATTTCATGTCTTGTACCTACCTACAATGATAGCATGCGTATCTGGACCTCATTGGCATTGACTGTAGCCTAAAATATGATCGTTTAGTAGATAAACCTTTTTTATTTAAAAGGAGTATGCAAGGTTTGTATATATTGCGATTATGAAAATATATGCATAAAGAAGGTGTTTCAACATGTTGTACTTGAAAAAAACCCACACAAACTCTTATATTTTTCTAGCGATACTATTAATTGTGAACAATGATTAAAATGATAAATGTTACGTTTATCCTTCATGGTTATAGGAAAAGTTCATAACATTAACAATGTAACTGACTGCTAAACGAAATGTCATAACATATAGTCTAAAATGTTGTTCAGCCACGATGTTGACAGCTTCTTATTTTGTACCAGTATTTTAACAAAGCCACAACAAAATGTTTATCTCAAGACATCTTTTGAATTCATAAGTTGTTGAAATGCTGCTTCGATAGAATTTTCCCTACAATTCATGTCATTGTCACAAAAGTGAAATCCTTTCTGTCGCTAATTATCTTGACTATTGTGAGTTCATTATTATCCATCGGATATACATTTTGGTGGAATTTGTGGGTGTCCGTGAACCACGAAATCAAATGATCAAGAAATTACATTTTTTTTTTATAGATTGATATGCACACTTAAGCAAAAACCATGAAACATTATTTTTTATTTTTTGTTTGTTTCCGCATCTGTTTTCGTTTTTCTTTCTTATGGTTATCTTTAACAAAATACAATTTTGACAATGTGGAAACTATTTGGTAAAGGTATGCTATTTGTTATTTCTCACAACTTAACCGTTATGGAATAACCGTTTCATTGATGATATCGGATATGTTCCGTATGTCGTACCTTCAATACCCTTCCCTGTTCACCAATGTGACCTACCAAATTAGACTGTTTACTAAATTTGTAATACCATAAGCAATACGACGGGTGCCACATGTGGAGCAGGATCTGCTTACCTTTCCGTAGCACCTGAGATCAGCGCAGTTTTTGTTTGGGTTCGTGTTGCTTAGTCTTTAGTTTTATTATGTTGTGTCTTCTGTACTATTATTAGTCTTTTTATATTTAGCTATGGCATTGTCAGTTAATTTTCAATCTATGGGGTTGACTGTCCCTCTAGTATATTTCGTCCCTCTTTAATTGTTTAGCAAAAATTAATTCGTATATGAAAATTCATGCTTGAAATAAATTTGAACTTCATGTTAAACTAGTACATGTAGAAATTACTAGTGACCTGACGAATTTTATATGTTTAAAATGAAAAATGTACATGATGTGCGTGTCTTAAAAGGCTTTTTTTTCTACACCTGAACAGCAGTTTGTAATGGTTTTTTTTTTAATTCCACTGTATCTTGACAGTCCTAGTACCAATTACAAATGGAAGTTTTTAACGACCTTGACAGCTATACAGCCCTCTTACGGTCGGCTCGGTGCCCGAAGGCGATTGGTGAGCGTTTAAATAATTTTTGCCGGCATCGGTCAGGAACAGGTGGTGGCTATTTCGTGGTTTTGTGAGTTCTTTTTGGTTTGTTTACCATACCAATTATGCTTCGGGTTGAGTAGACGATACTTAACAAAGTTGAACGGAACTAGGTGAATTGGAGCTGTTTTTGAGGAAGAAAACAATTCGCAGGAATGGGTTCGAAAGTTTACCAAATAATCAAAGTATAGTTTATCGGCAATAAAAAAACAATGTGTTTGTATTCAAGTTGACTATAGTCATATGCACTGTCGCTGTCTTTAACACACACTCGTTAAGACGATATTTGCCTCGATAGGTATTTTTAGTGCATTTCTTTGACACTATAACGGCAAATGAAACATTATAGTTAGTTTGCCGACTCATAACAAAAGTATAGACACTATTTTGTTAAAATGTTCTATAGTCTAGTTTAACAGATTCAGACATAATTATTTTGTAAATTTATCGGCTGGACCAAGTTACTACTTTACTTTACCTAAACATTCTTGTTTTGTAATTGAGGCCGTGCGGGATGAGGTCGAGGAACTTAACACTGCCACTGGAAAATGAGGGTATATTGGATCGGAACCGAAATATTGTCTTCCGAAAACTGTAGAACCCTAGGATGTAAAGCGCCCAACTTTACACACTAGAGTTTTACTGTCGGTTGGAAGAAGACAAAAGTGACAAAATCTCAGTCGCTCTTGGGGTAAAAATATAAAGACATATATTTAACAAGTCAATGGATAAAGATGCTGTCCACACTAGGGACGATATTTGTAGAGATCTATAATTTAAGGAAGATTACCATTCTCTGGAGTCTTTTATATCATACCGAAAACTCGACTGAACAGTAATGACAAATAACTATTGATATATATAAATATATATTTGTATTGTATATTTGTTAATTGTGTACTATAACAATGTGGTATGATTATAATCTTAAA
Source organism: Mytilus galloprovincialis (assembly GCA_037788925.1). Lineage (NCBI taxonomy): Eukaryota > Metazoa > Mollusca > Bivalvia > Mytilida > Mytilidae > Mytilus > Mytilus galloprovincialis. The sequence continues at coordinate 78,666,067 of CM075336.1, forward strand.
TTCAAAACACGTCATGCGATTTGTCAGGCGTGCTGTTTATGTTAAAAAAAATGTACAATTCCTTTATACGATAAAACGATGTAAAAGGTATAAGTAGTAAAATATTAATCATGTTAGTATATACTCAAGATAAATAAGATAAAAACAAACTTACGTTGATCCCATCTTATATGCTAATAGATTGTATGTTTTAAAGTGTAACGTCTTGCTTTATACACACGTAATAGTCATTTCAAGTCAAAAGCACGGTTACTGATTTTAAAGAAAGTGTTTTTATTTAGAAAAAAAACGATATGTCTTTCTATAAATATCTATATGTATTGTGTTGCCCTCATGCTTGTACCTATATTGAATAATCGTATCATATTTAAGAGTAAAAGTGCTTTCTTTAAAAATCACTATCCGTACTATCGACCAAACAATGGATTTTAAGCTAGACGTTACACTTTATAACATACATACTTTTGACATACAAGTTTGGTATTTCTAATTTATGTCATACCTCTCAGTAAACCACCAAAAAGAGATCAACGTAAGTTTGATTTTGATTTTTTTTCTTTTGAACATATTCGTAAATGATTTATATTCAAAAAGTCTTGAAGATCAATTATTTCGATTATACCTTAACCAATTGTTATTGTCATTATATTGTAGACTTACCAGTGGCAGTCTATTGAAAAATATTAATTACACCTTAAATAAACTGCCAGCATTACATGGGCTAAAAAAATCGACTTCAATGGTAACCATATCAACCCCCGTTTTTTATTTGGAATCTGTCTTGTTTCTGTTATTTGGAATCGTTGATTCTGGTTCCTAGACCAGACAATCATAAGTAGAAACAGGAAATTAAACAAAATTACAAAAAAGTGCAAATATTGAAATATCATGAAATTCTAGAAAAAAAAAATGGTAAAAACTTGATATTTCTGTTTTTAAAAAATAGTCAGTGCTTCAAAACAAGCGTGTACTTGATGAATTCCCCGACAATAAAAGTTTAACTAAATCCTAAATAAAACCACATCAGACATAAATGAAGAATAAATACGTCAGTTGATTTGTTTGGTTTTGTTTCAATTCCAGTATTTTTGAATTATCCTCATTTAAAGGTAAATCAATGAAAACAATGGTACTTTACGAAATTAATACTGTAACAGTTGTTTATATATATACGTCACGTTATTTACGTAGAGTACTGTCTTTATGACGACAGTTCTAATTTAAAGATTCAAAAATGCTGGTTCATATTACTACAGATTAATTAATGTCTTGTATTGTCAATACGTCAAAGAAATATTTAAATGTTAAAAGGATCGTTACACATTGTTATATCATTTAGTGTTAAATTTGTTTAAGAACAGTATTATTACATTTCGCATGACGTGTTTTTAATGAAAGATAATACTCTTAAAACAATGGTATCGTACACTAGTAACAAATATACGATATAAACTCTTACATATAAATAGCTATCTGAAATGTCTGCTTAATCGTTTTAGAATTATAAACATTTTATGTTAAAGTCGGTAAAAGTCGGTAAAAGGAGGGCGAAAGATTTTAGAGTGACATTTAAATATATAAATCGAAAAAAAAACTGACAACGTCGTGTCAAATAAGGAAAACAAGACAAATATTAATACATAAAAAAAACAAAGAAACAAGAAGACTAAACATAACGAACCGCACTAAAAAGAATAATAAACTTTACTACCATGGTGATATGTTAGTTCTATAAAAAGTACATCACCTACTTAAAAGAATGTGTTAGTAGTAAAATGAACGAATATGTTATACAGTTAGTGCGGTGGCAAATGTCATGTTTTACTTGTTTTGTATTTATATATTCTGATAAAAATCGGGATAGCAAAAGTCAATAATCATGATATCTGTAAAACGTGGACCACTAAATGCATAAGATAACTATGAACATAATAGTTATCCTCGTGATAATAATAAACATGATATTTACTACGCAATGTGGACATATTATATTATTAGTTGTTCATGCTTTATGTTTGCTTTACTTTATTTTTATTTATCTTAGCAACAGTGAATAAAAAACATGATCTATTTAAAAAAAAAGTATCAAATAATTTGAACAGCCAAAATTCAACTCTCTCACATAAAGTTTACCACGAATAGATATGTTTTGGAAACACATTGTCACTGGTACCGTTCTTATTAGGAATGTCAACTCGGTGAAGAATTACTAATCGATTACATATTTGATTTACCGAGCGATACTCGAGTAGAGTAATCGCTCGGTAAAACATTTGAAAAAAAAACACACAAAATTATACTATTTATGTGTTGTGTGTCGTTGTCTTATGATCAACATTATTATCTAAGACTAGATAATATCCAATGTATTCATTTATCAGTATTGTATGATTTATGTATCTATTAATGATATATTGTATTTGCATATATATATTATATTTGTACTGATGAGCATCATTTCCTCATAGTAATAAAAGAATTGAAGTGATAGCTCATTGACTATATGAATTAATTATTATTTTTATTATTTGTAAACTGGTTATAATCTAATCAAGTAATTACTAGTAATTAATATCTATAGAAATGTTACTCAAACAACAGTATATGGGAACTGTAAATATACATGTAATGATTAACAAAGGGGTGATAATTATATGTTTTAATCAATTGCACAGGGTTGACACAGGGTGCAACACAATTGTTCTGATTTAATTTATATTATCTTGTCAACTCTTTCTGGGACGTATCGATTTTACAAATTGAAAAGGTAACTATAAACAGTCCTACTATTAAAAATATATGTGCTGACGGTACAGACGTGGGGAATTCACCAAAATTCGTTTAAAGTGTCGGCCTCGGGAAAATGCTCGTGGTCATATATTCTACACGTACCTCTGCTTGGATACTTTTTAAATAACTGTTAAATGTAAACATTCGAATCGTGTTTTTAAATCTTATTACTTTTGACTATAAATATATAAAATCAATATAAAATAGCACCATTCTAACAGGAAACCGATTAGTCGAGTATCATTTTTGTAATCGATACTCGGTTCTACCGAGCGATACTCGAGTACTCGAGTACTCGTTGACATCCTAGTTCTTATGAATCCTTTGCTTTCAAATATTCGGCTTTGATCGTTCCTGATGAAGGTTTATCTAGAAAAGTGCTTCGGGAGCATGACCTTATTTTCCATTTTTATCATATTGTTTTACTTTTTCAATTGAATCGATTAACTTGTTTTTCAGGGATCAGTTTATGTTACTATTCTTTAACTACACTGATTTTACTTTTCGGAGTATGCTTTACGAATAATCAAACAAGCCATAGATTATTGTGTTCAGTGGAGCCACACAAAATGGCCCAAGCTGCAGCATCGACCTGTGAAATATGTACTGCCGGTCCAGGTGAACAATATTGTCAACAGTGTGACCAATTATTTTGTGGAAACTGTAAATTATCTCATTTACGCGCAACATCCTGTAAAAGCCACACGTTTTTAAGCGGACGACATATTAACCAGGAAGAAAAACTTCTCTGTATAGAACACACAGAAAGTTTCTTATTCTACTGCCATGATTGTGATACTCCTGTATGTAGAATTTGCTCCGTTGAAAAACACAGTCGTCATTTGATGACAGACCTTACTAAATCAACCATGAAGCTAAAATCTGAACTTGCCAAAAGCATTGAATCGAAGATAACAACTTCCAGACAAAACATAAACAAAATTGAGATAGAAACAAACACCTACCGCGATATAGTTAAAACTGTCATCAAGACCATAACTGACGAAGGCAATTACTGGAAGAATTTGATTGATAAAAAAGTAGAAGCTCTGATCAAGATAGTACAAGATAAGGAATTGAAAGAAATACAAAATATGAATGCATACATTGAAGTTTATAATGAAGTTGTAGAGAATGGTCAAACACTGCAAACAAACATGATGACAATGGAAACTACAGCAGATGTACTATTGTTAAAAAAGCTGCAACAACTGGAGACTGATGTTGAACAAATAGTATTAAAGCAGGTTCCCGATGCACCATTTATGTCATTCAGAAAAAGGGAGCTTTCAGGTACAGAAATAGACAACATTTTTGGAGAGTTAGTATTTCGGTAAGTTATCTATCTTTAAAGGTTTATAATTATAGTCAAATGCATATTCATAATAGAATGAACAGTTGAATAATATTACAATTAAACATGAAATAATGGTTAAAAAGCTATCTTACAAAATAAAAAAATATTATTGCTTTATGTATCACTTTTTCCAGATTGATTCTTCTTACAAGGGAGAGTAGACACATCGGACACTTATGTTGATGTACACAAGAGTTTGTTCCGTATTGGATAAAAAAAAGTTGCTTACATCTCACTGCAGAACACTTTTTTTGTTAATAAATCATGTTGCACTTGTTGTTGCACAGAATTTGTGCCTTAGTGTGTTATTAATAAAATTGTGTGAAACTTGTAATAAAATATATGATACTTACCGACACGTAGAGGTAGACTGATACACTAGACGGTTTGGCAACTAGATAGTAACAGAGTAGAGTTAAGCAGTAGGTATTTTATCAAATTGGAGATATTTTCATCAACTTAGCTTATGTCAATATATCTTTTAAAATGATAATTGATTAAAGTAGAGTTTTTATATTTTTAAACCACACCAAACACTAGGAGTGATATCAGGTCCTCCGGAAGGGTCAGTAATTTGCCTGGTAATCAAGTGGCTACTGTACTTTGAATTTCTGTGGGACGAGTAAATTAGTTAAACAGCAATACAAGGAAATACAAATACAAATAAATAAAGAAAACATTAAAATGAATTAAAATGAATAACACCTAGTAAAATCCTATTTCAGAGCAGAATCAATAGAAAAAGGGCACATATATGCATGTAGTGGTTGCAGGTAAGAATAAATAATTATCACATTGAACATCTCCTTTCTATAATTATCCCTGGGGTAAGTTTACTTACTAGATTAAACTACTAGTACATGACATAGTATTATTGTAAAAGCAAAATGAATGCAATAGCAGTTGTCATAACTGACATAATCATTTTTTGAAAACTATTTAAATTGCTTAAAAATCGTATTCAGTGATCTTATTGTGTAAAAAGGAATGAAAAACAGAGATTGGAACTATTCAACATTTCTTTTTTTATCATAAAAGGAAAATACAAGGCGTCCCAAAGGTGATAAAATTTAGTAAATTTGGATTATTTAAAGTATGTTCTGGTTATTACGTAATTGCTATTAATTAGCAAAAACCATATTTCAGAATTGACCGAATCGAAAAATATCTAGAACATCACATCAATACAATCTTGACTAAACGTGTTTTGTTCATATAAATGAGATAATGTAACGGTCAAAATACCTATTACAAAATAGAAATTATTTACTAGCATGTACGAATCAGCCAACATATTCACAAGCAATCAAAACCAAACAGCATCAAGAATATGCAATATATGTCCAATGACACTTTTTTAGATTTTTAAATCTTAATCATTGGCAATGTATTTCTGATATTGAGAATATTATCTCGCTTTTCTAGACAGTGTTAACTTCATATCTGTATTCTATGTAAATATATAAATTTAAATTCTTCCTGGCATTTGATTTTTTTTCTACGGATTTTTATGTTTTAGGCAACTTGATATAAATTGCTTACAAATAATTAAATTATTTACCACATATTTCTACAATTAATCAATTTTTTTGCATTATAAACTTATAATTTTATTATAATTTTCTTACAGGAAAGAGCGGGTGTCAACGTAAGTTCTTACTTAATTGTTGGATTATAGAACACAAATATATAAATTAACTAGATAAACTTTTTTGGCATAAACAATCATATTTGTTCAGTGTTACTCTTAACATATATGTCAGCAAGTAAAAACCAATTGGCATGTAGACACTCTGTAAACAAGGCATATAAAGTTTTAACACAAGAATACAAAAACAAAAATGACCATAGCACACTAACACAAAGTCGGGATGTATAAATACCAAGCAATGCCAATAGGTAACAGTAGTATACATTTGTTCAATTGTCGTAATTCGATTCAGCAAAATTTAATTTGAGTAACAAACTAAAACGAGAAAAATACATCATTTGTCAGTGGAAAACAACAGACCAACATAAACATTTAACTACAACAAAATCTAAATTAAAGATACAAAACACAAGAAAAGAAATAATATGCTGCTCTTTGTTGACAGGATATTGTTATCTAGACTTTATTGTTGTAATTGTTGTAAAAAGAAACCAAAAGTAAAAACATGGCTTGTATGTTCAAGTAAAGTTTTGAAAGTGTGATTCGTTGAATAAAATATAATAACAAAATATAATATGATTTAATTTTGCAGTAAAGAGCCAAAAGTACGGTCCGGGTATGTTATAAATTCATAATTTTTCTATAAACTGAGATGGTGGTTTTGCTTAGCAAACATGAATGTATAGTTGAAGTGTTGTGTATGCTTGGTTGGTATTTTAAGTTTTTATGAACTTCAATTTGTTATTCAACCACAAGAATAGGAGACACTTTGTTTCGATAAGTGTGTTTCCTAAACGATAGATCAATGTTGTGCATACAGATGTGAACATCGTATATCTTTATTTGATAGAAAGCAATCATGGTAGGTAAAACATTAACCGTGCCAAAGTTACATGTTTGTACTATTTTTAGATTTCTCAATCTTTAAATCAAACAGCAGGATTATGTATAATATAAAGTTCTATTCGGACTTGTTAAATGAGCGATAACATACATGACCTAACCTATAAATTCATTGTCACAATACGCCACAAATTTTCATTTCATATCAATACATTATCTGTCTTTCGTTTACAAATAATAAGTGTAAAATCATACTACCTATACATTCGTATCAATTGAAACCCACATATGCAACATTATTAGTTACATAGTGTGCTAGTGACCTAATACGGTATATATGGGGTCAGTAAATTCCATATGGGGTGAGAGCGAAGCTCGAATCCCCATATGGAATTTACTGACCCCATATATACCGTATTACGTCACTAGCACACTATGTAACGAATTTATCTTACCGACTATCTTAACGTGTGAAATTAAGACTAGTGATTCTCAAAACGAGCAAGTCTTCAATACTGTTAGCGCTAAGAAAATACTTCCATTAATCCTACAAAAACAGATGCCAACAATAACGATTGTAAGGTTTAAATGTGTTTTATGAATTTGTTTCAATCTGAATCATCAATTTCTTCGTCTGTTGGAACTTTTAAGATTTTTTCTCAGTACTGTTTTGTTTTTTACAAAGGGACATAACACCATTACTAACCGTGTATTAAATAAGCCCCGCCCCCTTCTTACCTAATAAGGAATATAAAGGGACGTAACTCCACTACTAACCGTGTATGAGATAAACCCCGCCTCCCTACTAACCTAATATCAAATATACACGGTTTGCACGCGGACGCTTTTAACCAATCATATTCCTGGAAATGTATAGGAGGTAAGATAAATTATAATACCCGATATCAAAACTATGTTTTTGGTATGATTGTAAAAAAATGGTAATCACAAACTCACATAGATGTCTTTGTGTGCCTAAGTAAATCGGTTGAATTAACTAATGACATCTGTAACACGTCTTCGATTGTGGTTTAACATCTAGGTTATTCATCTGCTAAAGTACGAACGTACATATTCCCGAATACGACTGATATACGAAGTGTAAATTTGCATTGCTATACGAAGTGTAAAAATATGTTTTCCGTCCACCATTCATGTATTTCAGTTGAATGTTTTTGTTATAGTTCAGTTGGATAATATGATTTCTCTAATTTTTTTCATTTCCTGACTGGTGTGAGAAAATATTTCCCTCACAGTGAAAAATCTGTTCTCGACAAATGATTGGTAGAAATTCAATTGTGACGTTATTTTTTTTGTTGTTTTCTTCTGAATTTTTGTATTGTGACATCATAAAAAAAAGGAAACCATGCCTGATGACGATATTTTCTGATTATCTTGATGAAGTTTATTAGGAAATATCCAATTTTTACATATTCGCGACGATTTATATTTCTTCTCGCGAAAGTCGCGAAAAATGAATTGCTAGCGAATATAGGTTGATTTATAGTATATTGTCAATTGCTTATAATCTAAACTACATTTTGCAATTTCATTCTCCGCAGTTGCATGAACAAAAATGAATGTTTTTTTTTTTTTTATTTGAAATGTTATTGTTTTTCTGTAAATTCTGTAATATTTGCGACGATTTTCTTGTTGCGTATATTGCGACTGATTAAGATTCTTCAAAATAATATTCTAATTTGTGATAAAATTATTTGTATACAACATTCACAGTGATTTACCAAAGGCCAATTATTAATCTAGCATTTATTGTCATTTGTCGAGCATTGGCAGTAAGTTATTAAGGCTATTAGCGAATAACTATACAATTCAGAGTTTAAATGGTGTTAATGATTGTCCTACATTTTGTTTTTTTTTATTTTAGAGGTCAAGGCGGCTTATATATGTAAGTAACAAATTTTTACTTTTAGCATATAAAAACATGCATTCTTCCTAGAAGATTATGTACAAAAATAAATCACAAAACAACGCAACATCCATCTCACATACATATCCTTTAGCAAAACACGAAATGTTCATCCACACGCTATTTCAAATTGAAATGGGTCTTGTTCCCTGAAGACATACATATGTGTTGTAATATACTTTGTTGTAAAACTTGAACTTTCCTGTTATAGTTTTGATTTTTGATGTGCATCAATTGCATCTGCATGGATACATAGAAACATGAAATAAATACAACAAAAAGCCGAAAGGATCGAAATGAAAATCCGAGCATTGCGTTGTCAGTTTATTATTGATCTATGAGTTTGACTGTCCCTCTGGTATCTTTCCATGCATCCCGCATATAGATCAAACTAGAAAAGCACTCCAAATGCATGAAATTTGTAACGTATTCAGAACATACTTTTCAAAGATCTAAATAGATGATTTCACACATTTTGAAGGAGACAAAGATTCCAACTTCATGAGTCAAAGTTCACCTTACACAAATTGTGCTATTTTAAGACTCTTTTAGTGAGAGGTTAACCAAGGTTCAATCCATCATTTTATATATTTGAAAATGCCTGTACAAAGTCAAAAATATGACAGTTGTTATCCATTCGTTTGATGTGTTTTATCATTTGATATTGCCATTTGATTAGTAACCTTCCATTTTGAATTTTCCTTGGAGTTCAGTATTTTAGTGATTTTCCTTTTTGATACATTTGTGTAGGCATGATAAGATAGCTCTGAATGTTTCTTCATATTAATTCATCCTTGTATTTTAACGTTCATTCATAAAGTGTTTTGGATGACTGTAAGTAATACGGTGATTCTAATGACTTAACGTCGACATAAATGTATATAGAAAACAGAAGATGTCGTATGATTTACAAGAGACCAAAACGACACAGAAATTACCAACTATAGGTCAGTGTACGGCCTTCAAGAATGAGCAAAGCCAATAACGCATAGTCAGCTATGAAAGGCCTTGAAATTAACAATTAAAAAAATTCAAACTAGAAAACTAACGGCCTAATTTATCTACAAACAATGAACAAAAAACAAATATGTAACACATGAACAAACCACAACCACCGAGTTACAGGCTCCTTGCTTCTGACAGGCACATACATACAGAATGTGGCAGGATTAAATATGTAAGTGGGATCCCTCCCTAATAATGTGAATGTGCCCATGTAATACATACTTGTTAATAGATGGTCGTCAGAAAAACTTGGTCGCTCTTTATTGTGTATATAACCGCTAGATTGACTTTTTTACTCAAAACCAAATGTATCAGGTCTGTAACTAGTTTGGTTCAATATGTATAGACATGTACTAGTCAACACAAGAACCGATACAAGACTCTGTATTAACCATATTTAATGAACTTTTATATACTGTAACAAGGTTGGAAAAATCGTCCAATTGGTCTTTTATTTACAGAGCGCTATGTTCGTATCAAGACAATGAATCACAGGCAAATACGCGATTATTTTTTTTTGGTTTTTTTTTGCGATTTTCGCTATGCATTGCCAAAACATAAGTACGTGTATTTCTATTTAACCTTTTCAGGGTGTGCAATAACAGTAAATGTCGCTTGTAAGTATTTGCTTATTTCACTTTAAATTTCTAAAAAATGCAGCATCAACGAAAATACAGTTCTATTCCCAATGCTAATACAATTGGTGACAAAAACATGCACACAATTGACGATCTTAATATTTCATTTTCTATTGGGATTTAACAAAAAAAAACAATATAACGCTCGAAACAATATCAATATTTGTTTAAATATGTATATATCAAAATAAAGGCAACAGTAGTATACCGTTGCTTGCTAGTCAGAAATCGATGGGGAAAAAATAATCCGGGTTACAATCTAACCCTACGGAAACACATCAACTACATTTATAAGAAGAAATTAACAAAACCCTGAAGTGAACAAACACAAACTACAATGCAACACACACAGAAACAAAATATATGATAACAACTGCCATTTACCTGACTCGGTTCAGGATATTGTGAGAAAAAATAAGTTTAACCTAGTTTTATCGCTGGCCAAACATAGCTTGTGTTGGTCAAATTATGATATGGCAACATCATATGACAAAAATATAGTACAAATAAGTGCCAGAACATTCAGATCAGAGAAATACACAAATAAACAAATTGAACAAAATAGTACATTTCGACATGCGTACCACAGAATAAAAACGAACACGTAACACATTAGGACAGCACACGATAAAAACAGCACAACAGAAACACAAACTGTCAAATGCAGTAACACCTTATTTCGATGAGAATCCAATATTTTGCTCTTCTGCTCTTTTGGCTTGGAAAATCAGTAGTCTAGTCTATTTGGGTACGTTTACCAGATAAATAGAAAATATGAAGCAACCTTTAACTTCATTCAATGAGTATATACCAATTTCGAATACATAGCTTCTAGTATCGAATACAACAAAAAATGTTAATTTGTTATAGTGATTTCAAATTAAAAATATGGCATTTGTTGATATAATAAACTTTGTTTAAATATTTAAATTTTCAGTTGAGTTGGCTAATGTTTTTATATGTTATCATATGTTTATATAGCTACAAGACGTCACTGTGGCACCCTTTTAAAACAGACTTATAGATAATAAGGACCTGAAGATTTGATTGCTGCTTTTAAACAAAAAGACTATGTGTTGAGGAAATCATCAATGAAGGTCATCAAATGAAATGTCTCACTTGTCAAATGGAATGTTTTCCGGCGTTAAACTATCGTCCAATATGTTTTCTTCCAACAAATTAAAATATATATGGTAGCACAATACGGTATTCTGCTCTAATGTACGCATTAATATACTGCCTCTTTTATTCAATAAATTGTATACTTTAGTTTGATTATTTTTAAATTAAAAAATAAACTGAAATTAACAGATTAGAAACAAAACTGCAAAATAAAAAAAAAATGCATTAAATGAACAAAACAGAGAATAAGAACGTAAACTATTGAATGATATCGGACTGAATATGCCAGCTAAATTAATATTCATAACAAACTATTCTTGATATTTAATCTAATTGTCCATGCTTAACATGTACTACATAATGTAGTTTATAGGCAGTAGGTAAAATAAGGTTACATTTTCAAATTCTTATATGACGTGCGTCTTTCGCTTTATGAATAAACCCATGCTCCAAATCATATAAAATCACATAGCTAGTCGTTAGCTTGTTTATAATAATAACAAAAGGGTTCATGGAAGAGCCTACATAAAACGCTTTACACTTATACATAGGACATAGAAATTACCTTAATTGTCATTATCAGAATCGAAATAGTTGTAAAATTATCAAACTTGTGTTATTAAAAAATACCAATTGATTTTGTGAGGTGTAAATCTCATCAATCATCATTTTTTTAAATATTCTTAGGATAGACAATAAACCCTATTACAATTATTCAACTTTTACATTGTATGTCTACAAAATATCAACCTTATGATTTGTTTTGATTGTCGAAAAGCTATCTGAAATACTTTCTCTATCAAAAAGGGAAAACAAATATAATGATGAAATATGTAATGTGTAAATTAAATTTTGTTAAATATTTTGATGGAATGACCAATTTTGGCATAACCTGTGTATGTACTCTGACCTTTACACAAAGCGTAAAACATCAAAAATCCACAAACACCACATATACTGATATATAAATTGATATGAAAAGGATTTTTTAATTATCCTCTGTGAACATGGTGAAGTTATAAATGCAGGATTCACATAAAAGGTTCTTTAAAAAAAGAAAAAAACTAAAATATATATTGAACTGAATAATGAAATAAAAGTGTTAGGATCATTCTTTAATGCTTTGTTGTGTGTTCCGTTTCCTTAATAATCCAATTTTAGCTTAATGTCAGTATGTTCAAATATAACAATACTAAAGAGAGTGAAAAGGTTTCAGATGAGAAGAATGTCAGCTTTTTGTTGCATATCCAGATAATACGTACATGGGTCTTACTGTTTGTCGATCTTTATTATTAAATTGTTATTTGTGTGAAACTTATTGACTTATATTATTTGATCAACTCCATCTGTTATTTTCATACAGTTTTCTATTAACAAATGTTTGTTTGTACCGTCAATATAATTTCAGTGTCATTTCATTTACCACTGCATTTCTACATTGTATAACTGTTTTTATAAAACATAAATTGTAAATTTTAGGGTGGTTATTACGTTAGGTATTTGTTCCTGTTGTGACTGCAAACATTTCTATATACACTGTGTGTCTGTGAAATGTTACCGGCTGCTTAGACGTATAATGTTTTGCTTGAAATTATTTGTATTTCTTTCTGCATTCTCAAAAACTATTGAGCAGTTTACCTGCCTGGTTTCGTTTTCAGATACAATTTTTCTTAAAACGGTTTTCTATTTCAACAAACTATTTTGAAAATGTGTTTACTAGTGTAGGTTCTACCACAACCTGTTTTAACAAATAAGTATCACATGTCTTGTGTGCTCATTTACAAATGTAGACAAGTAATTGTAAATATATTCAACTTTTAATATTGGTAGGAAGTAATTTTTGTTATTTTGAAGGTATTTATTTTTCTAGTTGTAATGGGTAGTACGCTAAAGATTACATAATCATATTATTGTCCTCTTGTGTATCATGTACTAATAATTTACGGAAATGTTTGGTAATTAAAAGGATGACTTTTGTTTTGCATCCTTTATATATTATATATATATATTGTGATTAAAATTGTTGGATTCATGCTGTTATAGCAAGGCGTATTGTTCCTCATACAGCAGACCCTTTTTATGCTTTAAAAGCATCAGTTGAAAGTCCATGTGTGAACGAACGTGGAACTGATAGTTTGTGTGTCAGAAAGCTTAATCATCAAATATATATTCATCAGTAGAATCTACAAATTGAAGAATTTTCGTCTCTTTTGTATATGTTTGAATATGCATCCTATCTTTCCCTCATATTTTTGTCATACACATTTAGAAGAATATTTTAAGATGATTGTTTGTCCCTACATAAAAATATTTCACTGTCTTGACATATAATATTTAGTTCAGAGAAAGTCAGAATGCATTATAGTATCAGATATGGACTTATTCAAAGTCAATAAAGTAAAAACTGAAAATGAAGTTCCATCGATACCAACAAAACACCTTCCCTACCAGAAATGGTTGATAAGGGGTTCCAAAGAGGTTCTGAATAACTAAAGACGTTCGAAAATCTATTTCATGTCAAATGAAAATATATGAGCAAATTATCATTGCGAGCGAAAAAGAATATTACAAGTAGTCAGTTTTCATAAGCAATTTGGCTTGTAATTGAACTATACGTTTAACGTATTTTTATATGGTATCCTTGGTTTTTATCAAATCATTCCTTAGAAGTCTTGTAGCTATAACATGTGGCTGCTAAATGCAAGGTAAGTCTTGTTTAAATAATAGTGTCAGGTGGAGGTATCCTCCAGATAACCATTGCATGAACACGAAAATTGTCACTTGTGAAAAAGGTGCACCCAATATTCATATGATGAAAAACAACAATTTCAGAAGAATCACTGAGTAAGAAGTAAAATGCATATAACATCTTAAGCATACTTCACTCCCTAGCAAAGATAGAGAACCACGTATCAAATCAAATAATACTGGGTAGCAGTTTTCATCTTTTGTGAAGTTGACCTGGGATATAAACTTTTGTTGAGTTTTCATATTAGTTACAAAAATCCTGACGTTCGTAATATTAATGCATTCCTGGTTTTCAAAGTTGAAGATTTAATAATTCCAAAAAAAAAGTTTATTCAGAAAGTGTGTCTAATAAGTCTGATGTCGGTGTCTTTAGTTATACTTCTGAAACATTGTAGAAGGGAAACTTCTAGAAAAATGTAGAAGTGTTTTACTACGCATCTTTTATGATGACAATCTGGATTCGTAAGTCAAATAGTAAATTGTAACTTTTCTAAGATGTTCAAGTTATTTCAAAACTGCACATGTATAAAAGAGGGACGAAAGATATCAGACATGCCAGAGGGACAGTCATAAATCGAAATAAAAACTGATAATGCATGGCTGAAAATGAAAGAAAACAAACAGTCAAACAATAGAATAAATGACACAACATAGAAAACTAAAGAACAAGGACCACGAACCCCACCAAAAACTAGGGGTGATCTCAGGTGCTCCGGAAGGGTAAGCAGATCCTGCTCCACATGTGGCACCCGTTGTGTTGTTAATGTTATAAAAAAATCGGTAAATATTCTTATTCGGTATGTCACATGCATAAGAGGGAAGGGATTGTAGTTACGACGTAAGCAACATATCCGATATCATTTGTGAAACGGTTATTCCATAAATAACGGTCAACCAACTCGTGATGGCGTCCGTAAAATTTACGAAGGAATGATTTTAACTTCACCATTTGGAACTCTTGGTTTAATAGCTTCCTTGTGAGCAGTAATCCTTTATTAAGAGAATCATGATAGGAAATGCAAGCACGGGAATATCGTATCAATTGGGAGATATATACCCAGTATGCAGTTACTGCTGGAATATTGCTACTTAGAAATGTAAAGTTCACAATCGGAAAGCTAAAATGATCTCTTTTGTCGTAAAGTTTTGTTTTCAACCGACCCTCATTGTCAATTTCTTGATATAGCTGTATTTCTTGTATCCTTTATCTCTAGTTCGATGGGATAGATGCGTTAAACATAGTCACTAAATTTTTAGTTATCCCTTCCTAAGACAAAATTCACGTAGGCCATTCTTTTTTATGAACCAAATCAATACCAACTTTTTTCTATTTGTCCTTTAGTTTGGAATGTTGAATACTTGTGTAAAGTGTAGAAAAATCAAAATTTGTAATACTATAGCAAGATGAAAGAGAGTTAGATTGTATGTACTCTAAAAGATAGTAGGAATTTTTAAGTTTGCACATCTGATTTAGGCCACCTCTAGAATAGGCAGTTTCACAATAACTTTGAGGCCCGTCTTTGATTGCTGATAAAAGAGATGTTAATAATGTAGAAAGAGGTTTTGTCGAGCACTTGGAAGACCCAGCAATGTACCGTTGTTTGTAAGGACACTTATGTAGTTTAGGTATCCAATACAGTGATGGAAGATCCAGTTCTTCATCTTTGGTTGAAATTCCAAAGGAACATAGAACAGACCTATGATTATCAAGGATTTTCTCTTTGGTAAGTGTCGTGAGGGTATTTGTTGAGTTTCAAAGTAAAGTGTCAATACCTTATTCGATTATCAAGCAGTTAATGTAATGAGATTTACCCACACAAATGATGTTGTTTGGGGCTTTATCTGCGGCGACAACAACATATGTGTCATTGCGGTAGAAAAATATTCTGCGACCTTTGGGTCTTTAACGATTGACGTAGCATTGGCATTGATAGACAAATTTAGTTTCTTAATTCTGATTTGCATGAACGACCACACCGCCTTAATTTATTTGGAAAGAGTGTCTTCGTCTTCCTCCTCGCGATTAGCCCAGTGCCTGGCATAATCATGTAATCCTCAACTGAATCTCCGAAATTTTAAAGTTGCATTTTCAATTGATGGATTTAGGCTCACGATATTTCGGACCTTTCGATAACATATTTCGTAGGGAAGTGTTATTTACAATGTTGAGGTCACCGGTAATAACGTGGCAAGCCGGATTTTATGTGAATTGGGAACTAGTACAAGTGCAATCGGGAGGTGTAGACTTGAATTCGTCAATATTGAGATCCTGCAAAACGTGTTTGTAATTGAAAATGTTAGTTGCAATAGGTTTGGTATATGTATAAGAAATGATTGGTACAGACTGATCTTTGAAATAAGGAGTCATTTTCGATTGAACTAATTTATGATGATGGATATTGCCTAAGTTGACGCCATCGAGACCTTAGTTGGCAAGGAAAGATTAAGAAAAAATCTTTTCTTGTTATCATCTTTTTCAGTGCGGGCTGATTTGAAAAGTCTGTGACTTGCAATATCCGTAATTATAACTGTAAGTTTGGATTGAATAAGGAATTGTAACAGTGGTTTCCAAACATAAATTAAACAGAGAATGAAGTTTTGATAAGGGTAATGAATAAAGTTTCGTGCAAATATGATGAATACCTAACGGCTTTTGTATAAATAACAGCTAGTCATTAAAAGAGACATCATGCATATTAGGTGATGTATAATGAAGATGACCACGACCGCGTCTACGTCGAGGAGTAGAGTTGAACATATTCATCACATTAACCGAGCTACACGAAGGACTAGATAGAATACCTTTACCATAAATTTTGTCATTGAAACCATATGGTGTCGCAATTCCCTATTGTCTAATCCAGTAGTCCTATTTTATTTAGATTAGGATTGTTAGAATTATATTTGTTCGATAATGCGAACTGTCATAGAAACGATGCAATGATCGGGCCGATTAAAATGTTTGTAACGAATGTCGTTTGCATTGGTGGTTGGAAATAACATTATTTTGTAAATATAATATACATGGTTTAAGACCACAAAAATCAAGTATGGCCGCGATTAATAAACATAACACATAATGAAGTTCGAAGATGACCACTATTTAGGACATACGATACAGTTATAATTTCATGATGGTTTCTTTTTAATTTGCATGCAAGCTATTCTTTTTTACCCAGGAAATTCAAATAGGTATCTTAAGATGCTCACCTTTGTTCTAAAAGATTAATACATGAGGACTCTTGTAAAAGTCTTTGGAATATCTTCGTCACAAATGTTAGCTTGTAATATGAGTATCAATTCTAAATAAATCAGTCGTTTGTGTGAAATGTTTTAATGATTTAAGACAACTTTAAACAATGTAATTTTTCTGTATACTTATTTTATGAAGAAGCCTGTCCTAGAAGATGTTTTACATAAAGTTTGGAGTAATTAATACATGTATTAAAACAATATCAGGTAAATGTCATTTAAAAAAAAAAGGTCATGCACTCGTTTCCATCATTTCCGCTTATGATTAAACTCCTTCGAAACATTGATCTTTTCTTGATCTATTGCAGATTGACATCGTAGGAAAACATTTTACGTTAGCAACGTCATTATCTCTCCTTTAACATGTTAACTGTATCGTAATCTTTTAATTGTTGTGATGCGTCCGTCGGCCTTTAATTTTTACAAAAATCTTCTCCTCTGAAACTACTTGGCCAAATTTAACCATATTTAGCCATAATCATCATTAGGATATCAAGTTAAAAAATGTGTCCGATCACACGGCTACCCTACCAAGATGGCTGCCATGGCTAAAAATGGAATATAGGGGTAAATTGTAGATTTTGGCTAACATATCTAAAACGAAAGCATTTCATGCAAATTTGTTTACCAGGTCAAGATATATCTGCCTTGGAATTTTAAGACAAATCAAACAACCTGTTGTTGCTGCCCCTGAATGGATGATTTCAAGGAAATTTTGCAGTTTTTGGTTATTATCTTCAATATTATTAAAGATAGAGATAAATTGTAAAATAGTAACATACAGAAAAATAAGATCTACAAATAAGTGAACATGAACAAATGGTATTTTTAGTAATTTTTTGTAAATTTTTTAAAATTTTCCACTGAAACTACTAGGTCAAGTTCATTATGAATGGTGGTAATTGTACACAGCAGGAATGTTCATTAAAGTAAGATCTACAAACACATCACCATCCCCAAACACAATTTTGTAATGCATTCATGCAGGAACTTCTTAGGAAGAAAGATAAGAAGTTAGCAATATCCTTTAACTCTACTTTCCGCTATATAGATGACGTTCTTTCACTAAACAATTTAAAATTTGATGACTATTTGGAACGCATCTATCCCATCGAATTGGAGATAAAGGATACTACAGATACAGTTAAGTCGGCTTCATATCTTGACTTACATCTAGAAATTGATAATGAGGGTCGATTGAAAACTAAACTTTACGACAAAAGAGGTGATTTCAGCTTTCCAATTGTGAACTTTCCATTTCTAAGTAGCAACATTCCAGCAGCACCTGCATACGGCGTATATATCTCCCAATTGATACGATATTCCCGTGCTTGCATTTCCTATCATGATTTTCTTGATAGAGGGTTGCTGCTCACAGGGAAGCTATTAAACCAAGAGTTCCAAATGGTGAAGTTAAAATCATCCCTTCGTAAATTTTACGGACGCCATCAAGAGTTGGTTGACCGTTATGGAATAACTGTTTCACAAATGATATCGGATATGTTCCTTACGTCGTAACTACAGTCCCCTTCCCTTTCATGAATG
Source organism: Mytilus galloprovincialis (assembly GCA_037788925.1). Classification (NCBI taxonomy): domain Eukaryota; kingdom Metazoa; phylum Mollusca; class Bivalvia; order Mytilida; family Mytilidae; genus Mytilus; species Mytilus galloprovincialis. The sequence goes on from CM075336.1 coordinate 78,684,945, forward strand.
TGACCTACCGAATTAGACTATTTACCGGATTTGTAATCACATAAGCAACACGACGGGTGCCACATGTGGAGCAGGATCTGCTTACCCTTCCGGAGCACTTGAGATCACCCCTAGTTTTTGGTGGGGTTCGTGTTGTTTATTTTTTAGTTTTCTATGTTGTGTCATGTGTACTATTGTTTTTCTGTTTGACTTTTTCATTTTTAGCCATGGCGTTGTCAGTTTGTTTTAGATTTATGAGTTTGACTGTCCCTTTGGTATCTTTCGTCCCTCTTTTATTCTTGTCTATAATGTGGGTCCTTTGTGTCCTCATAGACTACGGTGAACGACACAGGCTCTTCAGAGCTTCTCATTTATATTGTGTTCGAATATTGATGACCGTTGTATCATACAATTTTAATTAATCTTATTGGCGATTATTATCTTTTTAAATTAGAAGAAGATGCACGTAGGCACATTAGGGAACAGAAAAAGGTTTTGTTTTCACTGGTCAGATTTGTGGTACAGTTTGAAATCAAAATCACATTATCAACTACCAACAAAAATTAAATGTAGTAACCATCTACGTTTAACAAATTGCTGATTGCAGACTGTATATTATCGAGCCCAATGATTATTTGCACTATTCCCGAGCATATCAAATATGATACATATACACGATAAAGATAATAGTTCGGGTTTTTTTAGCATTTCAGTCAGATATAAAGACGGGATACGACATATCTACACAGGGTCAATTTTGAAAGAACAACCACTAAGTAGAAAACAACATCAGGAATACAGTCGTTTCCAGACCATTTGCTGATATAGTCGAACGTTTGGTTTTGTCATTTTTTTTTTTAAATATTTAGACGTTCGGTAAAGAAATCAATACAGTTTTTGAAAAAGAAAACGAAAGTGCAAAAAATTACAGGTCTGCATTAAGACGACCTTTATTAAATGATAATACTAAAGCTGTTTACAACATTACCATGCGGTTATTTGTTCATTCGATATTAAAAAAATGAACCATACTGAACTATGTGGAAAATTCAAAATGGAAGTTCCCTAATCATATGACAAAATCAAAAGAACAAACAAACCAGACGATCAAGAAGAAAGTGCAGGTTAGATTATATTATCTGACAGTCTATACACATGACGATATATTGATAACGATACAACTGATTCAACTCTTCTGCATTGTTAATGATATTCTAACAGGTGAGTATTATTTCATTAAATCTACAGCAAAGGCCAAGAAGTGCAAACGAATATTTAATCATATGCTAATTTGGTCTTAACCATTACAGCACTCATTTAATTGATAGTGTTACCCTAAGTACACAAATCAAAAACAGAAATACATGATACAACTCATTTAAAGAGATTTGCTGTTCTTGTGAGACGGACACCTGTCACATGACAATGACTGTGGCATAAATACTGTTCCTTCTAAAGGTCAAATGTTTTCTAGAGATGTCGTAAAACATCAGGAATAATTGTTGTAACTATTGTTACTAAAGCTGCTTCATAATGTTGCAATCAGAAAAAAAATAGAATTTAGAAAAAAAATCCTTCTTTTATGATTCGAGTGTCAATTGTCTAATCAATTGCTTGAACAAATTAAAACCTAAGTTGAACGCAAATAATTCGATAGTTAACAATGTATATATAATTCGACAAAATTACGAACTTCCCGCGACAGTTTTTTTAATGTTTATATTGAATGAGATCCTATCGATGCATTTATAACGACAGTTTCCACATGCAAAACGGTTATTTGTTTGTTCGATCAACAAGAGGTTCCAACAAAATATTTGAAATTGACTAACGCTGATTCTGATATTATTATGTTGCATATAGAAGTCAAACTAACAACTTAGGTTGTAATTTGTTTTAATTGTTTTGGCAATCCCACCTTGATATTTTTTTTTTTTTATGTTTTAGTTGATTGTTTCCTTAATCATCTAATTTATTTGATATTAAAATATTAAAGGTTACTCATTCGATATGTCATAAAACATGTTAAAACATGCTATTTACAATACACGTTGCTTTTGGTTATCAATTGAATAATGTGCATAAGTATATCAAATTAAATTAAAATTAAAAATCATACAAGACTAACAAAGGCCAGAGGCTCCTGACTTGGAACAGGCTAAAAAAAATGCGGCATAGTTACATGTGTTTTTTTTATATCACAATCCTCCCTCTATCCATCTAGCCAATGTAGAAAAAACATACAAACCAATACGCACAGTAAAACTCAGTTTGAAGAAACCCGAGTTTAATGACAAAAGAGTAAACTAAAGTCAGGTCTGTTCCTGACCAGACTTTTGGACATGTCTGTTTATGACATAATGTCGTGTTTTATACACACAACAACAGTTTTCCGCTAATCATATTTCGATTGAGCAAAAACAGATCCGGGTAACAAACTAAAACCGAGGGAAACAAATCAACTATTAGAGGAAAACAACGGAAAAACAAAAACACTGAACTACACAAAAGCAAACGCCAACATACAAATAAAAGGTCGTGTGATAACAACTGTCTTTTCCTGCTTGGTACAGCTAATCTTTTGAAAGAAATGGTGAGATGACCCTTGTTTTATGTCTAACCAAACTCTCGATTATATGGCAATGTTAAAAATACAGCTAAAATGACATCACCACAAGAAAGCAATAAAAACAAACACTCTGCAGAATAACAACGAAAACCTCGCATGAATCTACGACAGCACACCAGGACATTACAAACTAATTATATACTGCGTGTCACATGGATTTTGTGTGACGTTTATATCATCACATGTTTATGTTTGAAAATTAAACAGATTTATAAATTTATGTTTTTATAAAGAATATAAATTGGGAAACTACTGATTTATTTATGAAGCGTCATTATTTCAAATAAGAATAGGACATGCTGACACTCTTAAACAATACATACAAAATATTTGAAGTTATTGTGTGTCATCATGAACAATATATATATAATTGACAATTTATTCAAATATTGTTTATTGAGCTGTTATTTGGCTGCCCACCAGCTAGCAATTGTTTTAGATTTTATTGTTGTTTTTTTTTTTCCTTCAGTGATCAAAGGGCAACAAGTTTTAGCATGTTTGCCAGTTTGTTGATGTTTGATGTAATTTGGGTGTTTTTTTTTAAAATCATTGAATATATGACATGCCAAATATTCAACTACATTTCAAATTTAGATTTGTTTGTTGTTGATATTTTTCATTAGCAAGAAAGGAAACAAAACAAGTATGTGTATATGCTTTGCGCACATTGAATATGCAACAAATGAGGACTTGATGGCATTATGAATGGATGCGAACAAATTTTTTTTTTAATTGCTCTCCTTTGAAATGTTTAATGTGGTAGAATATGTTTGTTATAAGAGACAGCTTATTAAAACTACTGAGTTTTGGTAACGATTCAATATTTTGATTAAAATAGAACATGCTGGCAATCTAAAAAGTAGAAATGAGGGTACTTTATTAAATCCGACATTTAATATTAGTAGCTGAAATCAATTTTGCTTTCACTTATCAGGATAATTTTATACATTTGTTTGTACTCAACGTTATTGTCATAGGTAATTGATTCAATTATATAACAAAGTTTTTAAGTTTTCTCTTACATTTTAAAACAGATAAAAGCTTAAAATGTGATACAAAATGTAAAAGACTTTTCAAAAGAATTTGATAGCTATTGATATATATATATATATATATATATATATATATATATATATATATATATATATATATATATATATATACAACTCGTCTAAACATCAACCCAACAATGTTAGGTCTGTAAATTTGCTTTCGCAAATTTTTGGTTCTTCCCTCGCCGGGATTCGAACCCATGCTACTGTGATATCGTGACACCAAATCGCCTGCACTGCAGCCGTCCCGCTAGACCACACGACCACCTGGGCTCTCAAAAAACGAGCTTTCGGTGGGCATGTGTTACCTTTCCACGTCAGTTTTAATCTAGCGGCGTACTACAGTACATGATATATAAGGCATGAAGATGTTATTGTTACAGATCAGCTAAATTATCTATAGTAAAGGATCCTACAAATTAATGTAAGATACAGTCACAGAAAATAATTATATTCATAAGTACGTCTGAGTCAGTGACAACCCTACAACAGATGTATCCATCGGATCGCCATCAATGATGGTGATACATGGCTGTGTACATAATGTATATACAACTCGTCTAAACATCAACCCAACAATGTTAGATCTGTAAATTTGCTTTCGCAAATTTTTGGTTCTTCCCTCGCCGGGATTCGAACCCATGCTACTGTGATATCGTGACACCAAATCGCCTGCACTGCAGCCGTCCCGCTAGACCACACGACCACCTGGGCTCTCAAAAAAAGAGCTTTCGGTGGGCATGTGTTACCTTTCCACGTCAGTTTTAATCTAGCGGCGTACTACAGTACATGATATATAAGGCATGAAGATGTTATTGTTACAGATCAGCTAAATTATCTATAGTAAAGGATCCTACAAATTAATGTAAGATACAGTCACAGAAAATAATTATATTCATAAGTACGTCTGAGTCAGTGACAACCCTACAACAGATGTATCCATCGGATCGCCATCAATGATGGTGATACATGGCTGTGTACATAATGTATATACAACTCGTCTAAACATCAACCCAACAATGTTAGATCTGTAAATTTGCTTTCGCAAATTTTTGGTTCTTCCCTCGCCGGGATTCGAACCCATGCTACTGTGATATCGTGACACCAAATCGCCTGCACTGCAGCCGTCCCGCTAGACCACACGACCACCTGGGCTCTCAAAAAAAGAGCTTTCGGTGGGCATGTGTTACCTTTCCACGTCAGTTTTAATCTAGCGGCGTACTACAGTACATGATATATAAGGCATGAAGATGTTATTGTTACAGATCAGCTAAATTATCTATAGTAAAGGATCCTACAAATTAATGTAAGATACAGTCACAGAAAATAATTATATTCATAAGTACGTCTGAGTCAGTGACAACCCTACAACAGATGTATCCATCGGATCGCCATCAATGATGGTGATACATGGCTGTGTACATAATGTATATACAACTCGTCTAAACATCAACCCAACAATGTTAGATCTGTAAATTTGCTTTCGCAAATTTTTGGTTCTTCCCTCGCCGGGATTCGAACCCATGCTACTGTGATATCGTGACACCAAATCGCCTGCACTGCAGCCGTCCCGCTAGACCACACGACCACCTGGGCTCTCAAAAAAAGAGCTTTCGGTGGGCATGTGTTACCTTTCCACGTCAGTTTTAATCTAGCGGCGTACTACAGTACATGATATATAAGGCATGAAGATGTTATTGTTACAGATCAGCTAAATTATCTATAGTAAAGGATCCTACAAATTAATGTAAGATACAGTCACAGAAAATAATTATATTCATAAGTACGTCTGAGTCAGTGACAACCCTACAACAGATGTATCCATCGGATCGCCATCAATGATGGTGATACATGGCTGTGTACATAATGTATATACAACTCGTCTAAACATCAACCCAACAATGTTAGATCTGTAAATTTGCTTTCGCAAATTTTTGGTTCTTCCCTCGCCGGGATTCGAACCCATGCTACTGTGATATCGTGACACCAAATCGCCTGCACTGCAGCCGTCCCGCTAGACCACACGACCACCTGGGCTCTCAAAAAAAGAGCTTTCGGTGGGCATGTGTTACCTTTCCACGTCAGTTTTAATCTAGCGGCGTACTACAGTACATGATATATAAGGCATGAAGATGTTATTGTTACAGATCAGCTAAATTATCTATAGTAAAGGATCCTACAAATTAATGTAAGATACAGTCACAGAAAATAATTATATTCATAAGTACGTCTGAGTCAGTGACAACCCTACAACAGATGTATCCATCGGATCGCCATCAATGATGGTGATACATGGCTGTGTACATAATGTATATACAACTCGTCTAAACATCAACCCAACAATGTTAGATCTGTAAATTTGCTTTCGCAAATTTATATATATATATATAATATATATATTATTATAGTATTTGCATGTAAACGGTGTAATAGATAACTAAAACAGTGAAATTGATTACAAATCTAATGTTCAGACTTTGATGAGCTATTTCAGTCAAAATTATAATTTATATCTGAACTTGGTTTGCTATTGTATAAGACTATAGATACTAAAATATGTTTTTTTGTTCATTAAAAAATGTCAACTATTCCTTTATTTTTTTTGGAATTCATGAACTGTCATAAGTTATCAATGTTTTTGTTCATCGTGATAGGATGTGCTTTGTCTTCATAAAATATGATGAATTTAAGAGATAAGGTGCTACAATTGTGTTTGCATTGTTTAATATTTCCTTAATCCTTTTTTTGATAAAAATTCATGCACATTCTTTGGTCGTCTAGCGTTCAAAGGCCTCTTGATAAGTTCGTTTTCACAAAATTAAAAAAAAAAAAAAAAACAACAGAAGAAACTTTAACGTTTGCTTGTGTTATATAAGGTTGCAATCATGTCTACCATTTGTCTACGTTACAATGGAAAAGATGAACGATCATTGTATATAAGTACTTTTTGTACATAAGGTTGGATTATCTGTCAAAATATTTCAATAAAAAAAAATGTCCTTTTCCGTGGTGCCATTTTAGTGAAATGAAACACAACTACAATTCAATTATTTTTTAACGTTTAATGTCGTGTAGTAGAGGTCAATCCGTCAAAAATTTTGTCAAACGGAATATTCTTAATAATTATCATGGTGTGATGACGGAAAATTGATATGATTTTGACTCATCGATGACTGATTATTGACTGCTAACTAAAGCTTATCACTAAAATCCTGGTACCTTTGATAAATATTTACACCACTGGGTCGATGCCACTGCTGGTGGACGTTTCGTCCCCGAGGGTATCACCAGTCCAGCAGTCAACACTTTGGTGTTGACATGAATATCAATATTGTGGTTATTGTAATAAATTTCCTGTTTACAAAACTTTGAATTTTTCGAAAAACTAAGGATTTTCTTATCCCATACATAGATTACCCCAGCCTAATTTAGCACAACTTTTTGAAATTTTTGATCCTCAATGCTCTTCAACTTTGTACTTTATAAATATTTTGATATGAGCGTCACTGATGAGTCTTATGTAGACGAAACGCGCGTCTTGGCTTACTTAATTATAATCCTGGTACCTTTGATAACTATTATCAAAGTTATTGACGCTTTAAGTTCCAGTATTGTAGCTCAATCATTTGTAATATTTCCTCAACTGTATAAATTTGTATTCATTGTTTAATATACTTGATAAAAGTGTGATATGAATAGGTTTGATACTTGCATATTTCGAATAATTGTTAAAATTATATCGTATGACATGACTCACTTATGTCATCAGTCATATTACTTGCGATACAAAATTACAAGTTACTTGTACATATCTCAATATTTTTGATGAGTTTATCAATATAAATCTGTAGTAGATAAACCCAAAAATGTATATGTTTTCAGTGACAGTATTTTTGAAAATATAAATCCTTACAACAAACTGTGATGAACGGTAATACTATTCATATTACATTGTATTTCTAACAAAAACTTTTCAACGCTTAAGATTCAAACACAGTGTGTGTTCCAAAACGAGGGGAATCATATGTGTTGTCCGAATGTAGTGCACTAGTTGATTTTGAAGTTTTGAATCAGAAAACCTTTTTTGACAGCAACTAAAATTACATGTAAGCATGTTAGAGGATTTACAACAGTTTTTAGATTTATTAGTAGTATTGAGCGTATTGTAAACTTTGCATTGATATTTTTATTCTTAATGACGGCAATTCCATGAGACGCACTCACTGATAACAATTGTAATCTTAATTTGATATCATCAGTTTTAGTTCAACTTTGTAATTGTTTGGCTTTATACATATTTTGATATGAGCGTCACTGATGAGTCTTATGAAGACGAAACGTTCGTCTGGCGTACTAAATTAGTATCCTGGTACCTTTGATAACTATTTACACCACTGGGTCGATGCCACTGCTGGTGGACGTTTCGTCCTCGAGGGTATCACCAGCTCAGTAGTCAACACTTCGGTGTTGACATGAATATCAATAATGTGGTAATTTTAATAAATTTCCTGTTACAAAACTTTTAATTATAGAAAAACTAAGGATTTTCTTATCCCAGGCATCGATTACCTTAGCCGTATTTGGCACAACTTTTTTGAATTTTGGATCCTCAATGCTCTTCAACCTTGTAATTGTTTGGCTTTATAAATATTTTGATATGAGCGTCACTGATGAGTCTTATGAAGACGAAACGCGCGTCTGGTGTACTAAATTATAATCCTGGTACCTTTGATAACTAATTAGTATACCTTGTATTAAAATCAGTAAGTTTAGGTTCTTTTTTTAACCAATATTAGGTCGAGCTATGTATGTTTTTATAAAAGAAAAATTGTGACGAATCAAACTTTTTTAAAATGCGTATGCATTGATATTTATAGAATGAGGATTAATTGTGGAAAGAGTAGATACGTCAATTGTGGATTAGATTTTTGCCATTTGTTTGTCATATATACTTATTTACCAATATCAATGTAATTGTCCTTATTCTGTTGTTGTCGTTGGTTGGTGTTTGTCTTATTTATTTCCAGTAAATAATCTTGTTGCAAATAATGCTGTTAGTTTTTCTGATATGTTGCCAAAAGGGAAAGTACATTGTGACATAACTTTTTTACAGACCACAATGCAAAAGATATTTATACAAATGCAGTAAATGTGGGTAAGTACAAACAATTAGTTCATTTTAAAAGTTTGTTTGTCTAATTGTTAATTTTGAGATTGTATCTCTACATGTGCCACCCGTCGAGTTACCTATGTTATAACAAATCCGGTAGATAGTCTTATTCGTTAGGTCACAGTTGTGAAAAGTGAAGTATATTGTAGTTACGACATTAGGAACATATCCGATATCATCTGTGAAACGGTTATTCCATAATGGTAAACCAGTGATGGCATCCGTAAAGTTTATGAACAGATGAATTCAACAGCAGCATTTGGAACTCTAGGTTTGATAGCTTCTTTGTGAGCAACAATCCTCTGTCAAGGAAATCATGATAGGAAATACATCCCGGGAATATCGTATTATTTTGGAGATATAATTATACTCCGTATGCAGACGCTGGTGGAATGTTGCTACATAGAAATGGAAAGTTCACAACACTAGTCCCTTCAGTGATGTTCGATGTCGAACATTTTTAAAGCGACATTAATTCATGTGATTCCGTATTTTCAAACCAGACACGAAGTACTTAGTACTGTTTTGGGCATGGCCGCTAAAACTAATATTAAACTAACCGAGGAATCAAAAAAGTAAAATCACAAAAATACTGAGCTCCGAGGAATGACGATGTATAGCATAAAAGGCGCTACATCGTCACGAACTTGTAGGCTGTGTTACAATTTACTGGAGGCATACAGTTTGAAGCAGACCATACATCACAAACAGTTAACGCACGTTAACACCGCATGCACATATTTCGTGAGTTAATTTTAATTTTCGCGTTACTATGAGACGTGTCACGGTACTTTTCTATCCCAAATTCATGTATTTGGTTTTGATGTTTGTTATTCTCATCGGATTTTGTCTAATGCTAAGTCTGTTTCTGTGTGTGCTACATTTTAATGTTGTGTCGTTGTTCTCCTCTTATATTTAATGCATTTCCCTCAGTTTTGGTTTGTTACCCCGATTTTATTTTTTGTCCATAAATTTACGAGTTTTGAACAGCGGTATACTACTGTTGCCTTTATTTACTATGATTACGTTATCGCGGGAAAAATTAAAATTTAGAATTAATCTCTAGTCAATGCGTGTGTGTTGATAAACGTATTTTATGTTTTATTTTCATCAATAAAGACAGTTAGTTTTTCCCCGTTTGAATGGTTTTACACTGGTCTTTTTCTGGAACCTTTTATAGCTTGCTTTTCGATGTGACCCAAGGCTCTGTGTTGAAAGCCATTCCTTGACCTATTATGATTTACCTTTTATAAATTGCTACTTGGATGAAGCTGTCTCATTGTCACTCATACCACATATTCCTATATTTTATGTTATATTTAAGACAAGAGAAACATATATGTGGGTGTAAATTGGGGTTTCAGAATAGACTATAATGGGTGAAAATATAAAGGATGGGTCCCAAAGAATATAAAGCAATTGTGTGAATACCTGTTTTTATTTTTCATATACCTTATGATGTGATATGTTAGTTCAAGTTATTCAGAATACGAGGACAATCGGCGTAAATGTGCATTTACTACAAACAGTAAACGGGCGTTTATTACAAACAGTAAATGTTCGTTTACTACAAGCAGTAAATGTGCGTTTACTACAAGCAGTAAATGTGCGTTTACTACAAGCAGTAAATGTGCGTTTACTACAAACATTAAATGTGCATTTACTACAAACAGTAAATGTGCGTTTACTTTACCAAAATACAAGACTTCCTTTTTGTCATGTTAACGCTGACGCAAAAGTAAAGTGTTTTTATTGAAATACGTCTTTGCGTTAAAGCGAAGTTAACAGTTTATGTTACTAATTTTCAACGCGACGTGTACTTGTAGTTCATGCGAGTTAACGTTTTCAACCTGCCTACATTAATACTTGGTTTGCATCCAGATGTAGTTTTGCTGTCAAATATGTATTTAAATATCATAACACATGTAGACATTTGAAACAGGACAAAAAAAAAAAAAAGAAGGACAATTCGTAACTTACTGTAACAAAAAACAATACTATGGTAAAAGTTTGAATTGCGTATTGCGGATTTTGTTAGAAATTTCAGCCAATTCAATTAGTTTTATCAACATGACCAACTGCTCAGTTAACCTCTTACTGAATTAATACTTTATTGAAATTTTGTAACAGGAAAGAACAGGTATCAGAGTGAGTATTTGTATATATTATGTTTCTCCATAACAAAAATCTCAACTTAGGTTTGAAGATAATGTTAGAATTGAGATATTCAGGTATTATATTTTTAACGAACATTAAATGGAAGAGTTCCGACAAAATTAAAACTTACTTTTGAATTAAATAAATGTTTGTAATTGCACAAGTCATGTTCTTAAATTTCATACTTTTATAAAAGTTACATTTTAGAAAGTTTGACTTATCTTCTTACGTTAATATTTTATGGTATACTTAACAATATTGTTATTTCCCCCACATTATGTATATGTGTGCCTGTTCCAAGTCAGAACCATCTAATTCAGTGGTTGGTGTTTGGTGTTGTGCTACGTGTATTTCGTTATTTTTTTTGAGACAAAAAAGTTTAGCAACAAAAATGTGAAATTTTATTACAAAATCATAACAACATATAATTTTAATAATAACAAAATGGAATTATGACATGTCAGAAGCAACATGAATGTTCATCACTCACATTCATTAGGATGTTCTTTGTATGGAGCACAGAAGAGTAAAAATGCGAAAATGAGTAAAGTGTTATTTAAAATCACTTTCTCATCCATGCCCTAAGTGCACCAATGCACCAGCAGCTGTCCTTAGTCAATGCACTACTTTGTGGACGGAAAATACTTGTCACGTGTTGAGGTAAAGCGAAGCCAGCGCTCCTCCCTTGACGATATCTTTTTTTTTGGTCTACGAGATATCGACATATCCTGAGCGGTTTAAATTTGTTAATATCTGTTTGTTAGTCTCTAAACGGTTCCCTTATGCACATTAAATCGAGCCACGATGTCAGCAACACCCATTCCCGCATCAACCCTCCACGTTCATTTTCGGGGAGGACAGGTTGACGCCCCATGCAATTTTGTCAAAGGTGTATGTCTTTTTCTTACCAATGGTGTGTTTCTGAACGTTAGTGAAAAAGAAATTGTTATTGTCGTTTGAAAGGTACAGGTTCAGAAGGTAAAAAGTGCAAAGCTAAAATGGCGCGAAATCAATCACCAGAAAAACAGTACGACTGCTTTGAATTACAGGTAAAACTAAGGATTATATCAATGATGTTTAAATATTTTTGAACACAAAACAAAACAAAATAGAAAAAAAAGTGTTGCTAAACTGTATTGGATCAGTATACATAAACGCATCTTATGTAAATTAATCCAGACACATTATATTGCATAAGCAATTATATTTTATGTTTACAAACATTGTTTTTTTATGTAACTTTTACTGACGGTGTTCTTCATTACTGTTCAAGAGCTTTTTCATATTGAACCAGTAAACCACTGGAAATGCATTATAGCATGTTGTATACTTGTTTTCTTCTTACAGTTAATAAGTTCCCCTCGGTTTTGGATTGTAATCCCGATTTGTTTTCTCTTTATCGATGTATCACTTATGCACACCGGTTTACTACTGCTACCTTTATTTATATGTCCTCCTAGAGATATATGTGATTATACTATCTGATCCATTTTTGTGTATCTTAACAAAAGGAGGAATGTGTAATTATAGTTTTTATTAAACTATTTTTGCAATAGCTTGATTACTCTTACGTTTGGACACTTTTACTTCTTTAGTGACACTCAATTTTTTTCGTGTATTTGTGCTGTTTTTCTGTGACGTAATTTTGTAGCGATACTAATTTCCATTATCATCAAGCGGTAGAGGGGGATGTCATTAAACCATGTTTTCCCTAAAAATGTCATGTATTAAAGTCATTATAAAGTGTCATTCGAAATGTGCTTTTTTATTGAACACAATATAGTATATGACCTTGAAATTTGTTTTTAGTGAGGAGCCTGGAACATATTACCTGTATGTATTGAACTAGCAATGAAAAAAAATGTGATTGTAATTTTACCATTATATTTGAATTGATAGTTGTCGTGTATTAACTGTGCTACGCTTAACACAACTACTAAGTATGTATTTCGAAATAATCCCCGCCTACTAACCTAATATGGAATATTCACGGTCTATATGCATCCGTGTGGCTGTAATAACATAATAGTTTCGGGCCAAAATCGAATACTAAATTCAAGAGTAAAAAAAGCCCTGAAATTTTAGATCGTATCAACTACGCCAAAAGGACATGTATGACTACAGGGTTACTATAACAGCACCCAATTTATTTTATAGTATTAGTATTACAAGAGGACATGTATTGTCATATCTTTTTTACTGCTTTTCTAATTTTATATCAAATGATTCATATTCTTATCCATATTCTATATTGTGCTGTCTTTTTCAGTTTTGGAGGAATGTAAGTAACGTATGCGTATTGTGAATCAGTAAAAACACATGCTAAAGCGTCAATACATTTTAACACAGACGAAAGCATTGTAAAAATGATATTGAACAAACCAGCAACAATTGCGGAAAAAAACACGGAATTAAAATGGTGTACTTAAATGAATGCATGATTAAATTTCTGCGTAGACATAGATGTATATGTTTGTATAGTGATCAATATTAAATAACAATGTTGTTCTCCTAATTTTGAAATTTTTCATTATTTACAACACCGTGTGTCTGTCTGTTTTGTTTACCCATTGTTATCAATATAATAGTCATACAACTTAGAGGTATAGCTAGCTATAAAACTAGGTCAAGAAAGACATTTCTATAACAATACAATTAAAAAAAAATGTAAAACATCAAATATGTTAAATTATATATTACCCCGGTTACATACTGGGAAAATATTTATACTGATATATGTAAAGTTAAGATGGTTATAATTCCTTAAAACACAAACCTGCAATATACGCATGCCTTGTTCATATTTGATAATATGTGATTATCTCTTATTTGGAATTTCTAGATGACCGATGACTTGTAAGATCTACCATGACCCATACTATTAATTTCAAGCCAATACATTGCTTTTCTTGCGTTAAATAATTCATAGATTAAGTAACACTGACATTAATAAACTCTTATCAACCGACACTTTCATGGCAGACGAAAAATATGCATCGCTTTCACAATTCAAAACGTGGTATTTCTCATGTTTGTTTTTCTATACAAATCGTAAACCATGAAACAAATCGAAGTAAACAGTATGCAATTAAGAAGATTTACAATTATTAATGAAAATCAAAGAAAAGAGATATTATAGTAGAGTAAACGGTTGTTTTGAAATTAGAAAATACTCCTGATTTGAAATTTCTGTTTTATTCAATATTTTAGCATTCAGGGTTTGCGAATGTAAGTAGCATATCTTTCTATTCATCATTTATAAATAATGTATTCTTCTGGGATTAATATGCGGCAACAAGTTCTATCTTTTGCTTACGACCTCCACGCATGTTTTATGACATTTGTTACATTATTCTGTGGTTTACTACCTGGAATATCCCATGATAAAGGCTTTGACATGGTAGGTTGCAACCTGCAACAACGAACAGAAATCAAGAGAAAAAAGGAGTAAAATTTAAAAAGAAAATATGATCTTTGGCGGGGAATAGATTATCATGCTATTTTGTAAGACCAAATATTATTCCACAATTTAAAGCTAATAAATGACACAATAAATGTCCGCCGCATGTATAAAAAGTTCCGGAATGTGCTCCAAAGGATACAACATTCTAATTTTGTGATTTTTCAATTGATTTACGGTTGAATCACGTTCTTTTACTGAGAAATATTTTAAAGGTTTGCCATAAAACCGATATGATAACTTGGGTGTAAAACAAACGATGGACTTTAGTGTTGGTTAATATCTTGTGGTACATGGTTATTATAGTATAAGAAGATGTGGTATGATTGCCTATGATATACCTATCTCCACCACTGAATTAATGATGTAGAAGAAAGCAAATATAGGTCACCAAAGGGCATCAACATTTAGCAAGACCTATACCGCACAGCTATAAGGGAACCAAAAATAACAGATGTGAAAGATTCAAACATGAAAATAACTTTCTGATTTATGTTTCATAAATCGATAGAGAAAAAAAAAAAAAAAACTAAAGCAGGCTCTTGAATTAGGACAGGCACTTATTGAATATTGCACAGTTCAACACATTTGTGTGCGCCAAACCCTCCATTCAACATGAGACTGGGGTTTGAATGCATACCATAAAAACAATTTATCAAAATTATTTGAAAAGGACTTATCTCATCAGATCGATACAAAGCAGAAAATAACAACAACATATCTGGAAATGACATAAAGTAAAACCATGAGTCTCAGTATACTCACAGTTACTGTTACCTAATAACAGCTAATACACAAATCATGTATCTGCGACTAAAATGTTCTTTTATTAATGGTTGGTAATTTCTTGCCTGTTCGTAAGACGATGAACATAATTTGTTGCAACAATCACACGTCAACTATTGTAGTTATCTAATGAATACATGTTTTGTCACACTTAGAATACAGAGGAAAGCCCCACTACTGAATTTTAATTTAACGCGGTGTTTGCTCACTGTTGCTTATGAAAATGAAAAGCATTGACGTAATCAAAACAGTGACGTGGAAAATTACAACGAGAATAATTCAAAGCTAAGCACTAGAAATATACTGCGCAGCATGCAATCCGTATCATATAAAGATCTAGACTATGATAAAGCTTAATGTCTTACATCGTATGGAGTTTGTTAGACTCTCAATATTTCCTCCACGTGTTTGTGCATTGATACTTTGTTTTTGATACGTGAACATACATCAACATAAGTTACATACTAGATAAAGGCAACAGTCGTTTACCGCTGCTCGAAAATCATATATCGATTGAAAGAAACAAACCTGGTTACAAACTAAAACCGAGGGAAACACATCAATTATCAGATGAAAATATTGAAACAGAAGAAGCACTGAAGGAACGACATCAAAAATTCAATTTAAGTATAAAAAACTTAATTTGGGAAAAATTGATTTACCTTTATGGATATATGTAGAATCAATTTTGGATTAACAAAACTTGCAGCAATGTTGCCCCCCTCCCCCAACTATTTGATTTAAGTTGTTTATCCTACATCAATCTTTTGATGTCGTCCCTAAGTGCTACGAAACAAATAAAGACAATGCAATTAACACATATATAACAGAGTTAAAAACGTAATTGCTGTGATTAAATCGTCAATGGTCGCAGTGCAACAATTGTTATATTTGAACAAAAATTCATTGATTTATTACCTTATCCATTAGACATGTTAGACGTGATTCAAACTCGAAAATATAATTCCTAACACACTTAATAAACAGGCTTAAGAAAAGGCAATCTCAGTTATACACTAATAAAACCACATAAATAATGACAAAAATAATAAAATTACTAAACAACAAACGCAAACTGTGGGACATGTGAAGAGAACTAACATGTGAGAATCTTAAAACACACCAACAACTTGAGTAGTTACAAATCATAAAGATATTTGGCTTATTTATTTGAAACGTGTTTGGACCACACATAAATTAGTTGCGCTCGATTTGACAAGTAGGAAAACCACATTAAAACAAATATTAAACAATGTGTAAAATTGTTAACTGTTACATGTGTTATGCAATGTAATACAAAGACAAATTATGTTTGTTATTAGCTTAGTGTAATATTTTGCAATCTGTTTCCATTGATGACAACACTATCATAACCTTATTTTATATTGTCGTTCTCCAAGCTAGGGATGACATAAAAAGATCGATGTAGGATTAAAAACTTAAATCAAATAGTTTGGGGGTGGGGGGGGGGGGGGTTAAAATATAAAAAAAATATAAATATATAGAATATAACATTGATAATATTGTTATATCAATATTAAAGTTGATCAATACTTACAAAACTATATCGTAGTTCAGACGAGATGTGAATGCATATAACCATGACGTCATTACCTAATATCTTTTTATTATCACGACTAATCTTTGTTCAACTAACATATAAGCTAGTGTTATCTTTAATTTGTTATATATACATGGGCGATATTAGATATCATATACACATATATACCATGTATATCACTGCGTCATATGTATTTTATTACGATCAAGGCCGTAACTAGGCATCTTATTTTAGTGAGGCAAAATAATTGAGCCGAGCGAAGCGAGGCGAAAACAAATTTTGAAGGGTATAAAATGAATGGTGCGAAATCCTGCATTCTAGGCGTTTTTAGAGTGTTTGATAATGTTT
This sequence comes from Mytilus galloprovincialis, assembly GCA_037788925.1. NCBI lineage: Eukaryota > Metazoa > Mollusca > Bivalvia > Mytilida > Mytilidae > Mytilus > Mytilus galloprovincialis. The sequence continues at coordinate 78,702,087 of CM075336.1, forward strand.
TGAATTTGGACACTTTTTATATAAATTTTTCATATTTTTAAAAGAGTTTTACTAACACCAAATTTTTAACAAATTTATTTAAATTCATATGTAAGATAATCATACAAATATCACTGATTTGAGTCTGTTGCCAGAATATAGAACAAACATCGATTCAGTAGAGTTGCCAAATTTTTCTATTGCCGGTTCAGTCAAATCGATTCAGAATCATTATTTGGTCTGCTGATATCCTTATCGCGATAAACATGAAGCAAGGCAAGATCGCACAATCTCTCGCCACTCATGCATGCTCTTTTCCAAGTTTTCAGTCGTTTCAGGGCAGTCTGTGTTTCTAAAGGTAGCACATTATCAGCAACACTATGATCAATGTCTTCTTCCAATTCCTTCTCCATCAGCAATTCGGTAGCAGCATCGGTAGTAACAGTTTTGTTTGAAAAAGGGAATTAATCTTTCCTGTAAGCACCATCATACTGTCGCAGTTACAAAATATCAAACTCGCTTTTATGCTGACAAAGAGTAGACAAACTAGGGATAGAATGAAATAAGATACAGGTATATGATTATATCTATAGAGTAAGTATATCGGATATGGGTACAGGGGAAATTGGAATGTTGTTTTTGACGTCACATGTAGGTCCGTAATTTCCAATTATTTCTGGAAATAGTTGTTGGTATTTTAGTTCCAGAATCTATAGATGTAGGGGTTAGGGGTTGGGGATGTCCGATTCCGAAACCCCGAATATAAAGAAACGAAATTCCGTAGTCCCGAATAAGTAAAGACAAAATCCTGTGTTAAAGGTTCTACCATTCCTCAATAATATCAATTTGGAATATGGGATATTCTTTTAAATTTTAAGGTTAAAGAAACATGGATAAAAACTAATCCATGCATGTTTAATATTATTTATATTTTATTTATCTGTAAAGAGAAAGATTAAAGTTTGGCAAAAAAAAATACACAGACAGGACTGTCCCCTTGCGATGCCCAGTACTTGATTTGCGAAAGTTGGTGAAACAGAGAAATGAATACGCAGACAGGACTGCCCCCGTCCGAAGACCAGTACTAAGTCTTGATTTGTCAGTCTACTTATCGTTTTTGGATTGCACTAATGAAGTTATATGCAATACTCAGACTCTGTTCATAAAAAAACTAGATTACTAGAATTATTCCTTCTTTACCTTCAGTGTCGCTTTTCCTTTTTCTGCAAGAGCCTGTTTTTAACTAGAGATCCATGATGATTATCGTTACTAGGTTGATGTAATCGAGAAACATCACCCGTTGAGATGCTGAGTTATATCCAGGAAGAATAGTTTAAAAGGAATGATGACAAGTTATAGAAATCAAGGTTGAGACAGAACAACAAATGACTATTTATATATATGCATAAAAAAAAATAATCAGTGTCGAAATTTTAATGAGGCAATTGCCTCACTTGCCTCAAGGGTAGTTACGGCCTTGACGATTAAAATTCCATTAATTAAATGCAGAGTTATATTTATGAAGAGACTGTTAAAAACGGGGAACGAAGAAACGTAAACGATGATGTTTCCTATGCAGTCTTATAAAAATATTTCTCCGATGAGTTGGATAACCTTCTATTCACTTCGATAGTTGTACATGTAACGTTTGATCAGTAAAAAATATAGAAAATCTGCTATAGCAAAGTAATTGGAAGTGATTTATTTCATCTAAATTCTAAAGTGACCTTACTGCAGGGACGTCATTTTGAACTGTTCTACAGTCTTGACTGATTAAGTCAGTTCTGCTGACAGTTCTACGGTTAGAACTGATTTGGACAGTTCTACCTAGAACTGATTTAGACAGTTCTACCCTAGAACTGATCCTGACAGTTCTACCTATAACTGATTTAGTCAGTTCTACCTGGAACTGATTCTGACAGTTCTACTTAGAATAGTTCTAGGGTAGAACTGTTCTAGGTAGAACTGTTCTAGGACATGTTAGAACACTTCTATGACAGATATTCTGACAGTTCTAATGAGAGGTTAAAAGTGATCTCCACTGTAATTTGGAGCTTGTTCAATGATTTGTACATTTTAAAATTCAGCTGGGGTCAAAACGAATATATTTTGTTTGATGATTATTGTACCATAGGATAAAGTAACAACTAATAAACATGATAAAGCAATGAAAAAAATCTGTAATGAAAAACATTTTTTTTTTTAAATATTTATACCCTCGAGCCTTTTAAATAGGCTTACATGTATCTAGAGCCAGAACGTAGGTTTCGTTTAATTCAAGTCATTCTTTTACGATCTATGAAATACAAAAGGATTCATCTTAACATGTTAAAAAAGGGCAACAAAAGTATAAACTTGTTCAAAGGCCTTAAATCGATTGAGTAAACGCAAATTTGGACTTACAAACTAATACATTTTACCAAGGAATTCGACTAAATAATTTAAGAGAGAAAACAATGGAGCAATAGAAACACTGAAGTGCAACAAAACCAAACGCCAAAACAATATGCATCAATATAATTTGATTCTCAAACACTTTGAAAAATCTTTTTTTTTTTTGGTTGTTCAACTTTTATGGAAGTTTTAAATTAAGCCATAACAAACTGTCATGCAATTTGAAAAAAAAACCGACTTCCTAGTTCTTCTTTAATTTAGCTCAAATGCCATAACTATTACAAATTAAACGCAGTAAAGTATAACATACTTTTCTACATTGAAAATAACAAAAATGTATTAACATGTTACAATATAATTCTATACAAGAGATACAAGAGATACTCGTGACAACAATTTAGAAACATTCAGTATGAAGAAAAAGTAATAACACTTTTCGAATTCATATATCTATAAAGTGTTGTTTGTTTACATAAGGTTACACTTCAACCACATTAAAGCTCACTTTTTGAATTAGCATTGTATTAAAATACGCCTTTAACTGCATCATGATCGTCATTTACCTTGTATCAATTGCTTATTACATGTATTAGTTTTGTTGTCTGGTATTGAACATACGTGCATTATCATTACAAATATGTCTGTTTGTTTTGTTAACATATCGTTGTCAATATAATGGAATTGTATGCGACTGTCATATAAGAAAAAGATTAAGTTACCTATAAACAAGGGAGAAAAATGACAGTTGTTGTCCATTCGTTCGACATGTTCGATGTGTTTGGGGTATTGATTTTACCATTTGATTAACATGATTAAGGATTTTCCTTTTTGAGTTTTTCTCAGAGTTGAGTGTTTTTGCGATTCAACTTCTACATCTTTATTAACTGATGCAATACTCAAAATGCAGAAAGACATATATTGTGGTTGATATCTTTTTGTTCCAAATCGTAATCACGTTTACACAATCGAGCAAAACTGTACAGACGAGTAATACACGTTTTTACTTTTAGAAAGAAAACTCTACCTTTACATAAGTCATGACACATAATTTACTCATTTTATGACAATCTAATCAACAAGCAAAAATAATCATCATCACTTTAAAGAAATAAAATAGGACACAATATTACGAATTATATAGCATTCATCAATTACTATTTGCTTAGTATTAGTTGATATACTTAAGTCATATATTTAGTTATTCTTTCCTATATTGGACCTCCGTCATTTTCATGTACTGAACCTCATTCAGTTTTGGAGGGAAAAATCTGTGCATTTTGTAGGTCATTTGTAAGTGTCTTGGGTAAAACAATAATAATGAGAATAAGGGATATTATACGGGTCAGTTATATCCTTTTTTCAGACAGGAACTAAAATGTATAGTAATGTTTTAAATATTGACTTAAATATGAATAAATCTGTTGATTGAAAGTTTGCAATTGAAAGTGATACATATTAATAACACTTACATTTAAATGCAAACCGTTATTAGTGAAACAAATTTAGTAAACGCCAAATTTTATGAATAATAATTCTGTACAGTATATCAACATAAAAAAATCTCTATATTTAAAACTACATTAGAACAGAAATATTAAATTGTAAGCATCTTATTGGGTACATTTGGTTGTGATTAATGTAAAAGTAATGTCCAAGTCAGTGGACTATGAATGAACAAAATATTCAAGTTATGATATAGAATTCCAGCAGACAGTATACATGTATCTTTCATTGTGTGCTGGTTCCGTTCATACCACATAAATGAAAGAGAATGTATTACAGGTGTTAGTTTACGGTTGACGGTTGTTTTGTTTTTGTCGTAACTTTGTAATGTTTAAATGTAGTTTGCTTCTGCATAGTACAAATGTATTGCATTCATATGAATATGTTGGAAAAGTATCCTTGCGAGTGGTTGTGTTTATTTAGTATACTTTATAGTACATGATTATGAGAGTGTATAATTACATATGAATTTAAGATTGAAAAGTAATACATTCGATGTATGTTATTTATTCCCCTTTTCGTTTCTTCTCTATTTATCACACATACAACTTAAACAGAGTATACCACTGTTCGAAATTCCTAAATCGATTTAGAAAAAAAAAACAACAAAAAAATCCGGGTTACAAAGTAAAACTGAGGGAAATACATCAAATATAAGAGGAAACAAACTAAAAGTTAACCTGGTTAGATATTGTGAACATTGACGCACATTATTATTAGATTGTTAGTATCCATTTCACTTGTTTTAGCCTTTTTGGCCTCCTGTAGTGGATATAAATAGTAAACAGGATTTATAAATAGATTAATACGCGTATGTATTGATCACATACAGATTACTTACTTTAAACTATCACGTGATAGACATAGTTACCTGGTTACTCGTATCGCTACAGGGAAGTGTATATAACCAGTAGTGGGAGTTTACGTTCGGATATTTATCACACAAACAATTTAAACAAAGTAAGAGGTGAGTAATGACTAAATGAAACGGTATTAACAATGGAAACACACATTACTGAACAAAAGTTTATCTAGATTTGGTGAACATTGACGCACATTATTAAGAAATTGATTGCACTGTTGACATGTGTATTTACCTTTGTCGATTAGCTTTAAACAGTCGATACAAAAATGTATTTAATAAACAAACAAGTCAACTTATTGAATAGCATCAATATGATAAATTATTTCAATAATTCAAGTGTATCTTACTACGTTTAATTCTATTTTTAGACTATTAAACAACCTTTACTTTAATGTCTGGATTGTTGATCACAACTACGCTTGACAGATACATGACCTTGCCACAGGTGACTTACATTTAAATATAAAAATGGCTCAAGCTGCTGCTTCCACTTGTGAAATTTGTACTGCTGGACCTGGTGAATATTATTGTCAACAGTGTGACCAGTCATTTTGTGGAAGCTGTAAATCATCTCATTTACGCACGAAGTCTTGTAAAAACCACACGTTTTTAAGTGGACCAAATATCAACAAGGAAGAAAAACTCCTTTGTACAGAACATGAAGAAATCTACTTTTTCTACTGTCAAGATTGTGATACTCCTGTGTGTAGAATTTGCTCCGTAGAGAAACACAGCCGCCATTTGATGACAAATCTTACTAAATCAGCTGAAAAACTCAGATTCGAAGTTGTCAAGAACATAGAAGCAAAGGTAACAACATCTAAGGTAAACCTTAGCAAAATAGAGAAAGAAACAAAAACCTACCGTGACGAAGTCAAAGCAGTCATCAAGACCATTACTGAGGAGGGGAACTACTAGAAGAATTTGATTGATAAGAAAGTAGGCAGTTTTGTTAGGCTATTGCATGACGAGGAACAGAAAACTATACAAAATATAACTGCACTAACCATTGTTTATCGTAGAGATATCGAAAACTGTCAACAATGGGAAAAGAAAATCAAGGAAATGGAAACAATGGCAGACATTCTATTGTTTGAGAGGCTGAAGAAACTTAAAGTTGATGTAGACAACATAGATTTAAAGCCAGTTCCCAAAGGGTCTTATGTGTCATACAGAAACAAAAAGCCTTCAGGCACAGAAATAGACAGACTATTCGGAGAGATGCAGTTTAAGTAAGTAACCGATTCAAATAAAATGGATAATTATGGTATTAACAATTGCATTGGTATACGAAATGACTTAGTACCTCAGTTATAGAAGACAACACAATTTAAAAGGTCTTCTCTACAGAACAAAATGAAATTGCTGATTTAGTAAGATCTGTCATCCAATAGATGGTTGGATATTTGTAAAGAAGCGGTGAATTTCTATACGCTATCTAAAACAATAAGATGTGTTATGAGACAAATATTCACTTAACTTCTAATAAAAAAAAGATGTTACCAATCACATGCCTGGAACTTGACTATACCAATGTTTTCATTTTACATTTTAACACGTTTTTCGGCAAAAAAAAAAACGGTTGTGTCATATACTTCTTTTCCTATTCGCAGTGTGCAAATATCAGCATGTTTTTAAAAAAAAATAAGATTTACATTTTGGATGATCATATTTCAGGGCACCAGAGTCACAAAAGAAGTACAAATACGGATGTTTTTCTTGTGGGTAAGTAATAAAAATGTCAACATTGAAAATGTTGTTTTTATAATTGTCTGGGTTGGTCCGGGGTGTTTTTTCCTGAATTATTACAACGTCATTTCAAGACTGTTGGTAAATTAAGAAGTAATATAAAAGAGATTGACATTCCTGACATTATCATCTGTATTAATATTGTATAGTATATGTAAATTGTCTCCCATGAGTGATTATATTGAAGTCAATTCAGATTAATCAGAATATGTTCATGTTGGTTGAGCAGTTGTAATCAACTTAAACAAAACAACACCGTTACACATGTTCTTAACAGATAAAATAAAGAATTATATATTGACTGCTTACAAAATAAGAGTAAAAAGTATCTAAATTAACATTAACGTGCCTTACTGTTTTTGGTACAAATATTTTGGAAGATGTTACTTTCCTATTGACCATAAAAGATTGATTTTAGTGCATACACAACAGTCCCCACACTAGAACTAAAAAACATGCAAACTGTGTTCAATGATGCGTTTAAAATGTGTTTTTTTTTTGTAATATTCAGAGTATTATTTAGTTAGTCTGGACAGATGCAATGAATGTGTATTTCTTAAATGAATACACACCATTCCACGTTATTGAAATTAGTATTTCGGTGAAATGTTTGTTGTCCTTTTTATTTCAACCTGCCACGATTTGCTAACAAATACATGTGTTTAGATTTTTAAACAAAATAACAAACTCTTCAATTGTATTGTACTGTATTGTTATTTGATATATGTATTGGATTCTTGTTACAGGAATGAACAGATTTCAACGTAAGTAAAGTGTACTTAAATATATAATTACAGAAAACAAAGATGGTTTGAATTAACCTTTTTTTAATTGTTCTTCTGATTATTAATGAACGATCAAGTTATACCTCCTATTTCACTTTAATCTAAAAGCCTTTAATAAGTGAGTTAAAGACAAATTGATGAACGTCGGTAAATACTTGGTCAAATATGCTCAGATTATGTCGGGTGCGGTTCTGACTAGGTCGAGTATGGTTCCTAGTAGATCGAGTATGGTTCAGCCGCGTACACAATGGTTAAATACTGGTCGAGTAAAGTACAAGTTCAGACTATAGATATAAAAAAGAAAAGGTGTTATGATTGCCAGGAAGACAACTGTCAACAAGAGACCAAAATGACACAGACATTAACAATGATAGGTCACCATACGGCCTTTAACAATGAGCAACGCCCATACCGCATAGTCAGCTATAAAAAGCCCCGATATGACAATATTAAACAATTCAAACAGAAAACTAACGACCTTATTCATATAAAAAAATTAAGTATAGTTAAAATTACAGTCGAGTATTATAAAGTAAATTTTAGACCAGTTCATATATAACATGTAAACAAAAATAATTATCTGACCTTTTGTTGGAATGATAATGTTTTTTTGACACAACCTAAAACACTTTGTAACCTCATTGAATTATTGGTGTGTTTCCAAGAATTTTTCTGTGTAAATTAAAATGAAGGTTGACATTCAAAATGTATGGACATTTTAGTGGGATATTTTCTTTAAAAAATCTCATTGAACCAGTATTCCAGTAATATTTTTTCAAACACACAACGTACACGCATGCGTCTCATATACTAAAGTAAAGATTTGTGACTTCTTAAAAACACGTCATAATTAGGCACAAGTATGTATTTTTGTTTTACAGGAATAAACCTATTACCGTAGATATCGAGTATGTATTAAACTTATAATTCTTTTTAGTGCTTAAACATTATGAAGATTGTTTTATTCACATACGGAACTAAATAGCTAGAACTTCAAATTATTCTAAGCGGGATTATTCATTCTATGTGAGAAAAAAAACGTTTTTTTATATAAAAACAAAGGTATATTGATCAAGCTTGAGTGATCCAGTAACTGATGGTACATACTTAAGAGCATCTTTAGCTTAACAAGAGAGTGTATGTTTTCATATTGATATCTTAAACAATGTAAATAATAAATTAAACATAGACCATTCAATATTCGGTTAGCTTTAATTTCTTTTTTTTTTGGTGATCATAGCATATTTGCATGATTCTAAATAAGCATATTGTTTTAGTTTTAAACTACTGGTATTTTTGAAATATCAAATTGTTATTGTTGCGTATATTACGACAGATGAAGACTACACCAAAAAGATCAGTCGCACTTTAACTGTGAACGCATCATTTGAATTCACCACTGAACTAAGTCCAATAATCATTATATTGTGTGTCTTATATTAGAGCAAACATTTCTATTTTACAGTATGTGATAAGAATCATTAAAAGTTTATATTTATACCAGACACTGTTAAACTGTTTTATAAATGTTTGTTCAGCTAAAACTTTTCTTATGTAATTTTTAATTGCAGTCAAGAATTTCCTATGTAAGTAACACATATTTACCTTAATCATATCATATCACACTCATTCGTTCTTTAGTGCATCAACAATGAAACTTCTATATCACATCAACAATAGTCATTATATTATATATTGCAGATGTGTTGTTGAAGTTTACTTAAGAAATGATTCATGTAAGCCATAAATTGCTTAAAATTTTCACATGACCTGGGCTGTGATATTCGAATTTTATCCTGAGCATTAGCGAGGTATAAAATTTACGAATATCAAGGCCCAGGTCATGTGTAAATATATGGGTTCCGTGAAATATTTCGATTCTAATAGGACAAATAAAGCCATTAAAAAACTAAAGCGAGAGAGAATATGCTTTGTGTGTCTTTTTATCCTCCAATTCAACATTTGCCATTTTTAATTTACATGTTTTTCTCGTAAGCTACCGTCAAATTCAAAGTTGGCATTTCAACTACGGAGCCGCCATGTTGTTGCTGAAATCAGTAAAAAAACGAAAACAACACGTTAATATACTGAACACTTTAAAAACGCAACACTCAATTTGTTGATTTTTTTTTAACAAATCATTTTTGATTCTCTTACAACTACTTCTTACTTGCGTATCATATTTCTTTCTCGTTACAAAAAATCAAAATCTGACTAACCTGTGGTTATTGATCATACTGAATTTTCGAAGTCGCACAAATTTCTTAAAGCGAAATTTCGGACCCATGAAAGATTGTTTCAGTTTTTTTTTTTTTTTTTTGCTTTGTGAAACAGTTCTTTTAATCCTTTGCCTCACTCAAATCAGTTTTAAAATGTTGCATCTCCATATTGCCAAGACTAAGAAATAAGAAAACTGAATTAGCCCTTAAGAATACTGCAAACATGAACACATAAACGTGCTGCAACCATACTGTATGACTTCAGAAACTCGTCTTACTGTCCTTCCAACAACGATACAAGTAGACAAGATTTGTTGCTGGCCATCAATGAACAGATGAACGTGTAGTGACAATGAAACGTCAACAGAATTTGATTACGCATCGTCATTTGCCAGACACGTTTGCGACCGCAACGTCAACTGCTAATGAAATTGCCTAGTGCCATTATGTACAGATTCATGCCATAAATGTTTCCCATCAACTGAATTGCCAAAGAATCAACCGAGGAAAAACCTTTAAAGCCCGCAAGTTCCAACCGCATAATTGCCATAGTTAGAAATTAGAAAGTTAGAAAGTGTAAAATAGAACCCAAAATTTGTCAGACAGAATTAGTTGACCTTTCTGTAAATCATTTTGGCGTTTGTAACAGGCAATTATTGCTTTTTACGGTGACACATTTATTAAAAAATAACAAAAAAATAATTTAGTGTTGCGTTTCCTAAAGTCGGTCAGTATTTATGAAAATAATACAATACAATAGAAAAGTAAACAAAAACCTACCTCAAAATCAATTTAAATACAGTATTATACGAATTTGAATGGTTCATTTAAGAGAAAACTTTCATTCTAGCTTTTTCATATGTATGACGTCCTGTTTTGAAATGACTTAAATGCGCCAAAATCAGTAATAGACTTTCATGGAATCTTGATTTATTTTGATTTTGTTGATTTCTTCGAGCTGTAGTGCATTACTTCTTTTTATTATGCATCCGAATGAGAATACAAGTTATTTTTCTTTTTTTTAAATGAAAGTTTTAAAACAATGAAAATAGGCGAAGGATTTGTAAAAAGGTTCAAGTACATGTGGATTAACGTGGGAAGTGTTTTGTACCAGCCAGTATTATGTATATCTCTGAGTCGATATATAGAAAATAGTATCACGGTGTTGTTTACAAAGCGAATTGCATATAACATATTATAATTTAAATTTTCTTTTATCTTAGTATACTTTGGATCATCTTCAGCTTAACAAAAGAGTTCATGTATTTATATTGATTACTTAAACAATTTAAATAATTCATTAAACATAGACGTTCAATTCTGTTTGCTTTAGTTTATTTGTTTGGTGTTCATAGCATATTGAAATATTACCCAAAAACTTTTTTTTTGGTGCGTACATGTATATTACGACAGATTAAGATTTTAACAAAACTACCATTCGTAATATAAATGTGAAAGCATTATTTGAAATCACTGAATTAAGTCTAATAATCATTATATTGTGTGTATTAGATAAGAGCAAACATTTATATATTACAGTATGAGATAAGGATCATTAAAAGTTAATAAGTATACCAGACTCAGTAAACACATTGTTTCTAAATGTTTGATAAGCTTACCTTTTTGTATTTCTTTTTATTTTTGCAGGCAAGGTGTGAACATGTAAGTAACACAGATTTACCTTAATTCTATCACAATCATGTGTTCTTTGAGATGTTAATGTATGAAAAATGAAACTTCTATATCATATCAATTAGTTGTCCTTGAGACTAAACACAATAGTCATGTCGTTAGATATTGCAATATGTCTTGTTGAAGTTAACGTCAGTTCTTTTATTATCTTAAGTACAGCGCAAACTATCCGGTAATACTTAAACATAAATTAGTAGTTTGGTGTGTGTAAAACAATATTTAGATAAACGCAAACACATAACTTAAAGTACAAATAAAACAAAACCAAAAGCAATTTGACATGCTGATAGATTTTTTTTCGGTCGTATAAAACATTACAGAAAAAATGATATTGTTCGCCAGATAATTGATGTAACAGACTATAGTGAATAAAAGTAATGAGGGAACATACAGTTATTCCTCTTATATAAAAAAAATGGTTGTTCCCTTTGTATACATTTGTTATTATTTACAATAAAACAAGAAAATGAAACACTGTTTTATCTGGCGTGCATGAATATGCAGTCAAATGTTTTGTTTTATTTTACTTTAATTGTAGATGACTGTTTAAAAAATCATTGGTTTATTTTGATATTACAACGATTACACACGAAAGGCTGCATGCATACAACAGAAGGTTCATCAATTGAATACAGTTTAAATTTAAAGCCGTGTCTCTTTTATGTTTTGCCAAACCGTATAGAATTTGTAAATGTATATTTGTTTTTGTAATGAAAAAAAAAAGACATTTGATCGATCATGTATAGCATAAGAGACACAATTCTTCACAATAGTAGCGAGACATTTGTTTGATTATTTTTATTTGCATTAGCTATTTTTATCACCCTTTGATATACATCTATATCTCTTCTTTAAAATAATGCAGACAAACAACAATATTTGTATAGTATAATTCTAACCATTATTACGGGTGTTTTATTTATCTTTTTAAGTGAGTGCACTAACAGTAATTGTGATTTGTAAGTATTTGCTCATTTAAAATGTTTTTTTAAGCGAGTCCTTATTCATTTCACTGCCAACCAGTGACCGTCTGAAATTGGTACTATTTGAACATGACCATTCTATGTAATTCTATTTTTTCGTATTTTCTTCGGATAGTTTAGATAATTCTGCCTATATGTACTCTATGCGAACGACCGACTTGTGATCGATTTTGATCTGCAAAATACTAAACATAATGAAATAGTACTTCAACATACTGATACAATTTATACTTGTGGTCATCCTATGCTTTGACCAATTATGCCCATCTTTTTATTTCTGATTTATAACCGATATTCACAAAAAAAAGTACAAACTGATTCTATTTCATCAATTAAGAATATGCATCTTACTACAGTTATACAGTAGTTCAAATTGCTATGTTTTGACTTTGTATTGCAGTTTCTACTGTATGTTTAAGATAAACACTCATTCATTTAAACGTATTGTCATTTAGATAATTGGAATATAATTTAGTACGCCAGACGCGCATTTCGTCTACATAAGACTCATCAGTGACGCTCAATGGAGCGAGAAATTCCCGCACCTGAAGACTATTTCCCGGATTTGTTATAACATGGGCGACACAACGGGTGCCACATGTTGCGCAGGATATGTTTACCCTTTCGGAGCTCCTCAGATCACCACTAGTTTTTAGTGGGGTTCGTGTTGCTTATTCTTTAGTTGCCTATGTTGTGTCGTATGTACTATCGTTTGTCTGCTTGTCTTTTTCATTTTTAGCCATGACGTTGTCAGTTTATTTTCGATTTATGAATTTGACTGTTCCTCTTTTACTGGATTGTAGTAATGTATTATATTTATAAAGCGGATCGTTCATGCCTTTGTTTTTAACTTGCGCATTCAGTCAAACATATTACAAAACTCCATGTACGTATATCATTTGACTTCTGTTGAGGTTTAAATTAGATGTCTCTGTATCTTTTGAAAATGAGTTTCATTAGTGTGAAAGTATAAAAAATATTATGAGCCCTAGTAAAGCATGATGTATATAGCAATATCACATTAATAATACATCTCCGTATAAATTGTGTTAACAGAAAGTTATCACGTTTCAATTCAAAGCAGACGTGTATACAATCATTTAATAATTGGCGGTTATTGTAAAATTTGAGACTGTGGACTTTACACATGAACAATCTAGCCGAACATTAAACACAATCATCAGTTAATCGTTATCTGATACAATTTATGATTACTATTTTGAAATATGCTTTTGATTGGTTTAAGAAATATTAAACAATTGCAATAACGTGGTATGTATGTTTTTGTTTTAATGTGTTATCATATGTTATTCTAGCTACAATAGTTCACAATGGCATACGTTTATTGGAGAAGCATAGAACAGCTGACAACCCAAGGACTATAAGATATCATAGTCATTTGTATACAGAGTACGTTTTAATGCAAACAACAATTACCGTCATCATATGATCCATCTGCTATTTAAGTGACATTTGTTTTTTCTGTTAACTTTAGCGAAAGAAAGGTAGATTCGTATTGACAACTGAATATTTTTTCTGACACATTATCATCTATATTATATAGCACACAACTTTATTTTTTCCAAAAAAATTCATATAAATTTGATGAATTTATAATTATATTTTTATATAATAAACCGTATATGTATAGTCAAATCTGATTGTTTTTAGAATATCGTTTAAATTTAAAAAAAAAAAAGGAAACAATATATGTCACAATAGAAAAAAAACTTCCTGAACAAAACAAGGTAAAAACACAAAAGATTATTTGACAGTTGTCTGCCACCTTAACTGAAATATATAGAAAATCCTAATCAATATACATATTATGTCACATGGTCAGTTTGCCAATTAGTAAAATCAGTCAAATCCTCAAATATACTGCTGTATAAATCAAGTTGTAAAAAGGAAGATTTGGATTGATTGCAAACACTTAACAAATGACCAAAGAACACAACAATCAACAACGTTAGGTCACCGTACGGCTTTCAACTATGCGCAAGGCCAAAACCGCACAGTCAGCTTTAAAATGCCGCGAAATGACAAATGTTAAAGCCTCGAATGACAAATGTTAAACAATTTCTACAATAAAACTAACATCCTAAATTAAGTACAGAAAATGAACGAAAAACAAATATGTAAAACATCAATAAACGACAACAACTGAATAATGGGCTCCTAGCTTCGGATAGGCACGTGCATACAGAATGTGGCGGGTTTAAACATGTAACGGTAATCAAGTATGTTTTAACACAGTAACTTTTTATTCATGCTGACTTCCAAGTTCAACAGATATTTATCCTTTCAAAGCACGACCCAGCAACCCATTTGATTACTTCTCTCTTTGGCTCTCATGGATAATATTCTCTTTAGAAAGCATATAACAGTTCTGTATATGTTATGTTTTTCTACAAATTCATTATCCCTGTAACTGTATGATATTTTTAGGTGAAAGCTTGTGCATTTTACTTTCGAAATTTGGTTGATATATCATGGTTGTAAACACATCAATGGAAGAACACATTTTCTCTATTGAAATTTTTCCCTTTCCTAACCCATTGTATAAAAAAATTTAATCAAAGTGTGGTTGCCGGAGACCATTGATTGCTATCAAAGGTCATAACCTTGTAACTGGATGATCCAAATATGCTGAGACTCGGACTTCAAAATGGATAATTTAACTATCTCGATTGGATAAATCCGATAATCTACTGGTATAAATGTAAGAATCTATATGTACACGTTCACAGAATAAATTAAAAAAAAAAACTATTAATAGAAAAGGTTAATCGTCGCGTGTTAAGTTTCTATTCAATCTCAGAGTAGATACGTAATTTTGAACTATGATATAGAGTATATATTTTTAATATTACATTTCAAAATGTGTTTTATGTTTTATTCTAGAAAGACAGACAAATTATTTTTTGTTTTTAATTGCAAATCATTGTACACTTTTGTGTTTATGAAGGTTGTCTAATTAAGATCATTAGGGAAATTAATATGACAAAAACATTGTGTTATAAAAAAAGTTACATGTATACTGCCAAAAAGGAGGCAAAAGGAACCAGAGGGATATTATTAGTCGACAAAAAAAAAAGAAGAAAAAAGTTGGGGCTAAAAAAGGTAAACAGACTACATAGACTACAATGTAACATACAATAATAAGTAAGAAAAAAAAATAAATAGAAGAGAACGAAAGATACCAGAGGGACAGTTACACTCACAGATCGAAAACAACCCGACAACGCCATGGCTAAAAAAGAAAAAAGACAAACAGACAAATAAGAGAACAAAATACACATAATACACAACATATAAAACTAAAGACCGACCAACACTAATCCCATCACAAATGGGGTTGATCTTAGGTGTTCCTTTGATGTCAAAGGAAACCTTTGTTGCCCGAATAAACAAAATGTATAGATGATCATGATGCTATAGATGATTACTTATTAATATTACATTTAAAAAGCAGGTTTTGTTTTATTAAAGAGAAACTTTCAAAACTATTTTGGTGTTAGTGTGCATGTGTGTGCAATGTTATGTATCTAAACACTGTCCTAATTAACAAGATTATGGACAAAAATATGACAAACTTTGTTTTATTGAAAAGTTATACTGCATTGTATAATGAATATTGTTCTTTATATCATGTATACAATCATATTAACCACTAACTCATCGTATATACATGCGTTTGATAGTGAAAAAAGATAAAATCACAAAAAATACTGAACTCCGAGAAAAATTCAATCGGAAAGGCTCTAATCACATGGCAAACTCAAATGACAAACCACATCAAACGAATGGACAACAACTGTCATAATATGGTTTTATAGCGCTTAACCTCTCACTTGTACGACAGTCTCATCAAACAACGATGCGTAAACTAAGGACATACTAAATAAAATAGTAAGTAAGTCAAAATATGGGTACATCAGTCATCACTGTGTAACAATCTTAAAACAAACAATTTTACAAAAAATCACAAACGCATCTATCAAATTGAAAACGCATTGACAGCTTCACGTGTCTGACTTCAGAAAATGTATACGTCACATATTTTAGAAATACCAAAACGCGCATTCTTTCTTTAATATGTTTTGTCTTCATCAATCTACAACTTTTAAAGGTATAGTTAGTTTACATACTTCTTATATCTAATGAACGAGTAGACTTCGTGAAAAACACAAAGCACTGTCGACATGAACGTTACGCAATGTACTATTTCTTAAAAATACAAAGTTGTGTGACTTTGTTTATTGCATTCATATACATTTTGTAACTTTGGAAAAGTACAACGGATACGGTCACTTTTAGTGAATTGATTTATTTAAAAAAAAACATATGTAATATCCCTTTATTTTGCTGGCCTTATCTTTAAGAAATATATTCAATAGTCCACAGTTCTGGAACAACGGATATTCAATAATTGTCTTACATAAGGATTTGACACGATTCTTAAACAAAATTCAAATCCTATTCTAAAGGTTTTGCAATTCACAAAATTAAAACACAAAGACCTTATTTTTGCAAACAAAAATAGGATGGCGACACCTTGTCATGTTTGAAGTAAAAGCAGGACAATAGTTTGTAACCAAGAGTCCTAGATTTTTGTAAAAAATGCTTGAACTTTAGATAGCAGCTACATGCCCTTCCCATGTTACTTTAAAAAGTCCAAAGAACTAATCCGGGCTACAAACTAAAACTAAGGGAAACGCATTAAATAAAAGAGGAAAAAAAACGACACAACAGAAACACACCATTGAAATGTAACACACACAGAAACGAACTAAAATGTTACATTTTCCCGACTTGGTACAATAATTTTTTAGAATACAAAAGGTGGGTTGAACCTGGTTTTGTGGCATGCCAAACCTTCCGTTTTAATTGCAATGTTAAATATAACATTAAAATGACAGGATTACAATACTAATAAATAGGAGAACATATAGGACAGAGAAACACACGAATAATAGCTAACAAAAGGCACCAGGTTTAAAATTTAATATGCCAGACGTGCGTTTCGTCCACACAAGACTAACCAGTGACGCTCAGATGAAAAACGTTCGAAAGCCAAAACAAGTACAAAGTTGAAAAGTACTGAAGACCAAAAGTTCCAAAAAGTTTTGTCCAATACGGCTAGGGTGTTCTGTTTGGGATAAGAACATTCCTATTATTTGGAATAATTTATACTTTTGCAAACAGTAAATTTGAAAATGACTATATAATAGATATATATGATGAAACCGAAGTGTTAACTAACTACCGAATTAAAACGGATATGTTTGATGCATATCTTTTATTTTGTTTCCTTCTAGTGGTTAGCGGACTGATGGCAGAGCTGATTTTTCTTTTTGCTGCGGAAATGGGCTTTTGTTAGATTAAATAAGAATTAACTTACATCAAGCAATTCCTGCTACTACACCTTCTTGAAAGGATAAATATAACTGTCAATAATTACACAATGAAATTGTGTTTACATCTTCCTTTCTTTTAATGTACATCTATGTAGAATAGCAAAACATATGATGAATAAAACGTATGTAAATACATATGAACATAAGTTCAAATCAGTACACAATGGTGTAACGGTGGCATTAATGAACTAAGCTAAAAGATAAAATAGATGATAATATATTTTGGAAAAGAAATACAACCGACAAAAAAAATGTAGTTTACACGTGATTTTGTCATCTAGTTAGGCGAAGTTTTATATAAAACTCGAAGTTACCCACTTATCTAAATTAACATTATTTAGCCAAGCTCAAACCTCAATTAAAGGAAAGCCACATATTCAATAATAGAATCAAATCGAAAATCCAAAATATAGTTTATGAAGTTCAAGAGTAACTGTATTTGTTAATTTCGTTCACAAATTATTTTTAGAAGGGGTAAGTTATGAGCTTTGTCTATCGAATCATCAGTGGGGTATTCGTTGTAAGTTGGGTAGCGTCAGTTAAGGCTGTTTGAAACGTCATTTATACAAGATTTGATAATTACGACAAATATTTTTCTGAAGGTTGATAATCGATAGACAATTTAAGAAATTGAAATTCCATGAGGTATTTAGGTAATTTAAATTTCTAAAATTGTTCTGACCGCCGCTCCACTATTTTTTTTCAAGATGGGTGGGATAAATGCATTCAACATAACCCCAAACTGTGAAACTTTTAGTGATATGACATTGTCTTAATAGCGGAAAGCTAAATTCTTCTGAAGAAGCTCCTTTGGGAAATCAGTCTCATATGAATAAACGAATAAATCGAAAATGAGAGGATCGACCCCCTTTGGAATATCGAGTCTTAGTTGAAAACAAAAACGTCTTCAATAACTTTCTTTTAAGGATGTTCGCTACTCTGTTTCAAAATAGCAAGTTTTTATAAAGACTGTTATAAATTGATTGTTTGGTAATAAAGGAACTAAAAAAGCATGAAAAAAGATAAGGTCAATGTGCTTGTTTTCGAGGTATACACCTCTGAAAATTTGGTGGGAAATAATTCTCTCTAGATTTTTCATACACTTTGCATTGGTGCCTTTTTCCTTTCAAAAATGAAATAACAAGGATTTGATAAGATTTTCACAGAAGACCTTTTAAACTATATTTAATCAAATTATAAAAAAAAAGTAAGGGTCGGTGGGCAAAATTTGTTAATGGTACTACATGGATAAAACCAGAGGATTCTGAAAATCTGGCATAAAATTAAAAAAAAAGAGGAGCAACCATCCTAAATAAAAGGATTATTAGTAAATGGAAATTACTATTTGTTTTAAAAGATAAATGGCCACAAAGAAATAAGTCGAAAACAAACTGACAAAACTATGGCAAAACGAAAAAGATATCTAAATATTTACAACATTATACGAAACACAACATAAAAAACCGAAAGACCTAACAACACGACCTCAACCAAAGTCGGTTCTCAGATAGTTTATTAATATATAAGTCGTATAGCTTTGCATTATCTCCATTTTTCTGTTTGAACTTGCCGTGGACTTAAAAGAGGGACAAAAGACACCAGATGGCTTAAAATGAAAATGACAAACAGACAAACAATAGTACACATGACACAACATAAAAAAATCTAAAGAATAAGCAACACGAACCCCACCAAAGAATAGGGGTGATCTCAGGTGCTCCGGAAGGGTAAGTAAATCCTGTTCCACATGTGGCACCCTCCGTAGTTTTGTTTAATTTGCCAAAAATCAAAATATTTCTGAAGACGAATATTGTTTATTCATCTATCATCACAAAACAAAACATGAACAATATCACAATGCTTACGATAAGACAAAATATACACATTGTAGACAACAAACGAAACATTATCAATATAAAGGAAGAAATATGACAACCAAAACAACATCAAAACCCAACATATTAATTTGGGATGGAAAAGTACCGTGCCACGTCTTACAGAAAAAGTCACAGGACAACATGGACATTATTCAGACTTCACGATCATCCAATATTTCATTTATATGTTAAGATCTTTTTTTATAGGAAACCTTTTCCCTAGATATAAAAATGAGAGCTTGTTGAATCATTGTAATGTTATTGGTATATAGTTATTTGATTCCTTACTATTAATTAAAAACGTTGTCATGCATTGTGTCGCTTCTCTTTCTCCCTCTGTGAACCATAGAAATCCGATTTTTGGGGACCCCGAAATCGGTATATAATCATGTTTTATTTAAGAAATAATTCTTGCAAGTCATAGATTTGTTAAAAATAATCACATGGACTGGGTTATCTTTGAAATTTATTCAAAGCGGTAGCAACAGATACAATTGACGAATGTAGCTACCCATGCCATGTGCAAATTAAAAAAAAAACAACTATGGAATTCACGTTCAATAATTTGTACTGGTGTAAAAAAAATACTTCTGGTATCAATTCCTGTTTGAGATACTTTTGATACTTATCTTGAAATTCCCTGTCATAATTTTATTTTACGAAAAATCATCCTACAACAGTGAACATATTTCAACTACGCTCCAAATGCCCCCGATTTCGCGAGTAATATCGGGTTTATTTTTAAACAAGAACAGAGGCTGCATTGACATAGACTATTAGGTGTTATACCACCATTGATTTACAACTACGAGTCTTTGTTTAATTTGCACTTTTCAAAAAAAATGTGTAGAGTTTATCTTTTTTTCAAAGAAACAAATACTTGGCATGAGTCAAGGTTTATCCTGACCAGAAAAAAAAATCACATAAAACATCATTGCATATAAGATAATTACCATCACTGGAAGTTAACCAATCAAATTTCTCCGCTTCTTTTATCTGTGTACGTACAAGGTTTAGTCACCATGTAACCTCAAGATTACAAAACATTCTATAGGAATTCCAAATAAAGAAATACCCAAGACATATGTTTATGACACAAAAATATTTTACTGCATTAAAATGTAGGATTAATCACCTACAGCTGTCAAATTCAAGGGAATATTTTGTTCGACCCATTTTCGTATACAACCGGATGTGATGTACCATGATTTGGGGGTATTATACCTCAATGTTTGTTTTTGGCGAATCGGATAAAGCAGTGGTATTTCATTCCATTACTTTCGAAACAGTACCAAATGATTCTCTTTTTATTTAGTAGAATATATTAGAATATCTATGATATTTAACTCAAACGTAGTTTATTTTAATATATCGTTCTTTTTATATAGAATAATGATCAGCAAAAAAAGGCCATCGGGCACGTTAAAACTACCTCTCCTTCTTTCTTGCAGTTTTTTTGTTGATCTAATTTAAATATAGTGATACGATCCTCAAAGAATAAATAGCTTTAAAAGTAATAAATTCTAAGCAAATACATCATACATTGAGTTCGCAAAAATAAGGAACCATTACGTTTGAATAACAAATTGTTTATATCTTTTATTGTTTTTAAAAACTTGACCAAATGACATAGAAATTAATACATATAGCTCACCATATTGACCTCAACAATGAGGAAAATTCATTTCGCATAGTCAGCTTTAAAAGACCCCAAAATGTTAGTTTTCAAATAAATAATTTCAACAAACTATCAAGGTGTTTTGTTTCTATATGACAAAACGGCCTAGAATATATCTGCTTTATTATTAGTCCATAGATCACAAGCAAAGTGGTTGAAACTAAGTGTTAAGGGAAAGTTTGGCCTTTCATTTGTTTGTTTTTTTCATTTTATTTCTTTCTTAAATACTGTATTTAAATCTTGGATTTACATTTTATCGAAAATTACGTTATCATTAGCTTTTTCATTTCCCTTTTCTCAATAGTTGAGTCCTAGCTGATCGATTGTTCTATTCTTATCAAACAAGAAATGTTTACCTTTTTAGAAAGCCCTTCACCTTACCGATAACGACCGTTTAATAATTTTCAAGTAAATTATGAATAATCGATGCGTACGTTTTAGAATTGCAGTTTGTTGGGGTTTATCTATATTATCCTTATTTATAAACAGCTACTCAAAGCATTAGCTTAGTCTGAATCTAAAGTTTAAACGTACCTAACAATAGAACGTTAACCTCTTTCATTAAGTCGTATCTGTCATTCTGTATTGTCTCCTCGATTTGTGTATTTAGCCGCTTTTGTTTACGTCTACAACACAACATCTTTGAAATGATTTATAACGTCTGTTTTAAAAGTCAATACAATATAAGTTATCCTCCGTTTGTGTAGTATCTGAAAGTAATGGCAAATAGAGAAATCCAAGAAGCCTTTAAGGAACAATCTGAAAATGACAAGGTATTCAAATGAATCAATATAATTATTTGTGTGACGTAACATGGCATGGCACATGCAACAATCACGTGTAACCAGAGAGGTAAAAAATGTCTTTAGTCTGGTAAAAAAAAGAAAAATATACTATTATCAAATTGATATGAAAAAGAAGCTATATTGAGACTTGCGAAATGTACATAAGTCTATTTATAATATCGTTCTAAATACTGAATTTCAAAAAATGCCATGTTTCCTTTATCTTTGAAATAGTAGATGTTAGGGATATCAGACGTTTTAATGTCCTATGTTAATCAATATACCTGTCTATTGTTGAAGCAGACAACCAGATTTGTGCGAATTTATATTTGTAAAAATATTACCTTTGTGCTAGCAATGGTAAACTACGTTTACGCGAGTGATATGTTATAAACATGCATTTAATTAAAATTTTTACTCTGATAAAACTAAGGAGGTGAGGTATGATTTTCAATGAAAAAACTATGCCTTATTGGCAATTTTGTTTATCTTATTTTGTTTATTTAATTTGTTTTATTTAAGAAACATCATCTGTATATATTTTGTTGTACAAAATTCTATAGATACGTGCCAAAATTAGTAACTTTATAACAGACAAAATCATAAATAAAACGAAATAGGCTTTCCAGCTTTATTGTAGAAAAAATCGAGCAAAGATGAAGGATGTAATGTAAACATATAGCGTTAATTGTGTCGTTGTCTTAATCAACATATAACTTGCATCTTCGTTGTTTCATACATAAACGTTTACGATGTGTTTTCATTAAGATGAAGGATGTAATGTAAACATATAGCGTTAATTGTGTCGTTGTCTTAATCAACATATAACTTGCATCTTCGTTGTTTCATACATAAACGTTTACGATGTGTTTTCATTCTTTATGGAAGATTTTTTCTCTTTTCTATCAAATTGTTTTTCATTATTTTAATAAATTATATTTTCTTTTAGTTATAACATAAAGTTGTGTCTTACCTGGATTAAATTTGCAGGCAAAACAAGGAGGATTATATAATAATATATGAGGGGGAGTATGACCTTTATCGGGACTCTGGGACGAGGTGTTTTTATTGGGAATTACATTTTCGGATTCCGGGAATTTTTTTTCGAATTTCGGGATATCGGCGTCTAAATTTATTTGAATTCGGGACCTCGGTACTTTGTGTTTTTTAAGCTAGGATTTCTGTATCAGGACTCCTGTTACAGCCCCCCCCCCCCTTTTCCCCATGTATAGACAAATAGCAAACAGATATGTACAAAACAGACGCTCGCAATATGACAGGTGAATAAATTTGGTGTTAACAAAACCAAAACAGACAACAAAAGGAAAAAAAGCAAACATTCCTTTAAAAGTCAGAGAATCAATGACAAACTACAAAACAATAAATACAAAATAGGCTCAAATACAACAGGTGAATGAATTTGTTGTTAAAAATAAAATAAAACAAATAACAAAAGCTAAGAAAGAACATATATCAGTAAGAAAATCATTGACAAAGCACAAAACAATAAATATAAAAGAGACACCCAATCACAACATGTGAATACATTTGGTGAGAATTACAAAACTTTTCCTTTGTCCAAACATTTTTTCCCAATGTTGTTTAGACTGAGTGAGGTTTTAAACAATCAAGATATGAAAAAGCAACTACTAATATAAAAAAAGAAGATGTATTATGATTGCCAATGAGACAACTATCCACAAAAGACCAAAATTACACAGACATTAACAACTATAGGTCACCGTACGGCCTTCAACAATGAGCAAAGCCCATACCGCATAGTGAGCTATAAAAGACCTCGTTAAGACAATGTAAAACAATTCAAACGAGAAAACTAACGGCCTTATTTATGTAAAAAAAAATGACGAAAAACAAATATGTAACACATAAACAAACGACAACCACTGAATTGCAGGTACTTAATTATTTTCAATTAAAATAATTCAATTTAATGAAGAATAAAATGCAGTTAATATACTTAATTTTACTTTTTTAATATTATATTGTGTATTTTAAATAACCTAGGTCAGTTATACGAAATGACCTGTTTACTTAGCAACATAACATACTGTTGATCAGGATATTTAAAGATATATATAATCTTTCTACCTTAGCAAATAAAAAAGGACACATTTGGTAATATTAATCATAATTAAAACAGACGTTGATTTAACAGAAAAAAAAAATTCCAATCAGACAATTAACAAGCCAACAAGATGGAAGGTAAACGCTTAACATTATATATTCTTACAGATCTGTTAATATATGGCGATAATTCTTACGATTAAATGTAATCTTTGTTTTCTCTTTTCAAATGAATATAATGTTCTAATGATTTATTTAATTTTCTTTTTATTGGAACAGTAATGTAGGTCATTTAACTTATTATATAAACCACGACTGTATACGCCAGTCTCATTATTTGCGCTTATAAAAACGGTTAAAAGGCATATGAAGGGACGAAATTGACAAACCGTGAGAACTCCATGTTCAGAATAGTTTTTCCACATTAAGCTATGTGAATTTATTCAATTCAACATTGGTACCTCAGCATAGACGTGTTCATACCAACCACGCATACAGTAACATTCACCCAATATAATTTTACAAAAATTGATATAGACACATATTCATGTTAGATAAAAATATATAAGGCAGCTGCGTATCTAAGATACTTCCTTCTCCGAAAATGTTTGTTTATATTTTATTGTTATCCCTATATAAAACATAACAAAGTCTTAGGCTACCTACAATTTTTAATTTTTCTGTCATGTTGGTCTCTTGTGGAGAGTTGTCTCATTCGCAATTATACAACATCTTCTTTCTTATAGTTAGTGTCTATTTGCTGTAGTTATATGTAAGTAACGGTCACGTCCACTCTGTGTAGTATTCCTATTTCTATCCATCTGATAATTTAAAGCGGTTTTAACTGATTTTTATAGTTCGTTCTTATCTTTTTACTGTTACACAACTGTCCTAGGTTATGGTGGAGGGATCCTGCGAACATGTTAAACCCCGCCGCATTCTGTATATATAACAAACTGTTTAAGAAAAAACACTGAGGTATATGCTCCTCACTTGAATGGAGAAGTCTCGTGAGCAAAACGTCGGGTGCCACATATGAATCCGGATCTGCTGACCCTTTCGGAGCGCCTGCGATCATCCCAAGTTTTCGTGTTGATTAGTCTTTATTTTTCTTTGTCGTGTCTTTTGTTTGAAAAATTTGTCTTTTATTTCTTTTTTAGCCGTCAGTTTGTAAACGCATTAGATCGATGCAAAGCACACACATACATTTGTGAAATTTTATAAATTCTTTTTGTGCCTCTTTGTTGTATATTTGTTTGTTTTTGTTCTTTTGAGATAATTGTGACACGGTGATGATTGCTGTATTACTATTTTGACAATTTTACTTATTATGCCTGTTTTCTTCACGTATCATATTAAATATTATGAAATTTGACCCGACTGTCATACCAGTGAGACGTTTAGTGTTGTTTGGGGGTCATGTTCAATTCATCATTTTCTACATTTGAGAATGTCTGTATCAAATCAGGAATATGAAATTTCTTGTCCATTTGATGTGTTTAATATTGCTTTTTGATTAGGGTTACTTTGAAATTTTCTCGGAATACATTTTTTTTTGTTATGTTACTTTTTTTTATATGGATAACAAATTTTAGTACAGTGAAATATAAAAAAAGAAGATGTGGTATGTTTGCCAATGAGAAACTCTCCATGAGAGACCACAAAGACACAGAAATTAACAATTATAGGTACCCGTATGGCCTTCGATTGATAGAATTAAATTCATAATTGATAGAGGAAAACAAGATTATCTAAACCCAAATGATCCCTGACTAATCAGGACACCTAGAGATATCGTTACATGATACACTGTATGCCATTCAAACATTATCACACCTTCTCATTTGTTGAGGAATAGACTGACCAATCAAAAAATCGATATACAATTATCTAATTAAATTGATGTTATCTCTGCAGATGTAAATTAATACCACCAAGCATCTATGATACCACACAGTCTAACCATAGATGTAATACCCTAACTGTGAAACATGTCTAAACACAGACGATTCAGCCGAAAAAGCAAAAAAGCAAAAAATGCTTATAAATTCATTAACAAAAAACAGCAATTAAATATTGCCAAACAAAATAGCAACCTAAAAACTGCCAAACAATTTGTTTTAAACCTCTCAAATAGAAAATTAACAAATACAGAAATTATGACGTTGGGAAAAGGCTTAAACTTCATACCTACGGACAAAATCTCTAGGACAAATATCATGAAAGATTTCAAAAAATTTGAAAGGAAACTAAGATTAAAGCATTTCTTTCATGAATACAAAACTATTCCGAAAACAAATCATCCATTTAAAGAAAAGTCTAAATTTAGTGTTCCTATTATAGGCGACAATCCTATAGAACAGTACATATTCCACACAAAAATGGAACTTTCAAATTATAAACCAAATAAAACCAAAAACATGACGAAAGAAGAAACGCAATGTCTACGTACTTTACGACACATTGAAACAATAACTATCCACAAAGCGGATAAAAACAACATAACAGTAGTTCAAAATAAAAAAGACTACGCCAATGAGGGTGAACGTCAATTAAACGACGGAATACACTATATTGAAATACCAGAAATTAACATAAAAAATACCATGAATAAAATTAATGAAATTGTGTACAACATGAACAAAGACAATTACTTAGACGAAATAACATTTAAATACATCAAATACGAAAACCAATATATAACAACACCCTTTGCCTACTTTCTGCCTAAAATCCATAAACTGGATAACGAAATACTGAAAGATATTTATAAACAACAAACTGAAATTAAAATACAAGTACCAGCAAGGCCAATCATTTCACAATGCAACAGTCCTTTAGAAAGAATCGGGCGGTATTTGGATTTCTTCCTATTACCAATAGTTAAAACACAAACTACATACATATCTGATACAGGTAGCTTTATACGTCTACTCGAAAAATCAAAGATAGAAACTGATACTTTACTGGTGACTTATGATATCACATCCCTTTACACAAATCTAAGATTTAGCGAAATTATTGCCGCTCTAAACAGTGTTACGGGGATATATGAAAACCTAGAATATAACATAATAAAACCCAGTTTTAACTATTTACTACAAATAACAAACTTAATTCTCCTTAATAACGAATTTACCTTCAACAAAAAATGTTATAGGCAAATTATAGGAGCTAGCCAAGGCCATGTAGCAAGTCCTCAAATCTCAGATATAGCTATATACCAACATATAAATAAAATTCTAAACATCTTTCCACACAAAAACAAAATATTATTTCATAAACGTATGAAAGATGATGGATATATTGTATTTCAAGGTACTACGGAAGAAGTTAAACTTCTTTTCGAAATAGCAAACACAAACCACAACCTACTGCAATTTACTTATGAAATTGACAGACAAAGTTTGAAATTTCTAGACTTAGAAACGTATAAAGGACAGAGATTTCAAAAAGAAAATATCTTAGATATTAAATGTTTCACAAAACCAACTGAAAAATTCCAATATCTACACCAAAATTCTAACCACGCTAAAAGCTGTTTTAAATCCTTTATTAAAGGTGAAGGAATACGAATTCTTAGAAATACCTCTGATCCTGACAATTTTAATGAAAGAATAAACTTATTTACAGAAAAATTAATACAAAGAGGTTACAAAATCGCTTTTGTAAATAAAATATTAAGAAATATTTCCCATACAGAAAGATTAAACAAATTAACAAACAAAGAAACAAGCATAAACAAAAACACAGATAACTATAATATATCTTTCATAACACAATACCACGCTAATGCGGAAAATTTACAAACCATTATAAGAAAACATTGGCATTTAATTCAAGACAACCCACAGTTCAAAAATCTCTTTGATAAAAAACCTACAATAGCATTCAAAAGAAACAGGAACATTGGGGAAATCGTTAAGAAACACTTGAAATAAATCAATGTCTCCCAATAGAAATTAATTAGACAGTTACACTAAAACCAAAGGAAGGTGCGTTGACAATGAAAAATGCATATTGAAACGTATCTTAAACTAAATCTAATAACCAAAACCAGTTATCCATACGCTGATAAAACGAACAATAATAAATAAAAGGTACAGTAATAAATAAAATGTACAAAATAATAAACAAACAAACATTTAGAAAATAAAAATAAAACGGACGACCTCTGAAGAGAGTTACCTGGAATATAATTCCGAAAGAACTCGAAACATTGTACACGTAGCACGTAATCAATGTAAGGTCGGAAATGTGATCCATACTATAAACGGGTGGATATTGGATCAATATACCTATAATTTATGCAGATGTTTTCATTTTTTGATCTCATCCTTGAATCTGATTACATGTAATCATGATCCTCGCTTGTAGCTATGTCAATTATATTTCTGACCAATGAAACGTGCTACAAACTAAACTACAAACTAAACCTCTAACCTCAAACCAACCAATTAAAACAAAGATTTTAAAAATTGTCTGACGAATTTGCATGTAAATGAAAAATGAACCCAACATGGCCAAAACATGCAAAACGTGAGCAATACCAAAAGAAAAACACGCCCACCAAATATCGGTACTCCTTATATCAAGGAAACATACTAAGAAATCTCATACAACTCTAAAACGCAAATAGACAAACTAATACCTATATCTCAACATGGCAGAAAACGTAGACTTCAATATTGTAATTGAAAATGATGAAAATACAGATACAAACGAGGATAACAACTCGGAAGTCAATGATATTCCAAGTGGACAAATACCTAGAAATGAGATACAAATAGCTGAAGATACAATAAGGGATATAAACAAGCTCAACAAACAGAGATATCCACTGCTCACACTTGTGTCTCTGATGAAATATCAGAAGAAATGTAACACTAGAAATGGAGTACTGAATGTATCGTTTAAAGGAAGTGTCGGTGCGAAAGAAAATAGTGAAATTACCGCTAGCATAAACAATGCCATTCAGACATCTAAGGATACATTGTATGCATCCATACTTGAAACACTCACTACCAAAATAAGTGACATTGGCCGGCAGCTAAATCAGACATATTCTGAAAATATGGAAATAATTGGTACCGAAACAGCACAGAGTGGTGAAGCCAGAACCAGACTGAGCTCAAAAAGCAAAGACATAAATGAACATTTCACACATAAACTGAAAGTCTACACAGCTTCTCTGAAACCAAGAACAGACAACCAGCCATATCAAAAGAGAGCAGAAAACCAAAGTTACCAAAAGAAAACTTGGACAACGTCAAAACCAAAAGCTGACAAACATGTTCTTAGAGAACTACAAGACCTTGTGGCAAAACTGAACAATTGAATATTTTCGCCACTAGACATTTAAACAAATGGAACTTAATTTTGTGAAAAACGCCAGTGAGTTAAGGATTTATAAACAATTCAATCACTTGGATACTTATAGCATATTCATCTTGTAAGTTTCATACTTTATTATAGTGTCATATATAGTCTTGATAGACTTGAATAAGAATAAAAATAAATATATATATGTTATTTATATTTTTAGTTATATTTGAAAAAAAAATTCTGACTACGTTTAAAAACTGTTACTGTAATTAAGCATACAATCTAAGTCAGAATATATATAAAAAAAACTAAAATGCTCAATATACAGAGTCAAATAAAGAAATTATGATGTTTGGATTATTGATGATTTTACACGGCAAATCAATAAAATTGCAAATCCTGAATTTGTAATTTTATTGATTTTCCATTGGACGTCAACAAATCAAACTATACAATTATCTTTACACAATTATCTTAACACAATCATTCTAACAGATGTATTATAGAAGAAACGCAACACACATAGCTAATAAAACTATTGATAGAATTAAATTCATAATTGATAGAGGAAAACAAGATTATCTAAACCCAAATGATCCCTGACTAATCAGGACACCTAGATATATCGTTACATGATACACTGTATGCCATTCAAACATTATCACACCTTCTCATTTGTTGAGGAATAGACTGACCAATCAAAAAATCGATATACGATTATCTAATTAAATTGATGTTATCTCTGCAGATGTAAATTAATACCACCAAGCATCTATGATACCACACAGTCTAACCATAGATGTAATACCCTAACTGTGAAACATGTCTAAACACAGACGATTCAGCCGAAAAAGCAAAAAAGCAAAAAATGCTTATAAATTCATTAACAAAAAACAGCAATTAAATATTGCCAAACGAAATAGCAACCTAAAAACTGCCAAACAATTTGTTTTAAACCTCTCAAATAGAAAATTAACAAATACAGAAATTATGACGTTGGGAAAAGGCTTAAACTTCATACCTACGGACAAAATCTCTAGGACAAATATCATGAAAGATTTCAAAAAATTTGAAAGGAAACTAAGATTAAAGCATTTCTTTCATGAATACAAAACTATTCCGAAAACAAATCATCCATTTAAAGAAAAGTCTAAATTTAGTGTTCCTATTATAGGCGACAATCCTATAGAACAGTACATATTCCACACAAAAATGGAACTTTCAAATTATAAACCAAATAAAACCAAAAACATGACGTAAGAAGAAACGCAATGTCTACGTACTTTACGACACATTGAAACAATAACTATCCACAAAGCGGATAAAAACAACATAACAGTAGTTCAAAATAAAAAAGACTACGCCAATGAGGGTGAACGTCAATTAAACGACGGAATACACTATATTGAAATACCAGAAATCAACATAAAAAATACCATGAATAAAATTAATGAAATTGTGTACAACATGAACAAAGACAATTACTTAGACGAAATAACATTTAAATACATCAAATACGTAAACCAATATATAACAACACCCTTTGCCTACTTTCTGCCTAAAATCCATAAACTGGATAACGAAATACTGAAAGATATTTATAAACAACAAACTGAAATTAAAATACAAGTATCAGCAAGGCCAATCATTTCACAATGCAACAGTCCTTTAGAAAGAATCGGGCGGTATTTGGATTTCTTCCTATTACCAATAGTTAAAACACAAACTACATACATATCTGATACAGGTAGCTTTATACGTCTACTCGAAAAATCAAAGATAGAAACTGATACTTTACTGGTGACTTATGATATCACATCCCTTTACACAAATCTAAGATTTAGCGAAATTATTGCCGCTCTAAACAGTGTTACGGGGATATATGAAAACCTAGAATATAACATAATAAAACCCAGTTTTAACTATTTACTACAAATAACAAACTTAATTCTCCTTAATAACGAATTTACCTTCAACAAAAAATGTTATAGGCAAATTATAGGAGCTAGCCAAGGCCATGTAGCAAGTCCTCAAATCTCAGATATAGCTATATACCAACATATAAATAAAATTCTAAACATCTTTCCACACAAAAACAAAATATTATTTCATAAACGTATGAAAGATGATGGATATATTGTATTTCAAGGTACTACGGGAGAAGTTAAACTTCTTTTCGAAATAGCAAACACAAACCACAACCTACTGCAATTTACTTATGAAATTGACAGACAAAGTTTGAAATTTCTAGACTTAGAAACGTATAAAGGACAGAGATTTCAAAAAGAAAATATCTTAGATATTAAATGTTTCACAAAACCAACTGAAAAATTCCAATATCTACACCAAAATTCTAACCACGCTAAAAGCTGTTTTAAATCCTTTATTAAAGGTGAAGGAATACGAATTCTTAGAAATACCTCTGATCCTGACAATTTTAATGAAAGAATAAACTTATTTACAGAAAAATTAATACAAAGAGGTTACAAAATCGCTTTTGTAAATAAAATATTAAGAAATATTTCCCATACAGAAAGATTAAACAAATTAACAAACAAAGAAACAAGCATAAACAAAAACACAGATAACTATAATATATCTTTCATAACACAATACCACGCTAATGCGGAAAATTTACAAACCATTATAAGAAAACATTGGCATTTAATTCAAGACAACCCACAGTTCAAAAATCTCTTTGATAAAAAACCTACAATAGCATTCAAAAGAAACAGGAACATTGGGGAAATCGTTAAGAAACACTTGAAATAAATCAATGTCTCCCAATAGAAATTAATTAGACAGTTACACTAAAACCAAAGGAAGTTGCGTTGACAATGAAAAATGCATATTGAAACGTATCTTAAACTAAATCTAATAACCAAAACCAGTTATCCATACGCTGATAAAACGAACAATAATAAATAAAAGGTACAGTAATAAATAAAATGTACAAAATAATAAACAAACAAACATTTAGAAAATAAAAATAAAACGGACGACCTCTGAAGAGAGTTACCTGGAATATAATTCCGAAAGAACTCGAAACATTGTACACGTAGCACGTAATCAATGTAAGGTCGGAAATGTGATCCATACTATAAACGGGTGGATATTGGATCAATATACCTATAATTTATGAAATTTATTTAGATTTAAAAATACCTTTAAACTAGGTTGAAATTTGGGAATTTATTTGCAATATTAAATTTAGTTTAAATCTATATTAAATTAGAAAATTTCCAGCGAAGTAAATGCATAATATTTTTTGTAATTTGAAATTTAATATGCATAATATATGCATTTAATTTTATATTAAATGCATCATTTCATGCAGTGCAGGCAAGTATGGAATGTTGAGAGATTTAACATGTTGCGTCTTTTACTAAATGCATACACGAGGGGCAAAAGATACCTGAGGAACAGTCAAACTCATAAATCAAAAATAAACTGACAACGCGATGGCCAAGAAATGAAAAGGGCAAACAGACAAATAATAAAACACAAGAAACAAAATAGGAAACTAAAGACTGAGAAACACGAACCCCACCAAAAATTGTGGATAATTTCAAGTGTTCTGGAAGGGTAACCAGATCATTCTTCACATATGGCACCTATTGTGTTGCTCGTGTTATTACACACACGATAAATACTCTAATTTGGTCGGTCACATTAATAAAAAGGGAAGGGGATTGAAGTTACGTCGTAAGAAAAATATGTAATGTCATCTGTGAAACGGTTATTCCATAACTTTCAGCCAACTCGTGATGGCGTCCGTTAAATTTACGAAGGGATGATTTCCACCTCACCATTTTGAACTCTTCATTTAATAGCTTTCTTGTAAGCAGCAACCCGCTATCAAGGAAATCATAATCAGAAATACAAGCTTTAGAATATTGTATCAATTAGGAGATATATACTCCGTATGCAGGCGCTTCTGGAATGTTGCTACATCGAAATGGAAAGTTCATAATTGGGATGCTGAAATCATCTCCTTTGTCGGGAAGCTTTGTTTACAACCGACCCTCATTGTCTATTTATAGATATGAGACAGACTGAACTGTATCTGTTGTATCCTTAATCTCTATTTCGATGGGATAGATATACAAATAGTTCATTTTTTCATTAATGACTTATTATAATGGGGTTCGTGTTGTTTATTCTTTAGTTTTCTATGTTGTGTCATGTGTACTATTGTTTTTCTGTTTGTCTTTTTCATTTTTAGCCATGGCGTTGTCAGTTTATATTAGATTTATGAGTTTGACTGTCCCTTTGGTATCTTTCGTCCCTCTTTTATTATAAAATGCCCTGTGAACCATGTCTATATTGCCAATAGTATCGTTGGACTAATTAAGATAGTATCGTTAAAAAAGCCAAATTTAAATTCATACAGATTCAATAGGTAACGATGTCCTCAACATGCCCAATATGCCTCAGTTTTGGTAATTAAAAATTCTTTCTTTATAAACCCATCTTGTACAAACCTCTGGTGATTAGATTTCTCTGTTTGATTGTTTATCAATTGCCACTTCGGGACTTCGTTTAGTTGCCACAGCAGTATGATGTTGAGGACCTACAGTAACCTTTAGTTATAAATGTATATGTCAGTTTGTCTCTGGTGGAGAGTTCTATCATTCCTATGTCGAAATCTTCAATTTAATTGAAAAAGAATACCCTGATGTAATTGTACTGTTTCGCATTTTAAATTAAATTGATTCAAATAATCAATTAGGCAATCAAAACTAAATCTAGATGATTTGACACGGCTGGTATTAACAGTTGTACTGAATTACTACGTATAGATAAATTGTATCATTCACCAATCATTTATACAATGTCATGTGTATGATCAATCCTCCAAACTACTTGTTACATCAATGTACATGTGCATACTTTTTCTTATGCTTCATGCATACAACATACTGTTATTCAATTGTTGTTCTCACATTTTTTCATATTTTTTACTTACACTTTTTTCACAAAACAGATAAAATGCTATGGGTTATTTAACTTTGTATACGGCCGCTTTCAGTTTGACCAATTTCAGCCAGATGTAACATAATTCATGGGGGTAGGAATCGACTTATATTGTATGAGAGTTGGCCAATACTCAGCAGGCAAAAACATCAAACAAAGACTAAATTATATTGACTTTATCTGTATCAACTTATTTCTCGCTTGTAAAAGTGTCTCGCAGGCACTGGTGTTATCAATTTTAATCTTCACGTTGTCGCATCAACTAGGCATGTGCCTTAAACCTTCAGAGATGAAACATATAGACTCAAATGTGGGTATGTTAATCTTAGACTATTTATTATTTTATTTTTACTATTTGTTATTCAAATTTAGCTTATCCTAGCAAGAATATAGGTAAATCCAGGTCCAAGTGACGATATCGATTCTTCTCAAAGCTATATTAACTGACATGTCGGATTTCGGTGAACTTTTTTTCAAAATCAGTCTCAATTCTTCACTTAAATGTATAAAGCCTAGCCCCGAAAATAGATCTGATTCAAGCTGAATATTCTGATTTCGACATTTTAGCGTTCAGTGAAACCTGGTTAAACAATAATCATATAGACGAATCAATTGAAATCATAAATTACCAGCACCCCTTCCGTCATGACAGAGGTCCACACAAGGTTGGAGGGGGGGGGGGTAATTGTTTACGTAAAAAATGATATACATGCTCAACGTCGAATTGACCTCGAAAGCGAAAGCTTGGAAGCAATATGGTTAGAAATTAAATTTAAAGATAGAAAGGCTTTGCTCGAAACCTTTTATATACCTCCCAATAGTGGACCAGATATCTGGGAAAAAATTGAAAATTCTCTTGATATGGCGTCTAATGATAATACTATTAATTACATAATGGCCACCAGCGATTTTAACGATAACCAACTAGCCCTTGTTAATTCAAAAATTACACCTTTGTTAAGCCAATTTAGTCTTACTCAATTGATAGATGAACGTACTCATTTTACTGAATCGTCGTCATCATTTTTAGACCTTTTTATAACAAACGATGCTCACATAATACTTACTGACGAGTCGGGCCACCTTTATTAGACCAAATACGCTTTCACTGCCCTATAATTAGTCATTTGAATTTTCCAAAATGTCGTCAAAATCTTTTAAGCGGAAAATTTGGCTAAAGATCGAGGAGATTATGACAGATATCGTATCATTTTATCTGAAAAAATTGGGATTCCGTAATAAATTTGAATAACGTTGAACAATTTACAACCGAAATAACAAAAACTATCATAGAAGCTGCTAAAAAATGTATTCCAAATAAAATAATAACTGTTCGTAAAAATGAACCTCCATGGCTAACAAATGATGTTAAAAAAAGATAAGGCAAAAAAATAGAATCCACAGAAAGGCTAAAAAATATAATAACCCATCGGATTGGTAAAAATTTAAGAAAATACGAAATGAAGTTACCAGTTTAATAAGAAAATCAAAGGATGATTATAACAACTGTTACAATTTAATTAAAAAAAAAGGAACAGTAACTCGTCCACTACTAATTGGTGGAAAACGGTTAAACAAATATCCGGATTAAAAACAAAAGACGCAATTGTACATTAATGGTTAATAACAACTTAATATTTGATGAAATCGAAAAGGCAAATGAATTTAATCGATTTTTTTCTTCCCAGTCAAATATTGATGATTCAAGTGCTATGCTACCTGAAGAACTTAAAATTATTAGTGATGACATTGGTTATATAGAACTTACTGTTACTGAAGTTGAAGATATATTGAAAATTGTTAATCCCACAAAAGCTTCTGGCCCAGACCTAATAAGTCCCAAATTGTTAAAAGAAGCATCTTCTGTTTTGAAGTATCCATTATGTAAGATATTTAACTTATCGTTAAGTACGTCTACTTTTCCAGATCAATGGAAAAGAGCAAATGTTACCCCAGTTTATAAAAATATTAAACCGAATGACGTTAAAAACTATAGACCTATTTCCTTGTTGAGTGTAATTTCAAAGTGTATGGAACGATATGTATATAAACATGTTTATAATCACCTTATGCGCAATAATATTTTAACGAAAAATCAATCCGGCTTTACACGGGGGGATTCAGCAGTTAATCAATTAATTAACATTTCAAATGATTTTGGGAAGGCTTTAGATAGTGGTAAAAAAATAAGGTGTATGTTTTTTCTAACAACGGATCCTGGAACGACTATATTAAATATTTAAATATATAGTTTCTAAAGCTTACAAAAGAAAAAATATAATGAGAAAAATGAAAAATGTTCTTGATAGATTTTCACTTGAAAAAGTTTACAAATCATTTGTTCGCCCTATTCTTGAATATGCCGATGTCGTTTGGGACTCCCAAAGTCAGATTATATATAGGACATCGTTTTGGTCAAATTCTTCATGCTGACTTAAGAAGGGATTCAAGTTCATTGAATTCTCACCTTTTCGTTCGTAACTTAGTAGACTCTCCAAATTGTCGTTGTGGTGATGTAGAAACAATTACTCACTTTCTGTTATCTTGTCCTATTTACACTTATTTAAGACATGAACTGTTAGATTCCATTTCAGTTCTTCCTGTCCAAGTAAACACAAAAACTCTGCATTTTGGATCAACGGTACTCCCAGATGAGCAAAATAGTATTTTATTTAGTTTGGTGCAAAAATATATTATTAAAAGTAAACGTTTTAACCCTTGATGTTAATGCTCCATCACTCAATAGTAACCCAAGCATTTCACACTGTATACATTACAATAATTCACGTTTATTTGTTATTATTTTTATTTTATTTTTCTCATTAATTTTTTTTCTTTTTCTTTTTTCACCTTTTTCATATTCATATTTTTATTACAGAGCATGCCAGTATTATATTTATGTATTGTTCAATAAGTGTTTTATTTTTGTAAAAGGAGACAGATTTGTAAAAGAAAATTCCTTCTTTTCTGAATCCTTAATATTATTTCATTGTATAATATGTTTAATGTTGATTTATCTGAATAAATATTGTTTAAACTAATCAAAAGTTATACTTTATGCAACTATGTCAACCCAGATATACGTTTATAAGACATATACAATACGGGCTTTATTTTCGGATAATCATAAAAATAGGCATAATGTTTCCATTCTCTGTTGTCATATATTGTATAGGACTTTATTAGTCTTAAATATTTTTTTTTAGTTTTAGTTCATCTATATGGTTTTGAGTTATGTGAGACGTACCGGGATTAATACATGTAGCAAACAATTTAAATGTTTAAATTGATCAATATATGCGTGCTATATAACATTCATACACTAAATACATATGTGTAAGTAGTCAGATAAAACGTATCTCTAATCTATTCAGTACAGGTAAATATATAAAACCATTTATCTGAGGCCTGGTGGATATTTTATCAATGTAATTCAGTGAGTATATAAATAAGATCTAGAATAAATTATGGAATGAAAACATTTAAAAACGAGCAAATGTTATAACATACATGTTTTACATGATAATGTTAAGCTATAACGCAGATTGCAATGTTAAACGGCATCCATATCATCGATACTTTAACCAATGCATATTTGGTTCCATATTATTGGGATCTTTTTTTTTGTATTAACAAAAAAATAACCATATTTGCAGTATAAGATTAAAAATCGGTAATTCATTTTGAACAGCAAAGTAAATTGAATTGTCATTGTTATAGTTCTTCCTCAGATTTCATTTAGAGTTGTGTAAATGCTACCAGAGAACGTTCTAAAGTTAAACGAGCAATCAATATGTAGTGTAGTGAGTTTATCAATAAGATCTAGAATCAATATTATTGAATAACAACAAGCAAATGTAATAACATATATATTTTACATGATACTATTAAACTATAACGTAGATTGCAATGTTATCATCTATATCTTATACAATGCATTTTTGATTCCACATTTTTTTTTCAACTTGTATTAATTTACATATTTGCAGTATATGGTTCATTTGAAAAAGCAAACTTAATTGAATTTTCTTTTCAGTTCTTCCTACAGATTTTATTAATAGTTGTGTAAATTCTGCCAGAATACGTTTTTAAGTTAGACGAGTAAACCTAAGGTTGTTGGTGGTGATAAAAGGAAACAAACAAAATGGCACAAGCCGCTGCATCGACTTGTGAAATATGTACTGGCGGACCAGGTGAACACTACTGCCAGCAGTGTGATCAGTTATTTTGCGGAAACTGTAAATTATCTCATTTACGCACAAAGTCTTGTAAAAACCACACTTTTGTAAGCGGACGAGATATCGCCCAGGAAGAACAACTTCTTTGTACGGACCACAAGGAAAGTTTCTTATTCTACTGTCAGGATTGTGATACTCCTGTCTGTAGAATTTGCTCCGTCGAGAAACACAGTCACCATTTGATGACAGAACTTACTAAATCAACTAAAAAACTTAGATCTGAATTTGCCAAGGATATTGAATTAAAGGAAATAACATCGAGGCAAAACGTAAACACAATTGAAAAGTACACAAAAGATTACCGTGAGGAAGTCAAAGCAGTCATCAAGACCATTACTGAAGAGGGCAATTACTGGAAGAAACTAATTGATAAAAAAACCGAAGGTTTTGTTAAGCTTCTGCAGGATGAGGAACAGAAAGCATTACATAATATGTCTGCACTAATCAAAGTTCATCGTAAAGATTTCGAAAACTGTCAACAATGGCAAAAGAGCATCAAAGAAATGGAATCGATAGCAGATGTACTTTTGTTAAAAAAGCTTAAGAAACTTAAAGTTGATGTTGACAACATAGAATTACAGCAAGTTCCTGAAAGGTCATCTGTGTCATACAGAAACAAAAAGCCTTTAGGTACAGAAATAGACAGCCTATTCGGAGAGTTGCAGTTTAAGTAAGTTATCAATTCATAGAAAAAAAAACTAATTAAGGCGTTAAGGATGTACAACTCCGAGGAGCCAAAATTTTCTAGAATAAACTGTTTTTCTAAACCTGATTTTTGGGTTTATGAGACTGTAAAAAAATAATTGGTGAAGACAAAATCATATGGTGGTGGGCTTCTTATTTTGCTACAGCCCTCTGAAAGTACCCAATTTTGAAGATTTTTTCCATTTTTCATCAATCTTTACCCATTTTTGGGCTATTATCGTGAACAAAATCACAGTTCCACAAACTTTTTTCCATATTCTCAATAAAGATGACGGGGACCTATCTGAATAAATTCAACTAAAAAAAACTATAGGTAGGTGTGAATATAAGAAAGTTTTATCATATTTTGATGCTTTTTTCGTGTCCCATGTTGTCAATTTTGACTATTTGTGACTTTTCTCTGTTTAAAGAACAAAATACATATTTTTTCTAATTACTTGTTATAAATGATTGAAAAAATACATATCTATGAAATTCGAAAAGAAAAATTTATATGGGATGTTTATGTGTCTGGTAAAATCATTTTTTGTACTCCTCACCCATATTTCTCAAAATTTCACTAAAAAAGACTTACTTGATAAGTAATAAAATTACTCTAAAACTACTTATTGAAAATGCACAATTCTTTCACAGAATTAAGTTTGATTATGATTATTATCAAATTCATTGCTATTTTCCACTTATATCACATGTTTTGCAACAAATTCCAGAACGAGATTTCAATGAGACTGAACGAGACTGAAATGTCAGAATAATACATCCTTAACAATTGCATCGGTATACGGAATATTTTCTTGAATAAATGGTATCTCTATCTGTTGAATGTGTGTCTTGTAGCAATGCAATCGGAGCAAAAGATGCCAAATAGACATTCAAAGGTGTTCTTAAAAAAACCGACAACACCATGACAAAACAAAGACAAAAAAAAAACACCAAATGACAAACAACACTACACAAAAAAAAAAATTGTTATTACACTAACGAACATCTGTTGAACATACTTCTTCAAGAGGTAAACAGACAAAGCAGGTTAACAAATGGTTGCGAGATAAGAACAGCACATTTTCATGATTGATACTACAGATCTAGAAAAGACAATGTTGTAAGAAATTGTTTAAAAAAGACTAATTTCGTACGCTCATTTTGATACGACGAAGAGTCATTTTTGACTCGCTTTGTATGAACAGTAGTCTAAATCGAATGTACCTCAATTATAAGAAAATAGAAATCAGACACTTTGATAGAACGATACATTTAAGCATCTGGTATTTCAACTTTAGATTTAAGACTTTAAAGAAATCAAGGTTTCAGCATCATCAATCACATTTGAAAATTGATTGATTTGGATTATCGGTATGCGGTATCTTATACTTACACCGTTCTTCTGCAGATTTAGGTATGAGTGTCACTATTTAATTTACACCGTGAATATATATATAGAACAACTATCCACTATTGAAAAACAGCTATTGACATTTGTCTAGCACTTAGTTTTAGTCAATAATTTTGGACTCTCAGTTACTGAATGATTTAACTGTTTTGTAGCTAACCCTGCACTTAAAACGACATAACTGTTTATTCTTTATATTAAGAAACTTTGTTCGAAACAGCTTTAACCATTCTTGTTATATTTGTGATGGTTGTGTTTATCTCATGTATTTAGCACCTCGCGTACTTCAGTTATAAAACATCTCCATCTTTTAACTCTCTGAGTTGTAGCTGTCCTTGTGATGATAAGTTACATGAAAGGCACTTCGGAAAGTAATCTAACACAAGTGTTGTTATTCTATAGATGATTCCTGGTGTATATAATCATTTTGTTTTCATTTTGTGCTTGTATAAACCACATTATTATTTCCCTACCTTTAAAAGATATGTTTCTTCCTCATGTTTGGCATCCTACATATTTTTAATTTCTGAAACCTAAAATATACCTAAATTTTTTTGTATATGACATAATGAAATTCTAATTATTACTAATCAATTTACCTTTTATCATATATTTAGTAGTACATATAGTATTTCTTATATTTAATAAATAGCCTGCAGTTTAATAGATTCCATATTTTCGAATTGGTGCTTAGCGGGCTGATATGAAAAGTTTATCACATGCTTCGATTGTTAGCACATGCCTTTCCGTAACGTTATCGTATGGCATTCCGGTGATACTCGGCAAATTCCGGAAAATACACCTCAATGCAACGTTTTCAGTGATAAACATTCCAAAATAGTGCACAAAACAATTATTAAGATACTGAAAAATAATAATAAAAAAAAAATAAGAAGAAACAAACAAATTATTAAATAAATACATGTTTTATAAGTTTCAAACATAATTTAGAAAGTGACTTTAAAAAGGTTGACTTTTCCTAACAGTCTTCAAAATGCTGAGGCATATGCGGCTCATAGGCTGATAT
Organism: Mytilus galloprovincialis; assembly: GCA_037788925.1. NCBI lineage: Eukaryota > Metazoa > Mollusca > Bivalvia > Mytilida > Mytilidae > Mytilus > Mytilus galloprovincialis. The sequence continues at coordinate 78,743,763 of CM075336.1, forward strand.
TGAACCAAGGGCTGATAAAACATGCGATATGAAAAATGCCATGTAATAATCTGATAATATTTATTTCTTGCATATTGTATTAACCAATTTCAATGAGCTTATCATGAAGTGATGTTTTGTATTTTAGAGAAGGTGAAGCGTTAATGGAAAAAACTGAAAACCAGCAAAATACCAGGTAATAAAATGTATCTTTTGTTTAGCAATTTGAAGGTAAATATATGTACATAAACTCTATAACTGTATAACTCTAATGATTAAAGACACAGTAACATAAACATTAAAAACTGAAGATGAAGACAACGTTGAAAGCACGACACAAATACAAGATAGAAAAACACAATTTGCAGTCCAGCATTTTGTTATTTAAAGTCACTTTCAGAGCTTATGAAAAAAAGAACTGCAATATGCTGATAACAAATAATTGGCTAGATATTCGTAAATGAACAGTGTTTTTCTAGATGTTCTTTAAAAAAACAATGGGATGTGTTATGATTGCCAATGTGACAAATGTTAACTTAAGTTCGAATAAAAAGATTTACACAATTACAGGCAGCAGTCAGGCTTGTAACAAGATACACAAAGTAATGCCGTATAGTCCGCTATGGAAGGGTTTGTTTATTGGCGAAAATGTGCTTGGAACATGACGTTATACCAATGTTTTCGTTGTAAACTTGCACACTTTTTTTGCACAAGTTACGGTTGTGTCATATTCGTCTTTTCCTTGTGGCAGTGTGTTTATGTATTTACATGCTTTTTCAGAGAAATGAATTACACCCTGGTTAATATTATTTCAGGCCTAAAGAATCACAAAAGATATACAAATACAGATGTATATATTGTTTGTAAGTAATAAAAATGTCATCATTAAAAATTGTGTTTCTATACACTACAAGCCATTAAAGTCTGAAATGGCCTATATCTGTACTCGACTGTACTGATTTTTACTCGACCAGTCTGAATTGGTCTGACTTTTACTTGACATTACTCGACCCCAGTCTGAACCATACTTGACTGTACTGAATCGTACTTGACCCTTATCTTTGCCGTTGAAAATAGTCTGAACTATTACTCGACCAGTCTGAAACAGTCTTAACCCATTCTCGACATGCACTCGACCTTTTTTTCCAGTCTAAACCATACTTAACCAAAGGTCTGAACAATACTCGAACAGTCTGAACCATACTAGACCAAAAAACCTCTACTTTTGTAACTGTTAAAATAAATTTCTTTTTAACTGACATATATAACAACAGCCAACAAAATTTATAAAAAAAATTAATCTTATAAAAGAAATATATCTCTGATTATATTCAAGATAAAAAAAATATATATTATATATAACTTATATCAAAAAGAGATAAAATTAAATGAATAAATAAATAAAATTGTTTTTCTGATTAGTGGTGAAATATAAAGTATAACCTCTGCTTGGGGGCAAACTCATAAAGAAGATCACACCTGGTCAGAGGTATTAAATTCTAAATAACATTGATTCAAAATTGCAACATCCTGTTTAAATTAAATAACAAGGCCTTTCGAATATACACGTATGTACTAGATAAGTAATACACGAATTTAAGAAAATAGGGCTTTCTTTTTACTTGTAAAACACACATGTACTGAGGTAATTATAATAGGTCTAGGTTGGTTAAGACTTGGTCTAGTATGGTTCAGACTGGGTTGAGTATGGTTCAGACTAGGTCGAGTACGGTTCAGACTATGTCAAGTACGGTTCAGACTCGTATAAAATGGTTAAGTACTGGTCAAGTACACATTCAGACTGTTAAGTATGGTTCAGACTACAGTCGAGTATTATCAAGTAAATCTCAGACGAATTCAGACTGGTCGAGTAAAAATCAGTACAGTCGAGTACAGATATAGGCCATTTCAGACTTTTAATGGTTTGTAGTGTATATAGATGATGTTCTTTCACTAAATATTCAAAATTTGGTGACTATGTGGAACGCATCTATCCCATCGAACTAGAAATAAAGGATACTACAGATACAGATAAGTCGGCCTCATATCTTTCCAAAAGTGAACTTTCCATTTCTAAGTAGCAAAAATCCAACAGCACCTGCATACGGGGTATATATCTCCCAATTGATACGATATTCCCGTGCTTGCATTTCCTATCATGATTTTCTTGAAAGAGGGTTGCTACTCACAAGGAAGCTATTAAATCAAGAGTTACAAACGGTGAAGTTGAAATCATCCCTACGTTTATTTTACGGACACCATCACGAGTTGGTTGACCGTTATGTAATAACCGTTTCACAAATGATATTGGATATGTTCCTTACGTTGTAACTACAATCCCCTTCCCTTTCATGAATGAGACCTACCGAATTAGACTATTTACCGGATTTGTTATCACATAAGCAACACGACGGGTGCCCCATGTGGAGTAGAAATGGTTTGTAGTGATAATTGTCTGGGTTTGGTCCAGGGTGTTTTTTTCTGAATTATTGAAACTTCATGTAAGAACTTGTCATTACTGACATTATCATCTGTTATGATATTGTAAAGTATATGGAAATTGTCTCCCATGAGTGACAATATTGATGTCAATTCAGATTAATCAGAATATGTACATGTAAATTGTGTTGAGAAGTTGTATTCAACTTAAACAAAACAACACCGTTACACATTTTCTTAACAGATAAAATAAAGTATTATATTGACTGCTAACAAAATCAGAGAAAAAAGTATCTAAATTAACATTAACGTGCCTTACTTACTCTTTTTGGTGCAAATAATTTGGAAGATGTTACTTTCCTATTGACCATAAAAGATTGATTTTAGTGCATACACAACAGTCCCCACACTAGAACTAAAAAAACATGCAAACTGTGTTCAATGAGGCGTTTAAAATGTGTTTTTTTTTTATCATTTTTAGAGTATTATTAAATTAATCTTGACAGATGCAATGTATGTGTATTTCTTAAATGAATACACAACATTCCACGTTCTTTGAAATTAGGATTTCGGTGAAATGTTTGTTGTCCTTTTTAATTCAACCTGCCATGATTTGCTAACAAATGCATGTGTTTGGATTTTTGTAACAAAATAACAAACTCTTCAATTGTTTCGTACTGTATTGTTATTTGATATATTTATTGGATTTTTGTTACAGGAATGAACAGATTTCAACGTAAGTAAAGCGTACTTAAATGTATAAGTACAGAAAACAAAGATGGTTTGAATTAACCTTTTTTTAATAGTTCTTCTGAATATTAGTGAACGATCAAGTAATACCTCCTGTTTCACATAAATCGCAAGACCTTTGAATTCACCTGATAAGTAATACGTGAGGTAAAGAAAAATTGATGAACGTCGGTAAATACTTGGTCAAGTATGTTCAGATTATGTCGAGTGCGGTTCTGACTAGGTCAAGTATGGTTCAGAGTAGATTGAGTATGGTTCAGCCGCTTACACAATGGTTAAGTACTGGTCGAAAAAAGTACAAGTTCAGACAGTAGATATGAAAAAGAAGAGGTGGTATGATTGCCAATGAGACAACTGTCAACAAGACACCAAAATGACACAGACATTTACAATAATAGGTCACCATACGGCCTTCAACAATGAGCAACGCCCATACAGCATAGTCAGCTATATAAGGCCCCGATCTGACAATGTAAAACAATTCAAACGAGAAAACTAACGGCCTTATTTATATAAAAAAATTAAGTATATTTACAGTCGAGTATTATAAAGTAAATTTTAGACCAGTTCATATATAACATGTAAACAAAAATAATTATCTGGACACAACCTAAAACACTTTGTAACCTCATTGAATTATTGGTGTGTTTCCAAGAATTTGTCTTTGTAATATAAAATGAAGGATGCCATTCAAAATCTATGGACATTTTAGTGGGATATTTTCTTTAAAAAATCTCATTAAACCATTATTCCAGTAATATTTTTTCAAACACACAACGTACACGCATGCGTCTCGTGTGCTAAAGTAAAGATTTGTGACTTCTCAAAAACACTTCATAATTAGGCACAAGTATGTATTTTTTTTTACAGGAATGAACCTATTACCAGGAAGCTCTGGTATGTATTAAACTTATAATTCTGTTCAGTGCTTAAACATTATGAAGATTGTTTTATTCACATACGAAACTAAATAGCTTGAGCTTTAAATTATTCTAAGCGGGATTATTCATTCTATGTGAAAAAAAAACGTTTTTTATATGAAAACAATGGTATAATGATAAAGCTTCAGTGATCCAGTAACTAATGGTACATACTTTAGAACGTTTTCAGCTTAACAAGAGAGTTCATGTATTCATATAGATTACTTAAACAATATCAACAATTCATTAAACATAGACTGTCCAATTCTTTTAGCTTTCTTTTCTTTTGTTTTCGTGTCATAGCATATTTGCATGATTCTAAATAAGCATATTTATTTTAACTTTGAACTACTGTTAATTTTGAAATATTTAATTTTTATTGTTGCGTATATTACGACAGATGAAGATTTTCACAAAAAGTTCAGTGGCACTTTAATTGTGAACGCTTTATTTGAATGCACCACTGTTTAAGTCCAATTATAATTATATTTTGTGACTTATCTTAGATCAAACATTTCTATTTTACAGTATGTGATAGGAATCATTAAAAGTTTATATTCATACCAGACACTGTGAAACTGTTTTATAAATGTTTGTTAAGCTAACACTTTTCTTATTTCATATTTTTTGCAGTCCAGGTTTGTTTATGTAAGTAATAAATATTTACCTAAATCATATTATATCACAATCATTCGTTCTTTGAGATGTTAATGTATGAACGAAAAAACTTCTCACATCAACAATAGTCATGCTTTTAGATATTGAAAATGTGTTGTTGAAGTTTACTCAAGAAATTATTCATGTAAGCCATAAAGTGTTTGAAATTTTCACATGGCCTGGGCCGTGATATTCGAATTTTATCCTAAGCATTAGCAGGATATGCTGTGTGTGTTGCTGTTCTTTTTTACTCCCCGTCAGATAAAGTTCAAGCATTCTAATCAACATCAATAGCTTGCATGGGTTATTTTGTGAGTAACCGCTAGAAGAAAATCTGTTTGATTCTTTTTATTCTCCAATTCAACATTTCTTCCTTAATTTTCGGAACACGTTTTAGAAATTTAAATGTGACGTCACTTTGGGCGTTGCACTGACTATGGCTCACAGGGCTGTGATTTTGTATTGTATTCGGTTTTATTCTATAACTAGTCACCACTTCAGTGTAATCATGTATATCTATTATATAGTCATTTGATCAAGTTTACTGTTTGCACAATTATGTATTATTCTTGATAATAATGATGTTAGTCCCAGGCAGATAACCCTGGCCTCACAACTTTTTGGAACTTTTGGTCCTCGGCGATCTTCAACTTTGTAGTTGTTATGGCTTTCAAACTCTTTACATCTCAGCATAGTTTTGTGTGAACTGGTGTAGAAAAATATTTTTAACCTGTTACCTTTTGATGGCTATTATTCGTTTGTTTCTCTGTCCTATATATTATCCCATTTATCTGTTTATTTATTGTAACCCTGTGGTGTAAAGATGTCATGTTACTGTTATGATTAACACTGCCATTAAAGCTGGAGGTTTGGCATGCCACCAAACCAGGTTCAACCCACCATTTTTTCATAAAATGCCCTGTACCAAGTCAGAAAAATGGCATTTGTTACTTTATAGTTCGTTTATGTGTGTGTTACATTTCGGTGTTGTGGATGTTGTGTCGTAATTCTCTTATATTTAATACGTTTCCCTCAGTTTTAGTTTGTAACCCGGATTTATTTTTTCTCTATCGATTTATGAATTTTGAACAGCGATATACTGCCTTTCTTTGCCATTTTTAATTTACATGTTTTTCTCGTAAGCTACCGTCAAATCCAAAGTTGATATTTGGTAACTACGGAGCCGCCATGTTGACATGCTGAAATCAGTAAATATGCGAATAATGCAATATAATAGAAAATTTAACAAAACCCACCTCAACAATCAATTTAAGTATAATATTAAACGAATTTGGATGGTTCACGTAACAGAAGACTTTCAACTCTAGCGTTTTCATTTGTATGACGTCATGTTTTGAAATGATTTAAATGCGCCAAAATCAGACATAGACTTTCGCGGAATTTTGATTTATGTTTATTTTGTTGATTTCTTCGAGCTCTAGTGCATTACTTATTTTTATTATGCATTCGAATAAGAATACAAGTTAATTTTCTTTTTTTACATGCAATTTTTAAAACAATAAAATGGGCAAATGATTTGTAAATAGGTTCCAATACATGTGGATTTACGTGGGAATTGTAATGTAACAGCCATTATAATGTATATCTCTGAGTCTGCGCTAAGTATAGATATATCGAAAATGGTATCACGGTGTTGTTTACAAAGCGAATTACATATTACATATTAGAATTTAAATTTTCTCTTATCTTAGTGTACAGCGTAGTTTATCCGGTAATAATAATGCATAAATTGATAGTTTCATGTGTGCAAAACAAGTATTCAGATCAACGCGAAGAATAGCTTAAACTGCAAATGAAACATGGCCATATATGTCAGTCAGTTTATCCAGCCTCTTATGCACGAATAATAAAATAATCAAAAACACTGAAAGCTAACAGTTAGGAACTATCTGATCAAATCTAAAATAAGTATTTGAAAAGAATATAAAACGTCGGCTAAGGTTCACTTTGAAGTTGGAACCAATGTCTCTTATTCTGTAAATTCATCTACTGTCAGGATATTTCGAGTGTCTGAGGCGCTTTTTCTAATTTAGTTGGTTTGCAAGATACATGACATAAATAGGATACTACATATACATTCTTATCATAAATAAATGTAAATAAGAAAAAAACAGTTAAATAAATATAAACCGTATGTCAAACGGTGACATGAGCAACGGTGTGAGGATTTGAAATAAAAGTGTGCCTATTTTTTTTCTTGTATGCTGAGCCAAACCGTATGATATGTGCAAATGCATCTTTTTATTTTGTTATAAAAGATTGATATTTGATCGACCGTGTATAGCACAAGGAAGACAACTCTGCATAAAAGGAACTTTATGCTTTCCTCCTTGAACCAAAACAAACAACGAGAGGTGTACCTTTCACTTGAATGAATCGGCGAGTATCTCATGTATTTAACATTTATTGGACCATTTGGGCTATGCATAAATGAAAAGAGAAACAAGAAGTTGAATTGCAATATTTTTACTTATTCAGAGTAAAAATGTTTCTCATACAAAAATAAATAATATATAATATATACATATACATTTTCCAACAAGATAATAACAGAGACATATAATGTATTATATGTCTGTGATAATAATGAATGCAAAACATAAAACGATAATAAAATAATACAGAATACAATAGCTTGGCCTAGGAAGGGGTCAACTAAAAAAATGAAGATGGCAGCCAACAAACTTCATAAACTGGCGTTATTACCAAAATACATTTGTAATCGACCAAAAAAAAATATGAACATCTAACCAATATCTTAATAAAAAGCTTAACGTGTTGAAAGGTGAAGGAGGTTGGGAAAGTTTATAAAATCCCAAAGTAAAAATCTTGTTTACAAAACTATCGATCTGTAGATAAGCAAGAAAGTGTAATAAGATACATAATGAAGAAACTAACAAATGGGCATCCAGTCAAAAGAGCGTAATGCAGGGGTTCCCCAAAGGATTATGAAAATAATCATAAAGAATGAATTAATGGTTTTCGTCGTTTGCATAAAATAAGTTATTAAAATAACTTGCCTATAACTTTGTTTGGGCTGTTTTTTATACGCATAAGCTCTGATATACATCCACATCTCTACTTTTAAGCAATGCGAAGGAAAAACATGATTCGTATAGTATAATCCTAATCGTTTTAACGTTTGTTTTTGTGTACCTTTTTCAGAGTGTGCAACAACAGTACATGTAAGTTGTAAGTATTTACTGATTTTACTGTAAATCAAAAAAAACAAAACCCGAACATTCCAAACTAGACTACACTCTTAATCGGCTCTTAAAGACAAAAAACAATGCACATTGAAGCATTTGTAGTGAACCTGTCAAAATTAAGAGTAAAGTAGTGTGGCATTAAACAGTTTGTTTTAATCGAGTCCTTATTCATTTCCCTGCCAACCAGTGACAGTCTGAAATTGGTACTACGTGTATTTGCACTAGACCTATCTATATAATTCAAGTAATTTTCGTTTGATAGTTTAAAGAATTATGGCTTGATTTGCCCTTTGCGAACGACCGACTTGTGATCGATCCTAATCTGGAGCATACTAAACACTATGAAACAGTACTTCAACTTGCTGATACAATTTCAAACATACAATTTAGACTTCTTGTTCACTTATGTTTTGTAATTGTTAACATCATCTACATTGTGATTTTGATTTTGAGGACCTCAATCTTTAATGGCCATGTTAAATATAACATTGAAATGACAACACAACATTACAGGACTATAAAACAAATAAATAGGAGAACATATTTGACAAAGAAACACACGAATAATATCTGACAAAAGGCACCAGGTTTAAAATTTAATACGCCAGAAGTGCGTTTTGTCCACACAAGACTTACTAGTGACGCCCAGATACAAAAATTTGAAAACCAAAACAAGTACAAAGTTGAACAGCATCGAGGACCAAAAGTTCAAAACAGGTGTACCAAAAACGGCCAGTGTTTTCCTTTTGGGACCAGAATATCCCTATTATATACAATAATTTATAATTTGGCAGACAGTAACTTTTGTAAAATGACTATATAAAAAATATTCATGAAACAACTGAAGTATTAACTAATTACAGAAAACAAACGGATACATTACATACACCGGCAAAATCGAACACAATCCAACACCAAAAATAGATACACCCGAATTAGTCAAGGCCTCAACGCAAAGTGACGTCACATCTGAAATTGTAAAAAAAAAGGACCAAAAAATGGCGTCACATTTGATTTTGTAAAACCGCACACAAAAATGACGTCACATTAGAATGAATAAAACTATCTATCAAAAATAAGATAGAATTAGGATTGATTTAAGATTATATTTGTACTAAATACTGATATTACATTTAATAACAATGAAATTGCAATACTTATTAATATCAAACTGAGGTAGCAATTAGACAATTAACCATTCTATGTCCGGTTAATTCTGAATCAAACATCAAACGTAATGCATCGTACAAATTACGTTGAACCAACTAAAATCTAATAAATGAAGGCGGTGATTTATTTCATGTACCATAACATGCATAACACATGAATAAAACCAAAAAGAGGTCAAGACATTTGACAAAATCCGATGAAAGTTACAAATATAACATCAAAATTAAATACATGAATTTGGGATAGAAAAGTACCGTAACACGTTTTATATCAATGCGAATTCACACTCAGCAAAACTGTCACAATCGAGAACAAGTCGCGTTCGGTAATTTAAAGATTAGACGACGTAATGACAAACCACAATCTAACATGTGGTAAACATGTCCTTAGCTAGTTTGGTCAAAGACACATCGTATGGATCAACCAATTCGTGATGGTGTCCGTAAAATTTGCGGAGTGTCAATTTTAATATGTCTTCCTCATAACTTTGTTGGAGCAGTTTCTGCGTAAAGAGCACACCTCTGTATATGAGGTCCGTATAGTGTGAACAAGCACGAGAATAACGAGAGATATGTAAACACCATACTTCACCATGCACAAATTCAAAACAATTTAGACTTCTTCTTCACTTATAATCTGTAATTGTTAACATCATCTACATTGTGATTTTGATGGATAGTTGTCTCATTGGCACTCATACCACATCTTCTTATTTATATAAACATGTTGAAGTTTAATATGAGTCAGATTCTATTAAATTGTTAAGAACTTGTCACGTAAAGGTTAGATAAAAATCAAAATGTTCAGTATGAATAAGTCGTTAGTCAAGTATAAGTGAGTCAATTGACGCTCAACTCAGAATATGTGAAAAAGATCAGTCCATTCGAGTACTTACAATGTCAATGTCAGACTATTACAACCTTTTGTTCGTATTGTATGCCTAATACTATGTTGTAAGGCTTTATAATACCTATAAAGCATATCTTTCAAGGTATTTTTTCATTCAGTAAAATATGGTTTTAAATGTTGATGTCCGTATATAATTTATATTAATTTTTGTTTAGTTTTGAGATAGTTGTCTCTGTATGTCTCTGTATGTTTTTAGATACGTTTGAATGCCCACTGGTTGCCTTTAGTTGGTATTTGCTCTTAGATTGGGTTGTTTTCTCTTTGACATATTCCCCTTTTGCATTTTTCATTTTATTTACAAGAGTATGAAGATATGTTAAGGCTTAGTGGGACATGTTGTATCTCGCAAGTGTCACTACATCGCCTAATTAATTGTGTGTATACGTCAATATTAAAACATTCAGCTAAAATACGCGCATTATATCACCTTTACTGTCTGTTGATATTTGTAATTACATGTTCTAAATGTTAATGATTTAATATGTTACCATATGTTTGTAACATTTCAAAATAGGTACAAGAATAGTAATTGGCATTATTTGAGCAGAACACTAACTCGACCCAAGGACTAGAAGATGTTATGTATATTGGAAAACAACAATAACGTCTTCATATGAACCGTTTGACATTTTAGAGACAAAAATTAACATTCGTTTTTTTATATTTACTTTACCGGAAGACAGTTAGTTTCAGCTTTATATAATTGTCCAATAATTCTGTTTTCTTACCAATAAAGATATACTATATGACAATCTGTCTCAAATATTATCATGACAATGGTGAATGTATTCGTTTATTCATCTGTGTGTATCTTTAAGTGTGATTTTCTTAGATTAAAAGTTGAATAAAAATCAAAGAAACAGCAGTACGCACAGACAAATAAATATATTAACAAAACAAGTTAACGGAATGCAAACTTTGTATACTGAACGAATTAAGAAAAGCAACACTAAATTATTCATTTTGTTATATGCAATTATTGTTAATATACACATCAATTTCATTCATAACTTCATTGTCTCAAATCAATTACAGCCTAATTAATCGTCATGTAGTTAGAAGGCGTAATGGCATTGGTGAATGTTAAACAATATTTATTCATAATATGTTTAGTTTGTTCGTTCTCGTTTCATTCAAGCTTTAACTACTGCAAAAAAGTGACAACCTGTTCTTAGTTAAGCGTCACGTAGTTAGAATGTGTAATGATATTGGTGGACTATATACAAACTTTTTTCAAAATATATTTTGTTTTTTCGTTCACGTCTCACTCAAGCTTTAATAAATGAACCAAAGACACAACCTGTCTTAAATAAAGCGTTACGTAGTTGCAATGTTTTCTAAAAACTTGATATTTTTGTGTCTTTTGGTCTCTTGTGGAGACTTGTCGCATTGGCAACCATTTCACATCTTTTTTAATATTTATTCAGAATATGTTTTGGTTGTTTGTTCTCGCCTCACTAAGGCTTTAACAAATGCACCAAAGTGACAACCTGTCTTTTATCTAGCGTCCCGTACTTTTTCATAAAGAATTTATCAGAAGATGATTCGTTTGTTTGTTCAAGTCTCACCCTACATTGTAGCTTTATGTTTTTTTATTTTTTTATTACGATGTTTATAGTCTGTGAAATTATTTCCCATTATAATACATTTAATTTTTCTATTTACTAATTCATCTTATATTCCAATATAATATTATTAGTTCATAGTATTTGCAAAGATTAAGTTTATTTTATTAAGAGCCAGTCTGCCATAAAAACATGCAAAATCCCAAATTTCGTCCAAATTGGTATTTACAACTTGCCAAAATTATATATATTTCTAAAATCTTTGGGTAATCAGGAGTAAAGATAAAAACAATTTGTTTTAATTTGCGCTATTTTCCATTCAACAGCCTTATTTGCATATTAGTGAATTATTTTAAAAAATGGCTAAATAATACACCTTATTTAGGCACTTTTAAATGATCTGGATAATTGATTTAGCTCTTAAATGAAATATATTTTTATCATATTTTGCAAAGAACATTAGTTAATAACCAAAAAAATAGCTTTTTGAGAATTTTGGACCTTTTGGCAGGTTGCCAGAAAGTTCGCGCAACATAAGTAATACACAACTTGCATATACTACATGTACTCAATAGCAGTTTTCTCTCAAGATCATACTTTTTATTCTTAACTTTTATAATATTTTGAAAGGTGTATCTCATTTCTAAGACAGGTAAAAAAAATTAGCTTGGCAAATAATGGAAAGTTCATCAAAAATACTCCTAAAATAACCATAAAATGCAATAATTCTAATAGTTTTGTGCCTTGTTTTTTAAACTAAAATAGCTTAAAGTAGGAGGTAACTGGGCTTAAATTGATTTATTTTTTGTTGAAAAATATTTCTGGCTAATTATAAATTTTTTTCTTGTTAATTTGCAAAATTTAACATTAAGTTACCCAAAGGTAGCCTCAATGTTATTTGTGTGGATGAACTGTCTCCCTTTAGTGGAAATGGCAGCTTCCATATTTGCCAAGATGAAAAACAGACGTCTCTGTTCGGTCCGATTTTTATACGACCGTAAACATTTTTTGTTGTTGGTATATTGGTATCACGTTGTCGTCGTCGGCGTCGTTGTCAGAGTCAGCGTCGTCGTCAGCGTCGTCCGAAGACAGATGGTTTCCGGATAATAACTTTAGTATAAGTAAAAAGAAATCAATAAAAATTTTACACAATGTTTGTTACCACAAAAGGAAGGTTGGGATTGATTTTGGGGGTTATGGTTCCAAAGGTTGAGAAATTAGGGGCCCAAAACAAGCATTTATCTAATTTTAGGACAATAAGTTATGTTTCAGTATTTCAATTGCTCTGATATTGTAACACAATGTTCATACCATAAAGTAGAAGGTTGGGATTTATTTTAAGGGTTATGGGGCATACAGTCTAGGAATAAAGGGCCACAAAGGGGCAAAAAACAAGCATTTTTGTAGTTTCGGGACAATAATTTGTGTATAACTGTATGGATCTCTCTGACATTGTACCACAAGGTTCCATATAATAAAGGGAAAGCTTTGATTCAGTTTGGGATCAATATCCCTGAACATTTAGGAAAAAGGGCCAAAAAGGGTCAAAAAGAAACTTTTTTCTAGTGTACAGACAATAACTTGGGTTTAAGTGTATTGATCTTTCTGAAATTATACTACAAGGTTTCTTACTACAAGGGAAAGGCTGGAATCGAGTTTCGGGGTTCTTGCTCCAAGGGGTAGGGGGGTTTCAATAAGTGAGGATAAAAAAGGGCCCAAATAAGCATACTTGTAGTTTTAAGTCAATAACTTTTGTTTAAGTGTATAAATCTCTAAATTATACCTAAAGTTTCCATACTACAATATAATTATTTTCTGTGACTGTATCTTGCATTAATTTGTAGGATCCTTTCCGATAGATAATTGAGCTGATCAATGAGCTGATCTGTAACAATAACATCTCCATGCCTTATATATCAAGTACTGTAGTACGACACTAGATTAAAACTAGCGAAGAAAGGTAACACATGGCCACTGAAAGCTTTATTATAGTCAAGCCCAGGTGGTCGTGTGGTCTAGCATGACGCCTACAGTGCAGGCGATTTGGTGTCACGATATCTCAGTAGCATGGGTTCGAATCTCGGCGAGGAAGAACAAAAGATTTGCGAAAGCAAATTAACAGATCTAACATTGTTGGGTTGATGTTTAGACGAGTTGTATATACATAATGTACACAGCCATGTATCACAATCATTGCTGGTGATCCGATGGATAAATCTGTTGAAGAGTTGTCACTGACTCAGACGTATTTATAAATATAATTCTTTTCTGTGACTGTATCTTGCATTAATTTGTAGGATCCTTTACTATAGATAATTGAGCTGATCTGTAACAATAACATCTCCATGCCTTATATATTATGTACTGTAGTACGACGCTAGATTAAAACTGACGATGAAAGGTAACACACGGCCACCGAAAGCTTTATTATTGTGAAGCCCAGGTGGTCGTGCGGTCTAGCGGGACGGCTACAGTGCAGGTGATTTGGTGTCACGATATCTCAGTAGCATGGGTTCGAATCCCGGCGAGGAAGAACAAAAAATTTGCGAAAGCAAATTTACAGATCTAACATTGTTGGGTTGATGTTTAGACGAGTTGTATATATTGATGGCGATCCGATGGATACATCTGTTGTAGAGTTGTCAGTGACTCAGACGTACTTATAAATATAATTATTTTCTGTGACTGTATATTACATTAATTTGTAGGATCCTTTACTATAGATAATTTAGCTGATCTGTAACAATAATATCTTCATGTCTTATATATCATGTACTGTAGTACGCCGCTAGATTAAAACTGACGAGGAAAGGTAACACACGGCCAGCGAAAGCTCTTTTTTGAGAGCCCAGGTGGTCGTGTGGTCTAGCGGGACGGCTGCAGTGCAGGCGATTTGGTGTCACGATATCACAGTAGCATGGGTTCGAATCCCGGCGAGGGAAGAACCAAAAATTTGCGAAGGCAAATTTACAGATCTAACATTGTTGGGTTGATGTTTAGACGAGTTGTATATACATTATGTGTACAGCCATGTATCACCATCATTGATGGCGATCCGATGGATACATCTGTTGTAGAGTTGTCACTGACTCAGACGTACTTATAAATATAATTATTTTCTGTGACTGTATATTACATTAATTTGTAGGATCCTTTACTATAGATAATTTAGCTGATCTGTAACAATAATATCTTCATGTCTTATATATCATGTACTGTAGTACGCCGCTAGATTAAAACTGACGAGGAAAGGTAACACACGGCCAGTGAAAGCTCTTTTTTTGAGAGCCCAGGTGGTCGTGTGGTCTAGCGGGAAGGCTGCAGTGCAGGCGATTTGGTGTCACGATATCACAGTAGCATGGGTTCGAATCCCGGCGAGGGAAGAACCAAAAATTTGCGAAGGCAAATTTACAGATCTAACATTGTTGGGTTGATGTTTAGACTTGTTGGTATTATATATATATATATATATACATAATACCAACAAGTCTAAACAAGTAACAAACCATACAATATACATGTCCACTGGATCTAAGAGTGATATAGATACAAGGTTAATGCAAATATTTATATAAGTCTGAAAATTACACCAAACAGTGTGAGAGTTAAATTTTCTACTGACAAATTTTTGTCCGTCCTTCAGCGGGATTCGAACTCACACCTTTGATACACTACAGCACCAATCGCTTAGCCACTTGTTTAGACTTGTTTGTTGATATACTTATTTCTAGTGACTGTATAATGAAATGAATCATGATCCTATATGATATATAAAAATTGTTGAGTTAGATTGCTGACAAATAATAAATACATTGTGTATGAAAATAATAATATAACATCTACACACGCTTAAAAAACACGTGTCTCATGTCTATCTCTAGATTCACCTTCCGTGACAAGGTAACACTACGACTATTGAGGTTATATTTTTATATAGCGGATGTGGTCGAGTGGTCTAGAGCGCTGGACATGAGACTAAGCGATTGGTGCTGTAGTGTATATAATAATATATATAATATATAAAAATATAACTTCAATAGTCGTAGTGTTACCTTGTCACGGAAGGTGAATATAGAGATAGACATGAGACACGGTTTTTTTAAGCGTGTGTAGAAGTTATATTATTATTTTCATACACAATGTATTTATTATTTGAGAATTGCTAAAAAATCAATTAAGTAACCAATAATCAGTAGGTTGATCTGTCTTTAATATTAATTTACGATGTTTCTTTTTTTTAAGTTCTTCCTTTATTCTTTGTCTCTCTTCCAAAGTAGGAATAACATCATTTTCTCTTAGACAATTATCAAAACTATCTCTATCTTTTGTATAGAACATGCATAGCCATTTTGTTTGTTCTCTTAAATCTTTTAAAACAGAGTTGTATCTCTGTGAAATGACCCACACTGATTGTTCCGCATGTCTTCCTGAAAATGCAAGCTCGGACAGCATATCTTTTTTCTTTGTTAGTTCTTTTGTTGCACTGCAGTCATCAATGATATATAATGTTGGATGACCAGCATATTTTTTAAAGAACATTCTTAGTAGTTCTTGTAGCTTCTCTTCTTTATAAAGGGAACCGTTCGCTTCTCTCACTTCAACAATAGGATTAACAATTATTAGATTTTTTGTTTTTGGTTTTCTAACATCACCAATCCATTCACGATTTTTGTATGCTTTGTTCCATTGGATGGTTGGACAAAGTATGACTATATATTTGAACACTTCACTATATTCTTTTTCTAATAAATCAAGAACAAACTCTGTTTTCCCACATCCTGTTTGCCCACATATAATAGCACAATGGGGATTTTTTGGTAATTCATAAAGGGAATCGTTCGCTTCCATTTTTTAAGGGAAACCGTTCGCTTCCATTTTTTAAGGATAACCGGAGTGTATCTCGCTCCGCTCGCTTGCTTTTCTTTCATTTTTTACCATTTCTTAGTTGAGAAAAATTGATTTTTTTTCTCTTAAATCCCACAGAATTCTTTCTCTGCCAGTTCTCCCGGTTTTTTAAATTTTTGTTTTTGGAAATTTTTTTTGTTGTTTTTTGGGTGTTTTTAATAACTTATTTTTTCCAAAGTAAAAAAAAATTTTTTTTTGGGAGTAAGAAAATTTTGGTGTTTTTTGGGTGTTTTTGCTTTTTTTATGAAAATTTAGGGCTTTTTTACTTGAAATGAGGGTAATTTTTTAGGGGTCAATTTTTTTTTAAGGGGGGGGGGGGGGTGCGCTGGAGTTGTTCATGTACTATACTACTTATGTCTACTTTTTTTCTGAAATATTTACTATCTAAGGAGTCATACCAGTTGCATATATATTGAAATAAGTAAAACATGTGGAAGCATTAATGTGTCCATAGTATACGGATGCCACATCGGCATTATCATTTACTATATTAAGTGTACCGTAAAATGGTTAAAATCTCCAATTTGGCATTAAAATTAGAAAGATCATATCATAGGCCTAGATAGCGGGAACATATTTACTAAGTTTCGAGTTTGTTGGACTTCAACATCATCAAAACCTACCCAGTCGACAAAAACTTTAACATGAAGCGGGACAGACGGACGGACGGACTCGTGAAAGAACGGACGAACAGACGAACAGACTAGAAAACATAAATGGGGCATACAAATTTATTGTTGAAAGTGAAAACGTTAACTTGAAGCAGGACAGAAGGACGGTACAACGAATGAACGGACGAACAGACTAGAAAATATAATTCCCATAAATGCGACATAACAATTTATTGTTGAAAGTGAAAGTAGTGATTTGGCCAAAATGAAAGTAGGGTAGAAATTAGAGGGAGGCAAGACTTATTCGGGACGTCGGGATCGAGTGTTTTTAAGCCCAGGATCTCGAGATTGATCTTTACGGGATGCGGGAATATTTCTTTTTTAATTTCGAGATGTCGGGATATGAATTTCGTTAAAATACACATATCTTGATTTCATATTTTTAAGCCCAGTTTCGGGATCAAGACCCCTCAGACCATCCCTCAAATAAACCTTAGTGATTTATACGCGAATCAAATCCTGCCATGTAAATAGGGCTCTCAAAAGGAAAAGCACTTATGGATTGTCCTAGAAGCAGTTTCATTTATTTCATGTTTGAAGCGGTGCAAATTTTTATTTTATTTGACTTTTACCAAAAATGCATTGTAGCAAAGGGGAAGAATAATTGTGGTATAAAGCCAGAAACACGAAAAATAATTGAATTTAACAGAAATGAAACACATATAAACGGACTTTGGAAAAAGGGAGAGGGCTATTGATACCTTATATGAAATTCTCCAGATAAAAATATCTTTTACAAAAATTCATCCTACAACAGTTTACAAGCTGTATATGCCCGCGATTTCGCGGGTGTGTTCTAGTAATATTGTAAAGTATGAGATATATGTTTGTTTTTAAAAGAGTATACATCTTAGATATTTCATTAACTGTTTGTCTAGTATCTTGTATTATTTATTTTATTATTTAAGAAATGGAAACCGAAAATAACTAAATGCTACATCTGTGAGGAGAAGTCTGATTATACAAATATAATAATTGGTCATACAGCAACTAAACACCATGATAACTTCCTTTCAATAAAAGAAAAGTGTCTAAAAAGTGGAAAATATGAATATTAATCAAGATATTACAATGTTGTTCCAAGTGTCGTTCAAAGCACTGGACAAACTATCTGGTGATAACATATAATATACACATTTTGTATTTGCTTTAATTGCTAAAGGATCATATTTAGGCAAATGAACTATTCATTGCATTGTTGATTCTGTCTGAATTTTATTCAAACTTTTTGTTCAATGACAATAAGAATTGGGTGGATCAAGTGTGTGTTTTTTTACAGTTTTTTTTTATTAATAGGTTTCTTTTAATTGGAGATCACCACAAGAAATATGATTAACTGTACAATCAAAAGTTGGAAAGTCCCTAATCATATGACAAAATCAAAAGAACAAACAAACCAGACTTAAAAATTGTTTTTTAAGGGGGGGGTGCACTGGAGTTGTTCATGTACTATACTACTTATGTCTACTTTTTTTCTGAAATATTTCCAGACGATCAAGGACAAAGTGCAGGTTAGATTATATTATCTGACAGTCTATACACATGACGATATATTGATAACGATACAACTGATTCAACTCTTCTGCATTGTTAATGATATTCTATCAGGTGAGTATTATTTCATTAAATCTACAGAAAAAAAGCCAAGAAGTGCAAACGAATATTTAATCATATGCTATTTGGTCTTAACCATTACAGCAATCATTTAATTGATAGTGTTACCCTAAGTACACAAATCAAAAACAGAAATACATGATACAACTCATTTAAAGAGATTTGCTGTTCTTGTGGGAAGGACACATGTAACATGACAATGACTGTGGCATGAATACTGTTCCTTCTAAAGGTCAAATGTTATCTAGAGATGTCGTAAAACATCAGGAATAATTTGTGTAACTATTGTTACTAAAACTGCTTCAAAATGGTGCAATCAGAAAAAATTTGGAATTTAGAAAAAAAAATCCTTCTTTTATGATTCGAGTGTCAATTGTCTAATCAATTGCTTGAACAAATTAAAACCTAAGTTGAACGCAAATAATTCAACAGTTAACAATGTATATACAAATCGACAAAATTACGATCTTCCCTCGACAGTTTTTGTAATTTTTATATTGAATGAGATCCTATCCATGCATTTATAACGACAGTTTCCACATGCATAACTCGCCTCCGGGCGGTTATTTGTTTGTTCGATCAACAAGAGGTTCCAACAAAATATTTGAATTTGGCTAACGCTGATTCTGATATTCTTATGTTGCATATAGAAGTCAAACTAATTTAAAATTTTTTGGTAATCCCACCTTGACATTTATTTTTTTATTTTTTAGTTGATTGTTTCCTTAATTATCTAATTTATTATATGGGGACGAAGTCCCCAATAACAGTAGAAAATTCAATAAAAAAAAAAAATTCGGGAAAATTTCCCGAATTTTTCATTGTACTAATGAACTCAAAATCGTTCAATTTTTTTTATGTCATGTTTTGGAATCCCGGACCTGCGCAGAAATGTACAATATACTTCCTTTTTCCGGTCTCGTTTGTATGAAACTTTGAGTAAAATATATATTTATCAGTCTAGTATAAAATAGGAAGAAACGTGCAATACCAATTTCATTTTTAATAATTCCTTGATATGAAAAAACGTTACCTAATGATAGCGTTTCTTTGTTTACATTGCATATGACGTCATAATTTAAATAACGTCACAACTAAAATCCCTAACAACAGAACCAAACTCTGAAACGTTACGGTATTTCCGTTTCTTTTTTTTTTTGACAAATAATTAAGTTACAAAAAAATAATTCATACAGACTTCGTCCCCATTTACAGGTAATGCCTGCCTCATATTATATTAAAATATTAAAGGTTACTCATTCGATATGTCATAAAACATGTTAAAACATGTTATTTACAATACATGTTGCTTTTGGTTATTAATTGAATAATGTGCATAAGTATTCAAAATTAAATTAAATTAAAAATCATACAAGACTAACAAAGGCCAGAGGCTCCTGACTTGGAACAGACTCAAATGTGTTTTTTGAGATCACAATCCTCCCTTTATCCATCTAGCCAATGTAGAAAAAACATACAAACCAATACGCACAGTAAAACTCAGTTTGAGGAAACCCGAGTTTAATGACAAAATAGTAAACTAAAGACAGGTCTGTTCCTGACCAGACCTTTGGACATGTCTGTTTATGACATATTGTCGTGTTTTATACATACAACAGCAGTATTCCGCTAATCATATTTCGATAGAACAAAAACAGATCCGGGTCACAAACTAAAACCGAGGGAAACAAATCAACTATTAGAGGAAAACAACGGAACAACAAAAACACTGAACTACACAAAAGCAAACGCCAACATACAAATAAAGGGTCATGTGATAACAGCTGTCATTTTCCTGCTTGGTACAGCTAATTTTTTGAAATGAAAATGGTGAGATGACCCTTGTTTTATGTCTAACCATTATAACTTGATTATATGGCAATGTTAAAAATACAGCTAAAATGACATCACTACAAGAAAGCAATACAAACAAACACTCTTCAGAATAACAACGAAAACCTCCCATGAATCTTTGACAGCACACTAGGACACTACAAGCTAATTATAAACTGCGTGTCACATGGATGGATTTTGTGTGACGTTTATATCATCACATGTTTATGTTTGAAAATTAAACAGATTTATAAATTTGTGTTTTTATAAAGAATATTAATTGGGAAACTACTGATTTATTTATGAAGCGTCATTATTTCAAATAAGAGTAGGACATGCTGACACTCTTAAAGAATACATACAAAATATTTGAAGTTATTGTGTGTCATCATGAACAATGTATAATTGACAATTTATTCAAATATTGTTCATTGAGCTGTTATTTGGCTGCCCACCAGCTAGCAATTGTTTTAGATTTAATTGTTGTTTTTTTTTCCTTCAGTGATCAAATGTCAACAAGTTTTAGCATGTTTGCCAGTTTGTTGATGTTTGATGTAATTTGGGTGTTTTTTTTTCAAATCATTGAATAAATGCCATGACAAATATTCAACTAAATTTCAAATTTAGATTTGTTTGTTGTTGATATGTTCATTAGCAAGAAAGGAACCAAAACAAGTATGTAATAGTACATGTATATGCTTTGCGCACATTGAATATGCAATAACTGAGGACTTGATGGCATTATGAATGGATTCAAACAAATTGTTTTTTTTTTAAATTGCTCTCCTTTGAAATGTTTAATGTGGTAGAATATGTTTGTTATAAGAGACAGCTTCAGATATTGAAACTACTGAGTTTTGGTAACGATTCAATATTTTGATTAAAAAAGAACATGCTGGCAATCTAAAAAGTAGAAATGAGGGTATTATATTAAATCCGACATTTAATATTAGTAGCTGACATCAATTTTGCTTTCACTTATCAGGATAATTTGATACATTTTTTTTTTACTCAACGTTATTGTCATAGGTAATTGATTCAATTATATAACAAAGTTTTTAAGTTTTCTCTTACATTTTAAAACAGATAAAAGCTTAAAATGTTATACAAAATGTAAAAGACTTTTCAAAAGAATTTGATAGCTATTGATATATATTTATAATATATATTATTTGCATGTAAGCGGTGTAATAGATAACTAAAACAGTGAAATTGATTAAAAATCTAATGTTCAGACTTTGATGAGCTATTTCAGTCAAAATTATAATTTATATCTGAACTTGGTTTGCTATTATATAAGACTATGGATACTAAAATATGTTTTTGTGTTCATTTAAAAATGTCAACTATTCCTTTATTTTTTTTTTGGGAATTCATGAACCGTCATAAGTTATCAATGTTTTTTGTACATCGTGATAGAATGTGCTTTGTCTTCATAAAATATGATGAATATAAGAGATAAGGTGCTACAATTGTGTTTGCATTGTTAAATATTTTCTTAATCCTTTTTTTGTTTAAAATTCATGCACATTCTTTGGTCGTCTAGCGTTCAAAGGCCTCTTGATAAGTTCGTTTTCACAAAATTAAAAAAAAACCAAAAAAAAAAACCAGAAGAAACTTTAACGTTTGCTTGTGTTATATGAGGTTGCAATCATGTCTACGTTAAAATGGAAAAGATGAACGATCAATGTATATAAGTACTTTTTGTACATAAGGTTGGATTATCTGTCAAAATATTTCAATGAAAAAATGTCCTTTCCGTGGTGCCATTTTAGTGAAATGAAACACAACTACAATTCAATTATTTTTGAACGTTTAATGTCGTGTAGTAGAGGTCAATTCGTCAAAACTTTTGTCATAATACTTTTTAACTTTGGTGTTGACATGAATATCAATACTGTGGTTATTGTAATAAATTTCCTGTTTACAAAACTTTGAATTTTTCGAAAAACTAAGGATTTTCTTATCCCATACATAGATTACCCTAACCTAATTTAGCACAACTTTTTGAAATTTTTGATCCTCAATGCTCTTCAACTTAGTACTTGTTTGGCTGTATAAATATTTTGATATGAGCGTCACTGATGAGTCTTATGTAGACGAAACGCGCGTCTTGGCTTACTTAATTATAATCCTGGTACCTTTGATAACTATAATCAAAGATATTGACGCTTTTAGTTCCAGTATTGTAGCTCAATCATTTGTAATATTTCCTCAACTGTATAAATTTGTATTTTTAGATTTATAAGAAGCATTGAGCGTACTGTAAATTTGGCATTGATGTTTTTATTCTTAATGACGGCAATTCCATGAGACGCACTCACTTATAACAATTGTTATTTTGATTTGATATAATCAGTTTTAGTATACTTTGTGTTAAAATCAGTAAGTTTAGGTTCTTTTTTTAACCAAGATATTCAGATGAGCTACGTATATTTTTCTAATAGAAAAATTGTGACGAATCAAACTTTTTTTAAAATGCGTATGCATTTATATTTATAAAATGAGGATTAATTGTGTAAAGAGTAGATACGTCAATTGTGGATTATACTCTTGTCATGCTTTGTCATATGTACGTATTGAAATATCAAAAGGAATTTAGCAATATCAATGTAATTGTCCTTATTCTGTTGTTGTCGTTGGTTGGTGTTTGTCTTATTTATTTCCCGTAAATAATCGTGTTGCAAATAATGCTGTTAAATAACTTTTTCAACCTGCCTACATGAATACTAGGTCTGCACCCAGATGTAGTTTTGCGGTCAAATATGTACTTAAATATCATAACACATGTAGACATTTAAAACAGGAAAAAAGAAATAAAGAGAGCAAAAAAAAAATACGTAACTTACTGCAACCAAAAACAGTACGATTGTAAAAGTTTGAATGCGTATTGCGGATTATGTTAGAAATTTCAGCCAATCCAATTAGTTTTATCAACATGATCAACTGCTCAGTAAACTATTTACTGAATTAATACTTTATTGAAATTTTGTAACAGGAAAGAACAGGTATCAGAGTGAGTATTTGTATATAGTATGTTTCTTCATAACAAAAATCTCAACTTAGGTTTGAAGATAATGTTGAAATTGAGATATACAGGTATTCTATTTTTAATGAACATATAATGTAAGAGTTCCGACAAAATTAAAAGTTACTTGTAAATTGAATCAACGATTGAAATTGCACATGTTCTTAAATTTCATACTTTTATAAAAGTTACATTTTTGAAAGTTTGACTTATCTTCTTATGTTAATATTTGATGATATACTTAACACTATTGTTATTTCCCCCACATTATGTATGTGTGTGCCTGTTCCAAGTCAGAACCATCTAATTCAGTGGTTGGCGTTTGGTGTTGTGCTACATGTGTTTCGTTAATTTTTTTTTATTATATACTGAGACAAAAAAAAGTTTAGCAACAAAAATGTGAAATTTTATTTCATTACAAAATCATAACAACATATAATTTTAATAATAACAAAATGGAGTTATGACATGGCAGTAACAACATGAATGTTCATCACTCACATTCATTAGGATTTTCTTTGTATGGAGCGCAGAAGGGTAAAAATGCGGTAATGAGAAAAGTGTTATTCAAAATCACTTTCTCATCCATGCCCTAAATGCACAAATGAATGATTTGCAGGCACACCAGCAGCTGCCCATAGTCAATGCACTACTGTGTGGCCGGAAAATACTTGTCACGTGTTGAAGTAAAGCGAAGGTAGCGCTCCTCCCTTGACGATATTTTTTTGGTCTACGAGATATCGACATATCCTATACGGTTGCAATTTGTCGATATATGTTTGTTAGTCTCTATACGCTTGCCTTATGCACATTAAATCGAGCCACGATGTCAGCAACACCAATTCCGGCATCAACTGTCCCAAGAGCTTTCTGACGGTCATTTTCGGGGAGGCCTGGTTGACGCTCCATGCAATTTTTTCAAAGTTGTATGTGTTTTTTTTTTCTTACCAGTGGTGTGTTTCTGAACGTTAGTGAAAAAGACATTTGTATTGTCGTTTGAAAGGTACAGGTATAGAAGGTAAAACATCAATTACACGATCAAAGCCGAAAATGGCGCGAAATCAATCACCAGAAAAACAGTGCGACTGCTTTAAATTATAGGAAAAACTAAGGATTATATCAATGATGTTTAAATATTTTTGAACAAAAAACAAAACAAAATAAAAAAAAAAGTGTTGCTAAACCTTTTTGGCTCAGTATAGGTAAACGCACCTTATGTCAAATAATCCAGACATATTTTATTGCTTAAGGTATCCGACCCATAATAAAGATTTACGGAAAATTTTCCGGAGTTTACCGAGATGTCAATTTTTTCAACACCTCGGTATTTTCCGCCTAGTAAGCGAAAGTATAGTTATCATTTTTAAAATGACGATTAAAATATCAGAAAGGCTTAATTGAAGTATATTTTCATTAACTATAGAGTAAACGCTCATTTTTTCTATAAATTGTCCAATTTTGATAATCCGGAAACAGAAGTTATGGTAAACAAATATGGACGACTCGGTCGGCTGCCAAGACAGACGAAGGCGTTTTACCAAAACAAGTACGCCGATTTAAGTCTCTTTGTCTTATCGTGATGCGGAAATAATGTGTGCAGTTTAAATGTAACTGGTTGTCAAATATGTTGTACCGGCATAGGAAGATAAGTTGATAGAAGGAATGTAAACACATCACGCACTTGTCATTTTCATCTGGCGATCTGCCCTGGGAGACGATTTGAATGGATCGTTCATTTTTATGTTTTAATGTTCTGTATTCATATGTAAAGTGTATATCTAGATAGAACTAGATACATGTTTGAAAAAAATGATTATTTAAAAAATAATCCAAGTCGGTCAGTTTATATGTTTGTAATAATTTAGGAATAAACACCCAAGTCAAGGCAAAAAACAAATATAAACATATTGATAACAATATTGAATTTCAAGAAAGCATTAAACAAAAGTGCAGTAGAACAAAATAGGAGAACATGCATGCTATCAGACTATTGAGAGATTCGAGCCAAGGCTACCCTCCAACATGTTTAAAAGTTTAATTGCCATGGTACCGTACACATACAATGTGTACATGTATGATCATGGGTCTTTTCACCACCGCACACCACCGAACAACGCTGAACACCTGAAAAACCACCAACCACTAAGAAAAACTATGATATTATACAATAAAATAAATTAGATTACATATATATATATATATATATATATATAATGTTATAAAATTCAAATACATTCATAATTAGTAATCAGTTCAAGTATCCTGGATCTCTGTTCATTGGTTAGATTTTGAAATATTTCTCTTTTATTATTATTGGTACAACTATCTTGTAGAAGAGTTCGAAGAAGAAAAAATGGAAACAAGTATATTTGAGGTGTCCATGAGGGTCAGCGGAGTTCAAAAAGAGGGATGTTATTAGACTCTTCCTTTCTGTTTTCTGTAGATATTTGGACTTTAAATCTTCTGATTTGTTGAATTAATAACTTGAATATTATATTTAATTCACATTGATAACGATAAAAGACAAAATAATAAACTTTTGGGGTGTTCGGTGGTGTGCGGTGGTGTTCGGTGGTGAAAAGACCTACCGCAATGTGTACATGTATGATCATCATGTTGCATGAACCATCAATGGCTGTTAAAATTGTCACATTGACACAGACACTGCCACAACACTAATTAATTGATACATGTATATACTAGCATGACTATAGTAATATATTTGATAATATCCATCTAAAAATCATCTAATAATTTAATCAGTATTTGATTAAAAGTCAAATGCTCATGTACATGTACATGATGTAGGATACAAAGAAACATGAATGAAGAGCAAACAAACAATTGACTGTTCATACATGTATATATCTGGGAGTTTTTTCTGTTTAATTTCTATGAATGCAAGAAGAAGTTGATACTTTACATGTACAAAACAATGTACATGTACTTCCCATTTTAATCTGATATCCATACTATACTTATTTTTTTTATTTAATAACTAGTCAAAAAATTTAAATACAGACAAATATTCAACGACTGAGCGAATAAGACACAAGTTCACCAAGGTGCATTGTCCCTGAGTAAATTTTCAGCGTTGTAAGATCACAAGTTATTCTTTAGTTTTCTATGTTGTGTCATGTGTACTATTGTTTTTCTGTTTGTCTTTTTCATTTTTAGCCATGGCGTTGTCAGTTTGTTTTAGATTTATATGAGTTTGACTGTCCCTTTGGTATCTTTCGTCCCTCTTTTGTAAAGCTTTAATTTTTCAATATTTGAATTCTTTGATTATTTATTCTTTTCATTACATCATGTACATTGGCAAATAGTATTTTTACAACAAATATTATTTTATTATAAAATGTAATGTGGTTTTTAATATATTTCCAGTTTTCACTTTATTATATTTGGTAAGAAAATTTGTATTACAAACTAACAAACATCATTTGTACATACATACAAATGATGTACATGTAACATGTACATTGTACTGTTACATACATGTATACATGTATACATTCCTTATCTATGTGTTATCAAAATGAAGAACACTTTTGTAACAGAAATTTATATTTCATTTTTTAAAGAAACCATCCTTGTTAAAGATGTGACATTAATCCCTCCAAACCTACAAAACACAATTGATTAGGTAAGTTGCAGATTATCTGAGATACTTTTGATTACCATCCCAAGAAATGTAGCATACATGTATTACTCTTCTTTCATTTATATGATCATGAAGATACATGTACCTTGTCATTTGTACAGTTGTATATGTATTTCTGCCATCTGTCACTGTTAATTTAAATGTACATTAAGGTTCAGTAAATAATCAAAACATGATACATGTATAAAGACTAATCGTGTGTATTTTCATTAACTAATACACAGGGTTTTTTTGTGTTCAGATTGATAGCAATTTTGTTGTCAATTGTTGTAGTGTCATTGATAAATGAATGAAATACATGGTTGTACCTAAAATTATTTGAAACATGTCTGAACTTAACTTATATATATAGATACAATGTACATTGTATAACCAATTTTTATTTACATTTGTATATCTATATGTACATACATGATCAATGTATCAATAATGAAAAGGAACTTTTTAAATTTCAGAGATGCTAATTAACCTTGTTAATGATTGTGGAGAACTTATGCTACATTTACATGTACCTAATACACAGACAAACACAGATGGGCATAGGCAATAAATCTAGAGCAGTTTTCTAAGATACATGTTCATGTTAATTGTTATATCATGTATATTATGCCTCGTCTTTAAAAAAGATAGATAAGAAACATGAACACATGTTTACATGTTCCATGTTTACATGTATTAGAGAGTTATCTAACCTGTGTAAAAGCTTATAACTACTTAGTACTTAGAATTTTAGTCTACATGTATTTGTTTCTCTATTTGTCCACGATTTATCTTATAATGGATAGAGTTTGAAAATTAAATCTATAAAGTTGGATAAAATATTCATCATGTTCATAATGCTTGCATTGGTACAAAGCCATTTTGAAAATAAGAAGATGTGGTATGATTGCCAATATGAAAACTCTCCCCAGTACATGTACTTCACATGACATATAAAGGAACCACCTGAAGTCACCATACAACCTTACACAATAAGACAAACCCATACTACATAATCAGCTATAAATGTAAACAATTAAAAGGAGAAGACTAAATACAACTACTGAATCATTGGTTATACAGCATTAAAATACAACTATTGAATTACTGGTTCCTGACTTGGGACAGGCACATACAGAATGTGGCAGGGATAAACTAGATTGAACTTTATTAAAACATTACCCATTATCAAACTAAAAATGCCTATTACTAAGTGAACTCGGATTACTCTGCTGTTTACATATTTGTTAAACTATAATTTGCTTCTTGTAGAAATTAGCCTGTGAGATCAAGATGCAGATATATCCACCAGATGCCAGATACCAAATGCAACACCAATGCAGACATTTTCAAATGTTGAGGGACCTATGAATACATATACATCCTTCATTGTAATGGACTTTGAAACAACCGATTTAATATGTTAGCTAACATTTAATTAATTATGTTTGAACAGTGCTACACATCAGCCTGGATGGATTTTGCTTTTTCCACCGGCCCACTCCAGCTATAATATTTTGTTTGTGAAAATATTGATATCTAATGCTTATCTGCTTTTTTAAAATTGATTGTACTTGCAAGTCTTTTGATCAAACAAAAGAAATTGCATGCCCACTCCTATGGGTTGGCAGAATTGACAAGCTAGAAAGTTTTCCCACTCCCACTGTGGACGGGTGGACAAAGCAAAATCCACCTGAGCTGTATACGTAGTGTATACTTGAAAGTCAATGACTTCTATTAAAAAAAAGAAAAAAGAAATCTAGAACTTTACAATCTTTTTTTTTAATACCCCTATTTATATACAAAAGACGATGTCATATGATTGCCAAAGATACAACTCTCCACAAGAAACCAAGTGACACAGAAATTAACAGCAACAGGTCATTGTAAGGCCTTCAACAATGAGCAAAGCCCATACCGCATATTCATCTTTAAAAGGCACTGAAATGACAAATGAAAGATTATGCATGGTGGGGGTGAAATAAAAAGTGTCTTCTGACCCCTCTCCCCTACATTTATTTCTGGAACATCCCTCAGTGTTGTAACACATAAAAACATTTGATAGTCAGATTGCTTTCAACCATATACTATAGTGATATTTTTCTTCTTCAGAATGCTAAATTTAAAAGTTTTAATTAATTTGTGATGAATTTTCTTTTTTACTTCCAGTTAAGCAAGATGTTATTTCTCATATCAAAGAGATAGAATATGAAACTGGCAGCCAGTATTGATATAATGTGGTACTAAAAGCTCCAATACCATCAGGGGCTGAAGACATAACAGGAATTGTGTGGGATTTGACCAACCTTAGACTGAAGAGAAAAGTTATTGCTGCATTACAGATATTTTGAACTCAGCAATTTTTATTAATGTTTTTAGTGTTAATTCTCTCTCTTATGAATAATATGATATCTGTACTTGTAATGAGCATGAATTGAAAGTTCCTCGTGTCTGTAAAACTGTTTTCCATTGACATTGACCACATTTCATGGATCGGTGAAAAAAGTTATGTACCCATGGTCAAGTGCATGTATCGGATTCAAAAAGCAATAGGTCTGCCTTATTTGGTATACTGTATGATTGATCCTTATCTCATTGTCATGGTTTTTTTATCAATGTTAATATTCAAAAGATTTATTTGTATCCTTTGAACCATCATGACCATGTTATACTTTCATGATAATATACAAATAAATATTGAAATGTAATAGAGTTGATTTATATCATTGAAGAAGATTATTTCTATTATTTATTATGTGCATGAAGTAGGATAAACACTTTCTGAAATATTTCATGGGAGATAATTAACCTAACAGAGTTCAATGTTGAACAGGAATGATGGGATATTTTTTAATGAGCTCTATTTAATGCTGGTGTGAAATATAAGAAAATGCATCCTCAGTCTGAGCCCTAATGCTGTCATGTGATGTCTGGTGTTGCACATTGGACAAAATCGCAAACATGTAGCAAAACCATATATATTGTCCAACATCTTTAACCCCGCCACATTATGTATGTATGTGTCTGTCCCAAGTCAGGAGTCTGGCCCAATTATTCAGTGGTTGTGGTTTTTTTGTGTGTAAAATATTTGTTTTTGATAAAAAAAATTTTAAATAAGGCTGTGAGTTTTCTCGTTTGAATTGTTTTACATTGTCATTTTGGGCCTTTTATAGCTGACTATGGGGTATAGGCTTTGCTCATTGTTGAAGGCCGTACAGTTACCTATAACTGTTAATTTCTGTGTCATTTTAGTTTCTTGTAGAGAGTTGTCTAATTGGCAATCATACCACATCTTCTTTTTATCATATTCTTTTGAAATATAAGCGAAAAGGAGATAATTTTCATATTTCAGGTCCTAATTTACCTTGACCTTTGACCTTTTGACCCCAAGGTTGAAGATAATCCTTTATCTAATGCATATCATAAAGTTATCATAATTAACAAATGTAATGAAAGATTATAGTACATAAAGGTAAGTTTACTATAGAAAATTGAGCAAAAAAGGAGGTCATTGTCTAATTTTAGATCCTAAAATTACTTGACCTTTTGACCTGTTGACCCCTAAAGGTTGAAACCAAACCATGATATTTTTAATATCATCAAATGGTCTTTATCTACAAAGGTTGTGAAGATTATGGGACCCATAGGTAGATACACTTTTGAAAATTTAGCAAAAAAGGAGATTTTTGTTGATTTTAGCTCCAAAAGTGACCTTGACCTTTGACCTTTTGAACTTTACATGTCATAAATATCATAGTTTATTCTTATTATAACATTATATGAAGTATGGTTAGTTTTGCTAAAGATTTACATAAATTATACCAAAAAACATCAGAACAGGGATACCAAGTCTCCATTTATGAACTGTGACCTTGACATTCTAAATCAAAATTTCTCGAAATTGGTACGGTAAAAGTTTCTAAAATTTTTTTTTAGCATGGAACAATATAGAAAGTAATTTAAATGTCATTTTTTAATGCTCTGCTAAAATATTCACTTTTGAACTAGTGATGATATAAAATTGACAAATTTTAGACTCTGCTCCTACTTCTATTATTAGTAACAATAACACAGTTCTAAAAATAGAATAGCAAAAAAACAATTTATTTTTTATGTTTAATTTTACAAGGTTACATGTAAGGTTCCTTTTAAAAGATAGATTAGTAAATTATACTATATAGATTTCTTAATATTACATACTATTTAAACCCCTTATTTGGCATTTGAGGACAAGGGGGGGACTGTAACCCAGCTCTGCTGTTAATCTCAAATATTTTGCGGATTTTTATTTCATAGTAAGAACTCCAAGACCCCCCTACTTACAATACTTGATAAAAATGTAAATTATTTTGCTTGTTGTATATTGGCTAATTATGGGCCGAATACCTTACGCAATTATATTTTATATTTACAAACATTGATTTTTTATGTAACTTTTACTGGCGAGTGTTCTTCATTACTGTTTAAGAGTTTTTTCATATTGAACCAGTAAACCACTAGCAATGTATCATAGCATGTTGTTCACTTGTTTTCTTTTTATAGTTAATAATATATATAAGTTCCCCTCGGTTTTGGATTGTAATCCCGATTTGTTTTCTCTTTATCGATGTATCACTTATGAACACCGGTTTACTTCTGTTACCTTTATTTATATGTCCTCCTAGAGATACATGTGATTTTATATCTCATCCATTTTCGTGTATCTTAACAAAAGGAGGACTGTGGAATTATAGTTTTTATTAAACTATATTTTTGCAATAGCTTGATAACTCTTATGTTTGGACACTTTTACTTCTTTAGTGACACTCAATTTTTTTTTCGTGTATTTGTGCTGTTTTTCTGTGACGCAATTTTGTAGCAATAATAATTTACATTAACATCAAGCGGTAGAGGGGGCATGTCATTAAACCATGTTTTCCCTAAAAAATGTCATGTATTAAAGTCATTATAAAGAGTCATTCGAAATGTGTTTTTTATTGAACACAATATAGTATATGACCTTGACATTTGTTTTAGTGAGGAGCCTGGAACACATTACCTGTATGTATTGAACTAGCAATGATAATTGAGAAAAAAAAATGATTGTAATTTTACCATTATATTTGAATTGATAGTTGTAGTGTATAATCTGTGCTACGCTTAACACAACTACTAATCGTGTATTGAAATAATCCCCGCCTACTAACCTAATATGGAATATTCACGGTCTTTATGCATCCGTGTGGCTGTAATAACATAATAGTTTCGGGCCAAAATCGAATACTAAAGTTCAAGAGTAAATTCAAGCCCTGAATTTCTAAATCGTATCAACTACGCCAAAAGGACATGTATGACTACAGGATTACTATAACAGCACCCAATTCATTTTATAGTTTTAGTATTACAAGAGGGCTCGTATTGTCATATCTTTTTTACTGCTTTTCTAATTTTATATCAAATGATTCATATTCTTATCCATATTCTATATTGTGCTGTCTTTTTCAGTTTTGGAGGAATGTCAGTCACGTATGCGTATTGTGAATCAGTAAAAACACATGCTAAAGCGTCAATACATTTTAACATAGACGAAAGTATTGTAAAATGATAATGAACAAATACAACAACAATTGCGAAAAAAACGGAATAAAAATGTTGTACTAAAATGAATTGACATAGATATATATTTTTGTATTATTTACAAAAATGTTTGTTTTGTTAACACATTGTTCATGTTGTTATCAATATAATAATAATACAAGTTAGATGTATAGTTAGCTATATAACTAGGTCAAGAAAGACATTTCTATAACAATACAATTTAAAAAAAAATGTAAAACATCAAATATGTAAAATTGTATATTACCCCAGTTACATACTGGGAAAACATTTATACTGATACATGTAAAGTTAAGATGATTAAAACACAAACCTGCAATATACGCATGCCTTGTTCATATTCGAGAATATGTGATAATCTCTTATTTGGAATTTTTAGATGAAGGATGACCTGTTTTTCTTTCGTTAATTAATTTATAGATTAAGTAACTGTGACATTAATAAACTCTTATCAACCAACACTCTCATAGCGGACGCAGGTTTGTTTTTCTATACCGAGCCATTGAACAAATCGAAATAAAAAGTATGCGATTAAGAAGATTTACAATTATCAATAAAAATCAAAGAAAAGAAAAGAGATATAGCAGAGTAAACGGTTGTTTTTAAAAATTAGAAAATATTTCCTGATTTGAAATTTCTGTTTTATTCAATATTTTAGCATTCAGGGCTTACGAATGTAAGTATCATATCTTTGTATTCATCATTTATAAATAATGTATTCTTCTGTGATTAATATGTTGAAACAAGTTTTGTCTTTTGTTTACGACCTCCACGCATTTTTTAATTGACACTTGTTACATTATTCTATGGTTTACTACCTGGAATATTCCATGATAATAAACTATGACATGGTAGGTTGCAACCTGCAACAACGAACAGAAATAAAGAGAAAAAAGGAGTAAAATATAAAACGAAATATGATCTTTGGCGGGGAATAGATTATTATGATTTTTTCTAAGACCAAATATTATTCCACAATTTAAATGATGTAACAATAAATGTCCGCCGCATGTATAAGAAGTTCCGGAATGTGCTTCAAAGGATACAACATTGTAATTTTGTGATTTTTCAATTCATTTATTGTTGAATCACGTTCTTTTCAAATATTTAAAAGGTTTGCCAAATTACCGATATGACAACTTAGATGTAAAACAAACGATTTAGTTTAGTGTTGGTTAATGTCTTGTGGTACATGGTTATTATAATATAAGAAGTCGTGATATAATTGCCTAGGATATACCTATCTCAACCACTGCACTGAATTAATAATGTAGAAGTTAGCAAATATAGGTCACCAAAGGGTATACACATTTAGCATGACCTTTATCGCACAGCAAGCTATAAGGAAACTAAAAATAACAAATGGGAAAAACTCAAACACGAAAATAACTTTCTGATTTACACAATTAACGAAATTTAAAAACAATCGACAACCACTGAAATAAAGACAACAGTAGTATTTCGCTGTTCGATATTCATAAATCGATAGAGACAAAAAAAACAAATTAAAACAGCTCTTGAATTTGGACAGGCACTTACCGAATATTGCACAGTTCAACATGTTTGTGGGCGCCAAACCCTCCATTCAACATGAGACTGTATACCATAAAAACAATTTATGAAAATCATTTGAAAAGGACTTATCTCATCAGATCTATACAAAGCAGAAAATAGCAACAACATATCTAGAAATGACATAAAGTGAAACCATGAGTCTCAGTATATTCAGTTACTGTTACCTAACAACAGCTAATACACAAATCATGTATCTCAGACAATAATGTTCTTTTATTAATGGTTTGTAATTTCCCTTTGTTATCCGGCAGGTTAAAGAAAACGAAAAATCTGATTACATAAGTTCCGCCAAGATCTCAAATTTGTAGACCATTGCAGTTCCTAAGTTTCGTAAGACGGTGAACATAATGTGTTGCAACAATCACATGTCGATGAAGACATGTTTTGTTATACTTAGAATACAGAGGAAAGGCCACACTATTGAATTTAAATTTAACTCGGTGTTTGCTCATTGTTGCTAATGAAAATAAAAATCATTGACGTTATCAAATCAGTGACGTGGAAAATTACGAGGATAATTCAGGGCTAAGCACTAGAAATATACTGCGCAGCATGCAATCCGTATCATATAAAGATATAGACCATGATGAAGCTTAATGTCTTACATCGTTTGGAGTTTGTTAGACTCCCAATATGTCATCCACATGTTTGTGCATTTATACTTTGTTTTTGATACTTGAACTTACATCAACATAAGTTACATAATAGATAAAGGCAACAGTTGTATACCACTGCTCGAAATTCATAAATCGATTGAGGACAAACAAACCTGATTTCAAACTTAAACGGAGGGAAACGCATCAATTATCAGATGAAATTAACGAAACAGCAGAAGCACTTAAGTGCTACAAAACAAAAATAAACGACAATACAATTAACACATATAAAACAGAGTTAAAATCGTAATTGCTGTGCTTAAATCGTCAATGGTCGCAGTGCAAAAATTGTCAAATTTTAACAAAAAAAATATTGATTTATTACCTTATCCATTACACGTAATTATTTGAAAATAGAATTCCTAACCCACTTAATAAACAGGCTTACGAAAAGGCAATCACAGTAATGCATAAATAAAACCACATAAACAATGACCAAAATAATACAATTACTAAACAACAAACGCAAACGCAAACTGTGGAACCTGTGAAGAGAACTAACCTATCAGAATCTTCAAACCCACCAACAATTGGAGTAGTTAAAAATCATAAAGATATTCGGCTTATTTGTTTGAAACGTGTTTCGACCACACATAAATCGGTTGCGCTCGATTTGACAAGTAGGAAAACCACATTAAAACAAATATCAAACAATGTGTAAAAATGTTAACTGTTATGCAATGTAATACAAAGACAAATTATGTTTGTTATTAGCTTAGTGTAATATTTTTCAAGCTGTTACCATTGATGACAACACTAGCTAACTTAACCTTATTTTATATTGTCGTTCTCCAAGTTAGGGGAACATTGAAACGTAGGATAATCGTTTTACGTTTTTCTAAAAATGGTTTACATTTGTTTTTATATATTCCAGGAAGTGCTATAGCTTAACATGTAGTGGGTTAGTACTTGTTTGTAAAACTTGAAAGTAAACAAAACCTAAAATAGCATTCTCAGAAATGCCGACATAAATAAACAAAAATCAGCTGATAGTTACTTTAGATGTTTAGTTAAAGTTTCTTTCTCTGTAACAATAAACTCATCATAGCAAACGCATTTAGACAATAAATATCAAAATGTAGCATTAAATTCGTTCAAGTAGATTAATAAAATTGAAAATTGAGATGGGGAATGTGCCAAAGAGACAACAACCCGACCATAGAGCAGACAACAGCAGGAAGTAACCAACAGGTCTTCAATGCAACGAGAAATTTTCGCACCCGGAGGCGTCCTTCTGTTGGCCCCTAAACAAATGTACACTGGTTCAGTGATAATGAACACCATACCAAACTCCAAATTGTACACAAGAAACTAAAACTTAAAATAGTATTTTTTAAACGTGTGTGATTGCTTGAGCTATCATCATAAGTGCAAACATATCAAGTAAACTATTATGTTCTAAACACATATACATTGTATTAACGTACACAACTTTATAATAATTCGAATGTCTGATAAGTCAGCGATTGCCTTTATAATTTATAGTTTCTTGTTTGAGGCTTCGCATAACAATAACAGGTATTATTGAAATTATAATATTGTTATATCAATATTAAACAAAAACATATAGACATATAAAATATAACATTTATAATATTGTTATATCAATATTAAAGTTGATCAATACTTACAAAGTTATATCGTAGTTCAAACGAGATGTAAATGCATATAACCATGACGTCATTACCTAATATCTTTTTATTATCACGGCTAATCTCTGTTCAACAAACATATAAGCTAGTGTTATCTTTAATTTGATATATATACATGGGTGATATTAAATATCCTATACACATGTATACCATGTCTACTGCTTCGTATGCATCTTTTTGCTCGAATACATATCAATGTTGATTTATTATACATGTGTAGCATAAATGTTACGGATTTCATTTAAATTTGTGAACCACGAAATTACAGAAAAATGAGCATTGTCTAGTGTATACATTTTCCTAAATCTACGACAATATATGCAAACATGTTATTTTTAAAACAGGGAATGTAAGTTGCATGATTATAAACTGGTGAAGCATAGAATCATTCTGGAGTGGAAGGCTCAATGCCGTTTTTTTTTATTTCTTAAGCTTAATAAACATGGTAAACAGCAAAAACATGTCATGAACCATTGTAGTTAAATTTGGAGAAAGTTGTATAA
The DNA here is from genome assembly GCA_037788925.1 of Mytilus galloprovincialis. Taxonomy (NCBI): domain Eukaryota; kingdom Metazoa; phylum Mollusca; class Bivalvia; order Mytilida; family Mytilidae; genus Mytilus; species Mytilus galloprovincialis. The sequence continues at coordinate 78,781,057 of CM075336.1, forward strand.
ATTAGTTTGTGTTATGGCTTTAAATTTGTCATCTGTTTCTTTTTTTATGAACATTTTTATCAACCAATTAGCACTAATCTACCCTGAACCTTGCACTATCGAAATAATTTTAAAATGAAAATTGATGACTTTATTCATTTTAATAACACATTTATTACATTAAAGTTTTTATTCGTGTATCGGCTTTTTAAAAACATAAATAGCTTTGCTTAGCACATTCAAGTGACGAATGTAAACATGCAGTTGTCAAATTTTGAACTTACCTGCATGTGTATGTTAAAGTAGCCCTACTCTAAAATTATGCGTTGGTTGTCATTGATAATTTAAACTAACCACTAAATTTGCAAACATGCAACTTTTTATGAAGAAGAAATATGCCGATACCATTGTTATTAGAAATTTACTTTTCAATGAATTGGTATTGAACATTGAGGATAAATGCGCTTCATAGTATACTCATTGACGACTTCCAAAAACCCAAGTCTTATTTCTAGTGCTGCTTGTCTTCAAAAGGTAAGAAGACTTTTATGCATGTCCAATTTAGGATGCGCCTTATTTCTATAGAGTTCTGATTTCACTCCCAGTTTTTAGTGGAGTTCGTATTGTTTCTTATTTATTATATGTAACTGTTGATGTAATTGTCTTTTTGCTCTATGAGTTTTTGTTTACTCCTTGATTTTGATTGTTATTGTATCAAATCTAAAATATGTTGAAGCTAAATTAAAAATGTAACTGAAAGAAATAAAAACAAATAAAAAAAAACATGGAAAAAGAGAAAGAAAGAACATTTAAATATAGACAATTTAGATTTTAGAAGTTAAGACACAATAACAACGAAACACGTAACAATATAGTAAATCGTTATCAAAGGTACCAGAATTATAATTTAATGCGCCAGATGCGCTTTTCGTCTACACAAGACTCATCAGTGACGCTCAGATCAAAATATATGTAGTTATAAAGCCAAACAAGTACAAAGTTGACAAGTATTGAGGACTCAAAATTCCGAAAAGTTGTGCAAAAATATGGCTACGGTAATTTATTTATGGGATGAGAAAATCCTTATTCTTTCGAAAAAATCAAAGTTTTGTTTCGGGAAATATATGAAAATGACCATATATTCATTTCAACACACAAGTACAAATTTGAAGAGTATTGAGAACCCGAAATTCCAAAAAGTTGTGCCGAATATGGCTAAGGTAATATATTCCAATCTTCGTTTTTTCAAAAAATTCAAAAGTTTTGTAACAGAAAAAATATAGAAATGACCTTATTCTTGATATTCATGTCAACACCGAAGTGCTAACCACTGGACTTGTTATATCCTTGGGGCAACACATTGATCAGCAGTGGCATCGACCCCGTGATGTAAATAGTTATCAAAGGTACCATGATTCTAATTGAATACGCCAGACGCGCGTTTCATCTTCATAAGACTCATCAGTGAAGCTCTGATTAAAATAGTTATAAAGCCAAAGAAGTACACATAAGAAGAGTATGGAGGACCCAAAATTTGAAGAAAAAAAAATGCCCAAATAAGGCTAGGGTTATCTTTTTAAAGGATAAGAAAAATCTTAGTTTTTTGAAAAATGCAAAGTTTTGTTACGGGAAAATTCTAAAAATTCATCACCGAAGTGCTCACTACTGGGCTGGTGATACCATTGGAGACAAAACGTCAATCAGCAGTGTAAATAGTTATCAAAGTTGCAAGGTATATAATTCAATACGCCAGACGCGTATAGCAGAGGAATTGAAACAGAGAAATGTATATATGTTTTATAATTTATCCTCATTACAAACAAGGCAATTCTTATTTTGAAATTTATTTTCGTTTTAAAAAGAAATTAAGAAGTGAAGAACAATTTATTATTATTTTAGCTTTTTCCTAAGATAGGTCAAATATAATTTGATATACATACATGTAGCAATACAGAGTTGTTGGAAAGAAAAATTAGCTATTTGCTACAACATTTAGACATATTGAGTAAGAAAACATCATCTACATATCAGAAAGTCAAGTTACAGGATACTTCTTACCTCTTTTTGTTCTTCTTAGAACTTACTGTCGAGAGTCAACCTTTTATGAATAAAGTTACTAGCTGAGAGGGGCATCATTTGTTTCCATTGGAATGCCATTAAAACTGTTGAAAAACATGGCCTATAAAGGTAACAGATATGCTGTTTATTAAGAAATCAAGTATATTTATAATGTGAGTTTCAGAAAATTGGTGTTTTGCAAATTTTGATACTTCCTTTCCTTAGAGAAGGTACTACATGAAGTACCTATGTTGATCAATTTTTATATACAAAACAAAGCAGAACCAATATTTTCAATTTGTTTTTTAGTTTGGAATACGGAATACGTGCGTAAAGTTTTGAAAAATAACATGTTTTTCGACTGTTGCGAAATGAAAGAGTGTCAGATATTATGAACTCTTAAAATATCAAAACTAATGATTTCAATGTTTTTTTATTATCCAGAGCTAACTCACGAAACCTCTAGATTAGATTGTTCACAATAACTTTGAAGCGCGGCTTTGATGATTGATAACATTTATGTTAATAATATAAAAAGATATTTCTACATACGTAACGATACTATTAATGTGGAAGAAAGAAATATCCTAATTTAATGTGATCTTTGTATTTGTCTGCTAATCTTCCTAATGGTAAAGAATTCATTTTTTAATACGGGGAGGGTTGGGATTCCAGTCCCGTTCTGTATATATGTTCCTGTCACAAGTCCAGAGCCTGTAATTCAGTAGTTGCCGTCTGTTGATGTGTTGCATATTTGTTTTTCGATAATACTTTTGTACATTACTTATGCCGTTTTTTCTGGTTTAAATAGTTTTACGCTTGTCATTTAGCTGCCATAAATAGCTGACTATGTGGTATGGGCTTTATCAATTGTTGATCAGTCTGGATACTTATATTTGTTTTTTTTGGTTTCATTGATTTTGTGTGGTGAGTTGTGTCATTGGCGCATCTTTTTTTGGATATATAAGATTTTAAACTGAAAATGTAAATTTTGTTCATTTGTTTCTATATTCATTCAATCAAAATATAGTTTAAATTGTAAACATAACATTAAAACGACAGCCATTTTGCTTTAAAACATTCATAAACATAAAAATCCGCAGCAGTTATTTTACCAAATCCTCAAAAAAGAATAGTTATTTTAATATATATATGTCTTTCGAACGTCGGATATGATTTTGACAATATGACATATTTATTATAGTTTTTTTAACTCTCATTATTAGAGTCAGGTTTACTCAAACCCTCACCTTAACCCTAATCATTTATCGATACATTTATACATAAACATGATAAATACATATCCATTTGATTAAGGATTTTTCGTTTTGAGTTTTTCTCGGAGTTTAGATATTTTTTGCGATTTAACTTCTACATCTTTATTAACTGATGCAATATTAAAAATGCAGAAAGACATATATTGTGATTAATATCTTTTTGTTTCAAATCATAATCACGTTTACACAATCAAGCAAAACTGTACAGACTAGTAACGTTTACATAAGTCATGACACATATATATATACTTGAAAATTTACTCATTTAATGACAATACAATCAACAAGCAAATAATCACCATCATTTTACAGAGATAAAATAGGACACAACATTACGAATTCTTTAGATTGGTATTTGATTAGTATTACATGTAGTTGATCCAGTTAAGACATATATATATTTAGATAGTTCGATTACAATTTTTAATATAGATATGACTACGGTCTTAATTAGTTTGATACTTTCCTATATTGGACCTCAGTCATTTTCCTGTACTTATCCTCATTCAGTTTTAGAGGGAAAGTTCTGTGATTTTTGTAGGTCATTTGTAAGTTATTGGGTATTACGATAATATTTTGAAAATAGGATATTATATATATGTCTTGTGTATGTTAATTACTCATTATACGGATCAGTTAAATCGTTGTGTTATGGTTCCATTCATTACCTTAATACCACATACAATGTAAATAAAAGAAAATATATTACAGATTTTAGTTTCCGGTTGTCCTGTCTTTGCAATTTTTAAATGAAGTTTGCTACTGTATAGTATTACATTCATATGAATATGTTGAAAAACTATCCCTCAGATTGGTTGTGTTATATTATTATACTTTATAGTACATGATTATGAGAGTGTATACTTACTTTGAAATTTAAGATTTAAAAGTTAAGATTTAAAAATTAAGATTTGATGTATGTAATTTATTCACTTTTTTTGTCCATGCTATAGTTCTATTTTATGATTATCATTAAAAGACGTGTTCACCATAAGCCGATACCGAAACCGAAACCGATACCAATACCGAAATCAAAAATAAAAGTGAGGTAAATGGTAAATGTATAATATCAATTAACTCAACCCTTTTAATCCATTATTATATTGTTTGAAATTTGAATACATTAGATGGAACATTACTTTAATTCATTAATTCACATGAATATATCAAAAAGCAAAGTTTCCTTCAACCACTATGAGACACACTAATGCAAGTAATATACAATTCAAGATGCTGATACAATTTCTTTTTTATGTAAATTAGTCATTTAGGTAAGGTTGGTAAGTCGCAGGGAAAAAGCTGCTCATAATTCTACATTAGGTACATTATCGTTCCGACTATTCCTATAAAGAGAACCTTCCATTTTATAAATTTTCTTTTTCTAATAAAATGATCTACACAATCTCTTGGTGAACGAATCTTTTTATGGACAAATTTGCTTTGATCGACGATTATAACATTTCGATTGCTTATCTACCTTACAGTTTATGTTGTTGCAATAGGATGTTAAGATGGATATATGGTATCGCTAAGTCGCCCAGCAGTCATCACTGTGCTGACATACTGTGCTGACATCAATAATCATTGATACGGTCATATTTATAAATTAATTGTTTACAAAACTTTTGAATTTTTGGAATACTAAGGATGTTCTACCTCACAAATAGATTACCTAGCTATACTTGGCAAAACTTTTAGGAATGTTGGTCCTCAATGGTCACCAATGTCGTACTTGAATTGGCCTGTTGAATTTTGGAATTCGAGTGTCACTTATGAGTCTTTGTTAGACGAAACACGCATCTGGTGTAAATACAATATTTAATCCTGGTATCTGTGATGAGTTTATTTAGCAACAATTACAAGGAAACGGTAATATCTCACATAGACCGGTTGGATCCATATCTAAATGGATTGCGCTCAAAAGTCTTTCTACATCCAATGAATTTGGAAACTATTCAAAATAACAACACCATTTCAATTTCAACTTTATTTTTGTTTGTTATAATTTATATTTCAATTGATTTTTAATTATGAATCAATTCCTACTGAAATAATCTCAATAATTACGTAATTTTGATGATTCAGTTTTTACTATGTCAATCTTATTTACTTTTCTTTTTGTTAAGTACAGAGGGAATTGTAAAATCATATCAGAAATTATAATCGAAACACTACAGCTATGTTGTTGGTTTGGATGATTATATGCAGGTAGTGTGAATCAAATCACCAAGAACCCTATTTATGTGAGACTTTCTGACTTGCTATAATAGTGATCAATAGAAATAGGCTTTACAAAAATTATTAGAATAGACTTTTTGGTCAGGTTGTTATCTCTTTGACATTTTCCCCTAATTTTAATTCTCAATTTTATTATCACTAGTTTTAACTAACATGTGATAGATATCTTTACTCGAATCACTATATGTAAATATATGTAATCAGTAGTGGAAGTTTACGTTCGGATATTTGTCACACATACAACTTAAACAGAGTATACCGCTGTTCGAAATTCATAAATCGATTGAGAAAAAAACAAATCAATCCGGGTTACAAATTTAAACTGAGGGAAACACATTAAATATAAGAGGAAACAAGTTACTAAAAGTTAACCTGGTTAAGTATGGTGAACATTGACGTACATTATTATGAAATTGTTAGTTTCTATTGCACTTGTGTTAGCCTTGTTGACCTGCTACATGTATACTGGATATAAGTAGTAGACATGATTTATAAATAGTAGAAATGATTTATAAATAGATTAATACGCATATGTATTGATCAAGTACAAATAACTTTAAACTATCATGTGATAGACATAGTTACGCGTATCGCTACAGGGAAGTTTATATAATCAGGAGTAGGAATTTACGTTCGGATATTTATCACAACATATTAGTAGTTTATCAAAGTTAGAGGTGAGTATTGACTAAAAGAAACGGGATTAACAATGGAAACACACATAACTAAACAAAAGTGAATTTAGATTATGTGAACATTGACGTACATTATTAAGAAACTTGAGTTGATTTCACTGTTACCATCTGTACTTACCTTTGTCGATTAACTTTAAACAGTCGGTCGCTACAAACATGTATTTAATATACAAACAAGTCAACTCATTGAATAATATAAACATGATGAATTATTTCAATAATTCAAGTGTATCTTACTACGTTTAATTCTATTTTTATACTATGAAACAACCTTTACTTTAAAGTCTGGATTGTTGATTACAACTACGCTTCACAGATACATTTGTACATGAACTTGCCACAGGTGACTTATATTTAAATATCGAAATGGCCCAAGCTGCTGCTTCCACTTGTGAAATTTGTACTGCTGGACCTGGTGAATATTATTGTCAACAGTGTGACCAGTCATTTTGTGGAAGCTGTAAATCATCTCATTTACGCACGAAGTCTTGTAAAAACCACACTTTTTTAAGTGGACCAAATATTAACAAGGATGAAAAACTCCTTTGTACAGAACATGAAGAAATTTACTTTTTCTACTGTCAAGATTGTGATACTCTTGTGTGTAGAATTTGCTCCGTAGAGAAACACAGCCGCCATTTGATGACAGATCTTACTAAATCAACTGAAAAACTCAGATTCGAAGTTGTCAAGAACATAGAAGCAAAGGTAACAACATCCAAGGTAAACCTTAGCAAAATAGAGAAAGAAACAAAAACCTACCGTGACGAAGTCAGAGCAGTCATCAAGACCATTACTGAAGAGGGGAACTACTGGAAGAATTTGATTGATAAGAAAGTAGATAGTTTTGTTAGGCTATTGCATGACGAGGAACAGAAAACTTTACAAAATATAACTGCATTAACCAAAGTTTATCGTGGAGATATCGAAAACTGTCAACAATGGGAAAAGAAAATCAAGAAAATGGAAACAATGGCAGACGTTCTGTTGTTACAGAAGCTGAAGAAACTTAGAGTTGATGTAGACAACATAGATTTAAAGCCAGTTCCCGGAAGGTCTTATGTGTCATACAGAAACAAAAGTCCTTCAGGCACAGAAGTAGACAGCCTTTTCGGGGAGATGCAGTTTAAGTAAGTAATCAATTCATAGAAAAGGGATAATAATGGTATTAATTATTGCATCGGTATACGAATTGATTTCTTGACTACATGATTTCCCTGTATTTTGAAGGTGTGTCACATAGCAATGCAATAGGAGCAACAGATACCAAATGGGCCGATAAACCGACAAAAAATTTAAAAAATACAAACAATATTAAAAAAAAAACAAAAGACAAACAACACTACGCAAGATAAGAATACACTGATACTCTTTCGAGCTTTTGTTTGAAAAAAAAAACTTTTATCTTCAAAGGCAAACATATAAAGTAGGTTTTAGAAAGACTAAAAGATCATAATAACTGACTATCTTTATGATTGATACTACAAACCTAGGAAAGAAAATGTTGTTACATAATTTTTCAAACAGACTAATTTCGTACACTCATTTTGATACGACGAAGGTTTAGTTTTGACCGGTTTGTATGAACAGAAGCCTACATACAATGTACCGCAATTATAGGAGATACAACGGTTAACATGGTTAAGAGGGCCTTATATACATAAAAAATGAAAGCAGACAGTTTGATAGAACGACACAAAGTACATTAAAGCATCTGGTATTGCAGATTTTAATTTAAAAATTGTAAAACTCAATTTAAAGAAATTAAGGTTTTAACATCGTTAACTACAGCTGAAAGTTAATGGATTTGGATTATAGGTATGTGATCTTGCATACCTATATAGTTCTGCGGTATCTTTAGGTGTGGGTATTCCCTTTAAATGTAGACCATGATTACAAAGAAGAACCATCCATTGTTGAAAAAAAGTTTTACAGTTTCTAGCACGTGGTTGTTGTCTCTTATGTTGGACACTTAGTAGCTGAAGGATTTATTTTGTTTGTAGCAAATGCCTCACTCACAACGTCACGTGTGAAAAAATAAGCTACTGCCATTACTGGTCGTTTTTTACATTAAGATATTTTGTCCGAGACTGATTTGACATTCTTGTTATGTTTGTGATGTTTTTGCTTATATCGTGTATATAGGACATTACAAATTTAACCTATAAAACTCATCCATCATTTATATCTCTTAGTTGTAAATGTCCTCCTGTTGCTTGTGTATAAAAGGCGCTTCGGAATTTTTTTCTAAAAAAGTGTTTTGTCTATTATGGATTCCTGGTGTATATTATCATTTTGTTTTAGGGAAGGAAACGCGTTGATGGAAAAAACTGATAGAAAACAAAATACCAGGTACTACAAATAATTTATTGTTAAGTAACGGAAATAGAAGTACATATTAGGCATTATTTGACTATAGAACACTAATGATTAAAGAAAAATAAAAGTAACCATTCAGTATTGAAGATGCAGACAACGCCAGAAGCACAACACAAATACTAGACAGTAGTCCGTCATGTAATGTCACTACAAGAGCTTGTGGGAAAACGAACTACAATATGTTGATAACCATTAGATGACTGAAGATTTGTAAAGAAGTGGTGACTTTCTATACACTCTCTAAAAAACAAAAAGATGTGTTATGGTTGCCAATGAGACATATATTCACTAAAGTTCTAATGAGAAAAAGATGTTATCAATCACACGCACTTGTAAGGGTTTCAACTAGATACAAAAAAAACTGTAACGTATTGTCCGCTATAAAAGACTTGATTTGCAAAAATGTGCTGGGAACATTAGTTTATACCAATGTTTTCGTTGAAAATTTTAACACGTGTTTTGGCAAACATTACAGTTGTGTCATATACTTCTATTCCTATTCTCATGCTTTTTTCAGAAATAAGATTTACACTCTGGATAATCATATTTCAGGGCACCAGAGTCACAAAAGAAGTACAAATACGCCTGCGGTGAATGTTGGTAAGTTAAAATAATGTCCACATTGACAATGTTGTTTTTATAATTGTCTGGGTTGGTCCATGGTGGTTTTTTTCTGACTTATTGAAATGTCATGTCAAGACTGTTGGTAAATTTAGAAGTAATATAAAAGAACTTGTCATTACTGACATTATCATCTGTTATGATATTGTATAGTATATGGAAATTGTCTCCCTAGAGTGATAATATTGAAGTCAATTCAGACTAATCAGAATATGTAAATTGTCTTGAGAAGTTGTATTCAAAACAACACCGTTACACATTTTCCTAACAGATAAAATAAAGTCTTATATTGACTGCTAACAAAATAAGAGTAAAAAGTATCTAAATAAAAATTAACGTACCTTACTGTTTAAGTGCAAATATTTGGAAGATGTTACTTTCCTATTTACAATAAAAGATTGATATTAGTGCATACAAAACAGTCCCCACACTAGAACTAAAAACATGCAAACTTTGTTCAATAATGTATTAAACATGTTGTATTTTAATGATAAGCAATGTTTTTATAATATTCGGAGTATTATTAAGTAAATCTTGACAGATGTAATGAATGTGTATTTCTGAAATGAATACACAACATTCCACGTTCTTTGAAATTAGGATTTTGGTGAAATGTTTGTTTTCCTTTTTAATTCAACCTGCCATGATTTGCTAACAAATACATGTGTTTGGGATTTTGTTTAACAAAATAACAAACTCTTCAATTGTTTTGTACTGTATTGTTATTTGGTATATTTATTGGATTTTTGTTACAGGAATGAACAGATTTCAACGTAAGTAAAGTGTACTTTTAAAAATGTATAATTACAGAAAACAAAGATGGTTTGAATTAACCTTTTTTTTAATTGTTCTTCTGATTATTAGTGAACGATCAAGTAATACCTTATATTTCACTTAAATCGCAAGGCCTTTGAATTCACCTGATAAGTAATACGTGAGGTAAAGAAAAATTGATGAACGTCGGTAAATACTTGGTCAAATATGTTCAGATTATATCGGGTGCGGTTCTGACTAGGTCGAGTATGGTTCATATGAGATCGAGAATAGTTCAGCCGCGTACACAATGGTTAAATACTGGTCGAGTAGAGTACAAGTTCAGACTGTCGATATAAAAAAGAAGAGGTTTTATGATTGCCAATGAGACAACTGTCAACAAGAGGCCAAAATGACACAGACATTAACAGTTATAGGTCTTCAACAATGAGCAACGCCCATACCGCATAGTCAGCTATAAAAGACCCCGATATGACAAATTGAATGTAAAATAATTCAAACGAGAAAACTAACGGCCTTATGTATATAAAAAAAATTAAGTATAGTTAAAATTACAGTCGAGTATTATAAAGTAAATTGAAGACCAGTTCATATATAAAATGTAAACAAAAATAATTATCTGGCCTTTTGTTGGAATGATAATGTTTTTTGGACACAACCTAAAACACTTTGTAACCTCATTGATTTATTGGTGTGTTTCCGAGAATTTTTCTTTGTAAATTAACATGAAGGATGACATTTAAAATGTATGGACATTTTAGTGGGATATTTTCTTAAAAAAATCTCATTGAACCATTATTCCGGTAATATTTTTTTCAAACACACAACGTACACGCATGCGTCTCGTGTACTAAAGTAAAGATTTGTGACTTTTCAAAAACACTTCACAATTAGGCACAAGTATGTATTTTTTTTTTACAGGAATGAACCTATTACCAGGACTTCGAAGCCCGGGTATGTATTAAACTTATAATTCGTTTCAGTGCTTAAACATTATGAGGATTGTTTTATTCACATACGAAACTAAATAGCTTGAGCTTTAAATTATTCTAAGCGGGATTATTCATTCTATGTGAGAAAAAACCCGTTTTTTATACGAAAACAATGGTATATTGATAGAGCTTGAGTGATTCAGTAACTAATGGTACATACTTAAGAGCATCTTTTGCTTAACAAGAGAGTGTATGTATTCATATTGATATCTTAAACAATGTAAATAATAAATTAGACCGTTCAATTCTGTTTGCGATAATTTTTTTTCGTGTTCATAGCATATTGACATGATTCCAAATAAGTATATTATTTTTAGCTTTGAACTACTGTTAATTTTGAAATATTTAATTTTCATTGTTGCGTATATTACAACAAAAATTTTTGAAACTGTTTGAAATATATTTTTAGCAAAAAAATAAATTAGAATTAATAAATGATATGATTGGAAATTGTCCTGTGTAAAACAAATACCGTTTATTCGCTATCTTTTTACTCTTTTTAAGGTATAAAATATTAAAAAATAAGAATTATTTCATTTGAAAAAATAAAACGAAAAGGCGTTTATACAAAATTTAGTCCTGGTATCTATGATGAGTTTAGTCACAAGATAGCTAGAAAGATCATACATCAGGGTATCAAACTGTAAGCATTCGAACTATCAAAATCAGAAAAAACACCAAGACCAAAATTAAGAATACAAGATATTAAAATCAATATGCAAAAACAAAACATTATCATTTGCCTATGCTTTGGAAGTGTAGTTATTTTAGGACATGACATAGTACAAGGTGTATCAACAATAGTGTGTTTCCAATATTCTTTTGTAAATAAAGTCGGAAGATTGCCTTCCAAATGTAACGCAATCTAAACATTTTCATTTCTAATTGTATTGAACCGTTATTCCGGTAATATATGTAAGAAAACAACGTACATAAATGCATCTCTTGTTCTAAAGTAAAGATTTGTTACTTCTCAAAAACTCAAGTATGTCATTTGTTTTACAGGAATGAACGTAAAACAAGGTGGATCGGGTATGTATTAAAGTTAGAACTCTTGTCAGTGCTTAAACATTATAAAGATTGTTTTATTCGCATACAAAACTAAATAGCTCGGTTGTGATCTTATTGTTCAGTCTATGTGTATTTTTCTATATTGATGAAACTCTAGTAACTGATGGTACATAGTTTAGGGGATCTTCAGCTTAACAAGATAGTTTATGTAGTTTTATTCATTACTTAAATAATGTAAATAATTTATTAAACATAGACCGTTCAATTCGAATAGCTTTAATTTCTTTTTTTTTTGTGATCATAGCATATTTGCATGATTCTAAGCATATTTATTTTAACTTTGAACTGCTGTTAATTTCGAAATATTTAATTTTTATTGTTGTCGATATAACGACAGATTAAGATTTTCACAAATAGTTCAGTCGCACGTTAATTCTGAACGCATCATTTGAATGCACCACTGAATTAAGTCCAATTATAATTATATGTTGTGTCTTATATTAGAGCAAACCTTTCTATTGTACAATATGTGATAAGGATCATTAAAAGATTATATTTATACCAGACACAGTAAAACTGTTTTCTAAATGTTTGTTCAGCTAAAACTTTTCTTATGTAATTTTTCATTGCAGTTCAGGACGTTCTATGTAAGTAACACATATTTACCTAAATATAATATCACACTCATTTGTTTTTTAATGCATCAAAAAAGAAAAGTCTATCTCACATCAACAATAGTCATGCCATTATTTATTGCAAATGTGTTGTTGAAGTTTACTTAAGAAATGTTTTATGGAAGCCGTTGTTTGAAATTTTTATATGGCCTGGGCGGTGATATTCGAATTTTATCCTATGCATTATCGAGGGATAAAATTAACGAATATAAAGGCCCAGGCCATATGCCATTTTTAATTTACATGTTTTTCTCGTAAGCTACCGTCAATTCAAAAGTTGACATTTCAACGTCGGAGCCGCCATATTCTTGCTGAAATCAGTTTAATAATGAAAACAACACGTTTATATACTGAACGACTTTAAAAAAGCAACACTCATGTTTGATTCTCTTACATCTACTTTTCATGCATATCATACTTTCTTTCTCTTTACAAAAAATCAAAATCTGAGTAACCTGTGGTCATTGATCATTTTTTGCTTTGTGAAACAGTTCTTTCAATCCTTTGCCTCACATGAATCAGTTAACACTGTTGTATCTCCATATTGCCATGACTGAGAAATAAAAAAAACTGAATTAGCCCTTAAGAATACTGCAAACATGAACATATAAACGTGCTGCAACCATATATGTAAGACTTCAGAAACTCGTCCTTCAAACAACGATACAAGTAGACAAGATTTGTTGCTGGTCATCAATGAACAGATTAACGTGTAGTGACAATGAAACGTCAACAGAATTTGATTACACAACGTCATTTGCCAGATATGTTTTGCGGCTGCAACATTAACTACTAATCAAATTGCCGAGTGCCATTGTGTACAGATTCATGTCATAAATGTTTCCCATCAACTGAATTACCAAAGAATCGACTGAGGAAAAACCTTTAAAGCCCCCAAGAAGCAACCGCATAATTGCAATAACCAATTAATAGGTTGAACAAATGCAAAATCAGAAAGTGTAAAACAGAACCCAAAAGTTGTCAGACAGAATTTGTTGACCTTTCTAAAAATCATTTTGACGTTTGTAACAGGCAATTTTTATTGCTTTTCACGGTGACACATTCATTCAAAAATAACAATAAATTAATCTAGTGTTGCGTTTCTAAAACGGTCAGTATATATGGGAATAATACAATACAATAGAAAGTAAACAAAAACCTACCTCAAAATCAATTTAAATATAGTATTGTACGAATTTGGATTGTTCATGTAGCAGAAAACTTTCAACTCTAGCGTCTTCATTTGTATGACGTCATGTTTTGAAATGACTTAAATGCGCCAAAATCAGTAATAGACTTTCGCGGAATCTTGATTTACTTTGATTTTGTTAATTTCTTCGAGCTCTAGTGCATTACTTCTTTTTATTATGCATCCGAATAAGAATACAAGTTATTTTTCTTTTTTTTAAATGCAATTTTTAAAACAATAAAATGGGCGAAGGATTTGTAAAAAGGTTCCAGTACATGTGGATTAACGTGGGAAGTGTTTTATTCGAGCCAGTATTATATATATCTCTGAGTCGATATATCGCAAATGGTATCACGGTGTTGTTTACAAAGCGAATTGCATAAAACATTAGAATTTAAATTTTCTTTTATCTTAGTATACTTTAGATCATCTTCAGCTTAACAAAAGAGTTCATGTATTTATATTGATTACTTAAACAATGTAAAGAATTCATTAAACATAGACGTTCAATTATGTTAACTTTGCTTTAATTTATTTGTTTGGTGTTCATAGCATATTGAAATATTAACCTCTAGCTTTTTTTGGTGCGTATATTAGGACAGATTAAGATTCTTACAAAACGACCATACTTACTATAAATGTGAAAGCATTATTTGAATTCACTGAATTAAGTCCATAATCATTATATTGTGTGTATTAGATAAGAGCAAGCATTTATATATTAAAGTATGAGATTAGGATCATTAAAAGTTAATAAGTATACCAGACTCAGTAAACACATTGTTTTCAAATGTTTGATAAGCTTACACTTTTCTTATTTATTTTTTTTTAGCAGTCAAGGTTTGAGGATGTAAGTAACACATATTTACCTTAATCCTATCACAATCATGTGTTCTTGGAGATGTTAATGTATGAAAAATGAAACTTCTATCTCATATCAATTAGTTGTCCTTGAGACTAAACACAATAGTCATGTCGTTAGATATTGCAATATGTCTTGGTGAAGTTAACGTCAGTTCTTTTATTATCTTAAGTACACCGCAAATTATCCGGTAATACTTATATATAAATTAGTAGTTTGATGTGTGTAAAACACATATTTAGATAAACGCAAACACATAACTTAAAGTACAAATAAAACATAACAAAAAGCAATTTGACATGCTGATACATTTATTTGCGGTCGTATAAAACATTACAGAGAAAATGATAGTGTTCGCCAGATAATTGATGTAACAGACTATAGTGAATAAAAGTAATGAGGGAACATACAGTTATTTCTCTTTTATATAAAACAAAGATGTCAAAGTGAAAATTTGGTTGTTCCACTTGTATGCATTTGTTGTTATTTACAAAGAAAATGAAACACTGTTTTATCTTGCGTGCATGAATATGCAATCAAATGTTTTGTTTTATTTTACTACAATTGTAGATGACTGTTTAAAAGATCATTGGTTTATTTTGATATCACAAAAGTCAGACGAAAGGCTACATGCATGCAATAGAATGTTCATCAATTGCATACAGTTTAAATTTAAAACCGGGTCTCTTTTATGTTTTGCCAAACCGTATAGAATTTTTAAATGTATATTTGTTTTTGTAATGAAAAATAAAAAGACATTTGATCGATCATGTATAGCATAAGAGACACAATTCTTCACAATAGTAGCGAGAAATTTGTTTGATGATTTTTATTCGCATTAAATATTTTTATCACCCTTTGATATACATCTATATCTATTCTTTAAAATGATGCAGACAAACAACAATATTTGTAGAGTATAATTCTAACCATTTTTACGGGTGTTTTATTTTTCTTTTTTAGTATGTGCACTAACAGTAATTGTGATTTGTAAGTATTTGCTCTTTTAAAATGTTTTTTAAACGAGTCCTTATTCATTTCACTGCCAACCAGTGACCGTCTGAAATTGGTACTATTTGAAAATGACCATTCTAAGTAATTCTATTTTTTTCGTGTTTTCATCGGATAGTTTTGATAATTCTACCTATATGTACTCTATGCGAGCCATCGACTTGTAATCGATTTTGATCTGCAGAATACTAAACATTATGGCATAGTACTTCAACATACTGATACAAATTCAAACAATTTAGACTTGTGGTCATCCTATGCTTTGACCAATTAAGCCCATCTTTTTATTTCTGATTCATAACCAATAGTTACAAAAAAAAAGTACAAACTGATTCTATTTTTTCAATTATGAATTTGCATCTTACTACAGCTTCGCAGTAGTTCTAATAGCTATTTTTTTACTTTGTATTGCAATTTCTGCTGTATGTTTAAGATAAACACTCAGTTATTTGAACTAATTGTCGATATCAAGGTTTTACAGATATACAAAGAATATTTCCTGTGAGCAAATTGTCAAAAATGTAATAGTTTATATATATAAAAAAAATGCAATTTGCTACAACTAAGGATATTGAAAGTAAAATATTACATGTATAGTTCTACGAATTGATTATATAAGATGGCATTCCTTTGTTCAAATAAGGGTTGAGGTAAGGTACATACTTGATCAAAGTATGGTTCGGACTCGATCCGCGTTTGATTCTGATTTGATATGTTAAACCTGAGTGTTAGTCACATTATATAAAATATATAAACACTTGTCAAGTAAAAATCAGATATACATTCAGACTGTTAAATATGAACTATTTGTACGTCGAGTAAAATTAAGTTAATTAACGACCCTTTAATAATTTGCTTACCAAATGCATGCATGCTAATGTAAGACTGTTCCTTACGTCGTAAATACAATCAGCTTCCCTTTCATGAATGTGACCTACTGAATAATAGAATTGAAAATGGAAATGGGGAATATGTCAAAGAGACAATAATAGTTATCAAAGGTACCAGGATTATGATTTTGTACGCCAGACGCGCATGTCGTCTACATAAGTGACGCTAATATCAAAATATTCATAAAACCAAACAAGTACAAAGTTTAAGAGCATTGAGGATCCAAAATTCCAAAAAAGTTGTGTCAAAAACGGCTTAGGTAATCTATGCCTGGGATAAGAAATTCTTAGTTTTTCGGAAAATTCAAAGTTTTGTAAACAGGAATTTATAAAAATGACACCCGTCCATAAAACAGACAACAGCAGAAAGTCACCAACAGGTCTTCAATGGAGCGAGAAATACCCGCATCCGAAGACTATTTACCGGATTTGTTATAACACGAGCAACACAACGGGTGCTACATGTGACGAAGGATCTGCTTACCCTTTCGGAGCACCTCAGATCACCACTAGTTCTTGGTGGGGTTCGTGTTGTTTATTCTTTAGTTTTCTCTGTTGTGGCATGTGAACTATTGTTTGTCTGTTTGTCTTTTTCATTTTTAGCCATGACATTGTCAGTTTATTTTCGATTTATGAATTTGACTGTCCCTCTTTTACTGGATTGTTGTAATGCATTATATTTATAAAGCGGATCGTTCATGCCTTTGTTTTTAACTTGCGCATTCAGTCAAACATATTACAAAGCTCCATGTACGTATATCATTTTACTTCTGTTTAGGTTTGAATTAGATGTTTCTATATCTTTTGAAAATGAGTTTCATCAGTGTGAAAGTATAAAAATATTATGAGGCCTAGTAAGGCATGATGTATCTAGCAATATCACATTAATAATACATCTCCGTATAAATTGTGGTAACAAAAAGTTATCAAGTTTCAATTCAAAGCAGACGTGTATACAATCATTTAATAATTTGCGTTAATTGTTAATTTTGAGACTGTGGACTTTACACATGAACAATCTAGCCGAACATTAAACACAATCATCAGTTAATCGTTATGTGATACAATTTATGATTACTATTTTGAAATATGCTATTGATTGGTTTAAGAAATATTAAACAATTGCAATAACGTGGTATGTATGTTTTTGTTTTAATGTGTTATCATATGTTATTCTAGCTACAATAGGTCACGTTGGCATGCGCTTATTATAGAAGCATAGAACAGCTGACAACCCGAGGACTATAACATATCATAGTCATTTGTATACAGAGTACGTTTTAATGCAAACAACAATTACCGTCATCATATGATCCATCTGCCATTTAAGTGACATTTGTTTTTCTGTTAACTTTACCGAAATAAAGGTAGATTCGTATTGACCACTAAATCTAACACATTATCTTTTATATTATATAGCACACAACTTTATTTGTTTCAAAAACATTCAGCTACATTTGATATATTTATAATTATATCTTTATATAATAAAACGTTTATGTGTAGTCAAGCCTGATTATGTTTAGAATATCGTTTGAATTAGAAAAAAAAAGGAAACAATATATGTCACAATAGGAAAAAGAACTTCACGCACAAAACAAGGTAAAACACGAAAGACTATTTGACCGTTGTCTGCCACCTTAACTGAAATGTATAGATAATCCTCAATAATATACATATTATGTCACATGGTCAGTTTTCCAATTAGTAAAATCAGTCAAATCCTCAAATATACTGCTGTATATATCAAGTTGTAAAAGAAGATTTGAAATGATTGCAAACACTTAACAAATGACCAAAGAAGACAGAAATCAACAGCGCTAGGTCACCGTACTGCTTTCAACTATGAGCAAGGCCAATACCGCAAAGTCAGTTTTAAAATGCCTCGAAATGACAAATGTTAAACAATTTCTACAATAAAACTAACGTCCTAAATTAAGTACAGAAAATGAACGAAAAACAAATATGTAAAACATCAATAAACGACAACAACTGAATAACAGGCTCCTAGCATCGGATAAGCACGTACATACAGAATTTGGCGGGGTTAAACATGTTAACGGCATCGCAACCCTCCCCTAACCTGGGAAGTAATTTAATGGTAAACAAGTATGTTTTAACACAGTATTCTTTTGTTCATGCTGACTTCCAAGTTTAACAGATATTTATCTTTTCAAAGCATGGTCCAGCAAGCCATTTGCTTACTTCTCTCTTTGGCTCTCATGGATAATATTCTTTTTAGAAAGCATATAACAGTTCTGTTTATGTTATGCTTTCTACAAATTCATTACCCCTGTAACTGTATTTATCCCTTTCCTAACCCATTGTATAAAAAAATGTAATCAACGTGTGGTTGCCGAAGATCATTGATTGCTATCAAGGGTCATAACCTTTTAAGCTAACTGTATGATTTAAATATGCTGAGACTCAGATTTCGAAATGGATAATTTAACTATCTCGATTGGATAAATCCGATAATCCACTGGTATTATTGTAAGAATCTATATGTATATGTTCACAGAATAAATTTAAAAAAGCTGTTAAGAGAAAAGGTTAATCGTCGCGTGTTAAGTTTCTATTCAATCTCAAAGTAGATGCGTAATTTTAAACTATGATATAAATTATATGTTTTTAATATTACATTATAAAATGTGTTATTCTAGAAAGACAGACAAATTATATTTTGTTTTTAATTGCAAGTCATTGTACACTTTTGTGTTTATGAAGGCTTTCTAATTAAGATCATTAGTTAACTTAATATGACAAAAACATTGTGTTATAAAAATAGTTACATGTATACTGCCAAAAAAAGAGGCAAAATGAACCAGAGGGACATTGTTAGTCGACAAAATAAGAAGAAAAAAGTTTGGGCTAAAAAAGGTAAACAGACTACATAGACTACAATACAACGGACAATAATAAGTAAGAAAAAAATATATATAGAAGAGGACGAAAGATACCAGAGGGACAATTACACTCACAGATCCCATCACACATGGGGTTGATCTCAGGTGCTCCTTTGATGTCAAAAGAAACCTTTGTTGCCCGAATAAACAAAATATATAGATGATCATGATGCTATAGATGATTAGTTATTAATATTACATTAAAAAAAGCAGGTTTTTTTTTTTATTAAAGAAAAATTTTCAAAACTATTTTGGTGTGAGTGTGCATGCTTGTGCAATGTTATGCATCTAAACACTGTCCTAATTAACAAGAACATGGAAAAAAATATGACAAACTTTGTTTTATTGAAAAGTTATACTGCATTGTATAATGAATATTATTCTTTATATCATGTTTACAATCATACTAACCACTAACTCATCGTATATACATGCATTGGTCGTCAAAAAGGTAAAATCACAAAAATACTGAACTCCGAGAAAAATTCAATCGGAAAGGCCCTACAATGTAATCACATGGCAAACTCAAATAACAAAACACATCAAACGAATGGACAACAACTGTCATAATCCTGACTTGGTAGAAATTGATAAATTGAACCGGGTGTTGCTAAACGACGGAAACGGAATGCGAAACGGAAAACGGAAACGGAAAGGACTGTTTTTGGACAAGGAACAAGTTTGAGAAAATAATAGAGTGTTCACCTTGGTCTATGTGCATATCATAAACGAAGGACACAGATGGATTCATGACTAAATTGTGTTTTGGTGATGGTGATGTGTTTGTATATCTGACTTTACTGAACATTCTTGCTGCTTACAATTATCTCTATCTATAATGAACTTGCCCCAGTAGTTCAAATATTTTGTAAAAATTTACAAAATTTATGAAAATTGTTAAAAATTGACTATAAAAGGCAATAATTCTTAAGGGGTCAATTGACCATGTTGATCATGCTGACTTACTAACAACGGGTTGCCTGATTGTCTGAAAATTTCAGGGCAGATTGACATTGATATAATAAACAAATTCATAGCCGTCAAATTTTCTCTCCATGCCATGGTTTCAGAGATATGAGCCAAAAACTGCATGTACTATTTTAGCCATGTTGGACATATTGGTTCGCAGGCAGGGTCATCAGGCATATTTTTTCAGCTAGAAACCCTAATGATATATACCATATATACTATATATACGGGTTGCAGGGTCATCAGGCACATTTTTTCAACTAGAAACCTTAATGATGATTGTGGACAAGTTCGATTAAATTTGTCTTAATAGTTTCAGAGGAGAAGATTATTTAATTGAAGATTACAAAAAATTGCGAAAAATTATTAAAAATTTACTATAAAGGACAATTCTCCTTAAGGGTTGAATTGAACATGTAGGTCATGTTGATTTTTTGTAGATCATACTTTGCTGAACATTATTTTGTTCACAGTTTATCTCTATCTATAATAAAATTCAAGATAATATTGAAAAAACGGCAAAATTTCTTCAAAATTATCAATTTAGGAACAGCGACCCAACAATGGGTTTTCCGATTCATCTGAAAATTTTAGGGCAGGTAGATCTTGACCTGATAAACAATTTTACTTTTGTCAGATTCGCTCTAAATGGTTTAATTTCAGAGATATAAGCCAAAATCTACATTATATTTAACCCCTATGTTCTATTTCTGGCCATGTCGGCCATCTTGGTTGGTTGGCCGGGGTATTGGACACATTTTTAAAACTAGATACCCCATTGATGATTGTGGCAAAGTTGGTTAAATTTGGCCCATTAGTTTCAGGGGAAAAGATTTTCGTAAAAGTTAACGACGACGGACGCCAAGTGATGAGAAAAGGTCACTTGGCCCTTTGGTCCCGGTTAGCTTAAAATAAAACAATAAATGAAATAAATAAATAAATAAATAAATAAATAAAGGAGATATTAAGTCTACTGTATGTTTTAAGCCTGTTTGATTTTTCGGATTTTCTAAACAACAATTAAATGATTAAAAAGATGTGGGATAAACGTCAAATAGACAGCAACCTAACAACACACAAATCTCAACTGCTGTGCCCTTAAATATTATATTTGTTGATAGGGTTATTTCTGTTTGTTTAAATTTTTTTGTACAGCTTTTCATTAGCTTTGGTGGTAGGATATAGTCTTATATGTCTGTCATATTTATTTTTGTGTTCGAAAAATTAATTCAATGGTATTGTAAATTGGAATGATTGTCAATGAGACAACTCTCCAGATTAAAAAAGACCAAATTAGAATCAAATGGATCAGAAATAAGCCACTACTGGTCACCGTACAAGACTTTTTGTGCACCACATGTAGTGTCTGTACCAAGCCAGTCTGTCTCGATAATATACTGATAAATGTGTTTGTTTGCTCAGTGGTATATCTGCGTTTTTTCTCTGCATTGGTGATTTTTCCTGTTATCTGTTTTTATATAATGGAAAGAAAACGTAAAATGAACCCGATGAGACAATTAAAATAAGTCCGATGAGACAATCAAGTATGGATACCCACAGATATGAAACCTTGTAGCTAGACATAGAAACTGTATATACAATGCACTTATCATCGAATTACAATACATATTTACTTTTGTGTTATTAAAGCCGGAAGAGCAGTACTCTTTGCCTGGATCACCATATATGATATCAGGCAAGACAGGAATACAATACAAAATAATAACGTATTAAAGACTCCGATGTTTTACTGATTGTTTGTTTGTCTTTCTCGTTTTTAGCCATGGCGTTGTCAGTTTATTTTCGATTTATGAGTTTGACAGTCCCTCTAATATATTTCGCCCCTCATCTATTTCTTACATTCATTTAAACACAGGCCTTTAATTTAGCTTTTTTATTTACCATGTATTCATATTCGGATATCAACACTTCCTAAGATATATCGCTTATTATATATTATATGTTATCTATGGCGTTGTCTTTTTAGTTCCGATTTATGAGTTTGAACGTCCCTCTGGTATCTTTCGCCCCACATTTTTAAAGTATAGTAGACACATTCTTTTATCATTTGACAAGATATACACATGTTTACTGCCAAAAATTGTAAGAGTTTTCGGGAATAGAACATGTATAATGTAATATTTGAGTAAGATATACTGACCAGTTTATATAACGATTTAAAAAACAAGTTTCAATAAGAAAATACATATCGTAAAAGACCCCAACTTAAAAATTATGAAACAATTTAATTGAGAAGTTTAACGGGTCTTATTCATATGAAAACACGTAACAAAAAACAAATGTGACAAATGAACTACTGTCTTTTAAACGTTGGACAGGTAAATATACAATGTTGAGTGATTAATATGTTATCTTTTTTATCTTATAAAAGGAGCTCATTTCAGCTCAGCGAAAGGCAAATTACTTATTATAAAATATCTTTTGAACATTTCATTCAAACGCTCTGCGAACAATGTCTGTATCGCCAGAAATATCATTGGACTGATTATGGTAGTTTTAGGATCGACCAAATAGTCAAATAAGGAACATATCCGGTATCATTTGTGAAACAGTCATTCCATAACGGTCAACCATCTCGTGATGCTGTCCGTAAAAATTACAAAGGGATTATTTCAACTTCACCATTTGAAACTCTAGGTATAATAGCATCCTTGTTAGCAGCAACCCTCTAACAAGAAAATCCTGATAGAAAATACTAGCACGGGAATATCGTATCAATTGGGATATATATACTCTGTACGCAGGCGCTGTTGGCATGTTGCTACTTAGAAATATATTGCATACTAGAGTATAGCTAAGTTTACCGTAGCTGAGTGTGACTATTCTTGTAAGGTTCCTTTGTAGTCAACATTTAAACGTTCTTTATAAATCCCATGGCTTTCAAACGGTTATTATTGTTAGCTTTTGATATTATTTAGAGTTGTACGTGAATTCATTTCTATTACCTTTCTGAAAATATTTCAGTCGGTGTTTTACGTGAGAGGAGCAGTATTGATTTAGTATATGAACACATTATTTAATGTGTTTGCAAGACAAATATAATTCTTCCCTTATTTTTCTTTCAATTCTTTGATGGTAGACATTTGAAAACTGACAGTACTTAAAGTAGTCGAAAATGAAATACAAAAATCTCAATGTCACTAGAGAGATACGACATCAGATCCTTAAGGATTTTGAAGCTATCGCACATTACCCATGATCAGTCTTAGAAAAAGAGAACACAGTATGAGCACAATTAAAACCTATAATTGACATTCAAGACAGAAAATGCTTGACTTCAGAATGAAAAAAAAAAAACACGTAAAATGTAATTCTATAATTCATTCCACAAATATTTCTTAACAACATATACATTTAAAAGAATTAGCTCTTCAATTATATGTATTATTATAGTGATACCTCGAATATACTTAATCATAAAAAATCTATGATTTTCTTTTACGGTGAGGAGCCACAAACACATCATTTATTCGGGTATGTATTAAATTTTAAAATCTACCTCATTTCATAACCATTGTAAAAAGATCTTGCTTATACAGTATGCAGAATTAAATATATTTAGTATAAGTGTTAAAATATGCTTGGGGGTAATTCAAATCCATTTTTTTAATTTGAAAACGAATAGGAAATTGATGAACCTTCAATGTGCCAATACATCAAAACACATTTTTCAGAACACCTTTAGTTCAATAAACATGTTACCCCAATTAACCTCCCCTGTAACTGTATCGTATGTCCTTAAAGATGACAACAAATACAACGATGAATATTATTCTTTAGAAAGATCTTTCATCAATATCACAATTTTTATCCTTATTTAGAGACAGAGCAATTGTCCTGCTGTCGCAACAGTTTTATTTATTTCCATTTAAGAATCATGCCAATTCGTATTTATTGTTCAAAATTGTTTAAATGAAAGAAAAGAGTTTCCTCAATCTGATTGGAAAAAAATGAAAAACGAATTCTTGTATAAAAAAAAGGATATTAGGGTCTTCAAAAATATGGATCGTTTTTAGAGATGACCTCATAATGAAGTGTTGAACATCTACAATTCTTAGTATTGATAAGTATTCAGAATGATGTTAGTTTATTTATAATTCTATATATATGTACAAAATGGTTATGGTAAAATCATGATTGAACTTCATTCAAATTATTTAAAGGTGTTGTTGATGTTTAAATAAATGTCGATTTGTACATTGGTAGCATTGGAGTATCTAATGTATCCAGTCAAGATAGTTGAAGTATCGAATATAAATTCCGAGCTTCGGCGACGACTTTAAAGTTTTATGATTTTCAATCAAGATTCTGTTAAACAGCCGAAAAACACGCGAGAAGTTATGTAAAAATCTGTTTCTCGAATAATTATCAATTCAAACCAAAAATAATAAACCAAAAATCTCGTTCAAGCGAGTGCCTTCTATATTACTGATTTGAACGTCATACACCAGCTAATTTGATGCTCGTAAACCTCATTTATGGGTCATTTTTTGTTTCATTAAGAAAGCTGCTAATGGTTATGTCCTTTTAATTTTCTTCTATTTAAAAAAAACGGAACCAGAAAGGGTTTAATTGGACAAGAAATAGAGAAAAATGTGCTCATAATAAAATTGCAATATATTGCAAACCAGCGTTGATTTGCATAAGGTAACAATAGATTGCTTTAGATGGAGCGGTATATCACTCACACAAGTTAGAAATAACAGAGAACTGGAAATCGAACCTTGAAGTATTCATAATTAGACACATAATATTTTTATTTGGTACTTGAACTTCTTGCTGTTCATCATAAACATGATTTTAGCCAATGTATCGTGTGTTCCCCAATTTCATAAAAACAAGATAAGTACATGCATGCATAGTTATTACGGTCAATTTTTCCATATCAGGAAACAGGAAAATTAATGGAAATTTGTCAAGTATTTATCATGTTTATATTGATATATACATATATATATATATATATATATATATATACATTATTTTAAGCATTTTGGAGCTTTGGTATTTTTTAAATACTGTAAAGTTCAAACTACGTATGTTTCAGCCGTTAAAGTACGTTATTAAAAAAGGTTGACTATATCTGAAATATAATTCAATAAATTATAATTTACATGTTGTTGACGTGAGTATTGTATAATTGGGATTGATATTCAAAGAAATTTGTTTTTAATATATATTGAGAGAGACAGTAAAATATATAAAGGCCTGTCTATTTGGTATTGTGCAGGTAATGTTTTCTTTGTATTTCTAACGTTATTTGCATCTCTACATATATTTGTGGTCTTCAGAATACAGATACCATTCGTATTGTCACAGCTTAAAAGAGTAACATGTTATTGTTTTAAAAAGTAACCTGTATGATAATATGTATAATCCAAGAGAAAACAAATGTCATTCAATGACAAACTTGGACGTTCAGGTTCTCGTTTGCTTAAACTTTGTATTGATTAGTCGTTTTTTTTCTGTGTCGTGTCTTGTGTACTCCTTATCTTTTCGTCAATTTTGTCTATTGTCACAACATTTTCAGATAGTTTTCGACTAAAACCTGATTCATTCGACATGTTCTATAAACAGTTCTATGATAAGATCAACAAAGAATATACAGAATTAAATACCATTATTGATGAAAAAAAGTGGAACACAAAGATGGCTTCGATCGAAAAATCAGCAAAGATGGGGTTAAAGCTTATATATGGCGCCTACATACACAGACTACCCTTAGCCCAGATCAGCAGTTTGCTAAATTTTACAGAAGCTATAGTAACAATGATGAACACCATTTGACAAAAAGATGAGATGCCAACAGAATGAAAAATGGCAGATGTATAAATGTATAAGAAATTTTAGAAAACCAACTATTACTCTTCCTCCTTATACATACCAATCTGGCTAACAGGCTTTATATGCAAACTAAAAGAGAGAGTCGTCCAAGAACACATTATGGCTTATAATGAGGGTCACAGACTAATTTATTTATCCCAAGAAGGTTTAAGGCAAAAAAAAAACTCAACGAAAAATGCGTTAATCCGTTTAGTTCAAACAATAGCTGATGGTTTAAATGAGGACAAAACAATACTAGAATGGCTTGTTGACCTTACAAATGAGTACGACTGAATTTGTCGTGAGCTCGCGGGATCAATGGTCAAGCTGCATAATTTTAGTATTAAGGTAAAACATGCTTGACTCTGCATTGGAAGTCTTCTAACTACATTCAAACCGTAACAGTCATTCGAGAGAGTATGGAGACACTCTTGAGGCACAACATAATAACAATCTTATATTGGATCCACGGCCATGCAAATATAACAGGGAACGAGATAGCGGACCGTTTGGCGAAAGATGTTACAACGGAGGCCTGATCACTTAACTATCAATGTAATGCCATAACTATGTCGAATATAGGAAGTGCAGTCAAGATGTCTACAAAACTGAAATGGCAAATCAGATGGACAATTAGCAAAACAGGGAGGCAGCTATACGCATGATACGATATGGTACCTATTGTTGGGGGAATAGTACAACAAGACTGTCCTAACTTTAAAATTGGAAGAACCAAAAACAATGTAACAAACACAGAAACCAATCACGCCATATTTTTATTTGGTGAATTCGGCTAGATTTCGCCGGAGAAAACTGAGGTTCCATGCGCTTAACTGATATAGATGTAGATGAATTTTAAAAGATTATCTAACCGCTTGACTGCGATAAGACCAAATACCGAAAAGAGAATCCAACTATGTAAACCTATCAGGTAAACGAAACTCCATTCACAAAATTCGAATTTGTGAACCAAGTTATATAAATTTTGTTGTAAATATTCCTAAATATTTTTATAATTTTATCAAATTTGTTTTTGCTCTTTTTCCAAAATATATTACAATAACGGTAGTAGGTACATGATGCCAATTCTATTCTTATTCTCTAAAATAAATTAAAATGGAAATAAATAGAAAAAATAGAAAAAAAAGACTCTGCAATAGGGGAACAATTCCACAAACGCCTCTTGTTTGTAAAAAGTACACTATATACCCCGTATTTATATGACTGGGTTGTAACATTCTGATAATGATTCGAAAACTAAAAACAAACTGTTTCCCAGATAATATGTGGTTGTACATGTAGATATCGAAAGCAAAGTGTGGAGCTCAGACCATTTCAGTTATGGACGACGACAAAAAAGTGTGCATAGAAGACCATGCATGGTTTTAAACTGTTGTAAATGGCAAAGTGTTCGGCAAAGACCATTACTATATCGTCCAATGAAAAGGCTCCGACATGAAAAATTGGAAACAATTCAATTTGTCAAACTAATAACCTAATGTATAATAAAACATTTAACGAAAACAGATATGGAAGACATGAACCAACGACAGCCACTGAACAACAGACTTCTTATAAGGGACAGACATACAACGAAAGTGGCTGATTTATACATGTTTGAAGGCGCCATACATACCTTATTCCTGGACAGTGGTGTAATAGTACACCATAAACAAATTCATAAAAAAAACAGTTGAACCGGGCATGACTCCGCAGATCAGTACAAAGCAGAAACCCCGTTAAAAAACACACAGAAATCACTTGGCAGAGTATTTATAAATACAGCCAAATGTTTGCACCTATCCTAAGTCAGAAATCTGATGTACAGTAGTTGTCGTTTGTTTATGTAATGGATACGTGTTTCACGTTTCTCGTTTTTTATATAGATTATACCATTGGTTTTCCCGTTTGAATGGTTTTACACTAGTAATTGTGGAGCCCTTTAACAGCCAAGGCTCCGTGTTGAAGGCCGTATATTGACCTATAATGGTTTACTTTTACAAATTGTTATTTGGATGGAGAGTTGTCTCATTGGCACTCACACCACATCTTCCTATATCTATTAAGATAATTTTTAACAAGTCCGTACTATAGCCAATTTATTATTGATTTTTAAACTAAAAGAATACAATAAATAAAGCAAATGAGTATTATTTTCTTTCGATAAAACAAATCAAATCAACAGACCTTAGTTTATCGTTATATGCATATTTCGTATATTTCCTGCGATATCATGCCTAATTATAACATTTTTTTTAAATTTTAGAACTTTATAATATCGAAGTTATATCGTTTACAACCGTGAATATGACAAAAATTTGAACATTGTATAACATTTTTTAACCACAATAAACCCTTCTGGCTGAGGTTTACAAATTACCAAAATATAAAATAATTCAACAACTTGCTGTCTTTTGCACAGCGTAATCACATTTGAGAGGAAGTTCTAATGTTTACTGTTGACTGGTATTGATTCAAAAATATTCGCCTCAATAGTTTCATTGTAGCATACACGCATTTCGGGTGTACATGTAACATGTGTAAAAGGTCGAGGGTTCTATATTTGCTCAATTCAGATGTACTAAAAATGCTTTTTCTCTGAGCATGTGTCATTCAGGAAGTAGACAGCGACAACCAAAATTATTTGATAATCTCTGATTCTCTTGGACGGTAGCAGATCATATTGGCACCCGTTGAGATTCACATTTCGTGATAAGAGTAATATCTATGAAGTCATATTTGAAGAAAATAGAACGGGACAATGATAACTAGTGATTGCGTTCCTAGAATTGTTGAATGAGACAACTCTACCTTCACTACTTAACACCTTTTATTTAATATCAAGGTAATTATAAAAGGATGACAAATAAGCATAAATTTTACAGAGACAATTTCACCTGTTTAAAGAGGACTTTATTTAACAAAATGATACAAGAATAATCAGAGGAGTCTGCATGTATGTGGGAACCTTTGATTTATAAATCTTGATCATAATAACCATTTTAATCGTTAAAACCATTTTAATCGTTAAAATTCTTTATTGAAAGAGAGTCACTGAATTCATTCGTTTCATTTGACGTGAAACTGTACTTATGTATCTCGTCATACTTTGAACCACACAATTATTTTATTAATTATTATTACTTTAACTGTTAAATCTGTTTTCTGTTATATCTACTTAACGTGACTCTGCATTTATGTATGCCGTCATACTTTGAACGACAAAATTATTTTTATGTCTACCTGTGCGAAATTCAAACGCGCAATTTTACACCAGTACTGAAAACCTTCTATCCTTTATGGGTAGACTTTACATAGATAAATTAAGTCGTATAAGACATTTTTTACTCTTTGAGTATGTTTTTTTTGTTCATGCATCGTTGACAATGTAATGGAATTTGATACGACTGTCATACAAGTGAGAGGTTTAGCCAGCTATAAAACCAGGTTCAATCCACCATTTTCTACATTAGAGAATGCCTGTACCAAATCAGGAATATGACAGTTGTTATCCATTCGTTTGATGTGTTTGGACTTTTGATTTTGGCTTTTGATTTTGGAATTTCCTTTTTGAATTTTCTTCGGAGTTCAGTATTTATGTGTCTTATCTTTATAATTCATCAAACAAAGACACGCATAAAGAACATAAAAAGCACATACCGATAAACATACAATAACCATGTTTACATCAGAATAGCTAAATGAACAATAACAAAAGTAACATAACAGTAATATCAATAGATGTGTTGTATTTCCTATTTTGCAAATTCGGAATTTCAAAATATATCTATAACATCTGCTTTGCAAACTTTCTTTTATTAAATATTTTATTTTTTATTCTCAAAATGAATTTGTAAAAATAGACAATTTAAAAGAAAATAGATTTTACAGATGTTTGACAAATATTGATAATTATTCATTCATTAATTATACATGCTATATTTTGAATAAAAGAAAGAGTGTAGGCAATTAGGCCTATTGTCAAAATTACATAGATTGTCGCAACATAGGTATACGAAAATCAATAATTTAGATTAAAGAATCAGCTTGGTTGACAAAATAAAATTATGAGTGACCAATCAAAATGTTGTGATAAGGCATCAAAGCAATCAAAAAGTGCATATAAAGTATGGAGGCAATATGGAGCACCTCAAGAAAGAAGTAATGAGCTCAAAATAAAAATGACAGCTGCAAAGAGAATCAACAGCGGGAAAAATTATGAAAGCTTCAAATGCAGATACAAAACCTTTTTACAAGCTTATCAACATGCAAAGAAAAACACCACTTATTAATACCAAGATACTGAAACTAAATGAAAAGACTGCAGAAGATGGACCAAGCATAATGAACATCTGGCAAGAACATTTCCAACAACTAGCTACACCAACAATAGAGGAAAATTTTGACACTGAAAAACTAGAGCTAGTAGAAATACAAAACAATATAATAGAATCCATAGAAAGGGAAAAAGGTCAAGGCATAGATCTTGTTAATGTAAAGGAAGTAAATAAAGCTATAGAACAGTTTAAAGCAGGAAAAGCACCCGATGAAGATGAAATTTCGGCAGAACACTACAAACATGGGATAGAAGAGTTAACTTCCTTTATAGTACATCTGCTAAATGTAATCTTAACATATTTGGATGTACCAATCTTCCTAAAGACAGGGATTCCAACACCAATCTTAAAGAAAGAAAAAGACAAAACATTACCATCTAGCTATAGAGGAATAACTGTAACTAAAACCTTTGCAAAAATATTACAAAGTATATTGAAGGATAGAGTTGACTCTGTATTTAACAACATACAAAACTCCCTGCAAAGAGGCTTTACAGAAGGAGTATCATCACTATGTGCAGCATTCCTCACATCAGAAGCAATCGAAGAAAGTAAGAAATTAAAGATACTGCTGATCTTAATAACTCTTGATGCAAAAAAGCCATTTGACAAGCTAAACCATGAAATACTATTCAACAAACTGTACCATTATGGAATAAAAGGAAAACTCTGGATATTACTGAGAAACTTGTATAAAGGAATGAGCATTAAGGTTAAATGGGAAGGGCAATGTACAGAAATGTAATGGTGCTACAAGGAATTCAACAAGGTGCAAAACTATCTACAACGCTATATAAATGATACAACAACGTCATACTGGATAGCATATTAAAAAGTGGACTTGGAGCATGTATTGGTGATATACAAGTCACTGCACCAACATGTGCCGATGACATTGCTGTCCTGGCAAATAGTACTGCAGATGCACAAGGAATATTAGACATAGTACAACACCATACAAGCAGAGATCTAGTCAAAATCAATCCAACTAAATCTGAAGCTGTTCCACTACTGGACGAAATAACAACTGTCCATACCAGTAACAGTCGTTCTAAGACTGTAATTGTTTGTTAAAGTTGTAACAGTTGTAAAATTTTACTGTTTCAGTTATTTTATGACTGTCCCAACTTTTAAAGTGTTTGTCTCCAACATAAATCGACTGCAACAACGCTAGAAATAGATGTCACAAACATTAAAGGACTGATACAACTAATTTCAAGTTGTAACAGTTGGTTTACAACTGTCCCAACTCGAAAAACGTTGTAACAGTCATAAATACACTGTTAAAACGCCGAAAATGTTGTCACGGTTATAATACGACTGTTGCAACCTTTTGAAAGTTGTTACAGTTATTTAATAACTGTTCCAACACGCAAAACGTTGAAACAGTCGTAAATAAACTGTTTAAACGTCCAAAAGGTTGTTACAGTTAAAATATGATTGCTACAACCATTATACAGCAACAGTTTAATAGTCCATAAGTGTCGCAACTTTCAAATATTGGTAGTCATTTTATAGACTTAAAAGTTACGGATACCAAATTTCTATCTGACAGTCCGGGATAGGTTAAATTATTTTAAATACAATTACATCGTGTGCAATTTTTTAAAAAGGTTGTTATAAAAAAAAAAGACACAACTGCCATACCCATTTAATACATTAGTATGAATAGAAACTGATTGTAAAAACAAAAACATATTGAAATATCTGCCGCTGAAAATTTTGGGATTCCCCGCTTATCTGGTAAATGTTGTAAATTAATAACTCAATTGACACTCCCTTGTCTCGCATCTCTTCGAAAAAAAAATCAGACCACCGTAAGAGATACCTGCAATTTCACATGGGACTGGTTTATGCGCATTTAATGCTTAAACACAGTTACATGCACCTGTTAGATAAATTGAATAAGGTGTCTCAATTTATTTGTAAAAAAATGTATCTTATAATATCATATAAAAGACACTTTTCGAAATTATCATATGTATATATGTCTCTGTTCGAATTAAAGTGACGAATTTTACTTTTCAAACAAAAGGTATCATATTATATAGATTTGTTTCTCAAAGTCTGAATCTACTAGTTGTGAATCTTCAGAGAATTCTACCAACTTTCCTGCTATTTAAATGAATTCATTATATTCTGTGATTCGATATGTGGTTTCCATTTTTGTCGAGCCTGTGACATTTCTATATGTCCCAATAGCAAGACATATGCGATTCTAAATTTCGTCGGTGGTGTCACTCTTGACCCCCCTCTTTAGGATAAGTGTGGGGTTAAAAGGTGTTTATTTTAAATATAAATACCTCAAGCAAACCTTTGTATGGAAGTTGGACAGAAACTGTGCATGACAAAAGAGCATAATGATGAAATTATCTGTTTAATTTTGCCATATTTAGAATTAAAAAAAAAACTTGTTGCGCAAGTAGATACAGTCTGGGATAAAAGTTTGTTATAGATAATTTCTTTGTCAAACCGTTTTGGATTTTATGGTGGAAGAAGCTTTTTTCTGATTAATGTCTGAATCAAAATTTTGAAAGCTTTTTTTTTCTTCCATTGTGGCAGTATTAATTTGACAGAAGGACTTATCTTTATTCAATTTAACGATATGGGACTTTTTCAAAAGATTTTATAAACCTTAATAGATTTTCGTTAAAATTGGGTCGAGTCGGATATTCCAAGAAAAGTAAAAATATCTAAAAAAAAAATTTTTTTTTTTTAAATCCTGTAAAAGATAGATAAATGCATTCACTTTACGCGGAAGGCAATTCCAGCCGAGAACCAGGATTCAACAGAAACCTTCCGAACATTAATTATTTCATGTTCATTAAAGGGAAACTTCGCAAAAAAATGAAAATTTTATATTATGTTTATTTGATATAAATAATCATATATTCATTAAAATTATTGTTCAATTCTTCTAGATAAGTGATTAAAATAAAAATTAAAATCCCACTATCACTTCTCCACTTATCGCCATTTTGACGGCATCTCCGATACAAATTGTCACGTGATGAGTATATTTGAATAAAATATCCGAATACCACAAAACTAAAAAACAAGCATGGCATATCGTATATTCAGTATCAAAATGACTTGTCAAGCGTAAGAATGTTCAACTCGAAGTTCACATGGCATAAGCTTACACACTTTCCAAGATCCTGCAAAAAAGAAAGAGTTGTACCAGACGTGGATGATTAACCTTAACATAACACCAACCAACTCACAACAAGTTCAAGAAAGTGTGTGCAGACCATTTTGAAGCATCTTGTTTCGATAGAAATTTGATAGTAATTATGATTTTTTTTCTCATGAATGTTTTTATTGCTATTTCGTTCCAAGCCTGGTTGAAAGGAAATTGTCAGATTAATATAGTTCAGTATTTCTGCATTCATGCATTAGTAACAGATTTTGTTGTTTACAAGTAGAAGTTTAGTACACGGATAAAAAGTCACAGACAAAAAAATTGTTGAATATATACAGGAAAAACATCTTCAAATATTATATTATTTATTACATTTTAAGTTTATGAACTTGTTTACAAGCCTTAAAAATAAAAAGATATTTGATTTCAATCATGCAAAGGATATATATTTATAGGGACAATGAAGCCATTTAAGGTACCTAGCCACTTCGGCATTTTGATTTTATAACAATTATTTGATGTCATTGATATTTATTTAATAAATTCTGTTTAAAACTTGCTTTAAAAATAATATTTCAAGAACAAACCAAAAAAGAATAAATTAATTTACGTTTTCTCGTTTAAAGAAAAATAAACTCGAAACTGAATTGTGACGTTTTGTTCTGTGTCTTTCTGTCGTAAATTCACAAGTTCAATGAAGTATATATTTTTTAGGTGCAAAAAAACTTATGTATACATATAAAATTACGTAAAACATTTAAAGGGTCATTTGTTTAATATAATAATGGTTTAAAAATAAGACTTTATTTATTTACATGTAGTATAATTACAGATGCTGTTTAACCCCCCCCCCCCTTTCCTTTTCCATATTGTGCCATATAAAAGGTTGAAGAGGTGATAGGTAGATGGGAGCATATGTCTTCCCCGATTCGTGTGGAAACTTAATAGATCTTACCGCCCCCTTGTTATACTTTATAGCTGTCTACTAGGTCAACGCAGTTGCGTAGTCCTACAAGTTAAGGCTGAGCAGTTTCGGGATATAAAATGTCGACAGCTAGGCTATCGAAGTTTGTAATGATTTATGGTCAATCGTAGTAGGAGTATTTTTTCTTTCTAAATTTATGATAACAAGATAATAGATAGGAATACATCTAGTGGGGCGGACACTAATTTGGAAGTTGTAAAAGCATAAATATATTCTTAATGAGATTAAAAGGTATCTGTAGCGGCTTTAGACTTTTCGAAATGCTTGCCAAAAAAAACAACCTTTTATATGTAATAGATTTTATTCATTTCGGGTACTTCTAATATGAAAACCGATCTTTTGAATTATTGCCAGAGGTCATGTAATAGTGTCACATTCAGGTATTCTAGTGACTTCCTGCGGGCTAATAAACTGGTGACATTACGCAATTCAGGTACATGCATCGTTTCCCAGCTGTTTGACCCAGGTGTGCACAGGTAAAAGTGCCATCGAAAATGCTGTCAGGTGTATTATACATCCTGTTAACAATGTATGTCCATAACCTGATTGAAATACACAAAGCCGTCCAAACATGAAATTAAGAGTTTAAAATTTATATCTATATATATATATATATACAGGCTGATTGATTCTGACATGTGCAAAGACAGAAATAATAAGACCGTAAATTATTAATTTTGACTTCTGTTTCAAAATTCATGTGTAGAAGATTATCTGGTACTGTACCATGTAAAATGATTTTTTTTTCAAATTTCAATTCTACTTTCCAGGGGCGGATCCAGCCATATTAAAAAAGGGGGGTTCCAACTATATGTCCCACTTCAAATGCATTGATCGGCAAAAACAAAACGGGGTTCCAACACCAGGAACCACTCCCCCTGGATCCGCCAATGCTTTTGTACACAATAGCTTACATAATGTTTTGTCAGCTTGTTTTATTTGCTTAGCAAATGTTTAATTTACGTTATGCGGTCTAGAGTTGTGATGAATAATTTAAGAAAGAAAAAACATACTGCATCATTTTACAACATCGTTTGGAGTAAATCCTAGAGAATTTAACCGAGAGATTACGGATGACTATCTTTCATACTTTCTTGTCCTATTTCCGATATGAGCGGGCGCATTTACGAAATATTTTGCCTATTAGAAAATTTGCGCCCATTTATTTTCTACATTTGAAAATGCCTGTACCAAGTCAGGAATATGACAGTTCTTGTCCATTCGTTTTTGATGCGTTTTGTTATTTGATTTTGCCATGTGATTATGGACTTTCCGAATTGATTTTCCTCTGAGTTCAGTATTTTTGTGATTTTACTTTTTGTATGGGAAGAGACAAGCATGCGCAATTATGACACGAAGATGATACTTAGTTCGTGGCATGTCTCTAGAACGTGCGGTAATCGTTTGTCTGACCCAGCACACAAACTGACGATAAGCCATAAGCCTGCTTTGTATGTTAATAAGTACGTCTGGAGCTCTCCCTCCCTTCCAGTAAGACAAAGTTAACCTTTAAATTTTCTGTCAACATTTTTGATATTTTCGTTCAAATAGCTGAAGAATTAGTACGTGGTGAGAATTAAATTATTTTGATAAGGACATTACTTCCTGAATATTTAAAAAAAAGAAGATCGCTTTGAACGACCCTTTATATAACTGCAATTGGTAATTACTATCTATTTCAAAAATTCAGAATTCTAAGAATTTTTAATTCATTTACTCGTGTTTATAAGGACTTCATTATTCATAAATTTATTCAATTAAATTAATTCAGTATTTCTTTTTTTTTTAACAAAAAAATATTCAACGTCAATAATATATTTAATTAAACTGAGCTCATGGAAAATATTAAGATTCCCCCGTTTATCATTAATACGAAATGTTGTTCACACCTAGAGGAGTGAACCGTGACGGCTTAAATTCACTGAGTAAAGATCAAAAGATTCAAAATGCTTATATTATAATTAACTTGAATTTAACCACGCATTCAACAGGTAGTCACTATGTGTCAAAGTACAATACACATTGTATTTGTGGTTGTATTTGCACACTACAAATGTACTAGCAGCACATATTTACTAGCCTGACGTAAAAGGTAAAAAGTACAAACATGCATTTTTAAAACACTACCAGCTATACATGTTAGTTCAAAATATCCGTCGGAAAAAAAAATCATAAAAAAATATTTTATATGATTTACTTGTATCACTATAATCATTTCAGAAAATATTAAAATATAAATCGTACATTCTACTTTAAAGCTGAGCGCTGTTCCATCTCAATTATTAGTTGGTTAATAGCTACACCAAACGTCGTCTATGCGCTTTAAATAGCGTTATAAGATGATTAACGATTAAGATTTAAAATGACATTATTTCCACTCCCGGCATGCTTAAAGACTTAAACTACGTCACATAAGTCAGGAAGTTCGAAGAAATAAAATTATTAATTCTTAATTTTCTCCTTTATTGCTGTTCATATCCAGATAAAACTTGGTGAATATGTTTTTTATGGTACATGTATTATGGACATAATTATCTGATAAGTAAAAATTCGCGAATTATCCCTTTAACAACAATTACCCC
Organism: Mytilus galloprovincialis; assembly: GCA_037788925.1. Taxonomy (NCBI): domain Eukaryota; kingdom Metazoa; phylum Mollusca; class Bivalvia; order Mytilida; family Mytilidae; genus Mytilus; species Mytilus galloprovincialis. The sequence goes on from CM075336.1 coordinate 78,818,472, forward strand.
ATATGGCTCCTTTTGAACATATTTTAAAGAAACTGTTTTAGACTTTTCTCTATATCTAATGACCATTAGATTCCATATCAACACAATGAATAAACTAAACATTAAAAATAAACCATTTAAATTCTTTAAGTATATTGCTATTGATGAGAATTTTCAACAACGGGAACGGTATCTCATTCTTGATAACCTGTTAGCTTACGGGGGCTTCGTCACGTTGAACCAACTACCAACAGGTGCTATGACTTAGGCCCTCAGACCCCTCGCCGAGGTTCGGGCGTACACGTAACAAACACCTAGCTACGCCACTGTTATTTGAGGTTCAAATGTCTTTATTAATAACTCTCCACATGGACGCAAAAATATTAACCATCGAGTTCATATTTCGCCGGGTTTTATCACATATATAAACCTACATGTATAAGTGAGGTAAATGTACCATGTGAACAGACATGACAGAGATATATTTTTTCTGAGACAAGTTCGTCGATGGACGATGAATAAATTAGATGACAGGGAATTACGTCACCGTAATAACTATTTTACCTTCAGTGGCGGATCCAAGGGGGGGTTCCGGGGGTGCGCACCCCCCCTTTATTTTTGCCGATCAATGCATTTGTATCGGGACACATGTTTTGGACCCCCCCCCTTTGCCCTGGGTTAGCACCCCCCTTTCGAAAATTCCTGCATCCGCCCCTGACATTGTAGGGATACAAATCAGTATATACTCTGGTTTGTTGTTATATACATATTTGTATATTTGTTTATACAGTTACATGCATGCTAAATGTATATGATTTTCATCCATTTGAATATATCATTCTATATTACATGATATATATACATATGATATGTTCATGTCGATATATTCTGCTATCATACTATTCTAATATAAATGAAGGACTGCTGAACCAACGCCTCTAAAGTTTCGTGAAGGTAGAGAATCCTTAAATGGATAAGGATGTATGCAGGGTTGTCAAAAGAAATTCTAGTATAAAGTGCAGTGCAAGTGCATGGTAGACACTCTTCTGTAATAACTGATTTTTCTAATAGATTGGATTGAGTAGGCATTCGTAAAGTCCTTCAAAACATTCTTGAGATATTCTTCTGCATGTGTTAACATATTTTAATACTGATCTATTAAATATTGATTATTATGTTGGTAGTCATATATACATCTATGGTATTTTGGTTCCATATGATTTATTTTTTTTGGATACACTGTATCATGTGTATATCAGTTTTTTTTTAATATTTTTTTCTTTTATGCTAGAATTGTACATGAAAGTTGCACCACCCTGACACAGGTTTATTTTTCAATGTATGTAGTGTTTTGTTGCTTGCTGTTTATCATATTTGTTTGTATGTAGCTTTTGTATATAAATCAAACTATCATCACTGTAGGGCTTCTCGTCTGTTTTTTTTTTACATTGACGGTGTTGCGTGCAAGGCAGAACCCTTTATATAGGGTGCTCATTATGAAGTATTAGTTTTGATCATTGTTGAAGGGTGTGGAGTAACCTATTATATAGCTAACAAGCACATCACTTGGTCTACATGGTCTATGGTTGATGGTTGTCTCATCAAAATTCATACCACATCTCCTTATTCAAATTAATGAAAACCATGAAAATGTGCTCATTGTTAGATAAAGCCAGCCAATCAAACATGTACACCTAACATTCATGTCATGCCAAAAAAAATAGTGATCCTATACATGTACAATGTACATGATGTAGCGTATCACTTTTTTATAGTTCGTTCTTATGTTATACTGTTATACCACTGTCCCAGGTTAGAGGAAGGGTTGGGATCCCGCTAACATGTTTAACCCCGCCACATTATTTATGTATGTGCCTGTCCCAAGTCAGGAACCTGTATATTCAGTGGTTGTCGTTTGTTTATGTGTTACATATTTGTTTTTCGTTCATTTTTTTCCCCCATAAATAAGGCAGTTAGTTTTCTCGTTTGAATTGTTTTACATTGTCTTATCGGGGCCTTTTATAGCTGACTATGCGGTATGGGCTTTGCTCATTGTTGAAGGCTGTACGGTGACCTATAGTTGTTAATGTCTGTGTCATTTTGGTCTTTTGTGGATAGTTGTCTCATTGGCAATCATACCACATCTTCTTTTTTATATCACATCTGAGAAACATTGAAAAATAGACAAAACCACAAAAATTCAACATTGACCAATGAACCCATGACATTTAGCTCAATGTCTGATGAACCCTGCCAGTCAGACATACATGACATAGACTCAATTGTTCCATTCTGTCTATACATGTACATTAAATATACATGAAGTTGATCTTCTGGAGTACTGTATAATATTAAGGCCAAAATAAATTTATTGCATGTTTCTGGTTTCTCGACCATACATGTACCTCCGTTTCTAGCCTACCCGAAACAATGTATTCATCATACATGTACATGTCATATTCATCATTTGATGTCGTTCCACATCAGATAACTTGTGTGAATGATAATTACAAATAATACCCATCAGTAAAACATATCAGAAACCAAACTTTGAAACGACTAAGACTGCACAGTGTATTATCTGTCAAATATGGGAAATGTTATCACAGTACACATGTACATTAACAGAAAAAAGTTTAGAACTTTAAAAACAAAGTTTTTTAATAGAATAAAATGTTCTTAATTTTTTGGAGAGTAAAATAGGAGACACACAATTATTTATTTTGGCCTAAACTGAAATTATCCTTAATCACTTATCCATGAAATGTCAGGGTCAGGTCAGCTCAACCTGATAGACGAGTAGACCTTGCAAGATACTCATATTTCTCGTATGAATTGTTTTACATTGTCATTTCGGGGCCTTTCGTTTATAGCCGACTATGCAGTATGGGCTTTGTTCATTGTTGAAGGCTGTACACAGTACAGTGACCTACATGTATAGTTGTTAATTTGTGTGTCATTTTGGTATCTTGTGGAGAGTCGTCTCATCATGCTTATTGGCAATCATACCAGTGTAACCACATCTTCTTTTTTTATATCATACATGTATATACATGTACAAAAAATGTATCCAATTACAAAATGTACATGTACTTGTATAAGAGAGCATCTCACTGTTATAAAAACAGTATTTTTTTACAAGTAGTCACTAAACAATGAAATGAGGTCAGGTGCAATGGACATATAATGACAGGCTGAAACTTCATAACATATTAGCTATCTGAATACCGACAAGATAAGAAGCATCCAGCTCTTTTAGCTTTTAAAATGTAAAGCTTTATAAAAAAGTTTACGTCATCAGCCCAAGATTGTAATACCTATGTCCTGCATACAATCAACTTTAAATGACTTTTGTGGAAGGCAAGACAATAAAATGATACTTTGAAATACATGTATTGTTTAATATTTTTGACTAGTATACAATGCCAGTTTCAGAATGAACATTAATTTAGATGATAGATTATATTTATATACTGTATGTACATTCAGATCGCGACTCTTATATAAGTACAGCAAGCAGTCATTTGACATCAACCAACGTCCATGCAAGGGCTGTAAATGCAGTCAAGGTCATTAAAAACTTCCGTCATCATGACACTTACCAATAGTGACCAACCACGACAGACCCTCATGGGTAATCAAGGTTGTGTAACACCCCCTGGTGGTACATATAGCTAACAATAGGAATGCAAGCATTAACTTTTATAAATTTCACACAAACCAGATATTCGCAATATCCAAATTCATATAAATTTATTATCCAAGGTATTCATGAATTCAGATATGATGCACTATTGATATTCACTGAAACTGATTTTTTTATTAATCCAATTTGCTATTTTTGAATAACTATCCAAGGTATTTCATAGAATTCAAATATGATGCACTATGATATTAATATTCCCAGAAAACTTTGAATTCTCTTAATTCCAAATTATTATTTCAATTTCAAATAAATTAATTATAGAAGGTATTCACTGTCATCAAATAATGTAGTCTTTCTTTCAAATTGTAAGTTTGCTATTTGTACAATGCACAATTTTCTTCTTGTCCAATTTGATATGAAATCCCAACAACATCATGGCATATTGCTGTAAGCCCTATTTGTTATTTCCAACAACAATAAGTCAATTAGTCCACTGTTTCACAATTTACAGCTACAGGTGTGCGAGATACTTAGTGTCACCTATACATGCTATATGTATTTCCTTTTTTTGCGGGCTTCATAATCTGGCTGGGAATCATGCTCAAACCAATGTGAATTCTACAAACGAAAAAACATAAATTAAGAATAAAGTATTGAAACTTATCTAATATTGTATAATTACATGTATCATGATTATTATTACTTAATAATTCTTTAAATTTATATAGAAGATAATACTCATGTATAAATACTAGAGATCATTATTTTCTTGACAACAAAGTTCTATGATGTACACAAATGAATTTATGAGACTTATACAATTGAATTTATATGTCCTGTATGAGAAGAAGAATAAAACCCTTTTTTGGGGGTTCTATTTCAAAAAAATATGTTCTCTCTTTCTACCTTAATGTTTTCTTAAGTGTGTCACTTCTTTGAAGGGTTACTGTTTAATTGAGGCTAGCACTATACAAGATTGTTTTAATCAATTATTTAAAGCCAGACAAAGTTATTTCACTGTAAAACATAACAGGTGATTTCTTTGGATCATTTTAATAGGAAATAAATACTACAAAGATGACCAAAAAAAAAATGCACTGTTGACTGTCATTTTGTCATGAATGAATAAACCTTTATTTTTTTATGTAAATCATGAAATGTAGAATCTTTGTTCAAAGGTTAACCCTTTCTTTAATTAAAACATTTTTAGCAACCTAAAAAAGCTAGTATTTCCTTCTTATGATTAGCAGTAAACTTTGAGTTTAATTTGACATCTTAAATGTTACCCAGTATACTTTTTACTAATTACAGCTTGTATTAAATAATGCTTTGTAGTTTATTTAACCAGACAACATATTTTCTTTATTTTATATTAGTTATTTACCCATTTTTATGTTGATAAATCAAAACTTGGCTGCATGACTTAGACATGTTAGATAAACTTTTAAAACTTTTAATATAATATCCAAAATAAAAGATTATATCCTGTTGTTTCATATTTTTCATAATTTTAAATTACTTTCAATTATAAATTTATCCACAATTTGAAAAGGACATTTAAAATTTATTAATATCATTATATAAAATCATCTTCAATACCTATGACATTTTAATTTTCATCCCTCAAGGCAATAAACTCATGAAACTGCTGTGTCTTAATCTGTTTATTACATATAACATGTATATAAGAGGTCCTGATAATTAACTTTTCAGTGTTAACATCCTGATTATTACCTTTTCTAATATCACATTTACATGGTCATGAATTCAGGCTCAGTAAATATATTTTTAAAATTATTTATTTTGAAGTTAAATTAAACATGTAAAACATGTTTAGTATGTTTTAAACCAAATTGATCTGCGCATGGAAGTAATATTTAAATATTACTTCCATGTGAGACATACCATGTAGTTAATTAAGTTAATTTTTGTAATTAAATATCTATAAAATTCATAAAATGCTTAAGTTTAGGCCATGTTTACATAACATAATATGCTTACAGATAGATTTTTTGTATCCTCCCACATACATGACGTACTGAATGTTTCAACGTATGAAATTAAATATAAATAAAATATTTTAGTAATTTGGAAAAGGCAAAATACATGTATCTGAAATCAGATGTGATTATACATGATGAAAGGAGATGTGGAATATACATGTATATATCAATGATACAGCAACCAAACAATGAAGTAGTCAAAGCACAATTTAACACATGTAGAAAAATATGACTGTTGAATGGAAAGTCCTTTAACAGTGGAATAAATTAAAAGACACTTGAAATATGTCTAAAAGGAGATGATTGGTATATATATATATATATATATATGCAAAAGAGACAGCAGCCCGAAGACTAAAACAAGTTAAAAGGCATAATTGAATTTTGACTAACCATGCTAACCGGGCAAATGTTATATAAAAAGTTAAACTGACAGAGTTCACATGAAAATAAAAAGTTAAGGCCACACTGATTTGATTAATAGTTCTTTTGATTGATAATATAAGACATGCTTTAGAATTATAAAATATATCCATGTTTTGTTAATCATGACTCAGAAATTATTTAAAAAATATACTCAAACATGCTAGTTTCACATTTTACACATAAATATTTACTTTGTCATAATATTCAACTTGAATTTTCTCAATTTAAAAAAAATCCAGTTAGAAATATTTCAAGCAAATTTAGGATGAGTCATGCAGTTTTCAATACATTAACATACAAGTCAGGACAGGAGCCTGTAATTCAGTGGTTGTCGTTCGTTAATGTGTTACATATTTGTTTTTCCTTCATTTTTTTTATATAAATAAGGCTGTTAGTTTTCTCGTTTGAATTGTTTTTCATTGTCTTATCTGGGCCTTTTATAGCTGACTATGCGTTATGGACTTCGCTCATTGTTGAAGGTGACCTATAGTTGTTAATGGCTGTGTCATCTTGGTCTCTTGTGGACAGTTGTCTCATTGGCAATCATGCCACATCTTCTTTTTTATATACAATATAAATATAGGGTTTGTAGTATAAGGCCATCCAGCAAAATTAAAACCATTGTGAATGCCCCACATCATCATGTAGGGTTTAACACAGTAAGACCATGAACACGGGTGGATCCAGCCATTTAAAAAAAGGGAGTCCCAACCCAGAATAAAAGGGGGGTGGGGTCAAACTAAATGTACCCTTTCAAATGCAATTGATCTTCTAGTCCAAATAATTATGACGTCTTGTGTCGAAGTAAGGCGTCAAAGAAAAATATTATAATAGCCTTTCAAGACGTCATAATTATTTGGACTATTGTAGTATTGATCTTCCATAAAAGGGGGGGTTACAATCCCGGGAACAATTTTTACAAGCTCAAATTCTTACTTTGCTTTTGAACATGCTACTATATATATACATAGAAAGATGTGTAATATGCACGAGTGAGGTGATATAGAGAAACCGATATAGAACGTCGATTCATACCTGAAGCATGAGGGTAGGCACGAAATGTGCACATTTTCGCTTCAAAATCGTGGATCCATGATTATTCTGATAGACATGCTTTAAAATATTGTTCATTTATACTCACCGATTGAAATTTCCAGGTCATCCGTTATATTGTATGTAGTTTCCCTTCTACATATCTACCATGGCATGTCTACGATTTTTTTGTAAAGTTTGCAGACCCGCTATTTCTGCCGACAAGGGTACAATAACGTCAAATCGTTTACGGGTGAAGAATATTATGATTTCCGTTTTTAATAAAACTTGACAGATTTGATTTATTATCGTCGGGAAATGTCCCTAATGGATAGCAATTAAAATTAATCAGCTTTATTATTCTGTATGATATATGTAACTTAGTCATATTCTTTTAAATTTACTTCAGGTACCCCGACGTAGCAATTTGAAATTAAGACAATTAAATCAATCTTCTGCAATAATATTTTAATTCTATTTTTAAACGAAGGCTTTTGGTATAAAACAAGTTATAAAAGACTCTTGAATAGACTGAATAAAAAATAAAGATAAACCGTCAAACGCACAAGTCCGCCACAAATGAACAGACATAATTATAATGCCATAAACGGAATACGACAAAAGACATAGAACGATCGCAAAAAAATAAAAAAAAAAACCCAACAACAACATAAGATGAGGGATCATATAAATTATGGGTAATTTCACAACTGTATCACCAATACGTGACACTTAAATAAAATACATTTATCCATTTATCCTGTATCAAACTTTGAGACGTGTACACATTGTTTTAACATTCGCAACCGTCACACTAAATAAAAATATTTGTATTACATATTTACCGACTGTAACAACCCATGAAATGTTTGTTTTAAACATTTTACGACTGTGGCAACCTTTTAAAAGTTGTAATGAACATTTAATGACTGTAACAACCTTTAAAAAGTTGTAACAAACATTTTACGACTGTTACAACTCTAAAAACATTGTAACAAACATTTTTTGACTGCTTAAACGTCTGAAAAGTTGACACAAACAAATTTCAACTGTCCCAACTATAAAAAGGTTGGGACAAACATTATACAACTGCCACAACTTTTAGAAAAACTGTTATAAATAGTATTTGGCTGTGACAACGCCGTAAACCACTGCAACAGTCCTAAAATTACTGTTGATAGCATTTAATGTTTTTCACAACCCATAAAAGTGTTGGGACAGACATAATTTAACTGTAACAACGAAATAAGGTTGATTTGACAGTCTTCTTCAGTCTTCCACAGACTAAAATAGTCGTACAATGACTGTTACTGGTATGGACAGTTGTTTTTTCGTCCAGTAGTGTTCTATACAATGCAAAAGGCTCAAACATATCAACATTGCAATTTGAAGACAATGCCATCCATATAACCAATGAAACAAAACATCTAGGTATCAAAAGAAACGTGCAAAACCGTGCAAATATCTCAGAAAGAATAAGAACCGGTAGGGCAACAATATACAGCCTTCTTGGAGCTGGGTTACATGTCAGAAGGGGATTCTCACCCATGGTCGCATACAAGCTATGGAGAACATATGCAGTACCAAGAAGCATATACGGACTTGAGGTGATGAACTTACTTGCAAAAGAAAAGGGTATGCTAGAACTGGCAGAGAGAAAAATCCTCCGACAAATTCAAGGGCTTCCAAATAATACAGCAAACATGGCTGTCTATACCCTGGTAGGAGCAGAACCTATTGCCATCACATTAGACAAATCATGAATATTGTTCGAAATTCAGGAACCATAGAATGTGAAATTCTGCGCCGACAAATAGCATTTTCAGACCAAAGAGGAAAAGACTTTATCAACAGAGTAAAAAAAAACTCTATCAAAATACAATTTGAAATCTAGCAGCTACTACATAGAAAATCCACTGAATAAAATCGAATGGAAAAGACTAGTAGGAATACAGATCAAGGAATACTGCAAAAATGAATGTCATAATGAAAAAAATGGAAAAAACATCACTTAAATACATAGAGATACAGAACAATCCATTAAATGAAGCTCACAATATATGGAAAAGTGTAAAAAACAATAGTAAAGATGTAAAGGCAGGAGAAATAAAAGCAAGAATAAGTACTCAAACGTACATATTCCAAGCCAAAAGAGCTAAGTTCGATCGGAAAGTTAACCCGATGTGTACAATCTGTGAACAGGGAAATGAAGATCTAGAACATTTTATTCTACACTGCAAAGAATTAGAGCAAATAAGATCTAAATACTGCTCAAAAATTGAACAGACAATGGATGAAATGATACCTCAACATACAAGAAGATCATACAACAAGGGAATTTACTGCAGCTCATAATGGACTGTACTAGCAAGGACATAAACTGTTACTCAACTGTGTATGAACACATTGAAACTCTGGCTAGAAATATGTGTTATGAGATGCACTTGCTGTGCACAAAAAGGATAAAAAACTTGATCACAAGTACAGTATAAGCAAACTTTTTAAAATAAAACAGTTCATTACTAATAGTATATCATCTTACTATTTTATGACTTATAAGTCTTTATAATAAATCTTCTCTTTTTAAAATTGTAAGATATCAGTTATAATTTAAAGAATAATGACAAGATCCCCATATAGCAAATTAAACTGTGAAGAAAATTTATGTATATATTATAGCTTAAATTTTTCCAAACCCCAACCATTTTACATAAGTCTTATAAAATATGATTTTCTTTATAGTTCCCGATGTATATATAGCACTCTTAACTAATAATTATAAGTAATTTTAATTTGAGACCATTTTTATTCTTATTTGTAAATATATGCAGTTGTCTCTTAACATTTTCTTACAACCCAGCACATATGAATTATTATATATCTTTTAAAACTTTATGATGACAATCCTATGAATTAATTATGATATTTATCATTTAGTGATTATTATAACCAAATTCAGTCATCTGTATATAACTAATTGTTTCCTTTCGAACGAAAAAAAAGAAACGATATATTGCAAAGTCTTTTTTTTTTTACTTTCATATATATTCATTATATTCCTAAACTCAACGACACATATTTCAATCATTTTTTACATCTTATATATCCTATTGAACTTGCAATTAAGGGCATACGATACAGTTACAGGGGAGGTAATATGACGTTGCTCACGTAAAATGTTATTTTAGCGACGTCAAACTGTGACATATCGGGAAAAGATGCATTTTTCGACTGATTTTTATCATTCAAACTGATTTAATTTGAAAACGAGTGCATGGACACCTTTTTTTTTTAACAACATTCTGTTTCATTTTTCAGGGAGATTATGTGGACCAAATTTTATAAAACTGTAAATAGTGCAATTTTTTAAATTTTGATAAATGTACAGCAAAAAATGACGTTTTTTTCTCAATTCATGACCATTTGATAAATATGAGTTATTTCTGAATAAAAAATACATAAATTTTTAGAAGTCTTATAAAATACAGAAATTACAAATTATTTAACAAAAAACAATTTGTGTTTATCTTTTAAAACAAAAAAGTTATGCCTTTCTTTCGAAAGGAAAAATACGGCCACAAATCCGAATTTTGAGCAAATATACAAAATTTTGACCTCATTTAACTCAAAAAGTAACACATGGAGGTATATTTTTTATTACATATTTGATTTAATCAAGCAAAAAATAGCCTATATGGAAATTTTCATAAAACTGTCAATACCGGATCAAAACTGTATCGTATGCCCTTAAGTACAACAGTAGAAGTTCGACTTCTTATCTGCACGTTTCCTCGATAGGAGCACATACAATGTATGGCTTCTAGGACAAGCTTGTGGTTTTAATTTAGAATTTCTTAGTAATAATATCATTTTCGCTTCTGCATTTGAACACTATAAAAATGTATTTTAATTACAGAAGTGCAATTCTTATAAATACACAACACAAACAGTTTTATGAGAAAAAAATAACAGAAATCAATGTTCCATAAGATTAAAACCCCTGTTAAATATTGTTTTACCGATACGATATGTATGTGTCTCAACTCCACGGTGGGTATGGTTGTCCTGCGAGAGAACGTTCTGTGCTGGTGATTTGGTCCTGACGGGTGCTGGTGGGTCCTGATTCTGTGCTGGTGGGTATGTTTACATTGTATCAGAATGGCAATAAAACAACCGTTTTGTTGCTAAATTTTTCTGTGATACGTCATAAGTACCATAAAAAGCATATTACAACAATATTTTATTGCAAAAGTCGTGCAAGTTCGCTAAACGAAATTGTCCTGACGCTGTGCTGGTGATTTAAAAAATGGTCCTGGTTCTGTGCTCCTATGTCCTGGTTCTGTGCCTTTATATTTAAGTCAAAAGTGGCAAATATTCCAGATCATTGATGCTTAACTGTAATTGACTATATCTAGCTGTTATCTGTTTTCTTAAAATAGACATTATTGTGACTATGTTTCCTGTTATTATGAAAAAAAATAACCCATAATTTTTTAATTTATTGTTTTCTGTTTTCTCATTTAAAATGATTAAAAAAGCTGTTATCGGTTATCAATATTTCAATGAACTGAAATTTAAATAAAAATATGTACAAGACTTACAAAGCCAAGAGTCTCCTGACTTGGGCCGGGCGCTAAAATGCTTGAGGATTTAACATGTTTCGTATACGAATCAGACACAATCAAAGTTGATCAAGGCAAACAATCGGATTCAGGTGAGCCTGAACACCTCTTAGATGAGTTTAAATAATAAATTCAGTGTAATCTAAACATCCTGAATAATGTTTCTCTGACAAATTTGTACGATACTGTAGATACTTTTCTTTTTATTCAACCGAATGAATCTTAGCCTTGTTTCTGTGGGTTTGAATCATGTGTCTTCAGCAGCTTAAATCAGATTTCTTTGTAAGCAATTTAGTGCTGATTAAAAGGATGACTATAGTTTTGAGTTTTTTTACCTTTTCTATTGGGAAGGGGTGATGGGGTAGGAAGAGGGAGGGAACAGTAGCTTGGGGTAGTTTTGAAATTCTAAAAATTGATGTTGATTTTTTCAACATAAAATTTTTGTCTAAACAGTTGTCAGTTATTTTCGAAAGATCGATGGAACACTTAAAAAATGTAGGACTATTCTATGGAAGGCCAAACTAGAATTTGTCGGAGAATGAAGATGAGATAACCTAAATTACACTTACATAAACAACATTTTTAAAGTTTTGCATTTTATAATTCCAAAAGAAAGTCTGTTGTCAAAGATGTTTGATAAAGAATTAAGAGGGGAGTGAATGATATTTATATATTTAAATATATTTCTTGAATAAAAATAAAAATATGCCATAATTTAAATTGAAAATGAGTGAACAGAACGGAAAAAATACCAGACTCAGAAATACACTTCTAATATTGGTAATATCACGAGGTTTTTTGTGTACCAAACACACCTTCGCTGTACTAATGACTCGTTACTTGGGTATTTCACTTCACGCATTTATTTCAATGTTTGATACAGTGAATTCTTTGTATTATTACATTAACATGTAGCCTTTGTATATATATATATATATATATATTTGTAAAAAATCGAATCTAAAGCCAGATATATCAAACATTTTTTCCCCAAGTAATATGTGTTTTCAGGACTCAAAAGACTAAAAAAAACGCCTTGGAAGTAAAATGCGATAAAATGTTTGCCCATTTTTACCCCCCCCCCCCCAAAAAAAAAAAAGAACTTTTGCCGGATAGGGAGAGGGAGGGGTCAGATATGCAAATTAAAATCAATATTTTATCTTTTCGTGTAAGTTTTTTTTTCACTTGAATTTATACTTGTTTGCACCAACAGAAATCGATTTAAAATATATAAATGTGCTATTAATTTCAAAAATTAAAATATCTCGTAGCTTCATACTACCAATTGAGTATAATTATCCAAGTATATAAGATGTAAAAAAAAACACTTAATTATATACCTACGTCTAACTTTTAAAACCGATAACAGTTAAAAATCAAAAGACTGATGTACTGAACATCGGATGACCACATGTTCTTGTGGATGGTTCGAAAACCAATAACATCTCTATACCTGAAAGTGAGGTTTGCTTACAGATATAATTTCTTTTTCTGGGCGTGGATGATAAATTAATGACACGGAGTTCAACCTCATCGTAATAACTTTTATATTGTAGTGATACAACTCAGTATACTCTGGTTTATTGTTATTTAAAGTATAAATAAATGTATATTACAGTTACCTGCATGTATATATAATGTTTATGTATTTGTATATCATTCTTTTCTACTATATAAATAATAGTGCAGTGCAAGTGCATATTGGACACTCTACTGAAATAATGAACAATTTATTAAAAAGGTTGATGACCACAAACATTTGGGTTTTACTTTTTCTAATAATTGTCAGTACATATAGATAACCTTTGCTGTAGTGCCATTAAACAGATTTTTGTTTTCTGAGAAAATTGAAATTTATTCTTAACAGAAACAATCTTAATAAGATACTAGAACACACCCGTGATATCGCGGGTCCGTGAACGAATTAAAGTATATAACTTTGCGTAAGCCTTATTTTAGTATTGGGATTGTCATCTGATAAAGTCATGCCGATTATAAGATGCAGTTTTCTCTGCTTTCAAAATCTTTCTGTTTGAACCCGCCGACCTGGAACTTATCAATTATTGGTAATATTAATTACTTTGGAAAACAAAAGGTCCTGAAATGGAGTATTTTCTAATCAACAGCATTGTCCTATATTAGTTATAAATAAAGTTGAATTCTTTGATTAGCTGTTTTACGTCATGCCCCCTAACAAATTGAAAACTGTACGGTACCTATACGCCTTATTTCAAGTCCAGATTTTTAGTATTCGTATGCGTCTTTGAACTAGCTTTCAGTAGCTGCGAGTATGCGTTGTTCAATAATTTGTGTCTTAATGTTATTAATTCATGTGATAAATTGTTGTGTTGTTACAGCACTGTACCAATGAAGGAGGAACGGAGGAGGGGTTGGTTGGATGGAGTTGCGAGAGGTGTGTGAAACGCACATTTAACTGAAATAAACAAGTCAAACCTTAATGTCAATATAAGACCCCCTCTTATAAATGTCGCTTTATTTTCAACACCACCAATTAACCTTTTACGAGTAAATAGAATGATGTCTGCACATTAGCACGAACCTAAATATGTATAATTCACAATCGCATTGTGTGACTTACGTTAGAGCAAACATTTCTGAATATTACTGTATTTGAGTAGGATTATTAAACGTTATTAAAAATACAAGTCTCAGTTAAAATTGTTTTACATTGTTTGCAAAGCTAACACTTTCCTTACTTCATATTTTTTGCAGTCAAGGATTGTCTATGTAAGTAACATACCTTTAGTACGTTCATCCCAAATCATCTCCAAATCGTTATTTGAGATGTAAATGTTTAAAAAAAACTTCCATCTCACATCAATCAGTTGTCAGTTGTGTTTGAGACTAAACCAAAATATTGATGACAATGAATATTACAATATGTCTTGCTGAATTATATTTTAGTTTTTCTATTATTTAAATGTACAATGGGAATCGTCCGTTTAAAATTATATTTAAAATAGTAGGTTATTGTTTATAAATATATATATAACACTTCAAAATGTATTTTGATATGCTTTGATAAAAGAAAACGATTAATGCAGTTATGTGCTCTGGTTGTTCTTCAACTCATAAAGGATAAAAGATCATTCTGTACACGTGCGATTCGTCTACAAACTACTAACTTAAGATTAAACAACTATTTTTCGTTAATACTTGGTACTAAAAGGTTAAACATTATTTATTCGTTTCTGCATGCATCAAGTTTGATATTTTAACTGATATTAACATGACTTGTATAACATGTTTCAACGAGTGAGTAACCTTCCAAAGTACACAAAACATTTTTACATTTTACAAATCCTTTAATTTATTTCAATTGTGTTTATATAAGTAATATGGAATGATATGCAAGTAAACCATACCATACAACCATTCATTTCGAATGATTTATTAAAAGCGACACTCAACTGAAAGTGAAAACTTTTAGACTGCTGGTATATAATGGACAGAATTGCTTGATTTATTTATGTTATTTCAGGGAATTGGTCATTCACATATCTGACGTTAGGAAGGAGTTATTACTATCTCAGTTGCAATAATCGCAGTAAAATATTCAAATTGTATAACACGTGCAAATGTATGATGCTCTTGCCATCAATAATTGATTGTTTATACCGATAATGTATAATATAGAATGAAAAAAGAATCAATAGTCAGCAGAAAAATAACGTTTTTATACAACCGCCAACAAAATATTTGCGTTCGTATAATGCTATGATGTCATTGTCATCCGAAGACACAATACTTTAGTTTGAGTGAATGGATCTCTATGGAATTTCACAATACTATAAAAGGTAGTTAAGGAGTTTTTTGGGGCGTTATGGTACCAACAATTAAGGAATTTAGGACCAAAAAAGGATAAAAAGCAGTCATTGTTGTAGTTTTTGGAAAATTACCTGTATGTAGGTAAATAAATTTTTCTGAAATTGTACAACCATGTTGCATATAACAATTGGAAGGCTGCGATTTAGTTGAGGGTAAATGCCCCAAAAATGCAGGAATATGGAAAAAAGTGCGCCAAAACAAACATTTTTCTTGTATCCAGACAATTGATTGTGTTTAAGTGTGTGGATTTCTCTTAAATCGTACTACAAGGTTTCATACAACAAAGGAAATCCCGAGAATGAGTTTGGGGGTCATTTACCTAAGGGAGGAGTCAAAAAGGTTGGGAAAGGGGGAATTGACATAATTTTTGTCTTCAAAATCTTGAAGTTTCTATTTTTTCAAAGTTTCAAGATGAAATCTTCAATTACACAGTTTTGCCCAATATATTATCAGATTTTTTTTACTCTATTTCTTTTTGTGTCAGAAACCTTAATTATGTCAACATTTGATCACAACCAAAATTGAGATAGTTTCAAGCTTGAAAATGGTGTTCAAACTTTCCCAATCTGTTTAGGGTTAACACTCTGCAGTTGAATCAGGCTGCGCTCAGCTAACACTTTAATTTTATTTTGTTTAAACAATTTGCATACACATCATCTTTAGTAATCATGTGTAATGCTCTTGAATATTGATGTCTTCTTAAAACTGAAGTAGATATTTTTCAGAGTATAATCGTCATCAGTTTTATATTTGGCTCATATTTTTTTTTTATTTTTCAGGGAGTGCGATGAAAGTCAGTGTTCCAGATAGGTATTGGCTTAGTTGGCTATCTATTGTAGTTTAAATATAACAAGTAAAAACTTAATCATTTGAATTTTTATTTTACTTTCAACATTTCAAAAATGACATAAGAAACATTTCAAGCACTGTATTGACTTAATATATATTAAACAGAAACTAATTAAATTATGCTTTCATGAATTTACATGTTGAATGTGATGAATGCAGTTCTGATAGAAAAATATCAATGTCCAAAATATGAAAAAAACAGGAATAAAAGAAACCGGGGTTTTTCAATAGGAAATTGTATCCAACATCCGAACATTCATTATACATCCGTCATTTTAAAATATTAAATCCAGCATTAAATATTGCATACAGCAATCATATCCATTTTGTTCAGTGCCATGTAGCACCCGTCGTGTTACTTATGTTATAAAAAAATCCGGTAAATTTTCTAATTAGGTAGGTCACATTCATGAAAGGGAAGGGCATTGTAGTTACGACGTAAGGAACATATCCGATATCATTTGTGAAACGGTTATGTGACGGCGTCCGTAAAATTTACGAAGAGATGATTTCAACTTCACCACTTGGAACTCTTGATTTAATAGCTTCCTTGTGATCAATAACCCTCTATCAAGAAAATCATGATAGGAAATGAAAGCACAAGAATATCTGTGAAAGGTTCAAATATGCCTATATATATTGTTTGAAGATATCAACCTTAATTACAAAGCTTGAATTGTTATTTATACAAACAGAGCAAGCAAACCTACCAAAGTTTTACTCTACACACATTAGGAAATTAGCTTCAATAATGTTAAAAGTGTTTTTTTCAAAATGAAAAATACAAATGTAGTCTTCAGGTTTACAATATGCATGTACATGTATAAATGAGGATCTGTCAAGCTAACAAGAACACATATGTTTTTCCAGGTTTAATAAAGAGAACAATTTCAATGATGAGTAATGCACAATTTGTTCTGTAAATTGTACCGGTATGGACCTTAATTGATCATAAAATCAGAATTTGAGTGTTCTGTGAGTAATTTTTAATAATTTTGTTTACCAGATTCAACTTCAAACTTTTAAAATTGAAGGGTGAATCTAATTTCTTGATTATTTATCATGTTTTTACAATTATTATAATAAATGTAACTGGTAAAATTTTTATTTCTATATATGATTATATTTCACAAATAATGCAAAAACACAGGTCTTATTTGCTGTCTTTTTAGCAGTCTATTGTTATGACTTGTTTGATTCACTATTTTTTTTATCAATTATATCATATATTTACCTATGTAATCTCCTATCATATCTGCTTTTATCTTAACATTATTATTTTTGCTTTTTCATCTTCAACATTAACCTGTTGATAAGAAATAAGATATTGTATATTTGTGCATTTGCATAATCAGTACAGTGAGTTACATCTACATTTTGTACATTTACATCGCATATTGAGTTGGCTTAACATAATGCATGGGTTCATTGAAAAAAAAAAGTTTTGTAGATATGATAATTAGTTTGTGTAAATGTCATTAAATGCTATGATATCAACCACATCATCAAGTAATTCTTTCCTTCAGTATTGTTATTTTAAATTTGTTTAATATGAGTAATCTGTAATGTTATAATCTCATGTTGCCGCTTCTGGGCCCTTTAATTTGGAATACATTTGTAAGCATATTCTATTTAGATTCTATTTCATTAACTGATAGAAGTAAATATATGTTCTCTTTCCATGTTAATAACTGTGATACATGACCTGCACTAAGGAGTTTGTAAAAGAAAAGTCTCACAGTAACCAATTTTTAGAGAGAAAACAAAAACCCAACTCATAGTCTGTAAAACATTTTTTTGAGTTTGCAAACCATATTGTATCAATCTAGTTGCACTGTTCAGTGTACATGCACATATTTAGTACTGGTAAATGAATGAATAAAGACAGGTAGTTCACATCTCTTTGGAAGCTACATTGTGACTGTAACGGTGTTAAATCAAATCCTGTCAAGCTCCTTTAGGAGTAGGGATTAAAATAATGGTAGGTAAGGGTAGTGCAGTTAACACACATTCTTTTTGTCTCGTCTAAATGTACTGTAGTTTTCGAATGCATTGGCAGATCCAGGCTGGGGTCCAGGGGTTGGAACCCCTCTTTTTGGCCAATCAAGACATTTGAATAGGGACATATAGTTTGATCCCCCCTTTGTCCTGGGTTGGAAACCCCCTTTTTAAAATGACTGTATGTTTAAGTAATTTATACGAGTTTCTCGTTTTTTTACATAGATTAGACCGTTGGTTTTCCCATTCGAAGGGTTTTACACTATTAATTTTGCGGCCCTTTATCATGTTTATAGCTTGTTGTTCGGTGTGAATGCCGTACATTGACCTATAATGGTTCACTTTTATAAATTATTATTTGGATGGATAGTTGTCTCATTAGCACTCATACCACATCTTCATATATATATCTACTGAATGTTTTCTAATTAAATAGGTTACATTTAAAATCAGGGATTTTAGTGGGAGATATTATGGACATAATTGTGCAAATCGTGATACAAGCATGAAATTTGGTATGAAGGTTAACTAAATGATACTTATAAAAAATCCGCTGCTGGCCAGAAAAAATAATCATTTTTTTCAAGATGGCCACCACACATTTTGAAAATGGCGTCATAACAAATTAGCCAATATTTGTAAATCCTTTGAAAGGTGTGTTATAAGTGAAATCGATTGTTAGATTTGATAAAAAGAAAATAACAGTTCATAAATAACGACTAGACAATACATTAATGAAACTTAAGGTGACTTCCGGTTTAAAATTGTCGGCTAACGAGTCCAAAATTTCGATTTTTTTTTACTTTCAAGCAATTTTACAAGGGATTTTAATCCTTGAAAGATGTGTTATGTATAATTCAATGTTATTTATGATAAAACGTTAAACACAGCTCCTTAGTACGACAAAACAACACATAACTGAAGAAAATAGTGGTTTCCGGTTCCAAATTAGATGCAAATACGTAAAAAATATTTTAATAATTTCATCAATTTAACAAGTAATAACACAAGCATGAAATACAAGCATGAAATTTGGTTTACAGGATATCAACAAAAGCCGGTTCTCAGATGGTTTATTGATATACAAGTCGTATAGCTTTGCATTGTCTCCATTTTTCTGTTTGAACTTGGCGTGGACTTAAAAGAGTGACGAAAGACACCAGATAGTTAAAATGAAAATCACAACATGCACAAACAGACAAACAATAGTACACATGACACAAAATAAAAAACTAAAGAATAAGCAACACAAACCCCACCAAAGAAAAGGTGTGATCTCAGGTGCCCCAGAAGGGTAAGTAGATCCTGTTCCACATGTGGCAACCGCCGTGATTTTGTTTAATTTACAAAAAAAAAACATTTCTGAAGACGAATATTGATTATTCATCTCTCATCACAAAACAAAACATGAACAATCTCACAATGCTTGCGATAAGACCAAATATATACATTATAGACAGCAAACGAAACATACTCAATATAAAGGAAGAAATATGACAACCAACACAACATCAAAGCCCAACATATTAATTTGGGATGTAAAAGTACCGTGCCACGTCTTAAAGCAATAAAAACTTACACTCAGCTAAACAGTCACAGGACAACATGGACAATATTCAGACTTCACGATCATCCAATATTTCATTTATATGTTAAGATCTTTTTTTTATAGGAAACTTTTTCCCCATATACAAAATGAGAGCTTGTTGAATCATTGTAGTGTTGTTGGAATGCAGTTATTTGATTCCTTACTATTAATTAAAAAGTTGTCATGCATTGTGTCGTTTCTCTTTCTCCCTCTGTGTCAGAAAGGTAACATTCATAGTCGCATTTGTCATTCTCGCTTATGATTATTTCTGTTGGGTTATTTTGGAAAGACAATGATAAAAAAGGCGTCCGTAAGTGTTCCAGTCATCGGACGGACTATTAAGTCGTAAACATGTCTCCCATTCGAAACTGTTTTGTTTGAACATACACTTAATTTTGGTAGATTTCCCTAACTCGATTACACACAATGTTTGGGTATCTGACCTACATCAACCGGTATCTTACATTCCTGTGGACCCTGTGAACCATAGAAATCCATTTTCGGGGACCCCGAAATCGGTATATAATCATGTTTTATTTAAGAAATAATTCTTGCAAGTCATAGATTTGTAAAAAATAATCACATGAACTGGGTTATCTTTGAAATTTATTCAACGCGTTAGCAACATATACAATTGACGAATGTAGCTACCCATGCCATGTGCAAATAAAAAAAAAAATATATGAAATTCACGTTCAATAATTTGAACTGGTGTAAAAAAATACTTCTGGTATCAATTCCTGTGTGAGATACTTTTGAAACTCATCTTGAAATTCCCTGTCATAATTTTATTTTACGAAAAATCATCCTACAACAGTGAACATATTTCAACTACGATCCAAATGCCCCCGATTTCATGGGTAATATCGGGATTATTTTTAAACAAGAACAAAGGGTGCACTGAAATAGACTATTAGCTGTATTACCAAAAAATGTGTAGAGTTTATCTTTTTTTCAATTAAACAAATACTTGGCATGAGTTAAGGTTTATCCTGACCAGTTATATAGAAAAAAATCACATAAAACATCATTGCATATACAAATTTTGCCGCGAAAACGTTTTATTCCGGTTTTTTTTTGTTTTGATTTAGAATATATTTGCATCATCTGTAGGACCTTTTTTTTTATCCAATTTGGGTTCGGAATATTTCCATCGATACCCCCCTCCCCCCTTCCGATTTGAAGTCAAATGGTCGTTCCCTTACTGCTAGAAAAGTTGTCAGAAAACTTTGCATTCGGGTCTACGTAATGAACATTTAAATGACAAAGAGTTTACAAGTGTGAACAAATCTAATGTACAGGTAATTAAACAAGGTGTATAAATGTGAACAAATTTAATGTGAAACCAGTGTCCATTACATTAAACTAAGTGTAAGCATGTTTACTGTACACGGCGTTTGGTGTGAACACGGCCTAACTGTGCACTACTTATTGTGGATTAATTTTTGTATTGCTATGAGTTACAATTTATGACAAAAATCAGCAAAGATCCATCGAAACAACATCTGATAAACAAATTTAATAATACTTTTAGATATTTGGATGATATTTTAGCTCTCAAAAATGATGACTTCAGTGTGTATACTAAAGACATTTATCCTGTTGAACTTACTTTACTTTAAATGAAGCTAATACTAACAATGACCACTGCCCTTTCCTCGACCTTGATATCTATATCATTCACGGAAAGCTTAATACTAAAACTTATGACAAAAGAGATGAATTTTCATTTCGTATCGTCAATTATCTATTTTTAAATGGTGACGTTCCCTTGTCACCATCTTACCGTTTTTATATATCTAAATTTGTACGATTCGCTCGTGTATGCATCAATGTTTCAGATTTTAACGAGAAAAAATTATGTTTTTCTCACAAATTATTACACCGATATCACAAACTTGTCAAAACATTTACAAAATTTTATCATCGGTATAAGGACATCATTCGTAAATATAGCTAAAAAAAGAGGGACGAAAGATACCAAATGGACAGTCAAACTCATAAATCGAAAATAAACTGACAACGCCATGGCTAAAACTGAAAAAAGACAAGCAGACAAACCATAGTACAAATGACACAAAATAGAAAACTAAAGAATAAACAACACGAATCCCACCAAAAACTAGGTGCTCCGAAAAGGTAAGCAGATCCTGCTCCACATGTGGCACCTGTCGTGTTGCTTATGTGATTACAAATCCAGTAAATAGTCTCATTTGGTAGGTCACATTCATGAAAGGGAAGGGGATTGTAGTTACGACGTGAGGAACATATCTGATACCATTTGTGAAACGGTTATATATTCCATAACGGTCAACCAACTCGTGATGGCGTCCGTAAAATTTTGTATAAATATTCTTTATAAAGCACAAAAATGTCAGAAGCTAACAAAACCTTTAAATAGACTAATCAAGAAGGGATATAGTTCCGATACTGTTGCCAGGTTATTAAAGACTGCATAATTTGGCGTTAATATTGATTCATTTATAGGGTCTTTGCATTGGAACTTTTTAAGATCATCGAATCAAAAGTGACACCACCGAGGCAAAACATAAGCACAATTTGGAGTTTAGTATGGCGTTTATTATCATAGTATATATATTTTTTTAAAGGGCCAGCTGAAGGATGCTTCCGGATTCGGGAATTTCTCGCTGCATTTAAAACCTGTTGGTGACCTTCTGTTGCTGTCTGTTTGTTGTCACTTTGACATGATCCCTATTTCCGTTCTTAATTAGGTCTTTCCACTTTTCTGTGGAAAGACCTATTGTATTTGTTCTGATTATTATTATTATTATTATTAGGTCTTTCCACTTTTCTGTGGAAAGCCTATTGTATTTGTTCTGATTATTATTATTATTATTTTTTTTTTTTTTCCGCCAAATTTTGTTCTTGCGATAAATGTTTGTTTCGCAATATGTCGCTTAGATTTTTTTCATATTGTATCGTATAGTTTATGCGCTTTTAAATTTCACCCTGCTAAGCCGAACCATTTTCTTTGTAAGAGTTATCTCCCTATTCACTGTTTGTCATGTGTGTGCATCTCCTTCGTAACAAAATAAGAAAGCGACAAAATTCTTTTTACAAATTGTTCGTTACATCCTCAGGAATTTTTGGCTAATTTGGATCGAAGCGATTCGATGAAATTTTATAGGAGTTATGTACCTTTACGGAATAAATTTGTCGGTATGTTTTTTTAACTCATAAACCGTTAACCGTATAACCCTGGAATGTTTTTATTTGATTCCCCTGGGTCCTAACTTAGAAAATTAGGTCAAGGTCAAAGGTCAAGGTCATATTTTAGATTTTCATATGTCTTTGATTTCCCTATAATTCTTGAATGGTTATAGATACAGAAAATTTAAGCAGTGAAAAATGTTCAGTACTTCAAGGGGCAACTTTGTGACATTATGACTGTATTGGTTTTACCATTATGTAAGGGACATAACCCCCATTGATGGTTTATAAAAAGCCATTATTAGGCAAAACTCTTAAACAAAAGGTCCTTGACCCATAGGGTCTTTTGCAATGACATTGTGAAGCAATGACCTTGACAAAGGTCACAAGGTCAAAGGTCAAGGTCATGTACATATGTGATTTGGGGCACGACTTGAAGAATTTTATGTGTGTTTGCCAACCAACCAACCAACCAACCAACCAACCAACCAACCAACCAACCAATCATGATCAATCAATAATGATCAATCAACAAATCATGATCATGATCAATCAACCAATCATGATCAATCAACCAATCATGATCATGATTAATCAATCAATCAATCATGTTTCCGTCTCATGTGTTTAACATAGTGTTCTAGATCGCCTTTGTTTCTTTTTCGCTGTTTCAATTGACCCTTTCCAACGTGTTTAACCAACCAACCAACCAACCAACCAACCAACCAACCAATCATGATCAATCAATAATGATCAATCAACAAATCATGATCATGATCAATCAACCAATCATGATCAATCAACCAATCATGATCATGATTAATCAATCAATCAATCATGTTTCCGTCTCATGTGTTTAACATAGGGTTCAAGATCTCCTTTGTTTCTTTTTCGCTTTTTCAATTGACCCTTTCCAACGTGTTTAACCAACCAACCAACCAACCAACCAACCAACCAACCAATCAATCAATCAATCAATCAATCAATCAATCAATCAATCAATCAATCAATCATGATCAATCAATCATGTTTCCGTCTCGTCTCGTGTGTTTAATATAGGGTCCAAGATCTTCTTTGTTTCTTTTTCGCTGTTTCAATTGGCCCTATCCAACGTGTTTAACCAACCAACCAACCAACCAACCAACCAACCAATCAATCAATCAATCAATCAATCAATCAATCAATCAATCAATCAATCAATCATGTTTCCGTCTCGTGTGTTTAATATAGGGTCCAAGATCTTTTTTGTTTCTTTTTCGCTGTTTCAATTGGCCCTATCCAACGTGTTTTACCAACCAACCAACCAACCAATCAATCAATCAATCAATCAATCAATCAATCAATCAATTATGATCATGATTAATCATGATCAATCAATCATGATCAATCAATCATGATCATGATCAATCAATCATGTTTCATGAAAAATTGAAATTTAATATTGTTCTTGCGTCACTTCTGAAAAAAAAATCCACATGTACTCTGAAACTACAAATACAATCGACCTCAAAATTTGCAGTCAGCAGGGCATACATGTACTAAAAGTTTATAAAAAAACTTGGTGCAGATATCTCTCAAAGCTTTTCCTAGAGAAAACAAATTGCAATGCCGTAAAAATTGCTTGCTAGGTCCGTAAATTTCAGTAAAAGCCTACAATAAAATGTCCGCTCCGAGATTGAAATACTAATCTGTGTTACAAACAGGTGCTGAAAAATGTACATTATCAGAAAATAATCAATAAATGTGTTTTAAAGTTACACCGGATCAATTAAATCCAAAACATGCACTGCTTTTGAACTGTCATCAAAATGTCAATTTCCTACAATGACAAAAGAAATTACATTGTGTGCATTCCGTCTCTATACATGTTGTCTGTTCAAAGTCCCCACCTAAAAAGGAATAAAAAGACTATCTTTTCGTTATTATAAACCCGTGTCACGTGATGTGGCGCGCGCGCTGTACCCAAAATAAAAGAAAAACTTTCCAAACTAAACATGAAACTTCTCCGGTAACAATAATATAGACCCCATACAGAAACAAACAAACAAACAAACAAACAAATAAACAAACAAACACCCCCCCCCCTTTCCCAATTCAATTAATTTTAAAGGGGGAAAGACCCCCTACAATTGCTTTTTTAAAGCAATTGATTTATATTGTAAAAAAACCTTTTTAACCATTCTGTTCCGTTAATAAAAAAAAAAAAAAATCTCCCCGAGACCCCCTTTTGCCCCCCCCCCTTTTTTTTTAACCCTCCACTTACAACTGAATGTAGGTTGTGTACTATCTATCCTATCAACGTAAAACGAACGACAACTCCAGTTTTTTCCATATTATTAGGTCTTTCCACTTTTCTGTGGAAAGCCTATTGTATTTGTTCTGATTATTATTATTATTATTTTTTTTTTTTTTCCGCCAAATTTTGTTCTTGCGATAAATGTTTGTTTCGCAATATGTCGCTTAGATTTTTTTCATATTGTATCGTATAGTTTATGCGCTTTTAAATTTCACCCTGCTAAGCCGAACCATTTTCTTTGTAAGAGTTATCTCCCTATTCACTGTTTGTCATGTGTGTGCATCTCCTTCGTAACAAAATAAGAAAGCGACAAAATTCTTTTTACAAATTGTTCGTTACATCCTCAGGAATTTTTGGCTAATTTGGATCGAAGCGATTCGATGAAATTTTATAGGAGTTATGTACCTTTACGGAATAAATTTGTCGGTATGTTTTTTTAACTCATAAACCGTTAACCGTATAACCCTGGAATGTTTTTATTTGATTCCCCTGGGTCCTAACTTAGAAAATTAGGTCAAGGTCAAAGGTCAAGGTCATATTTTAGATTTTCATATGTCTTTGATTTCCCTATAATTCTTGAATGGTTATAGATACAGAAAATTTAAGCAGTGAAAAATGTTCAGTACTTCAAGGGGCAACTTTGTGACATTATGACTGTATTGGTTTTACCATTATGTAAGGGACATAACCCCCATTGATGGTTTATAAAAAGCCATTATTAGGCAAAACTCTTAAACAAAAGGTCCTTGACCCATAGGGTCTTTTGCAATGACATTGTGAAGCAATGACCTTGACAAAGGTCACAAGGTCAAAGGTCAAGGTCATGTACATATGTGATTTGGGGCACGACTTGAAGAATTTTATGTGTGTTTGCCAACCAACCAACCAACCAACCAACCAACCAACCAACCAACCAACCAATCATGATCAATCAATAATGATCAATCAACAAATCATGATCATGATCAATCAACCAATCATGATCAATCAACCAATCATGATCATGATTAATCAATCAATCAATCATGTTTCCGTCTCATGTGTTTAACATAGTGTTCTAGATCGCCTTTGTTTCTTTTTCGCTGTTTCAATTGACCCTTTCCAACGTGTTTAACCAACCAACCAACCAACCAACCAACCAACCAACCAATCATGATCAATCAATAATGATCAATCAACAAATCATGATCATGATCAATCAACCAATCATGATCAATCAACCAATCATGATCATGATTAATCAATCAA